>JAENHJ010000227.1:0-1200000 GCA_025330945.1 Mucuna pruriens
TAATGTTTTCTTATATAATTGTTTATTTCAAATTTGTTATTATTTGTTATTTATAGTGTTATTAAATTTTTTATTAATCATAAATATTTGGCAAGTTCATAATATATATTACTAATTTTTAAAAATGAGGAAAAACGAAAAATTTCAGCGACCAAAATATTCGGTCGCTAAATCCGTCGCTAACCTAATATGCAGCTTTAGTTTTAGCCGCTGACTTAGTGACGAATTTCAATAACCGAAAGTTTTATTATATTATATTTTCAAATATATTAGCCACCGATTTTAGCGACCGATCAGTTAAATTAATTAAATTTCGAATTGATTTAGCGACCGAAATAACCATCCATTTTCGGTCGCTAAATTTCCAATTACATTTACATACCAAATCATATAGCCACCGAATATTTTCGTCGCTAATTTTGCCACCGAATAAGATGCGGTCACTAATTCCTTTAGCGACTAGGGTTTTACCCACCGACCCAATTCGGTCGCTATTTCTATCGCTAAAGAATTTAGCCACCAGATTTCAGATTTAGCGACCGATTTATGTGATTTAGCAATCGATTTTTGTGGTTGCTAATATTTATTTTTTTGTAGTAACGATTTATTATGAGTGTAAAACTCAAACAAACAATATCAACATCTATAGAAGCAACTCCGAGAGATGATAAAATTTAAACTATCATGAGTTTAATGTTTTACATCAAACCTAACTTGTTTAGAAACTCTTTTGTCTTCCCTATTACTTAGTATCCAACTCTTTACCCACGAGAAGGAGATGATGCATTAACTCATATTACTCTATATTTGACTTAAACTATCTCATTCCTTATATAAAAAAGAGGTGAAACATAAACTTATATTGTTTGGTATGAGACTTAAGTTTTTACCATATTTAAATCATTTTTTTAATTTAATTATTTAGACTCAATATATATTTATTTTAAAAATATTATTTATTTAATTATAAAATAATTAAACTATTTATTAATAATAGTTAATAAAATACAATATTTACCTTCAATAATAAAATAAAATATAAGTGGGTGAAATCCCTTATTTGAATTTCTATACTGTACAAAAGATTTTGTTGTTATCTGACATTTGAAATGTTAGGAATGATAAACAATGGTGCGTCTGTCTCCGTTAAGTATGCTAGGACACTGTTATCTGTATTGTTGTGGCAATTTAACAGTTCCAGCATTTGAATTAGTTACAAAATTCAGGTGAAATATTATAAATAATTTGTGTTGATTTTTAATTAAAAATAAAAGTAAATAAATTAAGGTTGACGTGAGTTGCCAAAATAAAATTAATTTTAATTCAAAAGCAATACTAAAAATACTTATAGTGTTATACCCTTAAATTGTGTCCTTGAATGAACCCACAATTTAGTTCCTGCATTAGGGTTATAATTTAGAATTAGTATTAATTTGAATGAAGGAATATTATGTTTCTAATCCTATGTTTGAATAACGTTACAATATGTTTCTTGCCACGCGGTTTGGAATATTATCGATTAAACTGAGAACGAAATAAAATGATAATATACTTTTTTCTTTTATCTGGAGAAATAGAAATTCATTATTGCAAGTGAGAGGAAATATATATGTCAATAAACTCCACAGTCCCATATCACTTTCAATAAACTTTAAGGAGATAAGACTAATGCTGTGGCTCTGACAAGCCCCCAAAACACGACTTAGCATTAGTAATTTTCAGCTTTTTGAAAAAAAATTGAAAAAGAAACAATTACTTTCTGAAGAAAATTACGATTTCCAAACAGAAGAAAATTACGATTTCCAAACAGAAAAATTTTATTAAACTATTGATTATTGAATAGGGGATTTAATACATTCAAGAGTTTGAGTTTCATTTCATAGGAGATCGCGAGTGAGTGAATAAACTGGTTTGAAATTATTTTAACCAAGTTTATTTTGAGCAGTTATGAATTTTAATTTTTAGTTTATAAGTATAATTTTTAAAATAAAATATATTTGATTAAAATAAAGTTAAAATAAGTTTTTATTTAATTTTAAAATATTTTTATATTTATTTTTAAAATTAAGAAAAATATTTGTGAATTTAAAAAAATACACTCTCATTATTACATTTGACAATAGTTTTTCTTCTTGCTACCAATACCACTAGCACAAACATGACTAGTCCTAGTCTGTCATTAACATTTACATCATTATAATTGTTGTTATCATCATTATTATTATCAACATAATTAGTATCATCACCAATCCATCATTACCACCCAAAATAGCATTATTACCGTCCACTATCATTACTATTATCATTGACATTAATATAGATGTTGTCACCACCATACAAATATATCCTTAATTATATTTATTTTATTATGATAAATAGCTTTCATAGTAAATTTGTTTTAAAATAAAAATCAATTTTTAAAAATAAAAAACTAAAACTAATTTTTAAAAATTAAAATTAGTTTTAATTTTTAAATATTTTAAAATTTATAACTAAAAATTACTTCAAACATACTCTTAATAAATAATTTTAAATTCAAATTTATATTTATAACTATGTTAAATATTTTTATAAAAATATTATATAAAATAATCTTATATTACTTAAGCATAATTATTTCTAATAAACCGGTGATGTGTAGTAAAAAAAAAAAAATCATTTCATCCGTGTGAGAGTATAAGTAATTAGCCTAGCTCTGCGCATACTTCACAAGTTCAACAAATTACTACAAAAAATTAATGTATTAGTGACAAAATTTAGAAATGAAAAATATTTTTTCGTTAGTTATAATAGCGTCACAAAAGTTTTAGTGACAAGTTTTAAAATTACATATTAATTGTTTAATCAGTAATAATAAATAAGTTGGTGCCTTTCTTCTAACGCACTTCCCCAAGGACGAAAATATAATTACAATGTTAAAAAAATTGAAGCATTACATGCATGTTAGGGCATTGTATTCTGCTACATCAGCCTTTTGACATTATTCCATAGTCTAAACTCGGTAGAATATTTCAAGTGCGAATGAGTTTCTTGCCTGTGGCTAACTTTGTTTATAAAGATTCACTGCACCTTGAATTTAAAGCTAAACAAAATCTTATACCCAATTAACTTTGAGTCTGGCTGCAGCCATGGAATGGGTTTCCTTATGCAGTAAGAAATATGGGCATCTGCAGTGTTCAATAAGAAAGTGAACAAAAAGTGATGGGATATGATGGCACTGAGTAACACCTCACCAACTTTCTCCACCAAATGGTCTATTTCTATTTCTATATAGGCTTTTAATCCTTTGCCAGACATCCACTAGTGTAACCTCAACATCTAATGAATAATAACCATTCCACGCATAAAAAATAATATACATATCCAAGCTTTTACGTGAAAGTATTGAGCTAATTGTAACACGTGATCTTGGGCAAAACTACTACTAGAAAATACAATTAATTTTATGTTTCCCTCAATAAAGACTCGGCATAGATTATTAAATTTAGTTGACGCGTCTCGCACTAGTGTCTAGTCATCATATCGATCAATTCAACTTATCATGTGCTCTACTTTTACTTTAGTTACTCAAAACAGAAACATAAACCATTGTAATCGTTACCACTCTGGGAAACTCAAACTCGTTCTTTCTGGTTTTTGGACTAATATTTCCCACAGACATACGTCAACGATCATGAAGCAGAAAATCACGCTCCAGAAAAAAAAAAACTACTTGAAGTTATGGTCCCCAATCCATGCCCACAAAATGGGTCTGGAATTAGGTATCCAAGTTTTTCGAATTCATGCAAGAAATTATAAATTTATTACAATAATGTATCCATATTTTACATGTATTCAAAATTATTCTGGACCTTGTGGGGGAGGATTAAGCTCCATGTTAAAGAGAAAGTCAATGCATTAGCCAGCCAATGTTAACGGATTGAGATCCATGTTGGGAGGATTAAGGTCCATGTTAAAGTGAGAGTCAATGTACTAATAAAATAGCATTAAGCACAACACACTGGTTGATAATACCAACACATTTAAGTGATTGAGAATTTTTTGACATTCTATGAGTGCCAATACATTCATAAAATACATTCAAAAAATAATGTATCTGACACTAACCCATTAAGTAACTATCACATACATTATTACCATAATGTATGCGAGAATAAAATAAATGTCATAAATGCCTCAAGTATACTCTTTAATTTGTACATTATAAACTTCTTCTCTCAAACAATAATTAAAGCATAAAAGTTTCTACAAGTACATCCCTAGTTTGACTTATGAAGAATATTCCTCTTCTTCTAGACTAGTGCTAAACATTTGACACTCTTTATAGGAATGATTCACCATAATTCGTCCATGTTTTATATCAATCATCTTTAATTTTGCACATCTACTCACCATGGATGACCACACAACAATAAACTCTTCCATTGTTAAAAGTGTTCATGACCATTCCTTTGCTAATCACCATTCTTCTGATAAAGATAACATATGGGGATGATGGGTCCTCATACACACTAATGATCGACTTTCACTTTGACCTAGAGAGGGGAAAGGGAAAAAGAAAAAGATGGGAAAGAGATGAAATGAGAAAGAAAACGAGAAGATAAGAAAGGAAAAGAACCAAATCATTGTAGGAACCTTCCATTGTGTCTTCGTGTTGGAGATATTGTAAATATCTGATAAGATATGATAGGTAACCTATTAAGAGGTTACATATATCTAAATATCTTATTAGATTAAGTGATTACAAATATTTAAATATCTCATTAGGAGATCGTGAATATCTCATATTATCTAGTTATCTTTTAATTTGTTATTAGTTTATCTTTAGGTAGTTGACATTTACCATATAAAAAGGGATATTAGAAATTGTATAATTCAATTCAATCAATACACAATTTCTTTTACTTCCAATTTGGTATCAGAGCTCTAGATCTTGGGAGCTTTGTTTCCGCTGCCTCATTTCAGTGAACTACTACCCTCTGAAAAGATTCACACGCTGGTACGAGACTAGTCAAAATCCTCTTTATTGTTTCCAACTATCGGTGATAATGGCAGAAGACAAAGTCATTACCTTGGGACCTAATGAACTTCCAAATTTGGTGAGTTCTTATCGCCTTGACGACTGCAATTATCTACGATGGGCACAATATATTCGTACTACTCTTAAAGGGCGCAAGAAGTTAAGTCATATTGAAGGAAACAAACCACCTCAAGATGACCGAAAGTTTGAAGCATGGGATGATGAGGATTATCTCATTATGACATGGCTATGGAACTCTATGACTCCGGAAATAAGCTGAAATTATATGTTTTGTTCCTCCACATGTGAGATATGGGAGAATCCCATTGAGACATATTCAATGAAAGAGGACTTTGCTGCTTGCTATGATATTGAAAGCAAAATCTTCAACTCTAGACAAGGAACTCTCTCCGTAATAGAGTACTATGGGACTCTAAATGGGTTATGGATCGAGTTGGACCAATACCAAGGATTGAAGATGTGCAAAGTTGATTATGTTCCATATACTAGGCTCGTTGAAAGGGGGAGAATCTTTAAGTTTCTTCATGGCTTGAATTTTGAATACGATCCTATTCGAGCTCAGATTCTAAGTAAGGAGAAGCTTCCCTCTTTGTCTGAGGTGTTTTTTATTGTGCGGAGTGAAGAAACCTGACGATCAATCATGCTTGATAAAGGAAACTCCAACACAGGATCTGCAATGGTGACAAGAAAAGGTGTCACAAAAAGATCAACCTCCAAAGAAAAACCATTCACAAAGAGTAGTCGTGGAGAATACTGTACATATTGCAAACGATCAGGACATACTAAAGATACCTACTACAAGCGTTATGGAAAGGAGAAAGTTCTTGAACGAATGGGTGGAGATAAAGGCTCAACTCAAATGTGAGTGAATCAAACAACCTCCAATAAGGAGAATGGAGTTGAACATCCTTCTCCCTTGCAACTTGACCAAGATATTCAAGCCTTTAGTAAGGAGGAGATGGACCGCCTTCGAGCCCTCCTAAACTCAACAAGTAAGCCTCTTGGTTCATGTGATTTGACTATGAATGGTAAGAGTTCCTTCAATATTTCTGGTTCAGTTTTACAAAGCATTTGGATCCTTGATTCTGGTGCAACAGATCATATGACCCCATTTCCCTCACATTTCACATCATACCATAAAGTACCCAAAAGACAACTCATTAGTATTGCTAATGGAGATCATGTTCCTATTGCTGGATCTGGCAACGTCCAACTTCACTCCTCTTTATCTCTACACAATGTTCTTCATGTTCCAAAACTAGCTAACAACCTTATCCCCATTAATAGACTTATACAAGATTGGAACTGTGCAGTGACATTTTTTCGTTCTCATTGTGTTATTCAGGAACTTACAACGGGGAGGACGATTGGAGTTGTTAAAGAGTAGGGTGGGTTATATTACTTACAACATACAAAGATAGGTAACAACACCAATAAGGAAGAATTGTCTTCTAGTCAACAGGCAACCTCAGAAACTTGGGAAACTTCTCAAATTTGGCTTTATCATAAACGTTTTGGACATCCACCGTTTGCGTTACTTAAGACAATGTTTCCACATTTATTTACAAAAGAGTCTGTCGAGTCCTTTAAGTGTGATATTTGCCAGTTTTCAAAACACCATCGTGCAACATTTTCTCCTAGTAATAATAAAAGTCTTGAACCTTTTGACCTTATTCATTCTGATGTGTGGGGGCCAGCTAATAACTCTATATCGGGGGCTAAGTGGTTTGTATCGTTCATTGATGATTGTACCCGTGTAACGTGGATATTTCTTATGAAACATAAATATGAGGTTTGTCAAATATTTGTTAATTTTTTTCGTCTTGTCAAAAACCAATTTAATAAATTCATTAAAAGATTAAGGTCAGACAATGATACTGAATTTGTAAATATTGAGTTCTCCAAGTTTCTTAAAGATAATGGTGTGGTTCATGAACTGACATATGTGAATACTCTCCAACAAAATGGGGTTACAAAAAGGAAAAATCGTCACCTCCTTGAAGTTGCTAGAGCCCTCCTCTTCCAAATGTTTATTCCTAATGTATATTGGGGAGAAGTCGTTCTAACTACCACCTATCTCATCAACAGGTTACCCACTCGGGTCTTAAACAGTATTAGTCCAATTAAACATATGTTATCCTTCTTTCCTTCTTCTCCCCTAATGTTAAGCTTACCAAGTCGTGTCTTTGGGTGTGTCGCCTTTGTCCACTCTCATAATCCACATCGTGGAAAGTTAGATCCAAAAGCTATCAAATGTATTTTCATTGGTTATCCCTCAAATAAAAAAGGGTTTTAAGTGTTATCATCCTCCGAGTCATCGATTCTTTGTTTCAATGGATGTTACTTTTCATGAAACACAATCATTCTTTGTTGGTCCTCCACTTTAGGGGGAGAGTTATCTACAAGTCGAGTCTGTCATTAAGTCATTACCTTTTCCTACATAGGATGTTCAAGTTCAAGTTCAAGAAGTCATGCCTATGCAGGATGTTCAAGTTCAAAAAATCATGAAACCCACTCAGGTCCCAAAGCAAGTCCAAATGTCTGAGCTGGATGCAAGTATCCCTAATAACTCAATTGAGGAGCAAGTCCAATTGTTTGAGTCGGAGGTAAGTATTCTTGATAACTCCATTGAGGATGTTATTGATGACATGCCTATTGCTTTGAGGAAAGGGAAACGATCATGTGTCAAGTATCCTATTTCTCAATTCGTGCGTACTGACCATCTCTCTATACAACATCAAAGTTTTATTGCTAATTGATGTAATCAAAACACCTACATCAGAACAAGAAGCTTTGAAAGATGAGAATTGGGTTCAAGTAATGAAAGAAGAGATGGAGGCGTTAGAGAAAAACTCAAATTGGGAGATTGTTGATAGACCCAAAGACAAAAGAGTTGTAGGCTGTAGATGGATATACACTGTGAAGTGTAAATCTGATGGGACCCTAGAGCGATGCAAAGCAAGATTGGTTGCTAAAGGATATACACAAACTTA
Source organism: Mucuna pruriens (assembly GCA_025330945.1). Classification (NCBI taxonomy): domain Eukaryota; kingdom Viridiplantae; phylum Streptophyta; class Magnoliopsida; order Fabales; family Fabaceae; genus Mucuna; species Mucuna pruriens. The sequence goes on from JAENHJ010000227.1 coordinate 8,035, forward strand.
TGGAATAGATTATGAGGAAACATTTGCCCCTATAACAAAGATGAACACGGTAAGAGTTATTATTTCCTTAGCCACCCACGGAACTTGTAACAGTTTGATGTTAAAAATGCCTTCCTTCATGGAGACCTAGAAGAAGAAGTCTACATGGAGATTCCCCTAGGATTCTATTCTCACAATGAGAAGAACAAGGTATGAAAACTCAAAAAGGCATTGTATGGACTTAAACAGTCTTCCCGAGCATGGTTTGGAAGATTTGCTCAAGTCATGATATCCCTAGGATATAGACAAAGTCGAGGTGATCATACTCTTTTTATAAAACATTCTCCTAATGGTAAACTCACTCTTCTCCTAGTCTATGTAGATGATATGATTGTTATAGGTAATGACGAGAATGAAAAACTAAATTTGAAAGAAAACCTGGCAACACAATTTGAAATGAAGGAGTTAGGAAAACTGAAATACTTCCTTGGGATTGAGGTTTCATATTCCAAACAAGATATCTTTATCTGCCAAAGGAAGTATGTACTCAATCGCCTCAAAGAAACGGGAAAATTGGGATGCAAGATCTCAAGGGTACCTATTGAACAAAATCATAAGATTGGGTGTAAGGAAAGTCTAATCATAGAGAAGTCCCAATATCAAAGATTAGTGGGGAAATTGATCTACTTATTCCACACTATGCCAGATATTGCATATATTGCTAGTGTGGTCAACCAATTTATGAATGATCCTAGAGAAAGGCACCTTCAGGCAATTGAAAGGATCCTCCAGTATTTGAAGGCAAGTCCAGGAAAAGGACTATTGTTCAGAAAAGAAGGAATGTTGTCCATGGAAATATATACAAATGCAGACTAAGCAGGATCGGTTGTGGATAGAAGATCCACCTCAGGATACTGTATGTTTCTAGGAGGAAATCTAGTAACTTGGAGGAGAAAGAAGCAAAATGTGGTTGCTCGATCTAGTGCAAAAGCAGAATTCCGAGCCATGGCACATGGTATATGTGAAGGATTGTAGATGAAGATTATTCTTGATGACTTCAAAGTAAAATATGAGGGACCTATAAAGTTGTTTTGTGACAATAACTCAGCTATAAGTATTGCCCATAATCCAGTCCAACATGATAGGACAAAGCACATTGAAATTGATAGACACTTCATTAAAGAAAAGTTAGACAATGGACTTATAGTCACAGCACATGTTCCTACAAGACTCCAAGTGGCAGATGTTTTCACCAAAGGGCTCCCTGCAACTATATTTCAAGAACTTAATGGCAAGTTAGGAATGATTGATATTTATTTACCAACTTGAGGGGGAGTGTTGGAGATATTGTAAATATCTGATAAGATATGATAGTTAACCTATTAAGAGGTTACATATATCTAAATATCTTATTAGATTAAGTGGTTACAAATATTTAAATATCTCATTAGGAGATCATGAATATCTCATATTATCCAGTTATATTTTAATTTGTTATTAGTTTATCTTTAGGTAGTTGACATTTACCCTATAAAAAGGGAGATTAGAAATTGTATAATTCAATTCAATCAATACACAATTTCTTTTACTTCCAATTCTCCGTCTTAAGGGTGAGTGCAATATCTTATATGACTTCTCCTTTCTCATTAATTATGTTGATTGATCTTGTATGTTTTCTCCTAACAGGTTTCCTTTCTTCATAAATTGTATTATTGTACGAAACTATGTTTATTTTTTTCAAGGGTGTTTCAAGGGTGTTTCACATGAACTACTAGACTGGGACTTAGTAAGGATTAGAAGGGGATGTTCAATTGTTAGGTTTAAAGGAGACATGATCTTTCACCACTAGAAAAATGTTGTTTAGTGATTGAGAATAGCCACCAAAAAATCAGTCACTAATAGCAACTATTTTACGATTGAATAGAATGTCAGTTGCTTATGGTGCATAATGATCGAATTTGGGATAGTTAAAAATTTGGTCACTAATTCCATCGTTGATGTAAGACAAAAATTTGAATAGGAACTATCGAGTCCTTAGCGACCGATTCTGCAATCAAATTATTTGTTAAAAACACCGACCAAACAGGTTTCTGTTGCTAAAATTATAGGACCTATAGGCTTTAGCGATCGATATAAATCACTGGTTGTATAATTTAACAACTGAAAATGTCAATTGCAAAAACCGAAAAACAATATATAATTTAGTGATCAAATGGAAATTTATCGTTGTAGTTGTTCCTTTTAATATTATATTATAAATTAGCGACTGAAATAAATTTGGTGGTTGTTTTTTGTTTATTAGAGACCAAAAATCCTGTTCACTAATTTTGGTGGCTAAATGAGAAAATATAAATACAAATAAACATAATTAACATGCATAAATTAATAAATGAAAAGAAAAAATAATTTAAAATTTTTATTTAGTTTAATAATTTATTTTAAATATTTTAAAATAAAAGTTATTTAATATAAAATAAAATCATTTGATTTATATTTAATTAATTTTAAACAATAATTAATATGATCATTTAAGTTAATATATATATTTTACGTAAACGAACATGAAAAATAATTATACTATATTTATAAAAATTAAAATATTAAATATTATTTTTTATTATGTCAACTAAGAATAAAAAATATTAGTACAATTTAAAACTCATGTAATTAAATAAATTGATAAGTTAAGTTCAAAATATCAAACATTTTTCTTATGTAAAGTATAAAAGTTTAAAAGAAAAATCTTAAAATTTCCATTTTACTTTTCAATCCATATATAAACGCATTTGATTGCATTTGTAATTTATAATTTTTGAAAAATATTTTAATAAATAATATTAGAAAACAACTTATAGAAAATAGGAGTAGGAGAAAAAATAGACATTTTAAAAAAGAACATGTATGATAAAAAAAATTGAAAGCAAAATATGAAAAAAACTTAAAGAATTTTTTATATTATTGTTTTAAAAACTAAAAATTAAATAGCTTTTGAAAGAATACCAACATTTAGGGGTTGGTCATATTTCTAACATGATTTATACTCATTCAAAACCCTACAAAAGTGTTTTAAAAAAATCATGTTATTATAGGTTGTAATATTTGATAAAGTAGTGATAAAATCTTGATTTTAGTTATTTTATTAAAATTTAAAGTTCTATTATGATTAATTCTATATCTTGAGAGCCTTATAAAGATGTTTAGAATGTATAGTTACATTCTAGCAAAGGTGTCATGCAATTGAAATAATAAACAAAGGCTTAATATGTTTACTCTTGTAAATATTATGAATTTTGGTTTAAGTTTTTAGAAGAAAAAAATTATAAATTTTGATTCTTATAGATTTTTAAACTTTTAAAATAATCCATATCCGTATCATGTGTGACTATTATAGAGAGGTTTTGTTGTTCAAATTTATTTTTTTAGCGACTGTTATAGCGACCCAAAAAAGTAAATTAATTTTCATTTTTTAATTTATCTTTTTTTAGCGACCGAACTTTCAGTCGCTAAATTTGGCCTCATGTTCAACTACAACAAAAAAAAACGTTGGCAACCATGTCATGTTTTTAATGAAGTTTAGGTCACAAATTAGCGATTGAAACCAAATCAATCGTAAAATGACTTAGCAACTGGCATTTTTGCTACTACAATTCAGTTGCTAATGATTGATTTTAGCAAAAATAGCAACCAAATTTTGCAGTCACTAAATAAATTTTTTGTAATGTTTAAAAAATAAAAAAAAAAGTAATACTATGCATGAGTGTGAGCATGCGTGCAAAAGCGTACTTGTACGTGTAGATACATACATTTATTGATGTGTTTTATTCAAGTTGTGGTTATTATTATTATATGAACCTCCACAATTATTATTCTTTCCTAATTCCACAATTATTGTTCTTTTCTAATTCCACAATTGCTATAAGGATTTATTTCCGGTATACTATTATAGGGTTTGAGAGAGAGGCTGTTATTATTATTAGTATGTAATGTTTATTATATAATTGAATTATTATTTAAAGGAAGTTTTTATATATGATTTGTGGTATAAACTATTATATTGTTCAAAGGTGTATATTGACGGATAAGAGGTTATGAAAGCTTATGCAATTGTAGAACTATGCATTGTACAATCTATAGTATCTTGAGCACGGTTGTATTATGATGAATGCATGAACATGTTTAGGTGTCAAATTCCTATTTTAAATTATGCTTCTGGTTAATGAAGCAAGGTCATGTTAGGATTCGAAGTCAGCATTTTGGATTTGAATCGTGGTTCACAAAACACACTCGTGCTTATATCCTTGAGAAAGAAACATCAATGAATGTGTATTGATGTATAAGTTAATTGACATATTTGCTATATGATTTTCTTATGTGAATGAAATGTGCCTTAATTGACTCTTGAGAGATCACCTTTAGTAAGGGAGGGGTAGTAAGCTCTTTAGCCCCTAAAGTTTGGCCAATATTAAATGTCTAAAGAAAATAATGTTTAAGATATAAGAATCCTCTTTGACAAGACAAAAATACTATTTCTCTCCTTCAATCCTTAATGAGTGGCGTCAAAATTCTATAAAGGAAGATTGTATGGAGAAAATAAGATTGGCCTTCCTTGAGATTCTAAGCTCAAATTTGTTAATAGAATGGGAAAAAAAGAAAAATATATAACTAAAATTACTAAGGTGAAATGTTTGATAGAAACTTTATGTTTTGTGATTTATGCTTAAATTGTTGTATCCACGAAAGATATAAATGTTTAAATACCTTAATGTCATGATAATTGTTAATGATTCTTATACCTATCATAGGTGAATTATATGATGACATCGTATCCCTTAGACACTCACTAATACTTTTGTCTTGTTAATTTAAGAAATATTTCATATTGAGCAAGACTTGGAGCAATAAGAAAGAAGAACATTAGTTATTCTTTTTATAGTTTTACTATTACATTGATAACCTTTAGTTATTGATCATTTGAGAACCCATTCCAAGGGGTTAGCCATTTATATTCATTTTTTTTTTATTGTGGTTGCATGGTACCTTGGGGTACTAAGACCATGTTTGGCTTATTTAATGTTATAAGGTTTATTCATTTTAAAAAGAAAATTATTTTATTCCATATAATGTATGTATATATGTATAATAATGGAAAACAAAAAGAAAGATGAAGACCAATCTAATGGCTATTAATGTGTTAGAAATATCCATAAGGATAAGTGTACCATATCGTGGCGATGATAAGAACGTGGGTTCAGATATTGTATCCAAGAGACTAGTTGTGAGTATTAATTTAAAAAAAAAAAATATGTTGTCTTAGATAAAAGATTGCAAATTGTGTTGCTAAAGGAAAAAAGAGTTGTATTAATTGCAAGGTAAACAATTTAAACACAAAAAGAATTGAATTCGCAAGTAGAAAGACAAAGGGTATGACTTTACTTGCACTTTATTTTTCCAATTCTAATTTCATATTAATTCCTAAATTACCTTTCAATCACTAATTTTACCTCTAATTTCTATTAACAATTTTTCATCATTGAGTGCTACTAATATTTCTCCCAAATCAAATTCCTAATTGATGTAGAAAATCAATTCTTATTTAACATTAAACACTCAGGAACAGATACATAAATCAATTAATCTAATTAAAATTTTGAAAAATAGTTTGATCATGTTATTTTTCAATCTCGATTGTCTTATTAATTCATCAACTACAACTGTTCAATTAATCAATTAAAAATAGGTAAAGAGTGATTAATTGTCAGCGTAAATTAGAGGAATAAAACAATCCAATTGAATGAGGAAAGTAAGAATTCAAATTAAATTAGAAAGTAGGATTTTACAAGCACAAAGTATATCATAATCACAACTACAAAATAACTAGCCATTGAAATTGAGAAGCATGAGATTGAAAACAAATACATGAAAAGAGAGAAAAGGAGGAAAATGATTATAGGTTAGAACCCTTATTCTTCTTATTCACACACCTCTCTTGCCCTAAGAATCTACTGGTCGTCAAAATTGAGACAATATTTTCTATTTCATTCTTTCTTATTTATAAGAGAATTTAGGAATTAGCGCGCTATAGTAAAGAGTCGTACTTCGAGTAACACATTTGGGCACAGTTCTTGAAGGGTTGTGCCTGTATCTTGAAAGGTTGTGCTGATGGATACGAAATGAAATCAAAATCCATGCTATGATACAACACTAGCATGCTCTGTTGTCCATGAGGGTGCTCAATTGTCAAAGCAAAGTCTTCAATATCTAGCATGACCATACCTTGATGAGCATGACCGTGCTCCTTAACAAAAACAATAAATCTTGGCTCTTTTAAATGCAAAAATCCAAAATTTTAATTCTTTTCACAATTGTGTCAACCATTTTCTACATGGTGTCAAACTTGATAAATTAAGTTAGATCCACACAAAAATATATGAAAATAATAGAAATTACACCAAAAATTCCGTTATTAAAACATCCATGATAATTTATTAATTATTCATGAAAAATCAATAAAATTCTTCTAAAAGTTTATTAACATATTTAATCAAGAAGCCCTTAACAATTGAATCATCTGCTTAAAAAGATTGTCAGAAAATTCAATCTTGACAGCTTAATTTTTCAAAGAGTTTGTTAGGTACCAAGTTTTTTTTTGTTTTACTTGAAAATAAACTAAAGATCTAAACTTTTTTAGGTTCAAATGCACCATGATATGAAAATTTACTATATTTGTCAGAACCGACACACACGTAACTCACTCAAGAGTAACAAAGTTGAATAGCGAAGAATTAAATCTATTAGCATTATATATTTTTTTATCCAAAAGATTGTATTTCATCTTCCTATAAAATAGTTACAAGAATACTGTAAAGCAAAAAGAAAAAACAAGTTTTAAAAAAGGTATATAATGGAAAATATTTAAATATATTAATCTAAACATCAGACATGAAAATCTGAAATGGTGGATTAATCGATCGAGATAATTGGAAACTGGTCTATACCACCTACCCATTTTATTTTATTGTTAAGTTACTTTGTTTTACGTTTTCAACCAAGTTTTCTTTAAAAATGATTGCATTTGCTGTAAGGACCCTTGACTTTTTCATATTGGAGGAGTAAAAGTAGTTGATAACATATGGCTGACTTTGCTACTCTCTTTGGATGTTGGACTCTTACAACACAATTCTTTTTTAAACTATGTTCGTGAGTCAAAATTTTGAAAAGATTTAATGCTTCATAATGTCCACCACTAAATCGAATTGTGAAGCTCATATTATCGATGATTATAATTTTAAATTCTCTTATGCCATCTACTATTCTTCCATTTATTAGATTAAGAAATATTAAGTATATTTTATGTTTCTATAATATTAAATATATTTATTTTTAATTTGTTAATACTTCCTTATAAAATATTAAATAATTTATATGTTTCTAAAATATTAAATATTTATTTTTTATTTAATACTTTCTTATGTAATATGTGTAATGTGAAGATTCGTAGAAATTATAATAATTTTATATCACCATATATTCATGATCTTGATCAATAACATATATTTAAAATTTTCAATTTATGGGAAACAAACTATTAATACTCAAATGTATCATTTGAAGATTAATAAAAGTTAGATGGTCTTGAATCACCTAATAAATTTTTTTTCAAGAAATTATTAAGTACTCTAGGACCATCATGTGTTCATGGTCTAACAATCTCTACATGATATATATTCAAGTTTTTCAATTTATGAAAAAAATTAATAAGACTTTAATACATGTGAAGATTAGTAGGGACTATGATGATCTTAGATTATCTAATAATTTCTTTTTATAAGAAATTATTAAGTAGTTTATGACCACCATGTGTTCATGGTTCTAATCAATCTCTACGTAGCATATACTCAAACTTTTCAATTTGTGAAGTGAATACATGTGAATACTAGTAGGAGCTACGGTCTTGGATCAATCATTATGTAGCATATACTCAAAATTTAAATTTGTGAAGTGAATCCATGGTCCTAATCAATTATTACTTGACATGTACTCAAGTTTTTCAATTTAAAAAAAAATTAATAACACTTTGAATATGTGTCAAGTAAAAATTAGTAAATATTAGTAAAGATAATGATAATTTCAATCACCTAATAGTTACTCTTTCAAAAAATTATTAGGTAACGTGAGATCATTACGTGTTCGTGATCTCGACCAATATCTATAATATATATATATATATATATATATATATATATATATATATATATATATATATATATATATATATATATAAAAGAAGTAACTCATGTGAGAACACTTATTTTTGTAAACACATGAGAACAAATAATAACAACCATAAGATCAAGATTAAAAATAATAGATCATTAAAATTAAAACTTAATTATAAACACCTCTTATGAGACCATCACCATTATTACTATTGTTTCCCATCACCATCATTATTGTCCCCACCACCATGGCGGTGGTTGTGACACCCTTTACCCTCAATACATAATAATATTAATAAAATATATTTAAACTTAGTTTAAATTGGAAAATAGATATTGACCAATAAAGTATTCACAAGGTCTCATCATCATGGTAATTAAAAATAAATGTGTGTTTCTAATGACACTCTAAAGACCAATTTCTAACGTGTCAAAATATAATACGTGTTCTGGTCTACAATAAGGTTACAGAATCAACAATGTGTCCCTCTATATGTCCTTCTTGACATATATATACAAGTCTTTCTCTTTCTCCTATCTTGCTTTATTTTCCAGTTCCCTAACTTCCTAATGTACTAGACAAAAGACAAAATGGACCAGAGACAATCTAGGGACAAAACAATGCGTTTCAAACTCCATCCCCTGGTACATCAGTTACTTTTCGCCCTTGTCAGATGGTCCTATGCAAGGTAATAAATGCTGGAGTAAGGACATGCTCGTGCCTACATCTAGTCGTCTAGGCCGACTGGTACACAACCCCTCAAGCGTCGATCGTAGGTAGTAAGCTTTATCTCCATGCAAGTTAGAGTCGAAGTTGATAGGATGCTCTCCTTCTAGTGTCCACTGACCCTATGGGATAGGTCGTATTAGGTTGAGAGAGCTGGATAAACCATTGGACAATGGGTCCGTCACCTTTACAATTGCCTCAAGGATCGACCATTTTAATGTTCGATGGTAGGATAGGCTATATCAGATAAGGCTAAAGACCAACTGGTACACAACTGCTCAAGCGTTGACCAAGAGTACGCTTTATCCTATCATTTGATGTGTTGGACGACCAAGAAGATATTCCGTGAAACCCCGAGACTTGTCGGTCGACTATGGCTTCCAGGTGGGATGGCCTCTACACCGACCGAGATGTATTTCAATTGCCACGACTTGTTGGGATGGACACAACTGGTCGGGATGACTCTGAAGGCCAAGAGTGCTAAAAGTCGACCGATACAGAACCTCATTATGGGTTTGATTGGTCGAGAAGCCTTTGATAACGGGTCTTCATTTGTAAATCGTCCTTGTAAAAACAATAGAAAAAAAGATGGACAACATAATAGTAGTTTTGGAATGCTTAACAAATAGTAATGTAAAACCCTAAACCCTATACCCTTCTTAGGTCTTTATTTTTGCATGGGGGTCTTAGACTAGCCTCTCTCGTGTGTCCGAGTTTGCCTAGAGGGGTCACTGGCTGACCACCTCTCATAGGTCCCTTCGCCCTGGGAACCGACTGACTTTGACGAGTCTTAGGTGCCCCGGACAGTCTCGACCGACTTGCCTCTTACAGGTCTTAGTGTCCCGGGCAGTCTCAACCGATATCCCTCTCACGAGTCTTAGGTACCCCAAGCAGTCTCGGTCAACATGCCTCTTACAGGTCTTTGGTGTTCCGGACAGTCTCGATTGATTGTATCTCACAGGTCTCAATGCCCTAAACAGTCTCAACCGACTACTGCTTCTTACAGGTCTTAGGTGCCCCGGGCAGTCATATATCAGCATTCTCATACGTTTTCAACAACCACAATAATACTATCTTTGCACTTCTCATGCATTTTCAACAATCACACAACATTATCTTTACACAACACATGTGCATAGGTTAAAAACAAATTCAATCACAATACAATAGTAAATTCAGTTACAATGCAACATTTATTCAGTCTGGATAGAATAGCATGGGTGTGCTCCCGTTAGTACGGGCATGCACATTCAATGTAACTTTGCTTACACATGCATAAAACTTGCACAATCATGCTCGACATCTTGCTATCAAATTCTCCTGGATTTTCACTTAGAATTTCGAACTTAAATGGGAACCTATGTTTTTTCTACGTTTTGCACACATACAACCAATTACACACACGAGTTCCATAACAAATAATACCACAAAAACCATAATCTTTATTTAATGAAAATTATAACCCTGAAGGGGCTCAACCCCTTTAGAGAACACTGAGGATAGACAACTTTGGGGTTTAGGAAAAACTCTCAATCCCTAGCAACTAGGTTTAGGGTCTTATACTCTATCAATTCACCCCAGCCAAACCAGAACATTCAACTTTGGGGTCTTAGGAACAACCCCTTTCTACCTACAGTCATACCTATACCCCTAAGCGAGATTTCTCACTCCCCTTTTCCTATAATGTTGACTCCCAAGTGGTATTCTCGATTCTCAAGGTTATTCCTCTAATTCTTAGGCGTCTTTTTTGGAGTTTCTTCTCCTTGACTCTCTATAGAGGAAACCATGTTTTCTAAGTTGTCACAACCTAGATTGTGACCTACGGGGAATCCGGTTTGAGATCGGCCGAGACAGACTCAGCCTCTCAACGGCCGAAGCATCCTCAGCTGCCAGGAGTCGCCACCGACATTTTTCTCAAGAATGTTAGGAAACATAGGGAAAGGCTGGTCTGGGATCAAAGTTGTGGGTTCGGGAGTTGGTTACACATCGGGAACACAAGGTGCCCCCAATGTGTCTATCACGAGATAATTACCCTAGGCTAGTTGTAAGGAATAGGGAAGTCACTTGTGTTTGGGTCTGGTGAGGTGTCCTAGGCTTAGGTTGGTGCAGGTCAGATGTGGTAATGTATCAGGCCTTCCTTTTATTGGGGGTTTACGGTTTGACTTGATAGGAGTGTGTCCCTATGCCTACGTGCCTCGGCTTTAGAGGAGTCAAAGTCAACGTAGTTATAGCTTTTTAATAGGACAGATGGGACTGGGTTGGCTGTAGGTTAATTTTGGTTTCTCATCGACCGAGACAGACTTCGGCCTCGAGAGAGGGGGGTTCGTAATAGGATTTCTACCTGACGGCGTGGTCAAACAATACTCTAATCCTAGCATGCAACATGTTGACACCTAGGGCAAAAAGAACCAACCTGGAATCGGGAGCGGGTAGGCTTTCCTTGCTTATTGACCAATATCTCTGCTTGCCCTTCAGCCTGGACTTGGAGTGTCTGCTTCTTCTATTCTTGGCAATCGTCAACTTTTCGTCTTTCTATTCTCCTGGTCTTTTCGCTCCTTTTTCTCCCCTGGTGCTTTCGCGTTGGAGGTTTATATAGAGTTTTCCCAGCCGCCAGGTAGTTGCCCTTGGGCTCCGCATAGTGGCGGTGGTTGGGCTGGAAACCGAATCCGTTTATCCATAACCCCTGCTTCTACACGGGGGTTAAGATTCGCCTAGATATTCGGGCGACTCGGCCCTGACTTCACCCGACAGCCGGAGTGGACTCGGTCTCGTCTTCTGGTTTCGGTCTCAGATTTGATTGGGTCCTGGGACGACTCCTTAATGGTCTCGGCCCAGTCTTGGGTTGACCCTTTAGGGTTTCGGTCTCATGTTTGACTGGGTCTTGGGACAACTCCTTAGTGGTCTCGGCCCAGTATTGGGTTGACTCTTTGGGTTTTCGTCCCATTTTGAAAGGTTGAGTCCTGCAAGCTTGGACCAGACAGTTTTACGGTGCAACATGAGTGAATGATTTCTAACTCTGCAAGGTAATAGGTCACTCATTTATAAAGCAACCAAATGAGCAAGTGTTACGAGTGTGCTCATTATTGTGCATGAGTGTGCTCATTATTGTGCACAAGCGTGCACAGTTTGCTTGCATGAGCATGCTAATTATCGTGCATGGCTATGCACGACCCCCTCTATGCATGATCCATTCGCAACCTGGACCTTGGAGGCACTTTTTATTACTTTTAACTTGTCAAGCCTATCCTTAACCCAATACTTATTTTCCCCAAATATATTTTTGCTAATAGGTGGCCAAATAGCCTTTTAAAACATGCACATATTTAATTAAAATAACTAACTAAAGTATTATATCAAACATACAAGATAAACTAAGGTGTTACAACAGTGGTGGGAGCAACAATAGTGGTGGGACAACGAGGTGATAAGACGACAACGATAGGGTCAATGGTGACGATGGTGGAGGCAGTGACGATGACAGTATAGGGACAACAATTATAGTAGTGACGATGATAGTAGTGAGAACAATAATGATAATAGTAGCAATGACGATGACGACAATGACAATGACAATGACAATGGTGGAGGTGGCAACAATGATGGTAGATATTGCAGGGATGTTAGAAGTGGTGTCAGGGGTGATCACGATGGTGGTGATAGTGATAATAATGGTAGTAATTATGGTTGTGAGGATGGTAATGATAGTAGTGGTGAAAGTAATGGTGGCGGAACATTAATGATAATGTTTATAATTGAATTAATTTTAATAATTTATTATTTTTAATCTTAATCTAATAATTATTATTTATTCTTATATTTTTATATAAATATTCTCATTTGTCTCTTTTATATATATATATATATCAATTTATAATTTTAAAAAAAATTAGTAATACTTATATAGGTGTCATATAAAAATGAGTAGGATATATAATTTTAAATCACTTAATAGTTTCGAGTTAATGAACTTAAAATTCAAGCTTTCATTGGTCACTTAAAGTATATCCCACCCAGGTACCGTGGCCACTTTTTGGAAAGCAGAAAGTTACTTTTTGGAGATAACAAAATAGCACGGCAAGTTTGGTAATCGCGCGTAGAAAGTTTGCTCTTCTGTTCTTTTTGCCTTTTGTTGACTTTAATTAGGATAAGTGTGTTTTATCTTGTACGTTCAGCCCCAATAAACTATCACCGTTCATAAGTATAAATTGAAAGCTAGCTTAGTGAAAAAAAAGAGCATACACCAAAGTTTAATTTTACTTTCAAATTGTGATTAAAATGATAAGATATATCAAATATCCATCATGTTGTAACCTACCTTATCACCTCCAAATAATGCATTCTCGTCTTTAAATAAACTTCAATTGTAATTCTAGGTTTAAGGTAGAAATCAAATATCAAATTTTATTTAAAAAATATAAATATTAACTATTTGTATTAATAATATTTGATATGAAATATTTTATTTTCACCCTTAACTTCGTAAGCATTAATATTGTGTATAAAAAATTAGCTAAAATTTAGTGAAAGCTATAGATATTAACTTTTTGGATTAAATTAAACACACTATGGCCCACACGCACAAATATTCCTCTCCCATTATACATTTAATTTCATTTTTAGTTCTTTCTGTCTTTTATAAGGTAATAATGATTTTCTCATGCTTTTATGGAATGTGAAACAGGTGTACAGATAAGATAAATAAAATAATAAATAACAAATATACAATGAAAAAATATAAATATAAAAACATAAGAAAAGAATATAAAAAATCAAACATTAGTACATTATCATGTTAACACTAGAAAAATAAACATTAAATAATATTTTATTTTATTGTCACTTAAATATATTTTGATTTTAAAGCCGTGATAATCATATAATAATTCCCTTCACGTCATCTACCTTCTACAGCTTGATTTACATCCATATAAAAGGAATTTAATTTCTTCGTTTTTCACTTTATTAGTTTGCACAAAAGTCTCTCTCGTTAGCTTTATCATGTTTCTTCTTATGGAATTAAAGAAAGAATAAAGACACAATTCCTCTCACAGATTAATAATTAAAAACAAACCAACACAAGAAGTATATTAGTTGCCATATCCAAGATTGACCTATCAACTATCAAACATGAGAATCTAAAGCCCACGAATCTTGAACCGAATTAAAACTGAAAACACATATGGAGCAAATAAGAACTTAGAAAATTCTACGAGCAGCCTTTTTTCTATCGTTAAAATTCAGAAAATATCCCTTGAAACACTTCTTAACTACTGGAATCTCTTCATCTTGATGATTATTAGGAATTCTACTTGAATCCTCGTTAAGCCACTTAAATATAGTACTTATAGATAAAGCAAAAGCTATTAAAATTACATAATCAATAAAAGTTATTTTAAAACAAAATTTTACTTTGAAGTTAAAAGAATGTGCTTTTCAACGGGAATTTGATTGTGTCCATCGCGTATCATATCTAATGGTGCGTGAATCTTCTGCAGTGGAAAACTTATTTCACCGCACTAGATACAGAAGAAAATTTAACTGTCCCCTATATTACAATGCTATGTTTATTATTTTTTTAATAATATATTTGCAATAGTTATGATATTATCCAGTGATCAATAGACAGGAGGGGATCTCAACCCATATCTAAATTGTTTCTGATGTGACAGCCTTTATGGGGCATTCCTGCTTCTCATTAAGATAAATGAATTTTATTTTTAATTTTTTTTCTTCCTCCTTATTTGCCGGGAAGAATTCTCTAAAAAGTTGAAAAGAAACACACTTGACCGTACGGAATAAAATGTTATGATCAAATTTTTTTTTTTTTTTAAATACAAGCATCAATTTTATGAAAAAATATATTATATTAATAAAATTGATCGAAGAATTTAAACTTCGTGCAATGATAAAGTTAAAGAATGAATTCCTTTGTTTGCCTCCCTTTTTTCTCTTTTAATTTGATGAGACAAAATATTCCCATGCTTTTTTTTCAATGGTTTTTCTCTCTATATCTTTAGATAGTCAAAGATTAAATTTTTTTAAGTATAAACATTATCAAAGTATATTTTATCTTGATAATAAAAAGTTATTAAATAATTTAAGATTATCATAATTTCTATTAATCTTCATATAACATACAATTAAAGGTTGATTAAAAAATTTAAATCATATCATATAAAAATTAGATGAGAGTATAAATTCATAGTAAACTAATAATTTATCACTTATAACAATTAAAAAACTCAATTTTCACAATGTTGGACCTTCGTGGTTCATGCTTCTCTTTCCCTTGTACCTCAAAGTGAGAAGTGTAATATCACAAATTTAGACAAACTCTTAATAGTACCAAAGAAACTTGGATTCAGTCCTGCCTCTTGTACAGGATTTCTTTCTAGCCAAAAATCTTGACCATGCATCACATTCTTTCTCCTCTCCAATTGTTGTAGAGTGATAAATCAACGGTTGAGATCTTTGAAGGATGCCGCGGGACAAAACCACAATTGTATAGGATCTAAGTTAAAACAGTACCTACACTACATCCAAGCTTAAAAACAGTAGGAATATATATTTTTCCTTTCAACCCAGTTTGTGCAACTTAATATCTCAGTTCTAAAAATTTGTCAGTTGTGAATATTTGCTACTAGTTGGTCAGCAAGGCAGGGTATAATGGCAAATACAGAACCTCCATTCCAACTCATAAGAATCTGAGAAAAGGTCACTTCTAGAATCCCTAAGTTACATGTGTATTGAGCCAATTACTTTAATTCATCCTAGACATATTTCCAATTCTAATCTAACCCACAACGCTGCAACCCCACCACTACTACATTATTCCAATCAATTACTTACTCTGTTATCCTCTGTGGTCGGCCAGAAGACTAAAGTTGTGGTGCTCCTAGTTCAAAATTATGAAGACATGACAATTCCTTCTGGATGTCATATCTTAATAGTTTGTTTTCTTTGTTTCTTCTACACTAACCTGCTCTCTAGCAGCGGCACCATGCAAGTGTTTTCCTCTTGCCATTCCAAGCATGCTCAAATAAACTAATTCAGGAACTTCAAATTTCCCTTCATTATTAGTTCAATATAAAGTTGCTTTCCCTGTATGTGCACCTAATTCACACCTTTTGATATGGTAAACCAATTATAGTATTAATATTATACAATTTATCATCTCCCGAATCTGATTTAAATCGGTCATTTAGTCATGCTACGAGGCTAGCACCTAAACTAGCTCGTGGAATAAACAAGAACAAGCAGTATATCACTATTAATTGTTAAGAAAGTAAGGATAATGATGTCTTGGTGTGATCTTATAAGACATGCATTCATATCAGACATATATGGAATTATGGATGTTTAGGGCTGCATTTAATTTTTAATATTTTTAACTTCTATTTTTTAGACGTATTATCAACAATGATTTTGAGTTGAATTTTATATATGTAACTGTTAAATATTGAGAGAAAAAATACTATTGTCCATAAATTATCATATTTGTCTAAAGAAGAATTAATTCTAAGAGAGTGAAACGTATATTCTATATAAAAAGAATTATTAAATTAATATAATTTGAAATAGCACAAAAATAAGATAAGTTATAACATTTTATTATATCTATAACTATTCATATTTATTTTTTAAAATATTAAATATATCTTGGGAATTAAATTTTTATTATATGTTATCGTATTTATGTCCTGTATTTGTATTTTTTATGTTAAGTTTATTTACTCCTGAATCCTCCGCGAGACATTTTCTTTTTAGATCTGTCGGTAGAAAAGTCAAACTTGAAACTGCTGATTCATTGACTTCATTGGCCTGAAATATATTCCTACTAGCAAACACCTTACTCCAATTTCGAAGATCAAACTTATTGCTATTAGTTTTGACTATTTGCTATATTGGGAGTTTATTTACTAGTATTCCCACTCTTATTTATGATTTACATTTGTTAACGTAGGGTACGTTTGGGTAGTTGCCTTTTTTTTTTTTAGTTTTCAAATTTAAATTTTAAAAACAAATTATGTTTGACTAAAATAAAGTTGAAATAATTTTTAACTCAGTTTTAAAATAGTTTTATATTTATTTAATAAAAAAAATTTGTAAATTTGATTTTTTTAGTTTTAACAAATACTCTCGCGTGATCTTTAACAATTATTATTTTTGTAATTGTTGTCATTACTATTGTTACCACTAGTGTTATTACTATGGTTGTTGTCACTACTATCACATCGTTATTGTCGTCACTACTACTATCACTGTCACCACCACATTGTTGCCACTGACGTCACTATCACCATTATTGTCACCATCGTATCATTATCAATGTCATTATCACTACTACCGTTGTTGTCATTACCACACCTCGTCACCGTTACCATTATCATTCTTACCAACACATAAATACATCTTTAAACTAATTTTAATAACATAAAAAATTTTAAAATTTATTTTGAAACTAAAATTTATTTTTTGAAATAAAAAATTAAAACTAAAAACTAATTTTGATTTTTTAAAATTTTAAAACTTACCATTAAAACTACCCCAAACGCCCTCTTATTTAGTTTACAAGTTTGATTTTAATATGATGTTAATATAAATACTTTTATATTATTAGTTAATTAGAAATTGTTTTAATATAAATTTTAAAATAATTATTATAAAAATTAATAATCTTATTATATATAATAAATTATAATTAAAGGATAATGTAAAATATTTTTACATTAACGATACTTCCTAATTAAATTTTTAGTTTATATATATATATATATATATATATATATATATATATATATATATATTCTTAAAAGACAATCCTAGGTTCAACATAAATATGAGTGTTTCTACATATGAGAATTCAAATAATAGTTTTTTAATTTGTAAGAGATTAATCCATTCTATTTATCTATTCTTATTGATTATATATAATTAATAATAATATTTATGACCTTTTTTAAAGACGTTTCATATGCTAGTTTATCACAACAATATATTTCATTCGACAAATTAATAATTTGTTATCAACAATGAATTTAATCATTATATTCATGAAAGTTTTTATTGCATAAATTAAGTTTACAACTTTTCATGCATTTTAAAATTAAATGATACTTCATAAATCAACTTGATTTTAAAATTAATTATAAAATTACATGTCTCTGAGTATTTAATTTATTTAAAATTTGGTGTAAATGATTGTTAGAGCAAAAGACGTTTTGTACCCCTCACAAATTTTGATTTTAACAAATAAATAAGTTTTTTTATGTTAAAAAAATGAACGAAGCATTAGTCTTAATTTACAGAATGAACCAATTGTCTTAGACAGAATATGTTTCAAAGAAGTTTCAACGGTTCCCTAACAGACACCCATTTCTCCTCTATAAATCCTCAAATTTCTAAAGAACAAGCGAATGATTATTAGCGAATTTTTTAACTTAATCTTTTTAACATTTTCTTTAGTTTATCACTCTACATTCTGAGCATATTAAATTTGTATGTTTATCGTACTAAAATAAAATAATCATTTTATCTTACTCTTTATTTTTTTTAAGAAAAATTGATAGAACTTGGTCGAAATCTTGAGTTCAAAGAATATTTATATTTAAACTTAAAAATATTTATTTATAAAAGAATACTTAAATTATTATTTGAATAAGCAAATCATAAAAACAAGTCTATTTATTTATTTAAAATTATATTTGTGTTTAAAAGAGAAATATCAGTCTTATTTTATCTATGTATTTACGTATTGTTCCACCTAAGACAAAAATGTTCTTAAAAAGAATTTACAAAAATCTTTCAAAACATAATTTAACTCATCTTTTTGTGTTTTTAGGTGACTTACAATGATTATGAAGTTAATATTTCATAATTTAACAATTAGATTTGTTAAATAGTTTTTACATGAAAAATTATTAAACAAAGTTTAAACTTATTTTTTTAAGAAATGGAGCCTTCTTATATATGTTTATGCTTTGCATGTAAATATAAAGTCAAATTTTAGATCTTTAGTGTTTCCATTTTCCTAATTGCTAAATCCAGGTAAATTATTAAATGAGTAAAAAAATCTCACATGTGAATGAGAAAAAAAAATCATATGAATAAGCAAAAAAAATATTGTAATGTGAGTTCTCTATTATAATATATATAGAAGATAGATAAATTCTACATTATTAACTAAATATATTAATTTAAAACCAAACATTCTTTAACATTTTAAAATGTTAATTACCTTCCTGTTTATGATCTCTTTCTCTCTTTTTGCCTTTTCCTTTTTCATCCTTCATGTGCTTTCTTATGTAAAACATATTAAGCTCTATCTTCTCGTGAAATGTAGAATCAGATAGCTAGGGAAACAAATCATGGCTGCCATTAAAAAATTCATCTTAATTTCGGAGGGTAGTTAAATTGGTTTATGCAGATAGATTGCAAAATTTGAAATCATATAGTTTTGACATTGTTGCAAATTAGAAATTTCAATGTGATTAGATGATGTAGTTTTGCCAAGAAATTGTAATTAAGTTTAGTTTACTAATTAAATAAATCAAGAGTATTGAATGTTTTAAGATATATGAACCAAGTATTATATTTTTTTTTATAGAACACGTAATTTTTTAATTAAGTCAATTTCAAACCAGATATGACTATTATGAGAAAAAAAATTTCAAATATTTTATACAATTGTATACTAAAAATCAAACTCGAAAATACTGTTTAAACTGAAACATCTTATTAACATGTAAGAACCTTGAAAAAAACATAATAGTTACGAAATTATATTTTATTAGCTTTAAAGTAAATTATTAGGAATACATATTAAAAGGTATTTTTATAATTCGTAAAATTAACTAATTATGTGACTTAAAAGAGTTTGGATTAAATATAAAAGTAGGATGCTTCGACAAGTGGTGGATATGGAAGCGATGACTAAGATGGTCTAATATAGAAATTAGACGGGGTATTGAACAATGTTAAATTTATTAGTTTTGTTTTGATACATGTGCTAACTTTCTTTGGTTTATGTATTTATTAATTTATATACATTTTCTTTTATATAACTAAGAAATAATGAATAAAAAATCTTGATTATGAGTTGAAATCCATTTAATTTAAGAACTTAATTTCTAAACATGATTGATAAAACAAATAAAAATCCTTTTGATATTAGGCATAACATTTTATGAATGTGTAAGATACTATTCGAGATTTGTTTTTTACCTATTTTTATTCTATAGTTAGTGAAAAACAACCTAATATTTTATAAACTCTAACATTTACATACTTAATAGTCTTATGCAAAATACTCACTTGAGCATTAAAATTTTTTGTAAATAGTCGGCTTGTGCAAACTACAAAAGATTCTACTCAAATATTTCATCTTTTTGAACGTTAAACAAACATATATCATAATTTAATTAGTTAGTTTTTTTAGTTACATAACACGCACCTTATTCGCAAGTATTTTATATTACAAGATTTTTTTAATTTTATTATTAATTTTATCTATCATTTAAATTAGTAGTTAAATCTTAACTAATTAATTATTAATTAACTAGAATATTATTTTTTCTAGCTAAATTTAAGTTATATTCATTTATATTTCTTATTACTACAAATTAGTTAAAAAATAACTACAAAATTTAAAAATTTATTACAAATTAATTAAGATTATTTTCTTAGCTAATTTGCTACTTATTTCATGCTATCACCAATATTATAGTAATTCTGTAGCTAATTATTTTTACTAGAAATTAGTTACAAAATAACTATTGATTTTAAAATTAACAACAAAATTATTTGTAGCAAATTTTAAATTTTCTAGTAGTGTTATTTTTAAAAAATAAGCTTAGAAATAATTCACTCTAAAGAAAATATATTTTTTAATTTAATATATAAAAAATAATAATTAATTTGTAGAAAGAGACGATGATCATATTTTTATTTCTTAAAGATTCTTTCATGTATGAAAATAACTTACAGTAATATTTTTCATATACATAAATTTCAAAATTATATTTAAAGAATTTAATTTATTTTACTTTCACTATAAGAATTTATATTTATTATATTAGATGTTGCTATTTTATAAATTGAAAAGACTTAAATATATCTTGTTCTCCATGAAATTTCTATTCATTTTTATTTGTTCTTAAAATTTATAAAAAAAAAAATTAAAATATGTTTTTAGTTCTTATAAAATAAACAATTTTTTATTTTAATTTTTGTAAAAAAAATTATTTATTTTTTATTTTTTTAAAATTTAAAATTATTATTTTTATCCTTATAAAATAAGCAAATTTTAATTTTGTTTCTTATAAAATATTTTTCTAATTTTTATCGTTCTAAATTTTGAAATCACTTTTTTTTTCTAACACTATTAAAGATCTAGAAAATTTTTTAAAAATATCACGTACTAGCATAATACCACAAATATTATTAGGTATCATTTGAAATAGTCACTTAACTTTATATTAAATAAATATACAATCAACAAGTTTCATATAATAATAGTAAGAATTAAAAATAATGATTTTTAACTTTTTGAGAGATGAAAACTAGATAAATTTATTATAAGGATTAAAATAAAAATAACTTATTTTATAATAATTACAAATATATATATATATATATATATATATATATATATATATATATCTATATATATATATATATATATCTATATATATATATATATATATAAGGAAAAATACAAGTTTTTTTTTTAAGTTTTTAGGAATGTTCATTAATTGATGCTATTTAAAGTATATTGTAAAATTCAAATAAAAAAATCGAAAACTGAAATCTTTTTGTTGGATTGCCTCAGATTTTAAACACAAATTTGAAAATTAATCTTACTCAATTCAAACTGATCTTACGTGCACATTTATAATCTATTTATGAAATTATCATACCGAACAGTTTGAAATCGGTATAAAATATATAATCGATTTTTTAAAACAATAATCGTTTATCAACACGTTATAATTGATTGAAAAGTAAATTTAACTTATTGAAATGTAAATTTAATAAAGTAAAATACAAGTTTAACTTATTAAAAATATATTATTATTATTATTATTATTATTATTATTATTATTATTTTCTCTTCCATATTTATTATAAATCAAATATTTTTATTTTTATGTTATTCCTCACATTTTTTCTCTATTTTAATCTGTCATATTTCTTTTTTTATTATTAAACAAAATTTAATTTCTACGAGAAGCAAGTAAGTTGGACAGAATCATTATCAACAATATTTTTTAATATTTAATATTTTATTATTCATAATAATATTAGTCAATTCGAATAAAATTATCTTTTATAAAAAATATGGGTTGTGATAAAAAGAAGATTAGATTTATTTAAGTTAATTAAAAAAGATAAAAGTAGCATAGAGAAGAGGTGAGGGTCAAAAATGGAAGGAGGGAGGCAATTTGACTAGGAAGGGTGAAAGTGTTAGAAGAGTGGTTGACGAAAAAGGCAAAAAATGAAAGTGCTGACGGGGATGAAAAAGGGTGGGACAGAACAGCACTATCTTTAGAAGCAATGTGGGGGGAATCAACAGCACACAAAGATCTCATAGGCCACAAGAATTTGTGGCTCACAAAATTCCCCCTTTGCTGAAGTGGCAACGTTTTTTCTCCCTAAAAACACCACCTCCAGACATACAAACCCACTTCCCCTCTCATTCTCTCTCCCACCCCCCTTCACTATTCATTATCCGTTTTCATATCAATTAACAGCGCAAAAGACACAAAAAAAAGTTACTGAACACTACACCAACTTCTATATAACTATCTATCTCTACTTATGTATATATTTTTCCTCGTCACTTTCCCCATTTTTCTAGAAAGAGAAACAACAAGAGAGAGATATTCCTGAACCTGATCATATAACACAGGAATGTCAGAGGTTAAAGACCCAGCCATAAAGCTGTTTGGAAGGACAATTTCGCTTCCACGCGATGATTCTTCTGCACCTGCGCGTGCCACCTGTCCTTTATCATCCTCTTCTTCTCCGCGTGAGGTTACTTCTGCCACCCAACACCAAGCTGAGGTACGCACCACGAGGGTGTTGTAACGTTGTCTCTTGTCTGTGGGTTGTTATTGTGGAAAACCATGTCGATTTGCAAATCTAACCGCGACCCCTTTTTCAGAACCTCTCAATTGTTAATGGGTTTTTTCAAATCGTATAAAAGGTTTCTTCTTGTGTTGGTGTCAATTGAATTGAGTTGAGGCCTTGTTGCAATTTTCTATGGCTTTATTGATTTTTTTTAATATATGGGTATTGAATTTATTCAATCATTTATTAAGTGGTGGCCAGAATTCATTGTGCGGTTCCTTTTCGCGAAATTGGATCCAATCTCCATTATGGAATATAAGTATAAGAAATATTCGATATTGGATAGAATATATTATGTGGCTTGGCTTGCTTTGGTTTTACCTATTCTCTTTGAGTCAATGAATTTGCTTTGGTGCTACAAAGTGAGTTTTCTAATTCTAGTGATTCATATTTAGAAAATATTGTCCTAAACCGGTTGCTTAGCTTGTTCAACCGAATTTTTAAAATAAAATCTGTTTTGTTCATTTCTTATTGGATCTCTTGCAGCATCACATAGGTACTATTGCTATGTCGTTGGCTTGAATATTTCTTGCTTTACTTATCTCTTATCAATTGCTTTCCACGCCATGGACTTTAATTGGAGCTTAACTATCATGGTTTGACACTTTTGTCCACATTCAAGTCCTTATTTAACAATTGTCCAAATGACCTGTAACGTTGTGACATCACGGAGGACTTATTTAAAGAATATGTCGGATTTATTTATTTTCCAGCTGTTTTATATTCTTAATTTTCTTCTTCCCCTCCTTGTATTCCATAACTTTCTTTGCTTTCTATTCCTGTATATTTAGTATAAATTTGTAAATATCAAATATCACTGTTTGGATTGTTAGTTTCACCATCAAACCAAGGGGATTTTGGTCCTGAATTAATTGTTCTATTGACTATGCGGTGTGCACTATCACGTGAGCGTTTTAATTCATTAAACAAAGTACACTAACTTCCTTAACGTGAAAGGAAAAATAATTTCTCCCCCGTTTTCCGTGTTGGAATTAACTAACCCGTACTTTGCGCTTAAATTTCCAAGATATTTCATAAATTGAGTCAGAGTCACCAAGTCAAAGAGAAACAATCAATTTTGACATTAATAGCTGTCTAATGCTCCTGCTTTCGTACTAAGTCGTAACATGCTTCCCGCAAAAATTGTATGTTGTCGTAACATATATTCTATATTGGCAATATATATGCTCTCTATTTAAATGACAAACACCATCATACGAACATAATATTGTATTCCATATTACTTTTTTTTTTTTTTTACTTGTATTGAGGTTTTTCCTTCACTGTTTTCTAATTCCACTGTTGTAGCTATAGTAGATTAGCATTTCTAACCTTGATCATGTTCATTGTTTAGGAACCATCAAGGAAAGAACTTACCTCGTTACAAGATGATGATGCCTCACATCAAACCACGGAGGATTTGAAATCTCCCACAACATCTTCAGGCATGTTGGAGAATCCTAAGACTCCCTCAGCTGAAACCGAGACATCATTACCAAAAACCTCTATGAATGGAGATCAAAACGAAACAAGTGCTTCTGAAGATAAAACTCCAAAGAAGCCTGACAAGATACTTCCATGCCCGCGATGCAATAGCATGGATACCAAATTCTGCTACTACAACAATTACAACGTCAACCAGCCTCGTCATTTCTGCAAGAACTGCCAAAGATACTGGACTGCAGGAGGAACAATGAGGAATGTGCCGGTAGGAGCCGGTCGCCGAAAGAACAAGAACTCTTCGGCTACTGCATCACATTACCGGCACATAATGGTCCCTGAGGGGCTTCAAGGAGCTACACTCAATGCCCCCAATGGATTGCATAATGCTGTTTTGGGAAATGGAGCATCTGTATTGACCTTTGGTCCTGAATCTCCCCTTTGTGATACCATGGCTTCTGTGTTGAACATTGCTGAGAGACCACAAAGTTGTGTTCCAAATGGATTTCATGCAACTGAGCCAAATACTTTTGATGATGGGGATGGTCACTCTACTGGAGTTTCTGTTACAACAACTTCAACTTCAAGCCATACTGGCTCACATGAATCAGTGGATAGAAGAGTTGAAGGTTTCACTCCTCAATTAACATACTTCCCAAGTTCCCCTTGGCCTTATCCTATGCCTCATCCTACATTTTGTCCACCAGGCTACCCTTTATCATTCTATACCACACCAGCATATTGGGGCTGTATGCCACCCTCTTGGAATAATATATCATGCATCTCACCCCAATCTTCTGTTAACAACTCTGCCTCTGCCCCTACTTTGGGGAAACACTCAAGGGATGGGAACATCATTGCCCCATCCAATTCAATGAAAGAAATGCATGATATAGAGCACAATGTCTTGATCCCCAAGACTCTTAGAATTGATGACCCTAGTGAAGCTGCAAAGAGTTGTTCCATGTGGTCAAAACTAGGGAACAAGAATGATAAGGCCAGCTCTGGAGGCCTTTTTAAAGCTTTTCCATCCAAGGGAAATAACATGAATGACGTGGTTGAAGCATCACCAGTGTTGCAAGCCAACCCTGCAGCTTTATCCCGGTCTCTTACCTTCCATGAACAGACCTAAATGGGAATCACAGTGAGCCACATCAGATTCTCATTGTTCTCATGCTTTGCAATGAAAATTGAGGTTATACAAGTGCAACCTCATTTTGCTGACAAGTTCTTGAGAAATTATTTTATTGAACAACCTCTATGCAGGATTCCTAGGACAGAAGTGTTACACTATGGCTTCTCTAGCTGCCATCTCGAACCTGTCACAGTGAACAGGTGTTTTTGCTGCAGATTTAGATGATATGTTGAGTAAATATCTTGTTGTACAGACATATATATATATATATATATATATATATATATATATATATATATATATATATATATATATATGTATATGTGAGACGAGGAAAATTAGGAGGAGAAAAGAGAAAGGAAAGGGAGATTCCTAGACTAAAATCCAACGGTTTAGAATAAACATGCAATTCTTCATTGGAATCCTGTTGTTACTTTTTTTGGAGATTCTCTACTTTAATAATGTTAGTCCCAGAGGATAATGATATTTATGTAAGCTTCCTTTGTTTTCTTTTCTTCTCTTTCAATCATGCAAAATAGCACTACATACAATATCAACTCACATGCACTCTGCCCGCCATTATCTAGTTAAAGATGGTTTCATCTTCTTTTCTTTTCTTTTTTTCTTTCCTTCTCTTTTGCACGTTTACATTCTTTTACACTTATGACTTATCTTAATGTGTGGAGATGAGTGACTTGATGTTGGAGATGTACAGGCATAACTAATCCATATACAAAAACTTTCATGTTTCAACTACAGTATCTCAAGTGACTTTTTTAGGAAAATAATTATTTTAAAAAAATATTATTTCAGAGATTGTAAAACTATATCAATCTTTATATTATAAATTTGAGTGCTAATTTTTTAATACAATAATGTTCCTTATTATAAGCTCTTCTTCTTTATGACACGTTATTTCATCATTATTTATCACTTATTTTATATTTTAAAGAATTATCAATTATTAATTATACTTTTTCCTTTTATGTTAAGATGATTTTTTAAATATGAATTTTAATTACTTTTAATTTTATATTATTATTTTTGTCTCGGATTTTAACTCTTTATATTATAAAATTATTTTCAATTTTACTAAAAAAAAAACTCTGAATCTAAGTGTCTTATTTTTTTACTTAAATTTAAAATAAAAATATTGTTGCACTGCCCCGGATATTTACTTGTAAGATTAAAGAAATGGAGAGAAAAAAACATGGATTAATTTCTTTTACCGCTTTTTTGGTTATTTAATACACGAGGAAAAGAAAAGCCAGTAAAATTAATGGGTGCTACTTTTTGAAGTTTATAAAAATGGAAATTTGTGGCTGTACTTTCTTTTTACTCTTATTTAAAGAACTCCAAAAAAGAGAAAGTTAATAAATTCCCATTCTTTTACGTCTATATACATATCAAGGTCATTTTCAATCTTTATTGACACAACAGCAGAAAGTTAGGTCTTGATGCAGCAATATGCCAACCTTTTGTTAGTGGGATCTACCATTCTTGTAACTTCACTTTCCTCTAGCAGGAGCAGAAAATAATCCACAAATAAACAAAACAGACTCGAGCTTTCTTGCACTAGATTTCATAGACAATCAAAATCATGTTGGATGGTTTGACTGTAGCCTGTAGGTAAACGTGGCAACGCAAATGGATTCATTTAAAATATCTAGTTTTTTGTTATTAAAATTGTTGGAGACAACATTTTAAAAGGTCTTTATTATTTTTATGACTCATTTAATAACTCTATTTCTGTTAGAAAACAAGGAATTAATATGGTCATCTAGTCCTATTTCATGGCATCACACGTAGCAATTTGAAACCTAGCTAGCCGTTATAAAACACAATGTTACATTTTATTCTATTATTACTCTACCAAAAATTAATAAAATATATGTATTTTGAAATATACTAAAATATAAATTATTTAATTATTTTTATATTATCTAATTTCAATAAAAATTTGTAAAATGTAACACATAAAAGAGAATTTTTAATTCAATCACTGGATCAATAAAATTTACATTTTATTAAATGATATGATAGGTAATGCAAATTATACTTATATCATTTTATCATTCTCGTATATATTTATTATTTTTTTAAGTTCACTTATATATTTTTTATAAAGCAAATCGATTTTGAATATCATTTATGCTCCTATTTACTGCAAGAAATGATCATCAGAGTCGAAGCATCAGTATTAGTATTAGTCTTGATTGGACGAAACTTTTTGAATTTTATTTTTGAAATTTAAAATATTTAAATTTCAAAATGTAAACATTTTGAACGTAACTTCGGCAACATTAACTAAGATATTTATCTTACCGTCAATCAAACCAACACTACATTTAATGGATAATAAATACATAATAAATGTTAAACTTAGCTTCGATGAGGCCAACACTAAGCTCTAGTTGACAATAAATGGTTAGAATCTAATTAATGAATAAACCATTGATTCTCATGTTTCATCTATCTAACTTCTCTTCCTTTCGCCCTTTTTTGGGCATTGTATTGTAATATTCCATCAAGATTTTGTACTAAAGTGCACGACTCCAATTGCGTTGTCATGGTAATCTTGGAGAGTAAAATCAGGTATCAGATTGCAATGGGAAGGGTTGGTGGAATTTTGCTTTTAGAGCAGTGGTTATACCGCAACACAACTATATCAAATCTATCCTACTCCAACTAACAATTTGAAAGCAAACTTCTTCAATGGTTCAATTGTATATATTTTAAAATCATGGTT
Organism: Mucuna pruriens; assembly: GCA_025330945.1. Lineage (NCBI taxonomy): Eukaryota > Viridiplantae > Streptophyta > Magnoliopsida > Fabales > Fabaceae > Mucuna > Mucuna pruriens. The sequence continues at coordinate 36,411 of JAENHJ010000227.1, forward strand.
AATAGGGAGAGATATTTTAGCTTTCTCTAAATAGTTTATGGTTAGTGTTGATATTAATTTGTTGTCATAAATTTTCCATGAGAGTCGGGTATGAAGGTTCTCCTCTATGACATGTGAAGTTAATGCTTGACATGGACAAACTTAGGTTTATGAAAGAAAAAAAAAAGTTTTGCTTTGTTAAACAATATTTTGTGAAAAAATATTTGTCTATTATGTGTTCTTTTATTTCAATGATGTCCAGATGGTGGAAAAGAAAGAAATTTTATTCTTGACATGAATATATAAAAGGAAATGGCATGTTTAGTTTATAAATTTGAAAAGATGTTCTTTTAGTGGTTCAAACAGTCATCTAAGAATTTGAAAAGTCTACAGCCCTGAAAGGATAAATATTACGGCTTACATCTAAATTTATAAAATTTTGATGATATAACATCATCTACTTTGTGTTTGAATTATTGTTAATAGGAGAAAATTCTTCTGTAAATTCTATGGAAGTTGGACCAAAATTATAAAGCTAGTTTATTCTGTATTTTGTTTTTGCCACACTATTTTTACTATTTGATGGCTAAACAATTTTTTCTCTTATGACATTAGAGTTTTTAAGTAGATATGGTTTGATAGTGAAAGAGAATGGTGATAATATTTTTAAAATCTCTATGGGAAAAGGACTTTTTTTTTTTTTGGGTAGAAAACATTGTTCTTAGTGTTTTAAACACACTTGGTTGAACACACTTAATGAATTTAGAAAGCTATCTTAGAAGTTATATTCAAAAGGTTGGGATTAGAATCCTCCTCAGAAGAGCCTATTAAAAAATCTATCCATTAAACCTTGAAGATCTCACAAATAAATCAACATTCTAAGGGATAATAATTTCATCCAAACATAATTGCACTACTATGAGACCTAGATCATATCATAAGTGTTTGTTACAATAAAACAAGGAACATGAAAAAGGGAAAGAATACATTATGTTAAAATTAGTCTAACTTCTCCTTTTTCTTACAAAGCTTTTGAACATAAAAGATGTAGGGAAAATTGCTTTACAACATATATGATCACATCATCCTTCATTCTTTTCATATGTTCTAGTGTTTTTCATATGACCCACAATTAGATTCTTGTGTCTTTACAACAAAACAAGGAACATGAAAAAGGGAAAGAATAGGATGTTAAAATTAGTCTAACTTCTCCTTTTCCTTTCACTCTACGAAGTTTTTGAACATAAAAGATGTAAGGGAAATTGCTTTACAACATATATGATCACTTCATCATTCACCCTTTTCATATGTTCTAATGTTTTTCATATGACCCACAATTAGATTCTTTGTGCCTTACATTTATCCTAGGTGGTGTCTTATCCTAAAACTAAAATTTTTATTCATTCTTATACGTGTTTGTGAATTATTGTGTCATATTTACTATGATTGTGGTTGTTATTCTATTTTTTCCTATACTAGTAAGGGGTGTTGAAGTTAGTTTAAGATTGTGTTGTAAGAAACCAGTTAGTGACTATGGTTGTTAGACTTTACCCACTATGATTGTAGTGGTTATTCTATTGTCTCCCAAAGTAGTAAGGGGTGTTAGTATTGGTTTAGTAGAGTTTGTGTAGCAAAAAGTAATAATAAGCTATTGCTGTCATTGTGGAAAGCTTGGAAAATTTATGGGAAAATAATAATCAACTTTCCTAAAGAGACTATATGAAGAATACTTGTATTAATGCTTGAAATAGTGGAAAAATCACACCTAGTATAATGTATCTCAAGGATTATTTGGGTGAGCCCGAATAAAATCCTTGTGTTTTTGTTTGATTCATTTCTCTTTCTACATTCATAATCATATCTATGCATAATGTTTTTACAAGTCATTCACTCATTTACATTCTAAGATTATTCCAGTTTGTTGCATAACTTATATTCATCAAACCTTTTTAAAAAACCATTAGAGAATATTATTATATAAGTGATTTCTATGTAAGCATTTTAATATACAATCATTTATCTTGCATTTCTTTTTTATTTAACATATTGAACTTGTTGACAATTGAGTCATTTAGAAAGCTAACTCAAAAGGCTCAATAAGTAATTTTCTAAAGCTCAATACCTAATCAGAAACCTGATTAGAAAAGCTCATGAATCAACTTTTTGACCAAAAATTATTTTTCTATGTTATACTATCTATTAAATATGTATTTAATTCTACACAATATTGAAAAGATTAATCATTTGCATTTAAAGGTCACACTAATCACCAAATAGGCTTCCAAGATATGTTATGTACATTTGATTATACTTTATGAGTAATTATTTTTTAAAACATGTTTTTACTAAATATTATCTCTATAATTGTGTCTTCTAAAGTTGAAAATGATGATTCTAAGAATATTATTACATGTTCGTACGTACATATGTCGCATACATCATACTAATACCTAATTACTTCTATTAATAAAAAGTTTTCATATATATATTTTTTCACTTGTATTGGGAATTTGATAAACCCTAAGATCCACATGCAACCACATGAACTTGAAGAACTTCAAGTAGGAATTGGAACTAGTAGCACAATTGAAGAAGAAAGTTGAAAAATGAGTAGATTTAGGAAGATAACTCGCCACTAACCAAGGGATTAGATAAGAGAATTGAGATTCGCGACAAGTCTCTTGGAAACTTGATGAGAATTTAGGTTCTTATTCAAGAAAAAGAAAAGAGACAACTTTCCAAGATAGCTTGCAATGCAATTTTTTGATTCACCAATTACGATTTCAATTGTTGAAATTTTAGTTTATATAGCCCTCCTAATTACAAGTGATTAACTAAGCTAAGCTAATTTTAATCCTAAGGCCTTGGGCCAAGTCCAAATCATGGCCTAATAGATGAAAGAGCCCAGCTAAACAAGCCTAGCCTAGACTAAAAGTGGTGACCACACAAAACCATCACTAAATCAAACTCTAAAAACGTGTCTAAAACTAATTGGGCTTAGGCTTACCCAAGCTATGCTATTACAAGGAAATAAAAAACAAGTTTAATACAAAGAAAAGATACATGTCTTAAGGAATGTTTACAAGGCCAAATAAAGAGTAGATAGTCGGGTCATTAGTGGACTCTACTTGGCCCAAAAGAAGGTTCATCTCCATATGCACTTTTTCTTGAAGTCTTCCCATCCTACCACACACTAAAAAGCATGTTGATGACATCAATTCGACTTTACTCAACTGGAAAGCAATTAAGGTCACTATTTTATCAACTCTTTGGATTTACTTGGCTTAAGTAACTACTTTCAAGGAAGATTCACCTCGATAAGCGTGCTTATGATCATTCCAATCTTTTTTTCAGAATTTTCTTGAGAAATGCACCACACAACATTTTATTAAACTTTTTTCAATTAAATATAAATTTAATTATACTTTTTAGTTATTCAATCACTTCAATTAATCAAAGCATAAAAACTTTGGTGTTACACATCAACAGTGATGATGACATTAACAATGGTGGTAGTGGTGATAGTGACGATAGCGATAGTAGTGATAACAATGACAATAGTGATAATAGTGGTGGTAGTAGTAACGACAACAATGGTAATGACAATAACGATAACAGTAGTGACAACAATAAAAATGATAATTATTAAATATAATGAGAGGATATTTTTTAAAATTAAAAACCAAACTTTCAAAACTTTATTTTTTTTTAAAATGAATATAAAACTAGTTTGAAAATGAATATAAAACTTTTTTAAAAAATCATTTCATCTCATTTTAATCAAACATATTTTATTTTAAAAATTACATTTAAAAATCAAAAACAAAAAATTCGTCACAATCTCAAAACGAGCACTAAAAGAATGTAACTTTCAAACACCTTAAGTTTCATTAATAATTGAAAACTAAATTGTTAGTTAACTTAATTAATCATTAAAATATAAGTTTAATAATAATAATAATAATATAAGTTCTAGTTGGGAAGAATTTATGCTTATCAACCAAAAAAGCAGTTGCGAAGAATTTGGCGCATTCCTGTGCGTATGTCAATTCCATATTGAGCTTTAGTGCTTGTAGGTGGCCTGCACTTGTGCGGATAAACTCGAACAACTGTCACATTAATAGTCCAAACGATTCCCTATAGAATCCAAAATTAGAAAAACAAAATAAAGCTACCCAACTTTATCTTTTTCTCCTTTTTTCCCCCTTTATTCTTTCTTGCTTTCTCTTACTTTTCCTTTAGTTGCAAATTCAGCCCTGACCAATTATATCGGTAGCTTGTTAAAGCAACTTCTATCCTCTATTTGTTTACGAGGAGAGGCATTTGTCAAGTTCAGCTGTTCTACAACAAGTGTCCCTGAAACCAGAGTCAGGGCACAAACACAGATATTTCATAAGTTGCCATCATGGGAAGGAGACCACAAATTTTTATGCACATGTTGCTGTTGAGGGACCCACCTCATGTGATGGTATTATTCACTCGTGGTCTTTCTGTCTCATGCACCGTTTTGGCCATCCTTTCCTAAATTTCTGTTAGAACTCTAAATCTGTCAGCATATTTTGATTTTCTCTTCATCAAATGGTAGTAATCAAAATTGGAGACATAACCACCTCTACATGTAAACCTTCACGTAAACTCGTTCGGTATGATGAGTACGATTGAAAATAAAAAGTGAGAATGAAAATAAGTAAGAAATAAAAAAATTATAAGAATGTTTGGTATGAGAAAAATAGAAGAAATAAAAAAAATATATAAAAGAATTCTCTTTTTTCAAAATTAGTATTTTTTTTGGTTTATATACATATTTAATGGTTGAAAACAGTTAGAAAATATTAAAAATTGTTATAACTCGGAACGTTTCTTCTTCTATTTCTCTCTTCCTAAACACATTTAATTTTATCTCTCTCTTCTATTTCCACTCACTTCTTGTTTTTTCTCCACCTTTTCTTTAACAGAGTTGGTGTGCGGGTGGGGTTGTGCTATTCCAAAATGCAAAGTACGACATCGTTTAATATTGGATAAAAAAAAGGCAGTAGCTTAGGTTGTGCTATTCCCAATTAAAACGATATCATTTATTTTTCTTCTTCCGAGAATTGACCCGTCGTAGAAAATAATATAATATCATAACACAAATATATTTTTTTTACATCAAGTTGGCCACCACTTTAATTTGAATTTCTTAATATTCACTTGTTAATCATTATTATTGATGTTGGAAAATGCTTTTGGATGGTGTTTACAAGAAATATAAAACAAATTAAAGCAAAGGGATATAATAATAAAATCAACTAGGAACTTTATAGAACAGATAACTTCTTAAGGGTGTTTACAATAACTCAAACGGTTAGTATACGAGAGCAACAATTTAAGTATTCTATTTAAAATTATAGTTCATTTGGTTTATTACTAAAATTAATTAATTTCATATCATGACATGTAGTTTATTATAAAATTTGTAATTAAAATTTATGTAAGCATATGTTCTAATTATATTTAAAAGTTTAAAATTATTTTTACCAAAATTTAAAATAAATAACACCTAATATGAGAGAATAGTGAAACAAGGACAAACGAAACACACACTTAAAAGACAAGCTTTTTACCATTAAATGTACATTAAGTGTTTATTTGTCGTACAAAATTAAATATGCAATTGGAGTTTGAAATTGAAATTGTACTTTGAATTTTTATCTATAATATTTGGAAGTTGTTTTACAATTACAATCACAATTTTAAGGTGTAATTCAAAGGAAAAGATATTCTTACATTATTCTCTTCTTATTTTTAAAAAATAAAAAGTTATATTTACATGATTGATATCTTCTTAACTTACACTTAAATCTCTTCTAATTTTAAAAAAATATTTACCTATATTATATTAAGTGGTTGTAATTATTATTATCCTTGCCTCCACCATTATTACTACCACTCCTATTGTTATCATCAAGGATAGTGACAACAATGATAGAGGTTGGAATAACAATAATAACAACAATGGTAATGAGAATTTCAACCACTTAGTGGATTTTTAAATTGATCTTTTAATCCTAAACTTCTATTTGAATTTAAAGGTTGAGATTGACCATTCTCATTGTCATGTAAGGAAGTCATTCTCATATTATAAGTTATATAAACGCTTAAGGGAGAGAAATGTTATAATTAGAGGGTGAGATGAGTAAATTTGGATCATACAATCATACATAGAAGGTTGGAATTGGATAATAAAATTATGTGACTTTTTTAAGTGGTTGTATGAGTATTTAATAACTTTCAATTTTAACATTCCATATATGGTTGTATGGTTGAAATTTACTTTTTTCACTCTAAACACTCTTCTTACCTGATACACTTCATATATATATATATACCCTCGACCCCGAATTCACTTCTACACAGCGACAAAAACCCAGACCCAAACCCAATATTGGTCAAAAAGACTTTTTAATGTCAAAGTTAAATCAACGTGAAGAATTATCTACATATTCATATTTAGTTGTCATACTTAGTTGGAATAGAGCAAAGAAGATGAATTGAATGTTTTATTAATAAGAATCAACCATTGATGAACATATGTCTTAATAGCCTAATTAGTATTTATGTAGTTTAATCTCATTATAACCCTTCAAATTGTAATTTGGTTCATCATAATGTTTTCATGATTAAGCAACCACGTGGATGCCAAAGTAGCATAGAACATACCACATCACACGTAAATTTGAACTCATAAATACCTTTTTGATCCTAACCTGACTTTAACAAGGAAACTCCCTTTAACTAGGTTCATATCAAGTTTAGGTAGGTTGGGCTTAGGTTCACGGATGTAACACTCCCCCCTCCCCCCACACATAACAATTATGTTTTATTTTTTATACTTTTATACTTTCATTTTTATAATTATCAAAAATATAAATTAATTATTTTAATAGTTAAATATTTAAATTACGATAATAATTAAAGAACAAACTTAAAAATATATATTTAACTAATAATATAATTTAATTATTAATTTTTATTTTTAAATTATTGGTTATTTATTAATTTTATATATTATTTGAATTAAAATATAATTAATAACTTAATATATAATTTATTTAAAAATATATAAGTAAATTAAAATAATATATATAAAAAAAGTGTGGTAGATGCCTACAAACATTGTCTCAAATTAAATATGGAAAAATGGAGAGGTCGAACTGTTTCGGCTCGCCCGGCTATCAACCAACCAAAATCAAGCTAGGATAAATTTACCTATTTGCATGTATGGCCCGAAAAATATAGCTTATCTAACTTATAGGTGGATTGACAAGTCCATAGACTTGGCCTACAAAAAATAATAAGGAAAGGAAAAAGGAAAAGTAAGAAAGTAAAAATTTATAAAACTAAAAATATAAATAAAGAAAATCATTTTAGGCTCCTATTAGTTAAAGTTCTCTTTCACATGTCCACTTAATTATTATTTTTTTTGTCTAGATCAATTAATTATTTACAACAGTATTTTTTCACTGAACTCCTTTATATGTCTCTAATATTAACAACACAAAATTTTCAAAAAGATACACATCTATCTTTATTGATTATCCTTAAACTTAAATATTAGGTGCTAAACACAACTTTACTTTTATGACAAAAATAAAATAGAAATCTTACACTATTTTTTTATAATTTCTTACTTAATTTAAAAAATTAAATATGTTTTAAATTCTTGTAAATATAACTTTGTCTAGTTTTTGTCCTCGTAAATTGTTCTGTTATTTCTATATCTTTGATATATTTTTAGTATTCTTTTTTAATCCTTATCATTAACTTTAATTAGTTTAATGTACATATGACTAATAAAATAAAGAATATTAATTAAAATAATAAAGATAATGAAATATATTTTAAATAAAGATAACTAGATTATTTTCAAGTACGTAATTTAATTAAGTAATATATTTATTATTTTATATAAATAAGGTAATTACATATAATTTATTTGTAAACTTTAATACATTATAAATAATGATTTTATTATTTTTGATATTATTCTTACTTTTTAATTCAGTCATTGTAATTTTTTTAAAAATTATAATTTACTTAGATGTTTATAATTTATTTTTAATGTATTACTTTTAATATTACTTTTATATTTTAATTCATTAATTTTGAACGGATGTAATATATTTTTTTAATACATCACAAGCACTGATTTGTCTTCAAAAAGTATAAATTATATTAAAATAAATTATAAATATTTAAGTAAATTATAATTTTAAAAAATACAATGTTAAAAGTAAATTAGTGAATTAAAAAGTAAGTGTCACAACCTGATTAGTGACGTGTGGAGTGTCTGGTTTGAGATGGGCCGAGGTCGTCTCGGTCTCTCAACCGCCAAATCATTCTCGGCTGTCAGGAGTCGCCACCGACATTTTTCTCTGGTCTGGGATTAGAGTTGTGGATTCGGGAGTTGGTTACACATCGGGAACACATCGGGAACACAAGGTGCCCCCAACGTGTCTATCACAATATAGTTACCCTAGGCTAGCTGTAAAGAATAGGGGAGACACTTGTGTTTGGGTCAGATAAGGCGTTTCGGACTTTGGTTGTTACGAGGGAGGAGATTCTGGTGAGGCATCATAGTGTTTTAGGTTTTTCTGGGGTTTACGACTTGATAGGAGTGTGCCTCCTGTGCCTACGTACCTCGGCTACAAAGTAATCAAAGTCAATGTAGTTCTGGGGTTTTAATGGATCGGATGGGAGCTGGATTGGTTGTGGATTAGTTTTGGTCTCTCTTTGGCCGAGACCGACTCGGCCTCGAGGAAGGAGGGTTTGTGTCAAGATTTTTATCTGATGGCATGATTAAATAATACCCTAGGCTAAGCATGCAACATGTTAAAACCTGGAGTAAAGAAACCAACCTGGAATTTAGAACGGGTGAGCTTTCCTTACTTGTGGATCAATATCTCTGCTTGCCCTTCAGTCTAGACTTGGAGTCCCTGCTTCTTCTTTTCCTTGCAATCGTCAGCTTTTCGTTCTTCTATTCTCCTGGTTCTTTCTCTAATTTTTCATGCCCCCAACTCTTCGTGCTTGAGGCTTATATAGGGTCTTCAACTGCCAGGGAGCAACCGCCTCTGGACCCGCGTAGTGGTGGTTGGGCTGGAAACTGATTCTATCTATCCACAATCCCTGCTTCCGCGTGTGGTTAAGATTCGCCTTGATATTCGGGTGACTCGGTCCTCGTTCCACGTAACAGTTGGAGCGGACTCGGTTTCCTCTTCTGATTTCGGTCTCGGGTTTGACTGGGTCTCAGGATGACTACTCGATGGTCTCAGCCCAGTCTTGGGTGGACTCTTGGTGGTCTTGGTCCAGTCTTGGGTTGACCCTGGGTGGTCTGGGTCTCGGGTTTGACTGGGTCTCGGGTCTTGCAGGTTTGGACTGGACAGTTTTAGGGTGCAACAGTAAGAATAATATTAAAAGTAATAAAATTATTGTTCATGATATATTAAAAATTAAAAATAAATTATATGTAATTAACTTATTTATATTAAATAATAAATACATTATTTAATTAAATTACCTACCTAAAACCCCAATAGGTTGGTGTAATGGCTTAAAGTACCTCCATGTTCACACTAGGGATGAGTATAACTCAACATGACTCGCTAACCTGGCTCGACTCGAGGTTGATTTGAACAAGTTTAGGTTTTGAAATTAGTCTTGATGTATTTTGAGGATGGCTTCGGTTGTACTTCAATTCGCTCCATTCCAATCTATTATCCTATATTCTCTTAACAAATATTTTTTTTAACAATTGTGTATTAATAATAAATGTTTATTTAACTTATATCATTTTGTACAACATAATATTATACTTATAATAATATTATTTATTTAAAATATATATTATAAAATATACTTGATATAAATTTTATACTTATTTGGGTTTGAATAGACGGTCTGATCAAAATTTTGGGCTAAATTTGGACAACTCGGCTCATGCTCACTCTTAGTTCACACAACTAGGGTAATCTATTTAGTGAGAGTATTAATATTTTATCTTTGGAGTGTGAAAAAAATTTCTTAAGCCAACAACAACAATAGATCCATGAAACTGAATTAGTCATTCATCTAGTGGACTAGGAAAACTCGTAGGAGACCAAAAGAAATTACCAACCTAAAAATTACCTAATTATCTTAATTTAAAATATTATACATTATCTTAATTAATATTCTTTGTTTTATTAAGTAATAAACTAACTAAAATTCATAATATTGACTAAAAAGCACTAAAAAATTCATATATCTAAACATAACAATTTAAAATTTATATAAATTCATCATTAACTTCCATTACAATTAACACAATTGAGGAGATAATATATTAAAATTAATTAATATATAGTGTTTATTAAAAGATTATGTTTTTAAGAATATTTAAAAATTTAAGCACTCGTAATTTTTTACTATTTAAAATTTTTAATATCTACATTTATTGGGAAAAATAATTTATGTATAGATTGATTAAATTAAATAAACACAACTTTTTTGAGTTATTAATATTTTAAATTAGCTTTTTTGTTATAAAATTAAATTATTTTTTATTTCTTATGTCTATATATAAGTTTTTTTTTTTAAATACCTATGTACGAGTAAAGTAAATAATTTTTTAAATATATTTTTACTGCAAAGAAATCTTCAATTATTTTTTCAATATCATAAATAAAATACTTTCTAATTACTTCATGCATTTTATAAATACATTTCAATAATATTTTTTAGACTTACATCGTAGGTTGTAACTTTAAGATGGATATATAATTATTTTTACATATACATTGAGGTAATACAAAAATTTTCCAATATTTGGTGAGCTATTTAAGCAGGGGTAATGAACAAACTAAAGTAGTTAATTAAATCGTAATGACCGTCTAAATTTGTAAAATGTTGAAAATTCTTCTCATCTGAACAATTAATATAAGTATCATTGTATGTATAGTAGCTCACCTAAAAATGACTTAAGATGTTTTAGTTGTTATCCTATTAACATTATATAATATTTTACATTAGTATAATTTAATTTTTTATTATATTTGGGTTAATTATTTTATGCTAAACAAATGTCCTTTTGAAACTTATATGTGTCTAATAAAATGTCATTTCAATTATATATACAAGTAATGTCATAATAAACATAAAATTCAAGGCGGTTATGCACACATATTGTACTACTTTTAATATGGCTTTGGTTGTTTATACCTCCTTATTTTCTAAAGTTAGTTTCTTTTTATCTTCTATTTATATTTTAACATTTTTTTAATATATAGAATATAATCTCTAACACGACTAATCTCACACACAAGACTTAATTATGTACTTTGTTAACATGTCATATTGTTGACTAAATTTTCAAATTGGAGTAGAATTACTTCAATATATCACTATATATATATTATATTATTGACCTTAATATTATTATTATTATTTGTATTTATGTTTTTAAAAAGTGGTTGAATTTTTAGGCATTTGTAGTAGTAATTATTATGTGTGACATTCATTCATTGTAGGTACGTATTGAATGACGATTATGATTTACCAAAAGTATATTAGAAAAAATATAAAAAAAAGGATAGATTAATAAATAAGGAAGATGTAAACATCAACAGCTTTTTAATATAAAACAGGTAACTTAAAAGAAAAAAGAGAAAGAAAATAGAAATTAATAAGTTAATAAGAACACGAGTAATGGGTCGAAGGGAGGGAGCCACCGCACTCACCGGGCCCAGCCCAACAACAGCCCACAACGCCGAAGAGATCCGTGACCTGGGCAAGAAAACCGCGTCTGGCTCGGCACCTTCGACACCGGCGAAGAGGCGGTGCATGCGTACCAAATCTCCCTATGAAAATGAAAGGAGTGGTGATGATATTGCTGATATTTCTCAGCTACTCTGTAGCATACTCTTCATCTTCACCTGAGACTACAATGCACACTAATAATTGGGCTGTTTTGGTCTGTACCTCTCGTTTCTGGTATATCAAGGTTTCTTATTCTTATTATTTTTGGAATTATAGTTTATCTTTAGGTTTTCTGTTGTATGACCTGGCTAGTATACCAAATATGATACTTCCCTTGTTCAGGTTTAATTATCGGCATATGGCCAATACTCTGTCGTTGTATAGGTAAGTATACAATTTTAACCTTATTTTTTTAATTAATTGTTTGAGATGTGCTTCATAATGAATGATCTATTGTTTCTCGTTCAGGACAGTTAAGCGGCTAGGAATACCTGATGAGAGGATTATACTCATGCTAGCAGATGACATGGCATGTAATGCAAGAAACAAGTACCCTGCCCAAGTTTTTAATAATGAAAACCATAGACTTAATCTCTATGGGGATAATGTGGAGGTGAGTTTTTAGGTATGTTTTGTATGCATTTTTATGTCTGAATCTTTTATAGACTATAGAGAAGATCTTTATTGTTAGCTTTGTCTCTGCCCCGTGGGCATTGGCTATTGCTGCAAGCGATTTTTTGTTTTACAAATCACAAACACCAAGCTAAATCATTTGTGTAGTTGGTACTGCTTCATTTAATCATTGCATTTCCAAGATGTGGTTTATCGTTGTTTGTAAAAACTTTAGGGTCCAAAGCTATACATTAGCTGGATGAAACTTATCCTGAATGAAGTATCTCTTGCTGTGCTCTTCTTTACTTTTTGTTTATGGTTTTCTTGTAGACTGAGACTCCTTTGGAAATGCAATGCATCCTAGTGATCCTACAATTGACAAATTTGTAAGGATGCATAGTTATGAGGTGCAAGGCAGGTTGAGGCTGCAACCCTAAAATCTTCCACACTTTGATGGATGTCTCTTTCATATTAAAACTGATGCCATCAAATTCTGCCTGCCTTGCTGAGGCAGCTGGCTTGACTGTCTTTGATAGCCTCTGTTGTCAAAGTATTGGGCCCTATCTTAATGTTTTTATTATGTATAGCAATTTTATTATGGGCTTGTTTGATAAATTTCTCTATAAATACTTATAGGAGGAGAAAATAGGAAAGAAAAATTAAATAAGTTTCTCTATAAGCTAAAATTAGCTTATGCATAGGTTAAAAATCAGTTTTTGGAGAAATTAATATAAAAGAGTTTCTACAAATTAGCTTATGCATAAGTTAATTTTAGCTTATGGACAAACTTATTTCACTTTTTCTTCTTATTTTCCCCTCCTATAAGTGTTCATGGAGAACTTTATCCAAACAGGCCTTGTTTATGAGTCTATCTCAAGAACTTTATCTGGGATATGCGGAGTACTCTACTATTGGCCTATCATTGATATACTGTTTTTTCATCCTTTTTTAAGTTTGTTTGGTGGTTGACAGGTTTGGGTGTTCGTAAGCTGCTTATCAGTGGCTCTACCTTGAACTAGATTCATTATCTAAACCATCTTGGATTTTTCCTAATTTTTGTCATATAGTACATTAGTTGGGCAAAGGCTTGTCTAGATTCCTTTAAATTAATTTATAAATAGATTGAAACATATACTAATATTTAATTATTCATACATTTTTCTCTGGAGGCACACAAGTTACTATCATGTAACTAATGAAATTTTTATGGAATACAAGTGTTGATATCAAGACTTTGCTTCATAATGAGCCTCACTGAGCTATGCTGCATCTGGTAGAGAACATTAGGTGTAAGATTTAAATCCATCTTAAAGTAGTTTAGTTCATCTAGTGGGCAGTTGTACTGCAATAGATTATGAACTATTAGCCATAACTTCTTTGACAGTTACCTAAGTTTGTCTCTTTTGTGAAAAGTTGGCTTACATCCAGAAAATATCTTGTACTGACACATAATATTTTTATGTTCATCTTCATTCTAAATGTTATTTCTCTAGTGGAGAAGGTATTAGTGCTATAATGTTCAATGGCTATAACTTGAAAAGGCCCCATGTTTATTTTCTTATCTCATTTAATTGTTTCTCAATCTTTTGTAGTATTTAGAAGAGAAGATGTTTGTCTCTTTCTACTTTTTTAGGGCTCTTGATATGTAGTATCTTTTAGAGGATGATTGTTTGCCTGCAATCGCTCAGGTAGACTATCGTGGCTATGAAGTGACAGTGGAAAACTTTCTACGGGTACTTACAGGACGTCATGAAACTGCTATTCCAAGGTCCAAGCGACTTCTTAGTGATGAAGGAAGTCATATTCTTCTGTATATGACAGGGCATGGTGGTGATGAGTTTTTGAAGTTTCAGGACTCAGAAGAGCTTCAAAGTCATGATTTAGCTGATGCTGTGAAGCAAATGAAAGAGAAGCGCAGGTATTGTTTCTTATTCAACTGTTTATTTGTGACCTATGAATTGTAAATTGATTACATGAATGAAAAAGAATTTTTATTGATGAAATATAATTTATTAGGGTGATGATTTTTTCTTACAAAGAAAAGGGGGTATAGTAAGTCCTCTTTAACAAAAGTACAAGACAGAAAACAATAAAAATGAAGAGGAAATCACTGGAACAAAGCTACCTGTGTCCTTGACAAATAGACTAATGAATAAGGACTCTGATTTCATATGCTTAAAATTATTGGATAAAGAACTCATTTTTGTCTCATACTCAATGGGATTTGTTAGGTTTAAGGAGCTTCTGATAATGGTGGACACCTGCCAAGCCTCTACTCTGTTCTCCCAGGTCTCAAATTGATTTTATATGCTTATCGTTCTTGAAAACTCCTATGCCAATTCTTATGAAATAACAGTATGTGATCTTGAGTATTCATAGTCCAGAATCAATTAATACTTATCATTGAAGGGCAAATGTAAGTTTTAGAGTTTATATCTGTCCAAGTTTAATGCATACCTTGTGTTCCTCATTAGATGTATTTTGTTGAATGATGTTCTTGCCGTTGATGGAACGGCCATATTTTCCATCATGTGTAAAACAGCATAGAATGGGGGTATAAAGAAGTCTGAAACTCAGAGTTCCTCATATTTCTTTGTTGTTAGGGTGTTTAGCTTCTGTTAAATGGCCTATAATTTGATGATTAAGGATATACATGTATATTTAAAGAGAGTTTATTCTGAATTATTTTCCTTCTATATAAATGGTTACTTTGCTTTAAGTCATGGGCATCCCTATGGTAATTACATAATTTTGATGTTCCCATACTGAGGATCCTGGTTTTAACTTTATCTTCATGCTAACATATATCTGCATAACTAATTGTATAACATATTTTCCTCCCTCTTAAACATCATATCGTGAAGTATGAAGAGTACGAATTTAACCACTATTGACTAACCAGTCTGCTTTTGGTTTTTTGTTACTTTTTTTCTCCTCTAGATTGTCTTCCTGGATTAAATCAATACCATTAGCACTTGGTGTATATTCATTTTAAAAATGTATAGGTCCTTCCAAGCCAGTCTGTTTTATTGTCCACCTGAAATTTATAATTGCTTATTATGTGATAATAAGAAATTCTTTTTTCTGTCTAACTGATTATTCTTCCCTAAGTTTTGTTGCTGACTGTGTTCTTTTTCTGAGCATGGCAGCTTCATTCGCCAGGTGTTTTGGCAATCGGAAGTAGTATGAAAGGAGAGAATTCATATTCACATCATTTGGACTCAGATGTATGTATGAATTTAATAGTCCTTCATACAAGTATTTTGACGTAATTGGCTACAGTTTAACCATTGGGTTTCTTGTTTTAAGTCCAAGTTCTGCATAACTAAAACTCTTTTGTAATTGTTCTTTATAATATACAGGTTGGTGTTTCAGTTGTTGATCGTTTTACATTTTACACTCTTGCTTTCTTTGAGAAACTGAATATGTATGACAATGCGTCATTGAGCAGGTATATTCAAACTTTTTATAAGTCTTTTCACATTAAGTATTAGGATCCAACCAGAAATTTAGGGGAGGAATGAGAATTGAGCAAAAAGAAAGAGATTATTATTGACAAATCCCTTCTGGATCAATATGACCCGGAAGTACAAAGATACAACAGGGGGTAATTGGAGAGTCCCCCAATTACTCTCCCAATTCTGAACTACACAATTCACACCCTTTCTACTCCCTCTCTTTCCTATTTATTGCCACTGTGCAGTTAGTTACAAAGCTGTTAGTTCCATAACTGTCTCCTCCACTGTTAGTTACATTTTCCTCTAAAGTTTGCCCCCTAGTCCTTCTAACATAGACCTTTTTAACTATGGGTCTCCTATCAGTATTTTATCCTTGCTAACATATTCTTTTAATTGAATTTTACTTTCCAAACATTTTGTTGCAGTTCTGTTTCTTATTCTTTGTTTGAAACAATTTTCTTTAAAATCCAATTGGCGATTAAAACTTAATTGACCCATTTTTGGTAAAACTACTTTCATGTTTTCTATCATTTGTAAATGCACAAAATCATTATCTTCTCTTATTTGTTAAGCAAGTTCGTAAGTCCAGACTTAAGAGCAGCCGTAATACACAACACTAAAATTATGTTTGCAACATGTCAATGAAGGCTATATTGTTTACTCAGATTTTTGGTGTTTGTTTTGTAGTCTTTTCAATTCATACAATCCAAATTTGTTGATGTCAACTGCATATTACAGAATGGATCTATACCAAAGCCATTTAGAGGAGGTAATAAAATTATGGACATATTTTTAATCTTTTGCTCCTTTTTTTGTAAATTTATTGTTTATGTGGTGAGAAATCTAGTTTTTTAAGGTTAAACTAATCTGTTAGTTCCTGAACTATTTGAGAATTTTTAAATGGGTCTCTATACTTTCAGTAGTTTGTAATTGGGTTCCTGAACTTCTAAATTATTTTTAATGAGATGTGTTATTCATACAACAATTTATTGAAAAACATTTTCTGTCTTTATCTCTCTCCATCACACCATTTGTTACATCTCATATTTCTCTCTTTATCTTTCTTAGTTGTAAAATTTGTTACACAAATAACATTTCTCATTTTTTATTGGATCCCTAGGTTAGGGTTATGTTGAATTGGACAAAATCATTCTTGACCCCTGTTAAAGTACATAACCAGATCAGTTGCTTTGCACAAATTACTGCTACCCAACACTTTCTAACATAGCATCATGTGTAGATTGAATTCCTTTCGTGAAATTTAGTGATTTCTTTCATGAATGAAGTTCCAAATTTCTATCGTATGCTTTCTATACAATATGTTTTCAAATTTATCTCCATTCAAGTATCATTTATATTCAATCTCAACACTTCGAAGCTTCACCACCTGTAATGTGGGAGATTAATGGATTGGATTGCATCAGCTTTAGGGGAAAAGGCCAATCAGCCAAATCCAATTGATGTTCATAGGTGACGTTTAGCCCTACTTATTTTTTGGCCTAAAAGCTATTTTAAAAGTATAGCTCAATAAAAACTAAAAATAAAGTAGAAATTGTTTGACAGTTTTAGCTTTAAAACTAATTTTAAACTAATCTCCATTTCATGTCCCGTTTGTTTAGGATGAGAGGGACAGGGAAGTTAGAGTATGCACTATTTTTTTTAATTAAAAAAGCTACTTTAGAAAAAAAAAATTAAGCTACTTTCCCCCTTTTTCTTTTATAAAAATTAAGCTCAACTTTTTAAGAATTTTTCACTAAATGTGTTTGGTCCAACTTCTATTTTTAAGGATTAGAAAAGCCAAAAAAGAGCTTGGCCAAACACTACCTTATAATAACATATAATTGGTTTGTTTCAAAATATAAACCAAATCCAATCCACAATCTAAATTGATTTTGATTGGATCGGTTTTTCAATACTTTTTAAAATACAAAACTCATCGAAGTATGACAAACCAAATTCATCAAATACAAGTCAAAATTAATTATCAATCCTATAGCATATATACAAATTCAAGTGAGGAAATTAAATTTGGCCTGAAGCATGATAGTAAAGTTCTTACTGTACAATATAAGAACTTCACACACAATTTTAGTTTGGTTTGGATTGAGTTGATTTATATCTTATATATTTTAATTGGATCGGTTTAATGATTTAGAGTTACTGATGTAATATCTGTCACTTTTGATGCATTGTTTGATTGAAGTGATGAGTTCTTGTTTTGTCACTTCTTTCTAGGAACCTGTAACAAACTTCTTTGGCTCTGTAATGAAAACGATACATACTGATTCAGCCTACAGATCCCAGTCGAATAAAAAATTTAGGGCAGCTAAAATCAAAGACACTGAAAGAAGAATTTTGAGAAACTCGGATGAGGAGGATCAATTTAATAATTTAACTGCAGAGGTAAATTTAATACATGCCTCATTAAGATTAGTTTTACAATTTACATTGCTTCATGAGCTGTAAATCATGTTGACTGGATTTGCTGTGTAGGAATATCTCCAGGATAGTGTTGGACAACTGTGGAGTGCTACTCTCCGCAATGTGAATGCTTTTGAAAGCACCGATGCTTTTGTGGGCTATGGCCTACTTTTAATGCTTCCTTTGTTGATATTTTTCACGTGGCTGTCAAAGTAAATGATTGCAGATTTTCTCTCTAAGTTTGTTTGCAGAGCAGATGCATTTCTTTGCCACTACATGTCACCGTTGCTTGAAATGCAGTTTCACCCGAAGAAGCAGATTATTGAAGGCGCAGACTACGGAGAGAGTAGCTTCATAGTTGTTGCCTATCAGCTGTATTATTCTGTTAGCCATTGCTTTTGCCTTGGTGCAGTTGGTTCTGTTAACCATTGATGCTTTGTCATGCTTTGCTTTGTATTTTGATTGTGATTGTACAGAGTGTAAAATCTTGCACTATTTTGTTTCGATATTGTGTTGATGTCCAACATTAGAAAACATTGATCCTTTTAAGACTCGGAAATGAAAATGCATGACCATTTAATCTACATGTATAAAAGTTGAAGCCTGGATTTTGGTGAAATGCTTGAGTGAAAAAGCACTTAGCAGCTCTTATATTTATAAGAGTAATAAAAATAAAATAAAAAAGTGTAATTGGACAACGTCATTGTCCCAGAGCCCTTTTACATGAGAATGCAAACCACTGAATTCGAATGATTAGTATGAGAACATTTCATAAATTGATTTGCTACTCCACCTTCAAAAGAAATGCCAAGTTTAGTAATTGTAGGATAAATGGGTTTTTCAACTAATCCCCGATATCTTTTGGATCTGAATATGGTTATCTTTTATTGGGCAACATTTTTTTATTATGATTTATGGGACTATCAACTAGTCTACAATCTTGATTTATGAGACTATCAACAAGTCTCCCATCTTAATATTTTTATCTTGATTTATGAGACTATCAACAAGTGTCCCATCTTAATATTTTTTTCCTTCAGAATATCCATTGTATGCTTTCTTTGTGAAATTGCAATATCATCATTTGATTAATTAATTTCAATAATGAGAAAGTATTTTCTATTGTCAAGATATTAATTTCAATATCGAGAAAGTATTTTCTATTACCAAGATATTTTGTTTGAAAATGGTTGAAAAAGTGCTTTTTAGTTGAGAAATTTTAGTAGAATCATTTCATGTAATGATTATATCATTATCATAGACAGTCAAATAAATATATTTATCGAGAGAAATATGATAATAGAAGATTGAATTATCTACTTTATTATATTGTAATTCAAAATTTTACACAATAAATTTGAACTTTTCAAACCAAGCTCATGAAAATTGTTTGAGCTCATAGAGGTTGACGAAGTTTGAAAACAATTTGAACTCCCCCTTAAGAAACAAACTCCAGGTATCTCTATATAGATTTTTTTTCTTCTAACTCTCATGAAGAAAAACATTTTTAATGTGCAACTGGTGAAGTGGTCAATGACGAATAACAACCATTGCAAGAAAAAGATGAACTAAATTTGTAACGACTCGCTTCCATTACAATGGAAAAACATCGTAAAACTCTAAAATGTATAGATTTATTCTTTTAGAAAAACTCTTAATTATTTTTGTTTATGCAAAGGCAAGTAAATTTTTCGCAATTGAAAAAAAAATTCATCCATAAGAATACACATTCGAACAGTTGAATAACATTACATAAAATTAACTAGAAATAAGTATGAGTATCAAATGTAATAGTTTGTATCTTTTGACACTTACATCCCAAAATAGATAATAACAATAGATTCCCAAAATATAATCAATACATAAAAAAGGGAGGACATACATAACTCACACACCTCAAGCTAGTCTAGATGCTAAACCTAATAACTAATGAGAAAGAGGAGCAAGAGGATAAGGTGACTACCCTTGATGGGCGACTTCAAGGTTGACTCTACGACGACGAAGTCGAGATCCCCAATGAGATGAATGGTAGTAGTTGATTCTAGATAGCTGATCTCATGAAAGATATGTGGCTCGACTCCACATAGCCTGGATAGGCATGTAGAAGTCCAAAGATGCATAAAACGTAAATGAGATTAGAGTAGTGATGACCAACACGTAGTCTATTGTTATGTCGCCCTGGTACCTAAATCTTTGGAGCTCTGAATCAATTAGTCAAGCCCCTTTTAGGCCCACTGTGGCTTCCATGAATTGTAGAGTGAAAATGCCCAAATGGATGTGGTTCAATGGCATGTGTGAACGAGTCTAACTCCATGGCGACCTCAACATTTGCTCCCAATGAACACATCGTTCAAGGTCTTCATAGTTGCACATATGTGATAAGAATATAAGCGCAGACGAACAAAATAAAACATACTTAAATCAATCATAGAAAAATACAACAATCATTCAAGTTTTCACAACTCACAAACATCCAAATTGATATACCATTCTAGACTCTCAATCAACAAACTAAACAAATCCTACTCCACGGAGACTCTAACTTTCAAGTGATCAGTTGGATATTTTTCCTTAACATAGTATACATGACTACCAAGTCATCACAACACAACACGTGCCAAAAACCATTGGGTGAAATGCTAAAAAGTTTATCTATGGATGAGAAAAGTGGTTTATCGAAATAGGTATATATGGATAATGGCTATTAGTGACATAAGATTTGCAATGACCTTAAACCCTTATGAAACCGCATGTCTCCCTATCCCCAAGACCTAATTGTCGCCACCTCTTATCCGACACTAAGCTTGAAGGCTTAATCCAAATAACTATCCAAATTTATGTACCTACTCGCAATATAGTATATAACTATTGATTCACATACTTAGTATGTCTCATCAAACAATACATCATAAAAAGACATATCGTTCTCAAAAGAAAATCCTCTCAATTCATCACTTCCATATGTCGCTCATTATTATGTTGAGTAACAAATTTTCTTTAAATTTTATGAATCATAAATCTTTAAGGTTTCACTTGAAGTTTCCATCTTGGTGTGGGTTAGTTGTGTTAATTCTTCATGTTATTTGTAAAGGCTAACTAACTATAGATTTCCAAGGAAGGATTTAAAACAAGGTAGTTCCTACACTTTGTTTTTGCTTAGCGAGTTTCTTGGTTCCCCTAGCGAATCACCTGCTAGTTTTCTTCTTACATTATGCATTCTTACTTAGCGAAAGACCACTCTTGCCAACAAGTCCTCCCTTAGAGTTGACTTTTTCAAAAATTGACTTACTCGCTCAACAAAACTTTAGTTATATTCACCTAACAAACTTTAGTTTAGTTATATTCACCTAAGCAAACGATTCCCTTGCTCAGCAAAAAGGACTATAGAAAGCCCTATCCTAGCATTTGCTCAACGAATCCTAGATTCATCGAGCGATGGAGTCATATGTGTAGAACAATCTCCCTAGGTTCTTCTTCATTCTAGATATGCAAACCACTGTCTTTTTTCTACAATAACAAAAATCAACATTAGATTCATGGTTCCATTCGCCTCCAACATGCCTGGGGAAAGAAGAGTCACCATGAGAAAAACTTCTACTTCTCTTGTTTGGTTGTGGTTGATGATCCATTTCTTTCACCACCACCTATATTTGATATTACCTTCACTACACTACACACTAAATATTAATAAGGAGGACGAATATTTTTCAACTACTAACGTAACACTTAAAAATGAAATTGTCATTTGAAGATTACACTTTCACACTTGCAAATAAGTTCTTAATGACAATATAGTTAACACCTAAAAATATTATTTATATTGTGTCGCATCATTATTTAACTTGTCACATATGTGTGAGTATTAAAGTTAACACAAAAAAACTAAGGTAAGTAATGAAATACATTTTGAGAGATTTTTTTTTAATTTTATTAAATTTGGATACTATTATGAAAGTGTATGACACTTGTAGAAATTAATTTAATTATTTATTTATTTTTTTACCTGCCCCAACACTAATTTTTTTATATTAGCTGCTCCATCGCTAATATAGCTAAAATTTCTCAATGAGTGATAAAATGCACAAAGACCTAGATATACTCCGAAATGAAAGGACAAAGAACAAATTTAATTTTGTACAGTCTTAGTTGCAGGGCAAATATCCTTACCATTTCGTGGGAGTTTCTAGGACAGTTTCCTTTCCGACACGCAATCACTATTTCCACTTGAAAAGTTCCGTATCGTGCAACACAAGCACATATTGCTATCAAATGTCACCGTATTTTATTGACAAATCGAAAACCACGCAAGTCTCGATGCAACGTACACACGTATACATGTCACACATTTTTAGATCTTGTCAATAGTTATATTATTATTTATTTAATAAATTTTTACAATATTTTTATAATATTTTTTCATTTTTTATTCATCACATTATTCATATTACCACACAATCATGTTTGTGAATTTTTTTATACAAACATACAAAAATATGTATCTTTATCTTTTCTTAATCGCTAATCAAGAATGTTCATTATCATTGTAAGACTTAACGTCATCCATTAATTTCATTCTCCTCTTTTTGAGTCTTCTTCCACGTCTTTGTCTTCCTCCAAAAAGTTAGTGAGTTTCACAGAAACTGCGCATTCATTCATTCACTTTCTCAGCGTGTTATTAAGTAAAGGAAAAGCATGTCCCACTATGCTTATTAAAAAAAAATAATACACATTCAATAACTTATACAACAATTTATACAATATCATTTTCTATTTCTGGTTCTATTTCATCCCACTACATCATTTATTAAATTACTCCATTTTTCTCTCTCTTTTTTTTCTTTAATTTATTGCTTGTATAAATAATATTTTTTCTTTTAAAAAAACAAACTTTTAATTTCCAGTGGACGCGCTTGTTAAATAATGCACTTTTCTGGAATATTTGCAGCAATGTTGATATTACTTTCTCTCTTGTACTATAAGTTATGTTTGATGAAGCTCATGTGAAGGTTCACTTTCATTGTTATATATATATGAATCCAAGAACATCCACAATAAGGTCGGGTCTCAGGGTTAATGTTAATGTTCTCTGTGGTCTTTTTATCAATGGAGCATATACATAGCAACATAAATATGTCTGGATTACCTTTTTGTCTTGGAATTCTCCTTAGTCATACTAAATTTAATGGTTTCCTCTCAAATATATTTTTTTATTTGCAGTGTTTGTGGAATTGGGCCTCCCAAAATTATTGGGCCAGGAGCTACTCAAATCCTGAACCATCGAACCGGAGTTCGAACTGCATTCAACTTGGTGTAAACAAAGAAGAAGTGCTTATGATTATTGAAAAGCTGGGAATAAGCGTTGAACTAGATGGGGATGGAATAGGGGACTTTGGCGAACAAGAAATTACTAAGATTTTTGAAAATGATGTTAGCATGGAAGACGTGGAGGAAGCTTTCAATGTGTTCGACGAAAATAAGGATGGGTTCATAGATGCTGCTGAGTTGAGAAGGGTGTTACGCTGTTTGGGTTTGGAGAAAGACTCTGTGCAGTGTCAGAAAATGATCAATGCGGTTGATCAAAATGGAGATGAACTAATTGACCACAACGAGTTTTTCATGTTAATGGAACAGAGTTTTGGTTGAATATTATTTCATGTGAGTTTTCTATTTTCTTACTCTTTACTTTCTGTGGACGTGAGAAAGAATAATCGAACATTAAGGAGACATTAGCATTTTCTAAGTTTAAATTTTTATGGCATCATTGTACATAAAAAAAAAACATGTTCGAAATCTTTCCCTGTATTAAGTTTGCTATGTTTATTCTGTAATTTGTTTTAAATTATAAATGATTTTGAGTTTTACTAATCATCCATTCTCTTGCGAGAAAATTATGCAAATCAATTTGACTAAAGGAAAATAATAATAATAATAATAATAATAATAATAAAATAAATAAATAAATAAATAAATAAAAATAAAAAAAAAAAAAAAATAAAATAAATAATAATAATAATAATAATAATAATAATAATAATAATAAAAAATAATAATAATAATAATAATAATAATAATAATAATAATTATTATTATTATTATTTTATTATTATTATTATTATTATTATTATTATTATTATTATTATTATTATTATTATTATTATTATTATTATTATACTTCAAAATATTGATATTGATAGATTATATATTTAATTTATTTTTATTTTAATCTTTTATATATTTTTATATTTATTTATTTTAATCATTATATTATTTATTCTATTATTTTTAATATTATATTTTAATATATTTTTTGGTAAAATATAAATATATATTGCACAAATACTTAAAATATTTTAATTACTATACTAATTAACATAAAATAATATTAAAAATATATAAAATATTATATAAATATTTTTATTTATATTATTTCACATTTATTAGCTACTTTAATTTATAGTCTTATTAAAAAATTATAATTCAATAATCTAATTAGTATTTTTAGTTAATTTTATCGAACATAGATAAATTATTACTTTAATTACTTATAAATGATGTTAGTTAAAGTTATGTTGATTGTATTAGTGATATATTTGTTCAATTATTCCGTTGTTAGTTTACTTCCTAATATAAAACTATTTTACTATCAAAATTTAAATTTATACTATTTATTAAAATTAACCTATAACTATAGGTATTTCACTTTCTAACCAAATTTTGTAATTTAAAATTGTCTTATATTTAAATCGTTGTCACACATTTTAATTTCAATATCACACTGTTATCTATTCACTATTGTTATTTCTATTTCCTACTTTTAATTTACTGTTTGGATAATTAGATATTATTATTGGATTAAATTTAACTTATCGACTTTTTTCTAAATTTTGTAATTGCAAATAAATTTTTGTTTCAATATTATTATCCATTATAAACATTTTGGATGGTTATCTTCCTTTGTCTGAATAACTATATATATTGAAATCTCTCAAAATTACCAGAGAAGGTCTTCAGGAAAAATGAATATTATGAATAACTATGAATGTCTGAGGAGACTTTTATAATATAGTTGAAACTACTCTCTTCTTGGAACTTAATATTGGAGATGTGTATTTGATGAGTTAAAGTTTAAAAAATAAAAAGTCCAGTCATTAAAGAGAGAAATTGTATATCTTTAAAGTGATGAATCTTTCTCTATAGAAGTCATGAAATAATGATGTAATCTTTCAATGTAATATAACCATACTATGCGATTTTAATGATATTTTCTCTTTTAGTTATTTAGTTTGAATTAGAAAAATTTTAAATCAAAATTAATAAAAAAAATTACTGAAAATTTTGGACACATAAAAATGGATGTTATATCTATTTGCTTACGAACATACAAGGATGCCCCGTTCCTAAGGTTATTCTATTGCCCCCTTTTTGGGGGGAGTTCTGAAGTCTTTTCATCCTTTGTAGTAAATTGAATTCTGTACTGTTTGGAGTCAATTCTTTTGCGAACTTCTGGATACTTCAACTTCTTAACTCTTCTATCCTTTTCACGTTTCATCTTGTTTCTAATATAGCTACCACCAACATTCTTTTTTCCATTCTTCAGTATTCTTCCTATAGTTAGGAGCCATTATTTTTACACAAGTATTTTATTAAAAGCTTAAGAAATAACATAAAGACCATTTAAATTTATCTAAAGACACAGAGAAACGTCAAATCAATTTCATTATGAGTACTCTAATATTCTTTTTTTAGTATTAATTGATTAAAATTTATTAAAAGTTATAATTTTTTTTTAGTGAATCTCACTTCTAAATAAGGAAAAATTAATTAAATAAAAAATGAAACCACTAAAATTTTTAATATTTAAAGAAAGAGTTACTAGCTTTCCTGTTCTTTATAAATTAATTCTCTTTTTATTGACCAATTTTGTAAAATATTAATAAGTTGCAAATCAATCTAAGATCATGATATCTTTTTTAATATAGCCTCAAGAGATGTCTAACATCTATGTGTTTTGGTATAGAATGATGAGGGTTATTTGTTAAGTTGATGACACTTCTGTTATCACTTTAATTTAATGCTTTTTTTTTGTCAATCTTTATATCATAATCTAGTAATTGGTATTTCATCCAAGAATTTAAGTACAACAATTTATAATGGTCATATGTTCAGTTTCTACATAAAATAAAGTCTTTGATGATTGCCTCTTGTGTGCTAAGAAACTAGACTAGCATGGACCTAAACATTGACTTTTTTCTATCAAATTTATAATTAGCAAATAAAACAATTTTAGGATACTATGGACCATAATTTTGAATTCTTAGTAAATATTTGGTCTACTTTAAATCATGAAAAAGAAAATAAAAAAATGCTATCTATTGCATGTAAAACATTAGTGTATGTCAAAATTTAAAGCTTAAATTATTGGAGTAACTTTTATATATTTTTAATTTGAGGAGTGGTTACTAGCTCCAAGAAAAATTTTAAAAGAATTATTTTTGAATTCTCATCTTTTATATTTTTTAATTTATTGGTTAAAGATGAATTAGTTATTATAACCTTCACATTAAAAGATGATGAAGAATAATGATGTTTAAAAGTTACTCTTGCAGTAAATTGATTCTTATTTTATTTTGATATTGAATTTTTTTTTTTAAAATACATAATTTATGAGAAATTTGCTAGTGATAATATTAAAATATCTTTATGAATACAAATTTTTATTCTTTATTAAAAAAAATTATCAAAATTAATTACTAGAAAAGCGATCAAAATTTTAATATAAAATTATAAAAGAAAATATGTGTGGTTGAATACTAGTTTAAAAAACAGAAGGCAAAACTTTTTATTAAAAAATATTTATTATGTAAAAAAATATATGTTGTTGAGTACTTGCAAGTAATTATAGACCTTTAATAAGTTACAATAAATGCTTCTTAACATGGGACACATAAAATAATAAATAAACCATGTAGAAAAACTATTTTGTCTTAATTAATGGCGTATGGCGTATGGCTTTGCATTATCCCAGCTTCAGCACTCCTGCTTCTGCCATGTTCAGTCATGCTATGTGAGTCTAATCAGACAAATGCTTAAAATTGACAAAAAAATAAAAATTCTCTAAAATAAGATGAATCAAACACATACTTAATATTTATATACTTTTACTTTTGGAATGTTTTAAATAATGGTTTCAAATTTTCAAGATGTTAAACCTCTTACCAGTGAACCTCCAAGTGCATGTCTGGTAAATTATTTTTTTTTAAAATAACTATTTCTAAAAGAAAATTTCAAAATATTTTAAAAAAATAATTATTTCCAAAATAACTTAAATTAAACACCCATTAATTCTGTAATTATTTCAACCCTTTTCCACAAGCTCATGTGACCGGGATAATGCAGGATGCACAATGCAGACATGGGGTCACTTGTTGAATGAATTTCTGACAGAAGTTAACAATGTTTTTGGTGTATATATATTTTTTATTTAAATTTTGATTTGTGTTCCTGACTTTTAACTTTAGCCTCTAACAAAGTTTAAGTATTTAAAAAATATAAACATTAAAACTAATATTTTAAAAGTCAAAAAATAAAAATCAAATTTTAGAAATTTTAACGTTAACCCATGTAATAATAATTGGAGTCTGTTAAATTTCTTTTACTGGATGAGAAGGTAGAGGTGCGTTGGTATTAGTGATGACAATCATATTGGGCTTTTTGGGCCCAAGTGGGCTTATTTCTTCCCAAAATTTAGGATGGCATGGGCACGACCTTGGGCCTTCATGGCGATGATACGGCAATCTATGTCCTACGTCCATGTTTTCTACAGTAAACACACTTGACCCTAACTGGCATGACGAATCAACAGTAGTTTATGTCAGGAGTTACTTGGCAGAGCAAGTAATGGTAGGGCCACGACACAACATTCATGTTTCTCATCTTAACGATCGCTATCACTTTTGTAATAAAAAGAGACGGTGACGTTTTCCAACTCAATAGCTTCAACCCTTAATTTATGTAATTACAAGTTGAGCGATACATGCCACGTTCGAAGAGTGCTCGAGCATAGTAAATTAGTTACAAGTTCATCTATACAATATCCGCTCGAGCTTGGTAAATTAATTACAAGGTCAGCGATACAATGCCACGTAATAAGGGTGCCCCAGCATAGTAAATTAATTCTAAGTTCAGCGATACAATGCCGCGTAAAATGGGCGTTAAGAGTATAATTAATAGATGTGACATAAATACCATGAAACTGACTAGTCGATTTATTGTTGTGAGATACATGTCACAAAACATACTTACTTATGTGGTTTTGTACATTGAAGTGTACCGTATGTAATAGTTTAGCATGAAAATAAAGAAATATAGTATTTATAAATTATTTTTTTAATTTCTTAAATTACTTTTTCAAATTTTAATAAAATAAAATAAAATAAAATAAACTAACAATCCAAACCTAAGTTGAGCCTGATTATAACTCAGTATCCACCGAAATGATTGTAGTCCTCAATTTTATCAAATAAGTTTGAGTTCACTCGGCAAACCCAACAAAATTTTGCCCACTCTAATAATACCTTCAAAAAATAGGTGAATGTTTTTTTAGCCATAAAGACATCAAATAAATAAATAATAATTAAAATATAAATTTAATTTGTAAATAGTATCAATGTATTGCATTTTAACACATGATGGAAATTCATGTTATGACCGGATCATATTATTGAATGAAATGACGGGATAATTGAATGTTTGAGTAAAATATATTACATTAATGTACATATATAAATGAATTTTAATAAAAATGTTTAAAAATATGATAAAAGTGTATTAAAAACATTAGTTACTATAATTTTTAATAAAAAATATTTATAATTTTTAACTAGTTCTTGGAACACAGTTCACAATGATCTTTTCCATTAATTTTTAACTAATTATTAATGTTTTTAATTCTCATAGCATTCACCTTAATATCAATAAAAAATAAATTACTTTTTACAAAATGAAATAAAAAAATTAAGAAGGGTCTGAAATAACGTATAATTGTAATATTAAGAGCCAAAAAAACTGTAATATTAACACCGTAAATTTACTCTATTTACAAATATTGGTTAAATTTTGACAATATATTTATATTAAAAAACACCAACAGAATCTTTAACACATTTTATTAGTAAAAATTTTAACACACATCAAAATTTATAAATTTGAATATATTTCAATCAAATAAAAATGTTTAAAATCGTGTGGGTAACATTTTTCTCCATTAACGACTGTTAATTAAAAGATAAAGAATGAGCGTATATACTTACTGAGTTGGCATGTGTCAGTTTTCCTGATTTTATGTTTACATGGTCTTGGAAACAATTAACATGAATGTATCATACTTTTACTACCAAGTTTGCTTTTTAGGATCCATAGTTCCCCATGTGAGTAGCATGATTTTAATTTTCGAAGAGATTGTGCCTTAGTTGCTGAACAGTTGGGCATCTTGAATGCACATATGGATGGAGTCAGTTGCTGAAATTGTGCCTTAGTTATTGCATCACAGGCCCATGAGAAAAGGATGTTCCCAACAGTTCCCATTTTCAACCCCCTTCTATTTCCATCATCATTCTCTCAAAAATAGTTCACAAAACCCACTTTTCTGTAGCCAAAAGTCAAACCATCCCTGATGGCTTCAATTGAAAAACTAGGAACACATACTTACAACCTTAAAAATAGGCATCATACACTACTACACCAATTCCTGTCCTTTCCTAGCTTCTTACACGTATCACACGTATGGCACTATTCAGTACTTCTGTCTCCTAAATTGTTTTAATTAGTACCTTCCTATTCTTAGCCATATATTCTAAGTAACAAACGAATGTCTTGGACACATTTAATACCCAAACGATCTGTTTCAATCTCCATTTGGCTGGTAGACAAATTTAACCAAACGGATTAATATAGAAAGCAGCAAAAAATTAATGAACATGAAAAATGAATAGTAAGAATAGAGAAGAAGGGTTATGGACTTTATAGTAATGAAATTTAATATTATTATTAATTTTATTGAAGGGGTCCCCATGTGATAAAAGAAAGAAAATCACAACAGAGATAGGTGTGAACTGTGAAGTGTGATTCTCAACAGAAGTGACGCAAGGATCACAGTCACCAAACTGAAGCAACTATCCTTTCTGTTTACCTGGAATGGCTTCTCAGTAATGTTGGACCACACCTATATTAAGGAGCTTCCGGGGAAGGTTGCAGCTTTTTGTTCGGTTCTAACTTTGATCATGTGGCTCCTACTCCAAGGAAGTCAATAAATGGTGGTGGAATTGCATCTGGGAGGTCACTACTCACGGCTTCGTCTCTGTGTTCTGCCACTGATGACAGTGAGGCTTCACTGCCCAATATCTGTGCTGTGGAATTTGATAACCCGTAAAAGTTGTGATTGTTTTGGTGCTGCATTAGCATCACATATTGGGGGTAATGAGGGTAGAAACTAGATGAATTGTGATGGGCTGATGCATCACTTGGCCTCTCCCAGCATCTGTTCTGGCCAAAATAGTCATTGCTTCTAGCACCTGCAAGTCCAAAAAATATCAGTGTGAAGCTGAAGGATTATAATTAAAAAAAAAAGTGATTAATAAACATGCAAGTTTTGGGCGAGGGGCTTGTTTTGCTGCAACCCAAAAAGGGTTGCATCAGTCACTGTTTAAGACCAAAAAGATAGATAGATGAAATCAGAAAAGTGAGATATTTAACTTTGTTTGAAAAGTTAGAAACAGTGAGTTAAAGGGTAATGAATGAGGCTTGTAATAACAAGAAGCATGAAAGTGAGGATTTGAATGGACACCCACCTGAAAAGAAATCAAGTTGTGATTGTTGAGGATACAAGGCAATGTGAGGAGGGGCCAGTTTGGTGGTTGAGCTTGCTTCTTTGGCACCAGTCATGTGGGGTGAGGCATTTAAGCCATACTCAACCCCACCATTTGGAGCCACTACTCCATGGAAGGGTGCAGTAGCATATGGGAAACTAGCCATGTTGCTGTTGGCAAGTCCTCCATTGGGGAGATTGAGACAATAGGGTGGTGGTGCTTCTGTCCCTGTAGTGGTTGTGTCTCTTGAGACAATGCTGCTTGCTGTGTTTTCCTCCACTCTTCTGTAAATAGATTGGCTCAGCCTCCTCCTCCTGTAGGCACTGGACTGTTCTCTGTACTTTCTGGCCATAATAACATGCCAGTGATTCTTCACTGCATTATCTGTTCTTCCAGGGAAAAGCCTAGCAATCATGGCCCATTTGTTGCCATAAATCCTATGTGCCTGCATTAGCCTTTCTTCCTCTTCTTCACTGAATGCTCTCCTATTGATCCTTGGGTCCAACTGGTTGAACCACCTCAGCCTACAACTCTTACCTAAACAAACAAAACAAAATAAAACACCCACCCAATGAGATCTCATTCAAACAAAGATAAGAGGAAAAAAATCATATAAAGGACACCACCAAAGCAAAAATAAAAAAGTAAAAAAAGATAAAAGTTGTTTTAATAAGAAATAAGGCATATGAATATGATATCATTTTGCACTAGTTTTCACACCTGATCTTCCTTCTAACTTTTCAGCTATGAGGTTCCAGTTCTGAGGGCCATAAAGAGCCACAAGCTCCTTGAGCTTGGAATCTTCTGCTGGTCGCCAATGCCCTCTTGCACAGAGCTTGGAGTGCCCGGAACCACTACCAGAATTCTCGTTAGGGTTCTCTTCGTTAAAGCTATTAGCATTATTGTTAACTTTGTCACTGTCTTCCCCACTGCTATCAGACCCTTTACCCTCTTCCACCACATCATCACTGTTGGGGTGTTCCTCAAAGTTGTTCCCCCCGAGGCATTCCCTCATGAAGGGTAACCCCCAGTTTGTGCCCCCGTTGGAGACATAGCAATCTTGATGAGACAAAACCACACCGTAGTTGGAACAAAGAGAAAGAGAGTCCATGTCAGCATAGACCATTCCCATTGGAGGAGAAGAAGAAGAGTAGGAAGAAGAAGAAGGGTATCGGCTGAGGCTATTTGTGTTCTCTTGGGAGGAGTACGCAACACTAGCTGGCCAAGCCTTCATTTTTTTCTACCTTCTCACAGAAGAAGGAGAAGGGTATATGAATATGAAATATGAAACTGTTACAAAGTGTTAAGTGACAAAAGGGAAAAAGAATATCTTATGAGATGAAGAGGAGGAGTAACATGAGAGCAAAGTTTGACAGGACAGGTAGTGAAGGGGAAGAAGAACAGAAGGCAGATTTTGCAGAACTTCAAAAAAAAAAAAAAAAAAGCTAAAGTGTTTTGCTTTCAAGTTTGTTTCGAGTGTTAGAGCCTTTTAAGAGATACCTACACGGATTCTTCACTAATGAAAGTATGAAACCATTGGTTCAATGAGAGAGAGTGAGAGATAGAGAGAGAGGGGGGGGACTTTGAAGTAGTTAGGTACTCAGACTGAGGCAATGACCCTGGCATTCTTCATTTAACCAGTTGCTGTCATTATAATACTACTATTTATTCTATTCTTTTAACAAAGCACACCTCACTCACACGTGTGAGAGTGAGAGACAGGGAGGAACTCTTTCTCTCTCTCCATTCATGGGGGGGTTGCAGGGTCTTAGGCTGTCTCTCTCTAAATTGACAAGAAAGACACTTATGTGATGGGTGCTTACTTCGGCTCGTGGCAGCAGCAGGGACATCTTTCTTTTCAAAGCAGAAGAAAATTGAGGGCTTTGTTGCTATTGCCACACAACACAACGGAACAAGCCTTGTCATGTTCATATGCACTAGTAAAATGACCCTAGCATGTAGCCTATTCATCACCTATTTATTTTCTCTCTCTTTCAATATCTCTGTCCCCATCACCATCAGCGTCACCGCATTAGTCCCTCGCCTTGTGCTTGTGTTTTTGCTTGGTCTTCTGCGTGCTCGTGTTATGTTGTGTTATTAACTAGATGCAATTCAAAGAGGGTTCAGTAACCTTGGTTTCAGTTGAGGTAACCACTTGAGATCGACCTAACGACCAACCAATCCCTTTGGTAAAGAATTACTCTATACATGTACCTCAACTAACTCACCACATATGAATGAATCAACAGGCTTTGCATTTTATTTAGAGTACTCTTTTTTAATACTAATGTATGCTTGTATGAGATTAAGGTAATTTTTTATTATTTCGTTAGATGCTATTTGTTTAAATAAATATTTTGTTCCCATAAATTAATTTTAAAATTATTGCTTAATTTTTTATATAAATTTTGTTTAACACATTTCCAAATGTTGGGAAGAAGGAACATATGTTTTAATCTTGGAATTGTCTTTTCTAAATTGAGTAACGACAAAATAAGTAATTTTAGTTGTTTATGAAAAAAATATTAATGGATAATATTTTAATATATTTGTATTTATTACACATATAGTCCTAATATTATTGATTATTTCATTAATGAAAAGTATTACTTATTTTATTTTCTAAAGTGAGCTGTTCATTTTTTACAAGATTGAATCCATTGATCTTAATATTTGTTTGATTTGAATAGATTATATATTTTTTAAAATCATCAAGTTAAAAATATTATTAGAATAAGTTAAACGAAACATGCAGTTAAAAGAATTGAGTTAAATTAATTGAAACAAAAATTCATCACTACCCATCTTTTATCCTAGGTTTAATATCAAAACCATAAATATACCATATTTCTAAGTCAAAATCATTAATGCAATCATGATTGAATGAGTAAATACGTGATCTCTTTTAATGGTTTGATGCTAAGCTTAATGAGCATGAAAAGAAAATTATAAAAACTTTGTTAAAGAAGGTGGACGATGTAAAGATGATAAAGAAGTTTTAGAAGGCTACTACAATTGTATATTATGAAACTATCATTGTTCTTTTGATTGTGAATTTAAAAATTTATATCTAATGTTAAATATAATATATATGCATATAGAACAAAAATGTCTCAATTAGGGAAACAATCAGTGGATTGTATGTTATGTTTTAAAATAGTGACAAGATAGTTAATTTAATATATTGTAGTTGTGTAAGGCATGGTTTAACTTATAATTTTACTTTTTTCTCAAAATTTGTAATTTCTTATCACTAATATTAAGGATTTATTATTGATATTAATTTCAACATTGTGAACATTTATCAGTTTTAACTTGATTGTATTTATATTAAGCACTTATTATTGATAAAATCATATATTGTACTGTATTCAATTAAGGTAAAAAAAATTGGGCCAATTATAAATAACTTACTACTAATAAATATTGTATTAATAAATTTTACCAAAAAAAAATCATTTATAATTTATCACAAGTTATGGTAAATTGTGGCTTAATTTATTATTAATTATCAAGATTTTTCACTAGTGTATAATTTATCACTAGTTCATTCATATTCAATTTCATGCAACTCAATAATATAATATTACATAATTTAAAACAAGAAAATATTCCAACAATGTAAATGTAACTCCATAATGTAATGTGACTGGTACATAAATTGAAATGATAAAAGAATATATAGTTTAGCAGTGTAATATAGTATCACCAATTACAAAGAAACATCCATTTATAATTTACCATCAATACATAATTTAATACCAATAAATATATGCCAGAATAAATTGTAAATAAATACATAATTTACCATGAGTATGTCTTTTAAAAAAAAAAACTAGTCCTAAACATGTGTTTCTACCATCAATGTCTCTTTACAAAAAAAACAATCATAAACTAGTATCTTTACAAAAAAAAAAAATCTCACTATGACTATACTATAAACCAATCATTGTGGTTGTACATAAAAAAAAACCAATCCATAATCCAAATGCTTTGAACCCCAAAATAAACAACTTAATTCTTATATAAATAGCCTATATGCTTAAATGCAAAATAAAACCAATCTTCACATTTTGGTTGATGATGCTCTCTTGGGTGTTAATTTGTACAAATCCTAGACTAAATATAGGTACAATAACAAGTCTAGTTGTTTGTCTAGCAACAGATTCAATAGAGGATTCAGTTAAGTCCAATAGAGAGTCTAATATATGGTTTAGTTGCTTGTGCAGTAGGTTCAATACTATTTGCAAATGTGGGTTCACCTTTTATATTATATTTCTTCTTGGTTCCTTTTTCTTATCTTGATCACCACTCTTGTAGATTTTCCTATTAGTAACACTCTTCCCTTTACAAGTTCTTGTATTATGTCCTAGTTGGTCACACATCTTGCATTTTATTGTGTTTGAGTGTGTAAAGAGCTTGTAAGTATTGTGGTACATAGGTTTATGTTATTAGAATTCACCATTGACCACAACTTTGGCCTATTACAAGATAGGATTGTATGCGAATAAGTCACTAAAAATGTATGCTTCCTAAAACAAACAAAAAAGACAAATTTCAGTATTTCAATCACACTATAAACATCAATAATTGTAAATATATATATTATAATGTAAATCCACAAAACCTCCTAGTTTTATGTTATCATGTCACATACATGTCATTACATGACAATATGTTATTCTACTTAAGCTTCCTTTTTTAAAACTGTAAAACCTAATAGGCATATGTATATTATACTTATTATTTTTTGCTACTCCAACCATAGAAAATGACTCATCTCCATCCTAGTTAGGACATTACCCATCATCTTCCTTTTAGCCTTCTCTAATAGTTGTTGTATCATAGGGAAAAATGTTTCTATTATACCTAAGTATCATGTTCCTTAATCTCACAAACTTTATTAGTCATATACAATTTAATAGCCTCAAACAAAGAAATCATGGTTTTGTCTCTATATTCAAGGATTGCCTTGTTAAAGGACACAAAGGGTGTATATGTCAAAGTGAGATCTTGTCCACATTGTTGAGGTATGCCAATCATATCTTTCCAAGTTTGTTCATTATTTTTCTTCAAAATCCTCAATTGTTCTCCACCATTTTAGAATTATAGTTGCTCTAGTAGTTGTCTATAACAATCCTTTCATCACCATCCTCAGGTATTTCTTTCTCTAATTTCCATATAAGTGTTTCATGTAGAGTCTATGCTCTATATTCCTCCATATAAACTTTATAAAATGGGAACTAATCCATGCATAATCAAAAGTATATTGTAAAAAAAATTCACAACCTAACAAAATATGATTTCATAATGTAAAAAAGTAGGAATTCACAATGTAAAAAAATTATAAATCACTTATTGTTGATCATATGTAGTAGTTTTTTTTTCTTTCTATCGAATGCCCTCCAAATCTTACAACAATAACTCTAAAAATGAAGTTTATGAATCTTGTGTTTCAACTTCTACAAGTGCAACAACAATTGGTAGCATCTAGTTATTTCCATCCTTTCCTAAAATTGCCAATAACTTCCCACCAAATGACCCCTTCAAAAAAATATCTAACCTAATTAAAGACTTACATAACATGCTTCCAAGAATACATATATCCTCTAAAAAATATGACCATTATCCTTAACTTCATATTTGATTATAACCGAATTAGCTATTTGGGTTGTTTTTCTTAATCTCTTCAACAATGCTTTTTAGTATATGGTATTGATCACTTCTTGCACCCTTAATAATCTCAAGAGTCTTTCTCTTTACCTTATATGCTTGATGTATGGATAGTTTAACACCTTATCTATCCTTTGCTTCCTTATTCAACTAACTTAATAAGGTCATTCGTATTGAAAATTAACCCAACATTAAATTGAATTGTAGTATCATCTTCAAGCATATTAAATATAGGTAATAAGGTTTTAGTTCATCATCTTCACTCAAGGTTAGGGGATACTCTAATACATCTAGATCATCATTTTCATCACCAAAATCTTGAATAATAGCTACATGACAATTCCTTCTCGCAAAGTTACTTCAAATATAATTATTGTTTCAATCCAATTGGATTGCCATAAACTTTGACAAGTTGGATTTTGACTCTCAAGTGAAGCACAAAAGTTCAATCCCAAATCTCACCAAAGTCACTACTATTAATTGAAATATCGTTATTAGTTCATTCGCTAAGTTCTTTGCATAGTCTTCATCTAGTGTGTTCACCATTGTCACTTGGATCATCCACCTTCACGTCACTATTAGTTATATCACCCACCTTCTCATGAACCTGCCTATAAACCCCTTCAAAACCTTCATGCTCATATCTTCTCTTCTTAAATTTTTTCCTCATCATTAATTACAATACCTTTTCTTTTTAGGAACTTTTTTTTTCTCTTTTGTCTTATATATGGGTTTTTCAAGCACAATAAATGTATTTATTAAGTACTCCAAAAACATAACCAATATACCAATCCTTTTTACATCATTTGCAAAAGTCAAAATGTCCTGGTCATAATTAAATGTTCTTAATCCCCTTTGAAGATTAGATATTGGATGTGAATGCCATAAACACTTAAAAAAGACATAATTAATACTTTTTTTTATCACTTTGTGATGTTAATGTATGACACCTCATCTAGGACTCACTTCCAATATGTCTCTTGACCTTTTCACATATTGAACAAAAGGAAATACAATAAACAAAATGGCATAATAAATCTTTAGTCTCAATTGGTGTTACTAGTTGACCTACTAAAATATGGGGACCATCACAAAATTTTAAATCACAACATAATTTGAAACCACAACATAATTTGAAATCTCATAGTCATCCTAGGTACCACCATATTACAAATTTGTAATTTGAAAACATAATTTAGATAAAGTGTTTAATTCCAAAAAGAGATTAAGGGCCTAGCACATAAAAGGAACGAAGGTACCACCAAATAAAAAATCCTAACTTAATTCTAGAAAAAAGGATGAAAGACTTAATTTCATAAAAGTAATTAGGGAGTGTCAAAACCAAATATGTATGAAGTGTCTAAGCCCTAAAAATTTGGATAATAACAAAGATTATTCAAATTTATGAATGGAGAATATTTGTGTTTAATAGTGTGTTTCATGTGCAGATATATAGTGATAAATATTTATAGATTATGTTTCTTTATATAAAAATCAAGTTTTTATATATAATGAAGTCTTTTGATGATATTATGACTTGCATTCATCATTTTCAAAACAAATGAGTCCAATAACTAGAAGTGTCCAATCTTTCCTCTGAATGACTTTAACTAGACTCTCATATATTCTTCCTTAATGGATGATATCTTAATCTATTTTATCTTAAAAAAATGTCTAAGTAATATCTTTTTTTTTTCAAATAAAAAGCAAAAACATTTACTAACTAAAGGACAAAACTTTTGTTCATAGTACATTTTGAGCTTATCAATGTAACAAGTTAACCTATTTACTATGATAAGTTGACAACATTACAAAACAAAGAAGAAAAGACATAAGAGAACTTTCTTCAGTTGTCAAAAAATATTGTACATTTTTTTGTTAATATACTTTTATCAAACAATGATTTCTTTTTCTCTCTCTCTGAAAAAGAGGTATATACCCTATATGAAAATATAAAAAAAACCAAACTTGCATTATATGCAAATTAGAACGAGAAGATTGATATTTCTCAATAGATGTATTTTTCAAAGATTATATAAGGAAGTCATTAACATTGAAGGAAAGAAGAACCAAAGGTGAATCAAATTCTTTGTAAAAGAGATTCTCATTGCACTTTATTTTCATATTCTCACCTAAGTCAGTTATTTAAATAACCTTGTTTGTGCAAGAAATTCTGAAGAGGCTTAGTCTTAAGAATACTTGTCTTATAACCTAAAAGTGTCAAATTATACTGTATTTGTAAGCCTAAAGAGATAGTAAAAATACTTATGTAAGTTTTAGAAGTATAATAAAGAAGTTCATCTAGTGAAGGGACTAGACATAAATCATGAATTTAAGAATGAATCAAGATAATTTTTTGTGTTGTCTTTCTTAGCCTACTTTCCTAATAGTTTTTATTATTTTTAAGAAAGTTGTGTTTAGTTGAACGAAGTTTCTATTGATGTAAATATCTTTCTTGATATTTAACTTTTTCATAAAAGTTTTCAAGGTTATATTATATAGAATTTAACTCATTTATTATGTTTAAATTGTTTATTTTAGGGGACACGTAATTAATAAAATTTTAATTTAATTTCAATAAAAAAATTATCAGACAACAAAATAAAAAAAAACAAATTAATTTCAGGAAAAGGATTAAGAGTCATGAAATTAATAAACTCCAATTTAATTTCAAAAAAGAATTACGAGGCCATAAGATTTTTAAACCCTAAATTAATTTTTAGGAAGAAGGATTAAGAAGCTACAAAATTTATAAACTCTAATTTAATTTCAAAAATCAAAAAATTTATAAACCCTAATTTGATTTCAAAAATACAAACTAATGGGCAATAAAATTTATAAAACTCAAATTGATTTCAAAGGAATAATTATCGTCCATGAATTTAAATAACTCAAATTTAACATCAAAAGAAGAATTTAAAGACCAACATGCATTGAATGAGACATATAGGCACCACTAAAATGCCAAACCCTATATTAATGGAATGTAAAGTTACTTGTAAACGTAGGTTTTACGGAATATAAAGCCATATGAATAACTTATGGTTTGTGAAAGTTATCTTCCTTGGATGAATTGTACGTGGTCCCTCCAACTAACTTCAAAATTTTCTTTACTTTCTTCCTCAATGGTAATAATGTACAAGTGTGAGAATGATATATCAAAATCAAGTTTTAAAGGCTAGAAGAGTCCTTTCTCACGACATGATTTAGCTTGATTTTCTTTTGCTTTTCATTCTTTGATTGAATTTTTTTTTTTTTA
The DNA here is from genome assembly GCA_025330945.1 of Mucuna pruriens. NCBI lineage: Eukaryota > Viridiplantae > Streptophyta > Magnoliopsida > Fabales > Fabaceae > Mucuna > Mucuna pruriens. Next base: position 76,448 of record JAENHJ010000227.1, read on the forward strand.
AAATCTAGTCATGTCACTTAAATCTAAACCATTAAAAATGCAACATGTTGCAAACATTACATGTCATAAGTTGTGTAATAAGTCACGTTGGTATGTTGTTTATTATTTAATAAAGACTTAATGTTTGGATTAAATTTGCAAAATTAAGTTATCCTGGGAACTAAGTGTGTGAAAAAAAAAACATTAGGGATAAAATTTGCAAAATAATGAAAGAAAAGGATCAAAAGTATACTTTACTGCAAAAAGAACAAATTATTTGAAGAACAACTTTTGGTAGGGTATTTCGTTGAAGAATTCTTTTATATATTAAATTTTAATAATTTAAGCATTTAATTAAAAGTTCCTATTTAGTAGATTATTTTTTAATTTTTATAAATATTTAAAATCATTTAATATTTCAATAAATAAATTTAATTTAACACATAATAAAAAATTTAAAATATAAATAAACGTCAACTATAAGATTACATAATTATAAATATCTAATTTATCTAAATTTTGGTATACATTATCATTTAAATAGTATCATACTCAATGATTAATTGTTATAATTTAACATATACAGCAAGCTATCAATTGGAATAATCATACAAAAAATTATTCTCTATGTAACTTTATTTTTCACACAAAGAGAGACGAAGAGAGAAAAAAGAAATCAAATTACACCATGGTAAATAATACCAAAAAAGCATATCATTAATAAATTTACATATAATGTAATTTTTATTGACTCAACCATTAAATTATATCTATATATTATCTTATTTTCTCTGTGTCAAATCTTATCAAAATTGAACATTTATACATATTTAATCAAATATTTATTATTTTTATATATTTCAAATGTACATTATGTCAATATAGAGAGAATATTAAAAAATTTTAAATTCACATGAGATTTTTTGTAGATATAATATGTAGAATAAAGACTTTTAATCTAATGATAGATTTGGAGATAAAATTATCTAATAAAAAATTATTAATAGTGTGATTTTTTGTATAACTTATAATAATATAATTTGTTCACGTACATACATACACTCACATATATGAGAAATGATCAAATTACACTGATTTAATTTACTTAAATTATTTTACCATTTAATAATTCTTAATTGAGTATTTTTATCAAAAAATCTATTATTTGATTAGAAATTCCTTTCACATAGATCATATTTACAAAATTTTATGTTAATTCAAAATTATTTGATACTCCATTCATATTTACTAAAATTAATATGATGCAAATTTTTAAAATATATAGAAATGTAAATAATTTGATTATCTTCTTATTTTTCAATTTAGAAAATTTTGACACATCTAAGATAATATATAATTATAATTCAATAGCTAGATCGATAAAAATCACAATTTATAGAAAATTATTGATAATTTAATAATTAATGTAAGATACATAAGTATAATTTATGCATTCTTGTATATGGAAAGAAATCAAATTACGATGGTGTAATTTATACTAACCATTTCACCATCAATTAATTTATATAAAATTTGATTTTTATTGATTCAACCATTAAATTATAATTATATATTATTTTGATTTTTTTATCAAATTTTATCAAAATTACACAATAATAAAAAAGATAATCAAATAATATATATTCTTGTATATTTTAAAGTATATATTGCATCAATTTTGAAGTATAATAAAGATGTATGAAATAATTTTGGATTAATATAATTTTTTTATATATAATCTATATAATAAAAATTTTCAATCAAATAATGATTTCAGTTAAAAAGAGAAATTGTATTTTTATTTTTTATAATTTTAGTTAAATGTAGTTAAGGTTCCTATAATTTCCTAGTGATGAATTTAATTTTCAAATTTTAGAAAAATATGTGGATTTAATATATTCTCTCTATGATTTTATCATGCCTTATGAAATTAGGAAAGACTAAATCTATATTTTTTTAAAAGTTTAATAATTAAATTCAACATAAAAATATAAGAAGCTTGATCACGTTTACCCAAAATGTAATAATTCAAAACATAGTTTTTTTGCTAGTTAAAACTATCTAAAGGTACACAGAAAAAGCCATGACTTTAATTATAAAACTAGGTATAAAGATTACAATTATATAATTTGATTTTAAACTTTAATTAGAAATTTACTCATTTAGAAAAAAATATATTTTATTATATTTGAATTATTGGTGGAAGGGACATGAGAAAAGTGATAATAATAGATCAATACATTGCATAGTTTAAGGAGATAAAATAAAAGGAGATTCGTCTAAATTTTCTAAAATTAATGTTAAAACTTCTACATAAACTAGAGTTAAGAAATTTCAAGGTGACGTTCACTTAAGTTAAAGGTAATAAACATTCAGTTATAACTAATGTATAATTAGAAAAAGTGGCATTAACTAGAATTAAGGAATTTCGAGATAATGTAATCATATTATATTTTATTAAATATGTCTAATTAAGCTAAATATAATATACATTTAATTCTATCTAAGATGTAATTTTAATGGGTGATTCACCGTATATATTTAAAATTTTTAAAATAAATGCATGATAACAAAATATCTTTCGAGAAAGAACAATAATGTCCCCACAAATTACATCATTGACATAATTAAATAAAATATTATAAAAGTTCAAATAAAATTACAAAATATAATTAATATATAATTAAATATGTTTTTATCTATAACTTTTTAATAAAATTTATTTTTTTCCTAAATAAAATATTGATCAATCATAATTTTTATATTTTTATTTTATTAATATTTTTTGTAGTTATCATTTAAGTGATAATATGAGAACTACATCGAAAAATACATAAATAGTCACATAATTAATTAGTATGACGTAGTAATCATATGTAATATTTTTGATAAATTATATTTTTATTTCTTTTTATTTTTAAGAAATTTATTTTAGTCCCTTAACAATTAATTTTTTATTTTTTATAAAATTTACTTTTAGTTATTCATATTTTTTTATCAGTCTTAATTCCTCAACTATTGGTGATTATTATTTTTAATTCTTCTTATTAAGTAGTCCTGGTAAATAATAGTTTGATTCGATAACGTGATAAATTTTGTTGGTTTATAACATTTTCTAAATGATTTTAAGACACTACAAATTTATTTATAGCATGTAGAAAATGAATTTGAATGTTGCATGTAGAAAAATAAAACATTGTTAAAAGGAGAGAACCCACCTTTTAACACTAATAGATTCCTGGGAGAAGATTTAAAATCTTAATGGTTGAATAAGATATTTCTTTGCAACATACAAAAAGAGAATTATATGCAATGAATTATTTAATAAATTATCAATTGATAAAATTTTCTGTTTTAATATATTTTTTGTATTTTTATAATTATAATTAATTTTTTAATATTATTATTATAATTACTTTCCAATTAATTATTTTAAAGAAAATTTATCTTTAATCATTAGATAAAAATAAGATAAAAAATAATTTATTAAAATTATTTTTAAAGTAATTTGATTCATGGTATATATATAATATATATAATATGTGGTGTTGGTATATATTGAAAATATAACTATAATTATATATATATATTTATATATTATTGCATCATCAATAAAGTCAGCTGCTAGGCCTACATATAATTAATGTTTCTGATCATCAAAGCAAGTGTCCCACGGAAGAGATCTCTGTACATTCTAAATTTCCAACCTAACAGAATCACATGTAGCCCAATTCAACAAGGAAATTAAAAAGGAGAAGATAAGAAAAGAAGAAAAGAAACCGGCACGTTCCGATATATGGAATGTTATTATTTTAGCATATTATACTACACTTACGAGTTTGTTTTTTTTTTTTTTGTTTTTTTTCAAGATTGTATATGATTCTTATTTTTTAATGTTTAATGTAACTTTTATTATAGAAAAATACGATGTAATCATGGTAGTGTGTGTTGTTTTTACAATTGGAGGGTTAGTGTAATATATATCAGAGATGAATGTAATGTATTTTAAATTATTAAAAATTTGTTTAATGATCTAGGTAAAATAAGATATGATAAAGATGAGATATGATAAAATATAATAAATTTTAATTATATTTAATATTTGATATATATTAAATAATAAATTAAATATTATTATTGTGTTATTTTTTATTTAAAATAGATCAAATAATGATAAAATATAATATAAATTATATTATTACATACAAATTCTAAAAGAAACATAATTTAATTTTAAATTTTTATAAATTATAAAAATTATAATTTTAACTAAATTATATTTTATTTATGTAGTTATTTTTCTTAAAACTACAATATTATATAATATTCTTAACATTATAATTACTTTTAAAATATTTTTCTTGAAAATAGAATAATAATTAAATTTTTAATATTTTTTATATTTCAATTAATAACATATATAAGGTAATAGGTTGAATACAAATTATATATATATATTAAGCATTATATTATATTATTATATATAATTTAAATATACAAAGAGGGAGAGAGATACTATCATATCATATTATTTTCTTAACATAACTTCTTTTTCAAGTCAAAAATACACTGTGCCAATAAAATAATATTGTATTATAATATAAATTATTTATATTCAATCTAAAATATAATTTATATATTAATCTTATTTATTTATATAAATTTTAATTATATAAAATAAACATTTATATATCTTATATATTATACCGAATAAAATTATAGTATATAGTATCAGTCAAATTTTTTAACATTATTCCTCTATTCTTTTCTTACTATCACATCATATAATATATTATATTTATAAAAAAAAAATTCTCTCAGTGTGTCATGTAGATATTAAGTATTCATAAGTTGTTTTTTTAATAAAATTATAGAATAACTTTAAAAATATTAAAAATCATTTTAAAAAATTGTATTCATCAATATATATTTTTGTATATACACCTATCCGTACGTAAAACTCTAGCGACATGCCAAAGTGGCCCAAGATTATTTGTTAATCACGTGACAACATGTTGAATGGAATTTCTTGTTTGCTACTTATTTTCTCAACTAAGCTATAAATTAACAGCAACCAATATAACAATATAAGCAAAATAGACCTCTCCCCCCTTTTTCATATTAATTTTCACTTTGAGGTCGGCAAAATCCAATTTCAGACGTTTCATTTATTTCTATCACAATACTGAAACAGAAACAGAAACGTACGGCACATCATTATCTGTTCCACGAACAACAGTAAACAGCTGCTCTACAAAAAACAGGGTTTAGATCCAAGTGCAGTTACAAAATTCAACTATTAAAATTAGTTTTGAAAGATAGAGTTATCATACAATAAAATAAATTGAGGTTCATAAATTCTCAAAAAAATTTCTAAAAGATCATTATTTATTAAAAAAAAATAATACTATCTCATAAGTAATTGATATGGATTTCACATGGGGGAAAAGCCTGCAACTTAACTAACCTAATCACTACTATTTAGAATACCATAGGAAGAGACACAGAGGGTGAAAGAAAGGTAGGGGACCCTCCAAAACTGGAGTAGGTGCCAGTAGTTCTTCTAATTCTTTTTAGCACTTCGATCTGTGACTATGGGGGTCCTAAACAAGGGTCGCATTATTCTGTCACCACTTTATTACTAACAACTCAATCACTATGCTTCAAAAGGTTGAAAGGGTGATCGATATGTGTAGGGCGAGGTTGTAGTACTGGTTTATGCCATTAATAGTAAGTTGCATATTCATTCATGTGAACAAGATTTGGGAGATTTTTTTGGCTTTTCCATGATGCATGAAATCATGTCTCTAGAGCCTTGCATCGGGAACCTGCGAGACTAACATCTCACTAGGATTCATTGCACTACTTATTTAGCTTCCTCTTTTTAGATTCTAAACTCATAAATGATGATTAAAACCAACTTCGCCACTATTTTGCCATGTATGTTATTGCATGTAGAATTTTTTATTTTCAATTTTTTTTACCCTTAAGCTCCACTTTAATTCAGAAACTATAATATATTTCATTCAACCATTTTTCTATAAAAAAATATAAATAAGATCCATTTTTTTTTATTAGAATCGTTAGTTGAGATGCAACTACATGATCTTTATGTGTATTACTTTGTTCACCAATTGAGGTAAAACAATCATTGCTATAATATGTTATTAAAATCTTTTTAAGAGATAATTTTGTTTAGAGTATGATTAAATATTAAATATTGTCATGATTTTTAGTAAACTAATTCAAATTATGATTATCTATTTATACTCTGTTTTTTAATAAAATTTTATTTATAAAAATTAATGCATAGCATTATAAGGTTGTATTTAATATAACATGGTAAACCAAAATTTGAATTTTTGTAGCCAGAGAAGTCTACCTTTAATATTTGGCAGCATTTCAAATGTAATTGTCTTAAAAAAAAGTATGTGAAAAATATTATTTAATAATTATATGAAATTTAGAAGAATCCAGTATGATAGCTTCTTCTAGAAAAAAAAAACAACAAAAATTTCACTCCTTCCCTCTTCTTCCTCCGATATTTAAACAACACGGATTTTAACATGAGTCTCACCCACATTTTTCATTCTTTCACTTTGAAATAATTCCAAAAGATGAATATATTGTTTTAGCTTTCTTTTCATTCTTCTCTCAATCATTTCTTCCCAAATACACACAACCAAGCACACCGTTAAATTTACACGGATATCATTCCTAACTGGTTGTATCTTGTAGCTTCACACATTTTATGAGAAAACCATTTACGGAGAGAAAAGGTAAGAGAAGAAATAGAACACTTCAATACCTCCAATTTTTTTTTACATAGTAATAATTAATTGTTTAATTTGCTTTTTTTCATATAAATTTTGCTTAAAAAAATTAAATAATTAATATAATTTTTTTTTTAAAATTTAAATAATTAATATAAACTTTATTTAACAAAAATTAAATAATCAATATAAATATTATAAATTTATGCTAATGATATATTTATGATACTAGTAATTTTAAAACATCAAAATTATATATTACTTTGTATACTTATAAAACTATTTATTAATATTAGTTTTATTAATATCATACATTATATTGTTATTATAATTTATAATATTTACATTAACAATTCTTTTTATATTGAAGTAATTAAACAAAGTCTATACTTAGTATAAAAAAATTTACACTATAAAAATCTAATAACTTTTAATAAATGATTTTTTTGTGTGGTAATTGCAAGGATGATAACTTTTGAATTTGTTAAAAATTTTAAATAATAGAACTATTGAGTATTTGTTGAAAATTTTAAAAACATAAACCATATTACCCTATTCTTACCGAAGGATCCCAGCCTCACGGGGCCTACAAGTTCAAATTGTCAGGTTGATAGATTAGCTTGAAATCATATCATATGTAACACGACCCATGCATCCATTTCAATAACTAGATGGGTAGATTTAGATCTAGGGCCAGAGTTAGGTCATCTCGAAGACCATCAAAATTTAGCTGCTACATACATATTGTTTGCAACTGCCAGATTCCTTTGACAGAATAATTATTAATTTCCATCTCGAAATCCATGCAAATAACAAGAATACTCCAGTATCTTTTTTATCCCTATTTTACTTTAAAATTAATTTGTGATGGAGATTTCGATTCATGTGCGACCAATTTTTTCATCTATTTTTTTTCCTAGTTCAACTTTTCACTTTTTTATTTTATTTTAAATATCCATTTTTTGAAATTTGTCTAAAGAGAAATTCTTAGAAGATCTTATAAGGAGAAAAGAGAGAAAAAAACAAAAAGATCATATCGAACATATTTCAGAAGATGAAATTTGCACACTCATAATTCATATTCCGTAATTTAATTAACTAAAATGATTCGAAGAGACCATTAAGATCCATTTTACTTGAGTTTGTTTTTATGTCTCATTATGTAATTTGATACGTACAAGTCTAATTAAAATTAATTCTAACGAACAAAAACTAAATAACTATTGAGAGAGAACTTAACCAAAAACCAAATATATAGAGAGAGAAAAAGGAAATATAATGTATAACTTAGAGATGAAAGATTGCGAAAAACTAATCTCATTCCTATAATTGAAATAAATTATTAAATTAATAAAAATAATCTTTATTATTCAATTATGATTATATAATTAAAAAATATTTTTTTTTTCACTTCCCACGTTCTCATTAGACAAATCATATATATATATATATATATTAAAATTAATTGTGAATTTCTCTAATTTTTCTTTAAACTTCAAAATTTTTAGCGGAAGCAATTTTTTATATTTTAAGTTTGAATATTGTCGAAGTTATAGAGTTGTTATGATATGTTTATAGAAATTATGTCTAAAATAAAATTTCAAATAATTATTGATTACTAATTTTTCTTATAAATGTTTAAAAATTTATTAACCACATTTACAATCTAATAAAACAAGACAAAATTTACCTAAATATAAAGGATATGATTTCTCTAAAGTGAGGTTATTCCACTTTATGTGATAAAGTACAATAATAGTCATTAGTTAAAACAGTTAAAATTATATATTTTTAAAAAAATATAATTAGTTTTATGTTTTATTATATATAATTTTAATTTTATTATAATTTTCTAATCAATGATTATCGTAGCATTTTATCCTCACCCTCTCGTGTGTTTCTGGATAGAGATTTAGTCCGTCATGAGGATGCATTTCAGTCCCACTATTTTGTTAGCCGCAATCAATGGAAGCTTTTACTTTGAAATTAAAGACAAAAATTAATCCGAGTTTGCCTACGTTGTTGGTAAGAAAAATCATGAATTCTTTGATTGTGTTGACCTCGAATGGGCATCGTGATGAAAAACTTCTAGCCATGTGTTTTAGTGGTGGCGCAATGTAAATCATCTAAGTTGAAGGTTCTTGATTCTTTCAACTTTGAACCCAATTGGAGCAAAATTGAATTTCTTTTCTTTCCTTGCCGTGATCATGAAGCACGACCAAATTAGCCGACGGAAGAAGCTGAAATGAGGAAGTTCCCTACACGGTCATCCACGTTAAGTTGGTAGCCTTGAGGACAAACAATACTCATTCTATTCCAGAAAGCTTGAGACTTTAGAGATATATTATTTGTCCTATCAGAATAGGATGGCAAGGTTCCAAATTGTGTCTAAATTCGGGACCATATTGTGTGCCTAGTTAAATCATTTATAGAGACTTTAATTATTCAATTATCGAGGGCAAAACTCAGTTGAATGGCAAACACTTTTTTTTTTTTAACTGGTGAGGTATAACTGATTTTTTTTTAATTCCATATAATATAAAAATAATTTTCAAAATTATATTAGGATTCTTTTGGATACTATATCTAATCAGCTTAAAATATGCCAAAATTAGAGTATATCAAGGGTAGCTATTACTAGAAATTTATAGTTTTTAAATAATTATTTCAGTATTATATTTTAAATATAATTATATTAATTATTTATTTAATGATTATAATATTAAGTGGTCTAATTTAAGTAATCAGATAAATTTTTTAAAAGATGTTTATGAGCTTAATGAGTGGATACGTATAATAAAAACCATACATACTTTTTAAAATACTAAATAAAAAATCACAAAGAGAAATGAAGATCCTTTCAAAAAATAAAATAATTTAATTAAAAAAAATTTATTTGAATAATATTGATCGTAATTATTAAAAATTATATTATATTTTTTTCGATTAATATCTATGAATTCTGGTATTTATTTAAATTTAAAAACTTTAATAATATGACATAATATAATAGAGAAGTGCGAGCTTTATAAGAATAAAAAAATTTCAAACAAGAGATATCCGTGTTTATTATTGTTATATTATTAGGATTTAAAACCGATGATCTCTAAGCGTTTTGAGAAATTAAAGGGATGATAAAATGCTTAATTGTGCGGCAGAATTCCCGTTTGTTTATTATGGATCAACATTTGTCTTTTTTCTTTCTTGCCCCATTCGAATCACATGATATGGTTATTTGATTCGTAGTGCAATTTTTGTAAGTACCATTATAGTGCATCACAATGCGGTTAATGCTCCTATAATGCCGTCGCATAGTTATTTTTCCTTTTTTTTTTTAAATGGATTCGTAGTGCCATTATCTTAAGTGACTATTATTAGATGTCGGTACGCAGTTTTTTTTTCAGGGACATATGCAACACCGTAGTTTTATTATTATTATGAGCAATATTGAAAAAAAATATTAGTATAAAATTATTTATGCATATTATAGTTTGACTAAATAATAATATATTTGTGATAATAAATATGAAAATTATAAAGTTATTTTTTTATGTGAATAATAATTGGTTTAAAGAAAGATTATTATTCGATAAAATTAATTATCAATATTTGATTATTATATTGAGAGTATCGTTTACAAATTAATTTTTCTATCTAAAGACTAAAAATTAATTTGTAATAAAAATAAATAAAGAAATTATATTATCAAAAATATACTGTGAATATCTTTTTTTGTGTTCATATTAATGTTTGTATGTATACTTAGACATGATTTGAGTAATTTTAGACCATTCTCATTAATTTACATTTGTTTGGTAATTTTTAAAATTAAATTAATTAAAGTAATATATTGTCAAAATAATTTATATTGTGTAAATTTATTTAATTTAAATTACATAGATGTATGTAAGTATGAAACTATTTATGCAAATTGTGTTCAGTCTAAAGGAAGACACAATTTGGCCAATTAATAACATACTTGTGATAATAAATATGTGATAATTATAAAATTTTATTTTTTCATGTGAATAATAGTCCGTCCAAAGAAATACTATTATTTGACAGAACTAATGATTAATATTTGATTATTGCATTGAGAGTGCCTCTTACAAATTAATTTTTTTTTCAAAGACTAAAAATTAATATTGTGCTGGGTATCTTGTAAAGAATCTATTATGTAATTTATCTGCAAATGTCTTGTTGTATATTTTGTATGTCTTCTTTCTTTTACACATGATTAACTTTTGTTTTCTATTTAGTTGCTATTACTAGTGTTGTCAATGTTTCTGCTTAAATAAAAAGTATCCTAATGCTGAATGAGACAAATTTTAAGGTCTAGAAGGAAGACATAGAGATAATTCTTGGCTATATGGATTTAGATCTAGTACTTTAGATTGAGATACTCATTCCTACTCTGGAAAACCTTTAAGAGGTTAAAATAAAGTCAAATTGTAAGGAAGTTCTTTGAAGAAATTGAGCAATTCTTTGCCAAAAATGAAAAGGAAGAGACAAGTAACCTTGTGGCTAAACTCATTTCCATGAAGTATAAAGACAAAAGAAATATAAGGGAGTACATAATGGAGATGTCTAATCTCGCATCAAAACTCAAGTCTCTCGAGTTAGAGCTTGGTGAAGACTTGCTCGTATACTTGGTTTTGGTCTCACTTTTTGCATACTTTGCACAATTTAAAGTGAGCTATAATACTCAGAAGGAGAAATGGTCCCTCAATGAGCTTATATCTCATTGTGTGCAAAGGGAAGAGGGGTTGCAAAAAGACAAGACTAAAATGTTCACTTTGCTTCGACCTCTCAGAATAAGAAAAGGAAGAACCTTAAGGGTGTTGTAGAAACGGTATTTTCAACAAAAGAAACCAGAGAAGGATAACAAATTTACCTGCTACTTCTATAAAAAGTTGGGACACATGAAGAAATATTGTCCTAAGTACGTCACTTGATGTGTAAAGAAAGGTAAATTCCTTACTCTAGTTTGTTTTGAAGTTAATTTAACTTTTGTGCCTAAGGATATTTGGTGGGTGGATACTGATGCTACTACTCACATGAGTCTGACTATGTAAGGTTACTTGTGGAGCCAACCACTAAGTGATGATGGAAGATTCATTTTTGTGGGCGATGACAATAAAGTTGTAGTAGAGATTATTGGAACATTCAAATTACAGTTGAAAACTAGATTTCATTTGGACTTATTTGATACTTTTGTTGTGTCATCTTTTAGGCGGAAATTAATTTCTATTTCTAGCTTGGAAAATTTTGGATTTTCTTGTTCTTTTGGAAATAATAAAGTTAGTCTCTACCAAGATTCACATGTTGTTGATTCTGGTTCATTAATTGATAAGCTATACATACTTGATGTTGTTAGTTCCTATAACAAAATACTACAAACAAGTTCACGAGGTACAAAGTGAAAATTAAATGAGAATTCAGCCACCTTATAACACAAATGTTTAGGCTAGAATTCAAATACTTGTGTCAGATGAAATTCTTGAACCATTGGACTTATCAAACTTGGAAGTTTCTATTGAATGCATCAAGGGAAAACAAATAAACATAAGAAAATAAGGTGCTGAAATAGCTAAGGATGTCTTATAACTAATACATACAGAGATTTATAGTCCTTTCCCTACAACTTCTTGGAATGGATAATATTTTATTATGTTCATAGATGATTACTCTAGGTACAGTTACCTATATTTGATACATGAGAAGTCTCAATCCCTAGACGTTTTCAAGTCTTTCAAGGTTGAAGTTGAACTTTAACTTAAAAAAAAAATTAAAGTCATCAAATCTAATCGTAGTGGTGAATACTATGCTAGATATAATGGATCAAGGGAACAACGTTCAATGCCTTTTGAACTTTTTCTCAAAGAGTGTTGAATTGTTCCACAATACACCATGTCAGACAAACCTAGCATGAATGGTGTGGTAGAACGAAGAAATTAGACTCTTAAGGATATGATGATGAAGTATGATCAATCATTCTTCTTTGCTAGAGTCACCATGGAGAGAAGTCTTAAAGACCACAGTTTACATCCTTAATAAGGTACCAGGTAAAGCAATTAACAAGACTCCTTATGAATTTTGGACTGGCAAAAGGCCAAACATCAAACACTTGTATATTTGGGGTTATCTAGCTGAAGCATGGCCTTATAGGCTGCATGAAAGAAAACTAGATTCAAGAACAATTAGTTGCTATTTTGTTGGCTATGCTAAATGCTCTCAGAGTTATAAGTTTTATGATCCCACATCAAGATCCTTTTTTTGAAATGAGAAATGTGAGATTTCTTGAGGAAGTTGAGTTTGAGAAGGAAGTGAACATAAGGAATGTTGTCTTGGAGGAATAATCTATTAATAACATTGGTCAAGTCCTTGTACCTATTATTGTTTAGGAAACAACTCCAGTAATACAAGAAAATGTTTAAACTATTGTTCCTAACATTGTTCCAAAATAAGACTATGATAAGGTTATCCCTCAAACACCTATAGAGCAACCTCAAGAAGTTCCATTAAGGATATCTATTAGAGAGAGGAGACATGCAATTCTAGATGATTATATTGTTTTTCTCCAAGACCATAAGGATGACATTGATTTAACAAAAGATGATCCAATTAAATTTTATCAAGCTATGCACAGTTCTAACTCTAAAAAAATGGATTAATGTTGTGAAATATGAGATGAAATCTATGCAATACAATGACATTTGGGATCTCATCGAATTGCCTAAAGGTATGAAACTTATTGGGTGTAAATGGATATTAAAACCAAGAAGGATTATAAGGGTAATATTGAGAGATATAAGACTCGCCTAGTTGCTAAAGGCTTTACTCAAAAGGAAGACATTAACTACAAAGAAACCATTTCTTCGATACCTTCAAAGGATTCTTTTAGAACAATAATGGCACTAATATCTCATTTTGATTTAGAGCTCCATTAGATGGATGTTAGGATTGCATTTCTAAATGGTGACATTGATGAAACAATTTATATGGTACAACTTGAAAACTTTGTGCCATATGACTCTAAGTCTATGGTATGCAAACTAAAGAAATCCATCTGTGATATCAAATAGGCTTCCTGTCAATGGTATCACAAATTCTATCAAGTTATCACCTCACATGGTTTCGAGGTAAACATAATTAACGGTTGTATAGATCATAAGTTTAGTGGGAGTAAATACATATTCTTGGTATTATATGTCAATGACATACTACTTGCTAGTAGTTACATAGGCTTGTTGCATGAAACCAAGAGATTTCTAATGAAGAATTTTGAGATGAAAGATCTTGGGAAACTTATTTTGTATTTGATATTTAGATACTAAGAGATTGCTCTCAAGGTATCCTAAGGTTGTCACAAGAGAACTATATTAACAAAGTCTTAGATAGATTGAACATGAAAGATAGTAAACTAGAAGATACCCCGATAGCTAAGGGAGACAAATTTAGTTTCAAGTAGTGCCCTAATAATGATCTTGAAAGAAACAAGATGCAAAAGATTCCTTATGCATCAACGGTGGAGAGTCTAATGTATGCTCAAGTTTGTACCCGTCTCGACATTGCTTTTCTGGTGGGAGTTTTAGACAAATATTTGAGTGATCCTAGAATGCATCATGGGAAGGAAATTAAATGCATGATGCTTTACTTAAAGAGAACAAAATGGAGCATGCTCACTTATCAAAAGTTTGAAGAATTGGAGATCATCGGGTACTTTTGACTCGATTTTGCTCAAAGCAAAGATAACAAACGCTCCACATTTAGATATGTCTATATGTTGGCGGAGAAGCTATCTCTTGGAAGTATGCTAAGCAAACTATTATAGCCCCTTGAATGTTGGTTGTAGAGTTTGTAACTTGCTTTGAGACATCCAACCGCGAGAAATAACTACAAAATCTTGTCACTAGTTTGCAAGTGGTTCATGGCATTGAAAGGCCATTACAAATCTATTGTGACAATAATTCAGCAATTCTTTACTCCAACATAATAGGGGTTCTGCAAAGTTAAAGTTTATTGACATCAGGTTTTTGGTTGTTAAAGAAAGAGTTCAAAATAAACAAATTTCTATAGAACATATAAGGACAATTTTTATGCTAGCTGATCTATTGACTAAGGGGTTGATACCTAAGGTCTTTCATGAGCATACTACTCATACGAGTGTTGTTTCTTAGGATACTTTAGTTTAGTGGGAGTCTATATGTTTTATGTTTTACTTTTGACATTTCATTGTTCTTTATTTTTTGCAAAATAAAGTTGATAGTTTATGTTTAGATTTTGAACTTGCTTATGGTTCTTGGTATATAGTCTTTGTGTTACATTCAAAGAGTTTGGATTGATCTCACGAAAGACTGAAGAAGTACCAATTGAAAATAAACATGTTTGAGATCACATCACACGTAATTTCCATGTCACTAATCCATATTTGATCTATGTCATTAAGTATATTAATATGGTGATCATCGTCATCTAGTCATGCTTATTTGTGATGAAAGTTATTGATAGAAACCCAACCGACAAACCTTTCTGATCCATTAAGATCATATCAGTTACAATGATCTCATTGTTAATATATAAGATGAACCATATTGTATTATGGAGAAGTCAAAATGTAAATAGCATACAAATGCGTGCCTAAGGAATTTTGTAATATAATTGTTTCAAGAGAATATAAAGTCCAAGTGGGAGATTGTTAGAAATTTATAATTTCTATTAATTATTTGGGCATCATATTTTAAATACAATTATATAGGCTATTTATTTAATGATTATAATATTAAGAGGTCTAATATTATAATGGGATAGTGGGAAACCCTATATAGGTTGACACATAAGGAATGATTATGGTCTCCAAGACACCAAATCAAAAACCAAAATTTTTGTTCTCCCCATTAAGAAGAGAAATGAAGGTCCTTTGAGAAACTAAAATGATTTGGTTGAGGAAGTGTCACAACATAATTTGTGACGTCGTATGGGATGGGTTATAATGGGCCGAAATGGTCCCAACCATAAGATGGCTGAAACTGACTCGGCCACTGGGAGTTGCCACTGACGTTTTTCCAAGAAACGCTAGGAAACCAAGGGGAAAGGCTGGTCTTGGAATCAAAGTTGTGGATTCGGGAGTTGGTTACGTGCAGGGATCACAAAGTGTGTCCCAACACCTATCACCCGATAGTTACCCTCAATTAGTCACATAGGGGAAGATGATACTCATACTGGAAGGGTTGGTGTGAATGGTGGAGTGGCAGGGGTAGAGGTGGAATATTTTGGGGTTGTTTTTGGTGTTAGACTTGATAGGAGTGTGCCTCCTGTCCTACGTACCTCAGATATTGAGGAATCAAAGTTTACGTAGTTCTAGCAGGTTGTGGGTTCAGGGGAGAGTGTAGCTGACTTGCATCAGTCTAAGACCGGGGTGGACTCAGCATTTAAAAGGGCGATTCGTCAAAGGGGGTTTAGTCATGGGCGGGCCGAGACGGACTCGGCCTTGACAACAGCAAGATGAAATGTTCTCAGTCTAACTCAAGCAAGGATAGAAAGGATTCTAAGCCTAAGAGAACGTTGGATACTAACCTGGTACTCAAAGAAGGTGAGCCTTTCCGTCCCTTCGTCCAGTACTTCCGCCTCTCTTGGGATCCGGCTCTGGGATTCTCACCTCGCCTTCTGCGTGCGATCATCAGTTTTCTCTTACTCTCACTGCACTTTCCAGTCCTATTCTCTTACTAGTCCTCTTTTCTTTCCCTCTGATTTTTTCGTCCCTGAGCTCTTCGTCTCCAGGCCTTATATAGGCCTGAGGGTTGGCAAGATGTAACTCCCCACGATCCCATGATTCCTCCATGGCCGTGGTGATTTCTTTGTTGATAGGAATGTGCCTCCACTCCTCCTGATCCTGCCCTCAACGCGAGTGGTGAGATCCACCAAGGTATGTGGGAGAGTTGGTCCCGGCCAGTTGCAATGACTGGAGTGGACTTGGTCTCGGCCCAATTACCAAGGTCTTGGCCTAGTTCAAGATTATTGGGCCGAGATTGGGGTCAAGGCCAGGCAGGGCTGGTGGGAATCCAACCCTGGACAATTTTGGGGTGCTACAGGAAGAAACTAATTGCTCATGACTATTAAATATTCCGTTGTGTTCTCCAATCAATATCTATGAATCCATATATTTATTCAAATTTAGAAGCTTTGATGATCTAACATAATGTGATAGAGTCGTGTGAGATTTATAAGGATAGAAAAATTCCAACAGAGTATTGTTTCAAAATCAATATACATACACAAATTTTCTATTTCAAAATACTTCTTGATATGGTATCAAAGTTTGTTGGTCTCGAATGTGATTGGATCAAAATGTCTAATAACTTTTTTAGAATTTTTTGAGTTGATTTACTTGAGAAATAGACTTTATTCCTTAAAATAATTTCTCAATCCATTTCAAAGAACTGTTGGTGGTTATGTGATTGAAAGAAATTATGTGACACTACTAATTAAAATATTATCAACAGAAAAGAAAACAACTAGATTTAAAGAAATTTATAAATAAAACAATAAATAAAAGTATACGACTAAAAAGATGAGTTCCTAGCTGTGAAAGAAGACTTTTGTTATAGTTAGGAACAAGACTACAAGGATATGGTGTGAGACTAACTGTCTAAATGTGATAGAATTCTTATTCAGTTAGATCATTAGTTAGATCTCTAGACATGCTTATGTAGATCACATCCATGTCATTCATTCCTACATGTAGAGAAGTTGGACCCTTTCTTTATCCTATGCTTCACGTGAGGCAAATGAGGTAGGAAACATTCTTGCTGGATTAGGATTGCGCAACACTGACATTCACAATATTTGGTCTCCCCCTAATGAACTCCTTGATGAGCTGTTGAATTAAACACTCCTAATGAACTCCCTGCTATCTCAGCGTTAAGAAGAGCCATGTTGTAGAAAATCTCAATCATGTGAACCCTACGATATTCAATCTTGTTCTTAATCGATTTCACAAGGTAGTGGTCCCTGACGAGGTTTTCGAAAGATTTAGGAAAGGAATCGGTGAGGAGGAGGACGTAGGGCTTGTTGGGTCGAATGAATTTTGGGCAATTCGGGTTGGCCTACAGCTAGGCCCAACGTTGCTGGTCTCAATCCAAGATTGAAGGGCGTGGGGTGTAAGGAGCATTTGGGTCGCACTTCTCGTTGGGGATTAGGGGCTCATCAACGAGGATCTTCAAGAGATCAAAGGTGGCATAGTTGTTGGATTCAACGTAAGTTTTGGGGTTTGGGTTGGATTCAGGTTTAGGTTCCTTAAGGACGCGACAGACATGAGAGGAAAACAGGTGGTGGCAAATCTCTTTGAACTCTTGCTTTGGCATGCCAAACTTGCCAGTGCCAATGATGCCACGAAGGACCACGACCGTGAGGAAGAGGCATTAGGTCCCACTCATGAACTTCATCGACATCAAAACCCTCGACAATGCCAGAACCCTTTGAGTTGACTGCCAACAAAGGAAGAGGGCAAAAAAAATAATTGGAAATAATAATAAATACAATTTCCCACATAGCCAGGTAGACAACTCAATAATGACGTTTAACGAATTTTTGTCAAAATGAATTTAGACAGAAAGGGTAACATTGTAGTGTTTTTGAAAATTAAAGGATTAAATTGAAAATTTTTAATAAAAGAGGAACCAAATTAAAAAAATAAATAAATAGGAGAACCAAAGAACTAGTTTAGTCAAAGAATTATGTTAATTATAATATTTCTATAAAATACAATATAATGAATAAGAGTTATGGGTAACATATCATAACTAGTTGGCTTAAAAATTGTTTTTGGGCTTTTCTTGTGTTTTGTCCTTTAGATTGATTACGATTATCAATCTCATATGCAATAAAAAGCAGTTATCTTCCATTAATCACTTCTCCTATATTTCAGGGAACCATAAATACATATAAGAAAAAATAAAATAAGTTTCTTCATAAGCTAAAATTTGTTTATGCATAAGCAAATTTGTATAAGCTCTTTCATATTAGCTTATCTAAAAATTGATTTTTAACTTATGCACAAGTTAATTTTAGTATATGAAAAAAATTATTTTATTTTTCTACCTATTTTTTCTCTTATAAGTACATTATAGAGAAATTTATCTAAACAAGCCTTCAGTCACATTGCTGCTCTTCTCTGACTTCTCTAACTTATGCCTCGTGTTAACTTTGTCTTGCTAATTCTAGGTTGGCTATCAATTGCCGGATTATCAGTCATTGGTTATAAATTGTGGGCTATTAGTTGATGTTGGAGATATTATAAATATCTGATAAGATATAATAGGTAGCTTATTAAGAAGTTACAAATATCTAAATATCTCATTAGGAGATCGTGAATTTCATAGCTTATCTACAATGATTATCTTTACTTTTCTGTTATTCATATTATCTTTAAGTAGTCTTTACCTTATAAAAGAGAGATTAAAAATTGTATTATTCAATTCAATCAATATAAAGTTTCTTTTACTTTCTATATGGTATTAGAGCTTCAGATCTTTGGAGCTCTATTTTCGCTGCCTCACTTCAGTGAGATACTGTGACACCCTTCTACCCCGAATACTTAAATTAAATTAATAAAATAAATAAAATGAAGACAGAGTAATAGTTAAAACCAAAAAGCACAATTTGTATTAAGAATAAAAGGTTCACATGGTAATTAAAAGGTAGGCACAAAGTTTTCATGGAGATTTTAGATCTAAACATTATAATTGAGAAAACTAAAGTCATCATCATCTTTAAAATAAGTCATTTAAAAAAAATCTGTAACGAGTATGATAAATACTTGCTTAATATAGATGGATATGAGGTCTAGGATTTACCCGCAACAATTAACGTGGATGTACGCGAATATGGATATTAGCATATAGGATTGAATCCTAAGTCAATATCCATATATAATTATTTAATTAAAATATTTCACACACATATATGTGTGTGAGAGATAGAGATTTTAATTGAATAGTTATTCCAAGAGTAATTTTTGGAGAATTA
The DNA here is from genome assembly GCA_025330945.1 of Mucuna pruriens. Classification (NCBI taxonomy): domain Eukaryota; kingdom Viridiplantae; phylum Streptophyta; class Magnoliopsida; order Fabales; family Fabaceae; genus Mucuna; species Mucuna pruriens. Next base: position 96,226 of record JAENHJ010000227.1, read on the forward strand.
CTTCACATCTTCCCTCTTTATTTTCTTCTAATCTAATAGTTCTAACAAGTAACACATCTTTACGTGTTCTCTCTCCCCCCCTCTCTCTAGATTTTAATTGAATAATTATTCCAAGAGTAATTATTGGAGAATTACTTCACATTTTCTCTCTTTATTTTCTTGCAATGTAATAGTTCTAACGAGTAACATATATGTATCTGTTCTCTCTCTATTTCTAATGATAAACACATCTTTATTAGTTAACATTATATATAGTTAAATCGTAGAATAAAAAAATATACAACTGAAGTTAAGTATATTTTATAATATATATTATTATAAGTTTAATAATACTATTATACTTAAAATAAATAGTATTATGAGTATAATATACAAAATTATATCTATAAATAAATAAAAATTACTGTTATAAGTATAGTAGTATGATATACATTATATAAAAATTACTATTAATAGATATTGAATCGATTTCAATTTACCTAAATCATAGCTCAATTTTATTTTTAAGATATATTAAATTTAATTTTAAAATTTAAATTCCTACAAATTAATCTTACTAGCGGAAACTTTTGACCTCTTTGGATTGCTTTATCTATATCCTTTCCCTCTTATTTGTAAAGTAGCTTTTTTTTTCGATATCCTTGAAAAGTAGTTAGCTTATAATTATCTTTTTGTCTTTCAAGATGACATTTGCTTGGAGATTATAAATATATATTTTTTCTTTTTTAATTTTTGTTAGTAGTAGGTTTGCAAACATTATTGTAATTAATCAATGGATATACTACTAAAAAAAAGTGGATATGACTTCCGGATTCTATATATGATGGTTATATACTGACGACAACAAATTTTAAATTAAGAAAAACAGTTATTTTGTCTGTCACAAATAATCATTTGTAGACTTCACAGTTGTATAGATTTAAACTCTATTTTTTATAGTTGGGATCGGTCTCTTTTAATGCCTATACACCTTAAAAAGGAAAGTGTGAGGTGATAATTATTATTAGAAAATCAATCATTTATATATATAAATTATGGAATTCTTGAATTTTTAATTGCTATCACTTTTTAAAGATTTAAAATGTTTTTGGTTTATTAAATTTGAGTTAATTTTATTTTTATCTTTTAAATTTAAAATTATTTTTTTTATATTTTTGAAAATATTTAATTTTAGTCTTTCTTTTTACATGACGAACAAAATAAAAATCATTTTATTAGTATATAATTGAAAATTGAAGAAAAATGGAGGTAAAACTTTAAAATTAATAATGTTATTTGATATTCGACTATACATGTGACAAATAATAACTTGTAAAACGAAAACTAAAACCAAATATTTTTTAAATATAAGGACTAAAATATTTTATGTTTCCATTTTATCCTCTTCTTTACATAAGGTAGAGTTTTATCTCGATTATTTCTCTTCTTCTTACTTTTGTTAACAATAAATTTTGTTACTAACATTGACACAAGTAATAGTAATTTGTCTCTTAACCAAGATGTCAAAAGTTCAGTTGTGACCTTATATATGAAAAAAAAAATCATGTTAGTGGAATATCCTTTATCTAATGAGTTCACATTCACAATAGAGATTAGTTTTTTTTTTTTTTTTTGAGAGATACTTCGCACTTATCTCATGAGTACAAAAAATAATTAATAGAATTTACTTTATTTTTATATTATACTGTTTCTTTTAACTAGAGTTGACCAAAATATTCGTACCAACAAATATTTGTGCATAAAATCCGTAACATATAAAAAAAAATACTTAAATGGATATTGACATATAATTAAAATAAATATATTTGTACCTATTAATAAATAAGAGCCGAAACAAGTATCAAGGTATCTATCCCACGAGTAGGGACCCTCGTATCCACTAAATATTCATTATAATAACATTTTTTGAATGATATTGTTTAGGTAGTTTTATTTGAACTTGTGAAATTGAAGTGTTGTACCTTAATCAATTTATTTGGATATATGAGATTGATGTATTTTAGTTTATTAACTTTTGGTTGGACTCACGGATTGAAGTATGTTAACATATAAATTTATTTTTTAAATTGAAATATCTTGATTAGCATAATTGTGTAGAATAATTAAATAATTTTAGTTTTGACCTTTAATCTATTTATAAAAAAAGATTGTCATAATAAAAAAATTATAGCTAAAGTATTTTTAAATTATTTCTAAACATTTTTTTTATTTTTAGCAAAATTATCAACTAATATTTACAAATACTCACAAATATTGAAGAATGTGCAGGTATTTTCTTAAGGAGTACTCACGTAGGTGCGAGACAAACACAAGACATGCATGTAGGTAGCAAAAGGCTACTACTCGTGCATGCCCTACCTCGTTGATATCCTTATTTAACCATTATACTACTTACAATATTTATTTTATTAATTGTAACGACCTTGACCTTGATGTCATTATAATCTTTAAATAACTAATAACAAACACAAAAGGTTGTTTTTAAGATCTTTAATTGATTTATTTTCAAAAATAACACTAAATTTTTTTCATGATGCACATCAAACATTGACATATAAAATATAATTAACAACTAAATAGGAAAATAACCATGCATCGTATGTATAACTAAACCATAAACATGTCTTGTAAAGTAAAACATGTACCTTAGGGCATGTATATCAAGTCAACAACTAAATTAATTGAAGCTTGGGCTAACAAGTGCTCGAAGTAAAGAAATAGATAGATCCAAAAAAAGGAGAAGAAAGGACATGGATATATAAAACACCTTATAAGTTGGTCCTTATACAACATGTATTAAACTACTACGGAGATGGAGGTGGTGCTAGTAGAGGAACTCTAGTGCCTTTCTTAGGCCTAGCAGATCTGGCCTAAAAGTGTCTAAAACCAAGAGTAGGGTCAACGGGGTCAAGGAGAGGAAAGTCAACTCTTTCAGCTCTGGGCATCCCCAAAGGAGGATCCCACATGGACTTGATCAAAAGAAACATTTCCAAGTAGGTGTGACAAACAATAGCAAATATCACTATCTCATTTGGTGCATACTTTATAACCATCTCTTCATGACACCACACTTATTGGGTATCATGTCTTATCCTTCACACTCCTCTAGCTTGCACCTAGATATCCCTGAAATGGATGCAGAAGGGTTTTTAGTAAATTGTCACCATCGGTATGGCTTGGCCCTTTCATCCTCTCAGAACCTCGACATATGCTCCCACAAACACACAATTTGAATAATCGCAATCATAAACATGAAACATACAACATAAGGGTAAGATACAATAGAAATGCACTTACATAATATTGGAACGATCTCTACAATCAACAAAGAGAGACCTCAATCCTTCAGTAATATCAAACAACATAATATTCCACAACCATTCATATACGTGTGTGTGTATGTGTGTGTGTGTGTATATATATATATATATAATGTTGACATTTTTTACCACTACTCCATGGAGATTTATAGGTTGAACGATCACTCCTATCACTTTCTTAACGTACCTTCATTTTGATATTGGGAAAAGAAGATGTTATCATATATGGAGTAGAGTGTGTTTGTTAGGATAGAGGTACATTGGTAGTGGCATACCATGATCTCAAACCAAGACCTCTTGTGGGATGTGCTCGTTTGTCTATCTCCTAGGCTCACCATGCCTCACTCTTTTGCTCTATCATTGGTTGTGGGCCTTTTTTCACCATGATAACTTAACAACTTACGTGCCTACTTGTCAATAGCATCCTCAAGGTACTCAACACAAACATCAATTATGATTCTCATATCATTTCTAGCTTTCTTGAACAACGAATACTAACTTCATGTATCCACCATCTCATCATGGTCATCTTCAAGACAAATTGAAACTCACCACAACAAGGAATGATATACTGTCCACGTCCTTAAGAATAAGGCAAATCCTTTTACTTGTCCAACATGCATTCTATCTCTCAAGATAGCAACATTTCAACATTTTATGCCATTATAATTAAGATTCCTTTTTCAAGCTTTTAACCCATCCTACACATAATAATCATATTAGAACAATGTTTCTCATGCTTTTATTGATTCAATTAATCTTTTGTGTAATTTTCTATAACTTAAACATTTTCTCACTACTAGGAAAATTCGCTCAACAATAGGGACAACTCGTCCAACGATTTCCTACCTTCCAGAAAGGTACAACTCAACAACATGCATCCACTCAACGAGAGCCTAGCCTACCTCAGCGAACAAAGCCATAAAAAGCTCAGGTCAGTTCTAATTTCTCAGTGATAAGGTATCTCACTTAGAGAATAAGCAATAGGGACTTAGTCTCCTTATTTCCATATGTCTCACTCGGCGAGGTTACATTCTCGCTCGGCCAATAGAGCTATAAAGTGCACCTTTGGTCCTCACCTTGGTTTCTCTTAATGAGTTGGATGAGTCTCACAACAAAACGAAGTGAAGTTGACTTCTTTCTTACTACACTTTTCCTGGCCTAGCGAAGACTATGCTTTGCCTTGTGAGGGGAGCCGTAGACATCTCCTTCTCATTTTCCCCCTTTTCTCTTAATGAGTAGGACAACTTGCTCAGCGAAAACCTCCCTAAAACTTATTATATTTTAAGTCTCATCTCTTCACTCAACAAAGATACTCTTTTGCTCAGCGATCAAGAGTCATAGAGAGCTTTAAATCATTGATGCTTAAGGGAAAGTGTACCCTAGCACTGTAATAATAAGGACGTGAGTTCAGATATCATACCTAAGGGACAAGTATGTTAGTTTTTGAAAAGTTGTATTAGACAATCAAAATTAGAAAATCAAAATTAGAAAATATTTGATCATGGGAAGTAAAGTAAAAAAAAAGATAATAATAAAGAAGAGTGTTTTTAGTTCTTTTTGGAATTAAGGGTTTTGGTTTCGTTGTGCTTTTTCCTCTTGACCTCAATTTATGCAATTCTCTTGCCTCACCTTCGTGTGTTACTAATTATACTTCTTAATGCAAATATGAGACCTAGTCTAGCACCCCTAATATTTTTTACCTTAGGATGGTTCCTGTTTAATCATTTACAAACACATACTTCAGTAAGTTGGAGGTCCATGGAAGCTACTATTACTAGTTGAATCAAAAGCCTAGGAAAAAGGTTGGTCATGAAATTCCTTTAAACCTAACTATCATATGGTTCCACCAACTAGTTAAGGAACGGTCACCTCTAACTAGTTGATTATCATGCAAAAAAGACTTATTTATAAAATATGCAATAGGATAATTCAAATAGTAAAGATAAGTGGAAAATTGCATTAAAAAAAAGTAATCAAGTGTTCCAAGCATAACTGTATGTTGGAACAAAAGTCTATGTGTCCAAAATGACTCAAGTGTTTTGATGATAACAAATATTATGGAAATGAATAATATAATATGATTAAACACTATTCCCTAGATATCAAAAGAATCACAAGTTATTGGACTTAAAGGTTGAAACACATTTGTTTAAAAGATACTGATTTTATAACAAAAGTTTATCTACTGTGTCCATAAGGAACTCGCCATCCAAAGAACCATTTCAGCATCCATATCAAGACTCAACTTCCATAGAGTCACTCGTTATCCAAAGGATACTCCTAGCGTCCATAGCGGGACTCAGCGTCTAAAGGACATTTTGAGCGTCTAAAGACATGTTCAGTGTCCATATAGTCACTTGCCTTCCAAAGGACACTCCCAACGTCCATAGAGTAACTCACTGTCCAAAGGACATTCCCAATGTCCATTGTGATACTCATCATCCAAAGGACAATCGACATTCATAAAGAAGCTCACCATTCAAAAAGAAAGCTCAGCATCCATAGAGAGAATCAATGTCCAAAGACGAAGTGAAGGATCCATAGAAGATCTCAACGTCCATAGATGTGGTGATTGTCTAAAGAGAGTCACTGTCTAAAATGAGACTTACCGTCCAAAGGACATGTTCACCATCCAAAGAAGGATTCACCGTCTAATATAAGAGCTGCATGTCCTAAGGACTCATCTAACGCATAGAAGAGTGTGACATCTAATGACTAGTTCATCGTCTAGAAATGAACTAAACGTCCAAAAATGCTCCTATCGTTAAAAGGACAGATCGTTCAAAAAGTGGAATGATTGCACTTTTCCAAATCAAGAAGTATCTTTTTTAATAGCGTAAAGCTTTTTTTTATCTTGTTTATTTTATTTCGTGAATTCTTTCATTAGTATAAAGAATTGATTGTCTAGATCTAACATTCAAATGTCTACCTAATATATTGTTTAAGAACGTGTTAAGTCTTCAGATTGACAGTGATCAACAACAAAAATTTTATAATACAAGTCAAGTTTGATAAAAGGAAGTCTAAATTATGAATCCATTCAAAAGAAACCAACAAAAGTTTCCTTACTCATCAACAATAGACAATACGTAGAATTCAGAGTAAAACAACTTTTTTCTTATACAATCTTCTCTATCATCAGAAAAAGAGGAGTCTTTGCAAAAATCAGAATTGTAGCATTTGGTGCTGACTCAACCACTCCTCATGCACAAGCAATGTTAAAATTTTGATATGCTATAACAAGGGATGGATCAAGCTCAAACAGAGCAGGGAACGTGAAAACGGAAAAAAACGAAAAGTACAAATAACGTGATACACTTTTATGCTCTTAAAGATGTTTTTGGATGACTTTCTTTGGCTCTTTGTATTACTTAGTTTAGCAAAGATAGCTCTTTATGAATTGTATTGTAATACGCTTACTGTGTGAGTAGAGTTTGTTGCAAAAACTCATTGAATTGGTGTGATAGCTTGAAGAGGCTAAGTGACAAAGAATACTTGGTTTTCTTGTAATTAACTAGATTGCAAGGATTGAAATACCTGGAGAGGTAGAGAATACTTGGAGAGGTAGAGAATACTTGGTTTTCTTGTAATAAAGTAGTTTATAAGGTTCGTAATACTTAGAGCGGTAAAGAATACATTTTTGTAAGTCAAGTAGACTTAGTGAAATTCCTTAGTTTTGAAGGTACTAGACGTAGCTCTATTGAAAGAGTGAATGAGTATAATCTCTATGTGTTTTTCTCTCTTATCCTCACTTTTTTATTTTTGTACTTCTTTGGACAGATCCTATTGGACGATCGGTTTGGATGCTCCCTTTGAACGACCATATCAAACTGTGTTTTAAATCTTTCAGATTTGCAAAAAGCTTTCAAAAATCACACATACAATTCAACCCCCCTTCATATGTGTTATCATTTCCTTCACTATACCATAATCCTTAAAAGTAAAGCTAGCTACCCATACACATGATGAAAAGATAGACAAATATAATTAAAGAAAGAAAACTAGAACCTATAGAAGCTTGGGGTTCCACTCCTTTGCTCTATGTCGTGCTTTCTATGTTATCTCCAGGTGCCTTCTAGCGAGTCTCAAGCGCGACGGAGCCACTTGGATGGATGAAGGCTGTGGAGTATGAAAGAATGAAGTTAAATGACATGTGTTGGGAGTGCTAGGAGTGAATTCTACAGCCTCTAGGATGTCTCTTTTTATATGGTGCGAAATGACCTTTTGGGGGACTTGCATGAGCATGCAGATAAAATAGAAGATAAAGATAAAATAAAATAAAAAAAAATGATAAAATAAAATAAAAGATAAGATAAAGATAAAATAAAATAAAAGATAAAAATAAAGATAAAGTTGCACGACCAAGCTCATCTTTTGTGGCTTCATCTTTTAAGGGCCAAAAGTCTTTATTTTTATTTCATTTTTCCAATTTTTTGTGTGTGAGCCTATGTTGTATTAATCTCAAGAAAAAATGAGTTATGCATGGTATTTGTAAAGAATATTCAAAATTTCCTCCCAAAAGATACAACATTATTGCAAAATTTATTGGTTTTTTAATTATTCACACAATCAACCTTTGGATTCGCTTAACAAATCTATGAGTTTCTAGATTTTCGAGAAACTTGCCCAAGGTGTTCCGTTACTATGTTCATAATCTCGCTCAACGAGTGATTTACACGCTTAGCGAATACTCATCATTTTCAAGGTATCTTGAGTTTTCTTAGCGAGAAAGAGTCTCACTTATCGAATACTAAAAATTTTCTAGAAATCTACCTAGAAATGCAAGGTCACGCTCAGTGAGAGTCTCCCCTCGCTCAGTAAACCTTCAATAGAAACCCAGAAAAGAGGGTTTCGCATAGCGAGAAGGTGTCTTGCTAAGCAAAAACCTGAAAACAACAACATGCAAAACTCATAGGTCAATCAAATATCAACCCAATCAACATGAAATCCTTTCAATGACTCCAGACAACACATAAGCATATTATAGATGTAAAGATCATGACTTTATACACATGCATAATAAGATCATGAAGATTCAACATTTTTCATAAAAAGCTTCAAAACAACAATAATGGCTTCCACAAATACTCAGATTGTGATCATGTATATAGACTCATGAAAATAGCCATGAAAATACAACATAAGCTTCCTTTACTTGTTGAAGACTGAGGAATGGAAACTTTAAAGAAGAAGGAAGGAAGAACTTCATCAACAAATTGCCTTCACTCTTGGTTGAGGAGGACACATGAAAATAGAGGAGGAGCGGAGTGTTTCTAACTTACCAAAATCTCTAAATTCAACCCTTGGTGGCCTATATATAAGGGCTTGGGTGGGTGGTTATTAACCTAAGGGTTTTGGGGCCAAAGGGTAAAAAGGGGTAGCATCATCATGAGGGGTTTCAGGATGGTGGCTTATTAGCCTTGCGATCTATAATGAAAATTTGGGTTTTTGGAGCTCGCTTCAAATTCAATTGGTCATAGTCTATTTCAAAAAACGTGTTGTTGTGCTAAAAAATATGCTAATGACACTAGGTTGACTTAGATTGGTTAGGAAACACTTTTAACAACTTTTCATCACTTCTTTGTATTTTAATTTGATCCAGTCAACTATTTTTAGGGAAAGATTGCCTTGGTATGTGTGCTTTCGACCCTTCCAACCAGTTTTGAAGCTATTCTCCAAGAATGCATAAATATGAAGTTTTCTTATTTCCTTTTCAACAATAATTGAAATTTAATTAACTTGTTAATTACTCATTCACTTATGTGAACACAAACATAGAACAAACAATCTTATATTAATGATAGTTGATATATTTATTTTATTTTTTCTATTATTTTTTAAATATATTTTATATTACATTATTTATTCAAATCATTATACTAATCAACATAATGAAAGCATGATTTCTACCTAAGTACAGGTCATTTTTATTTTGTTTTAGACTTAATTAAAAATATTTTAAGATATAGAATAAGATTAATAGTATAATACACAATATGACAAAATAATAATTGAAACTAAAAAATATAATTAAAATAATTTATCTATAAATAAAAAATTACAAGAATTTAAAATTAATTAAAATACTAAAATTTTAAATATAAAAAATCATGTTTTAATCAATAAAGTAAATTTAATTTTTATATTAAAATATCATATAAACATATCAATTTATGACAACCCACTTTAATAAATAATTTTACTATACACTTATAATTTAATAAACCAGCTTAACACTTTCAACCAACACAATTCATTCAATACCATGTTATAAGTATGAAATTCTTTGTTTATTATATCATTTAATATCACATAATTTATTTTATTAAAAATTCTCACTTAATGTCACCTTATTTGTTTTAATCATGCTATATACATTTTTTTAATTTCAATAATAAATATAAAACTAAAAATTAGATAAAAATCTAAAGTTATAATTGGCTAAAAATATTTTTTCATCTATAAAATAATATTTTGATAAATATACCCTTCTATATTATTTTATATTTACCAACTTATTCAACAAGTAATTTTATTGAATACTTTTTATACAATAAATCAACTTAATCACTTTTGATCTTGTAGTTAACTCATTAATATTGTTTCCAAACAACCAATTTCCTTTATTTTTTCATTTAACATACGATCTCAATCATCTCCCTTTTGTAATTTCGAAGATACTCTATGTCTCACACGATCCCTGGTATTTAAAGATAACAAAATCATTCTTAATTTCTGGTTCTGCGGGAATATAAGTATTTTTTTAAAGAAAATTTTATTTGAGTAGGTTAGAATTATTATGAGCCGCAAGTTTATAAATTTCTTTTTTCAAGTATCTAAGTATTTATATACCTAAGGCTTAAACTCAAGATTACCAATTAAGAAAATGATCTCGAATTAATTAATTAATATGTTTTGCGGTAAAGTTATCTTTAATTTAGATGTATATTGTTGGAAATTCTATGTACACTAGTAAAATGATCCGATCGAGTAGAGCATATGAGTGGGAGATAATCCTCATTTTAGAAGTCGATTTTATAAGGTTAAGTTATGTTTAAATTCACATTCTAAGATTCAAAATCTATCCTAACTATTGTGGTTGGGCTTATAAGACCACATGTTATCGAGTCATTATTAAATCACTGACAAATATTTTGTCTTGTAAGTTATAAGATAAAGTAAATAAAATATATAAGTGGGGAGACCACCATCACTTTAGAAGTTATTTTTGTAAGATTGAGATACACCAAAGCCTACATCATAGGACATATATAAATTACTTTTCACTCTTTTTTTAATAATTAATATATAAAATATTTTTTTGTTTTTCTTTAATACAATTTAACATATTATTTTTATAATTTTAAATTTATTAAAAGAAAAGTTTAATTATAGTTTTAGTCTCTTTAGTTTTCACTGTATTTGATCTTTCAATCTTTTAAATTCAATTAAGTTTCTTTATTTTTAAAATTAAGTAAATTTAGTCTCATAATTAATCTTGTTTTCTTGAAGACAGTTAAATCCTCCTTTTCTACTCAAAATTTTAATAAATTGAATCATCTAAATTGTTTTAAACTTTATTGTGATCAAAACTTACAAATCAAACCATCAAATTTTATTTAAAAAAAACTAAAATTTTCCCACTTCAAAACCTAATCTCACACCTTATAAAATTCTTTAAATTTGAACAAATTGTCAAAAAAGATTTTGTTAGATCACTTATATATCCAATAATTAAATCATGCGTCATCCTTTCAATATGAAATAAACACTCACAAAATACCAACACATACACATATAGATACAGATTTAGAACTGACATGTTTTGATAAGCACAACCGTGTATAATTCATATAGGCTTTACACATGCATGCTTTTCATGAGCATTACTATGCTCCATAATTCAACCCATCATTAGTGTGCTAACCTTGAGCATGATCGTGCTCAATGATTGCATCTCATCATAAACATGTTTATTTTGAGCATGGTCGTGCTCAACTATCTACATTTATAGGAGACTCAGCATGGGCGTGCTAATTCTAAGCATGAGCATGCATCCCTCTACTCACAATTGTAGTTTACCCTTAAGCGAAACAATCTCATCCATTTACCTAGAATGTAGAACGTTGGGTAGAATAACATTCCTCACAGTCCCCCTTATTACTGCCAACGTTCTCCCCGAGGATTCTCCTTCTCTTATCTCTATAGCGACATCACAGGAACATCTAGACTTATAGAATTTTCTTACCCTTAAAGGATTAGTCTCTTTTTAAAAATGGATTGTACTATCTAGATTGGGTCTATCTCATGGTGTAACACAAGTGTGTTATAGCACATATATGCCTACTCATGCATAACCATACATGATGTTTTCTAACAAAAAAATGGATTCAAATGACATTTTTTCTCCAATTTTAATTATAAAATCCAACACTACACTTATTTTCGCAAAAATATAATTATTTAATCAGTGATAAAATATAATTCAAGTACTTATTTATTTAATAAAAATAACTACAAATAATATCATGAAAATTTGGGTTGTTACATATATGATAATTACTTATTTTATATAAGTAAAATTTATAATAAATAACTATTTTTAAATATATAAATTATATTGTAATTAAAATTTATAATAAAAAATATTTTTGAACATGTAAATTATATTTTAGATTTATGATGAATAATTTATATTATGATACAATGTTATTTTTTATTGATAATTTCTTTTAAAAAATATTGAAAATTTTAATTTAAAAATAAAGATAAATAGATATATCACAAGATCATGTGATAAGTTAATCATGTGGACTATATAACCATACATGAATAGTTTGAATTAAATCACAAAATCATGTGACTTTTTTAGATGGTCGTGTAAGTATTTAATAACTTTTTAATTTTAACATTTCATATATAGTTGTAAAATCTAAATTTACTCATCTTACCATATAGTTATAAACACTCCTCCTATTTGATATTCTCTCCTTCTCTCTCAATATTCTTGTATTATATACAAAATTTTAAATATATATTATAGATGAAAAAAATTCTACCTTCATGTATTACACCCTATTACATGTTGACACCAAAATAACTTGTTAAGCTAAAATAATCTCGTATCAGTTAATCTATTGATGTTAAAATATAATCAAAATTTAAACACATTAACAATGAAGATTAATTAATTACTTTCTATTATCATATTGAAAACCTTAACTTTTTTTTATCTTAAAAATAAGTTATTTTTTTCATTGACTTTTTACCTTAATTTTAATATTAAAGTAATAATTGTCAAAAAAATTATATATATGATTTAATTAATGTGTAAATAAATATAAGTATATAAATCCCTGTAGTAAATAAGGATAGAAATTAAAGATCTTTCATCCTTGAATATAAAATTGGATATATATTTTTTTTCATAATAAGTATACATGTTAATAAATGATATTATACCCGACTTAATCTCTACTTAAAAATACTTAAATTGTACTCATAGTCATTTTTAATAAAATTTTACGGTAATCCGTTAAAAACAGAAAAAAAAAAAAGTTAGCATCAATATGTTCTTTTATAATTTCTATTTTGTTTTTATCCAACATAAAACTAAATCTTTTAAGTATATTATCAATTAAGTATAGGCCAAAATTTATTTTATCCAGTTTTATTGGTACTTTATAATTGAATGGTATTCTAATTAAAGATAATGAAATGGATTAGTAGTATTAAAAGGTGACAACAATGTTTGTTTGGGCCACCTCGGGAGACAAGTGGTTACACTTGTGCTCATGTAAAGGGATAAAAGGGGCTACCTGGTTTCCAACTCGTGAGACCAAATGAAAAGAGAGTGTACAATCATCCAATACGTGCGCGTAGGATGTGGTGGATTGATGGGTTAAATTGTGCAGGACACAGCACCAAGCGTGGTGTATGATATGATATCATTTTTTATTTGTTGAAAGATATATGATATGATATATACAAACAGAAAGAGAATCAACCACTCCCACTGCCCTACATCAACTCACGATATTTTTTTTTTTATTATTCATATTAATTATTTTTTTAAGAAATATATCTCGAACAAAATTATTCTACCAAAAAAAATACAAGTCAAAAACACATACTACACATTTAAAATTAATTAGTTAAAAATATCTATTATTGACTAATTAGATCAAATTAAATAGTTAAAATTATTATTTTTTCACCTTTTATACCCTGACATGCATACTATATATAAACTTACTACCAAAAAGAATACTATATGTAAACTTAAGAGTTTCTTTACTTATATTTTTAAAGAAACAGAATATATGAGAAAAAAGAAATACTAATGAATTTTTATAAGCTTAATCTTATTTATATGGTTGAAATTTACCGTGAGATACAGTGGGTCGATCTCATTCGTGTATATTCCTCGCATCATGCAGATCTACTTGTTTTACCTTAACCTAAATCAAAAGAATAAAATTACTTACTTGTAAATTTTCATAAGCTTTTAAAATAAAAAAATATAATATAAATTTTAATTGTGCTTCCTATTAAAATTAAAAATTAAAAAAAATGACAGAAAAACAGTTGAACATGTGTCCTTTTAAATCCTGTAGAAATTGAAAACACTGGTTGGCTGGCTTTTTTTTCCTTTGTTTCCCTACTCGCACAGTCTCCATGTGTACCCTGTTTGCACATGCAGTGCTGTGCTATGGTCTGCATTTCATGGCCCTACACACAACCATTATTGTCACTAACTGCTTCCTTCCTACTTAGGATCCCCTCTATTGTCCTATGGTCCCTTGTCCTTGTACCCGGAGTCTAGACCCTGGACCCATGCATGCCCTTGCTTGAAAACTGAAGCCCAAAGCCACAAGATTTCAAGCACTAATACTTAGTAGGCAACCAAAAATAAGAAAAAGCAACCTGGTCGACGAGTCCACATCTAGGAAATTTTATGCAATGCAAAAACCAGAAAAAATAAGAGTTTGTTAGTTATTGTAACTGTGCCTTCCAAATCTCTGCAAGCTGCATTAGTGCCATACTGAGGACCTGTGTGTGTGTGATGAAACATCAGGACAGGACAGCGTTTTTCCTGGACCGAATAAAGCCTGGGACAACTACAATTATTAGTTTTAGTGAATGCATCAAAAAACTGAAATTACCACAATTCATTAGTGCATATGGGTAAGTATTATTTCTGCTACTTACTTCTCAATTTCCATTTTAGTATAAGCCTACTTGCCAGCATTTCATAATTCCTACAAAGAATAATATTGATTAATTATTATTCGCGTGAAAAATTGTCCATGTAATAATAATATATAAATAATTTTTACATCTGTTATCTAATATTTCTTTGATTAGTTAATGATAAAAAAATGTTATATTTGTCTATGTATACAAATTAAACTTTTTTGTTCGTATTTTTAAAAAGGATAAAACTTGCAAAATTAAAAAAAAATACAAAACTTATATACAAGTTGTTGTATGCTTTTAATATTATTCTTCCAGTAGAACTAAAATTTTACATCTATAATACATGTAACAGGGGATTGCATTAATGGTTAACATGAATTATCAAAATAAAACTTTAGTTTTGATAAAAGAAATAACGTAAAAATAAATTTTGTCCTTTAAAAATGGGTGGGCAAGTGCAATTTTGGCTTTAACATTAAAGTTTTAGTGTTGTGGATGATTGTGTAGTGATTGCAATTTAAAACTTAGTTCTCACGTATACGAAAGAAGTACAATTTTCAAGTTACGGATTTCTTACATTTGTAAAATAGGAATTCCTTTTGAGATTTAATGGTTAGCAAAGTAGGGGCCAAGGTGACTATGCAATGGCAGTTGCTTGTGACATGATTCAAAGCTTCAAATGGGCATGTAGTTTGTTTTGGAAGCCAAGAAGCAAGACGGTTGGCCATGGAAGGTGGCACTTGGGACACAACCTTGTGTGTGTGTGCACAAGGGTTTACACAGCCGAGTGAAGGAAAGTGAGGTTTCTTGGGAACAAGTGACATAGGGGTAACAATTAGCAAACACAAAACACTTGATGTTCATGTGCTCGAGTCTGGAACAGTGAACACAATTGATAAACATGCTTTTGGAATGACCCAAGCAGAATGTGATATGGTCTCCAGTGTCAAATAAAAGGCCAGAGAGGCATGAATAGGAAAATAATTGGTAAGTGGTGGTATGAATGGCCCACAACATTAATAGTACGGCTGATCCATAAGATTCTGTTGGGGCTGTTCCCTGGAAGTACTTTAAAATCGAAGGGGCAATATCCTCTGGTGACACACCCCATCCCCCTTCTCTACAACACTCTTCACAGCAAAACAACATGACACATCTTATTTCATTATCAAAATTGAAATCAGATACATAGACAGTGAGAGCATAAATGGGTCAAGAAATAAAACACTCAATCTTTTGCTTTTATATTTCTTATTGATCTGTTGGATATCAAGCGTGTGGGAAGTCAGTTAGCCTTGTCTGGAAGCATAAGTATAAGAAGCACAAACGGCATGTGTCCCATATCATCTGGCTTTTGGAAATCCTCCCTTTTCATTTTGGTTGATGATTATTATGTGGGTCTTTTGTCTGCACCAAGTTTCAATTCACAAGAAATTAATTTCTAATGTGTTTTCCAATATTTGTACCCTCAGTTTGACTTCCAAAATTTAACCATAAATTACTTCTTGAACAATATGCCAAAAAGAGCAAAAATGTGTTTAGAAAATAGTTCAGAAATAAAAAATTATATTTAAAATATGTGATACCTATAATTATTAGTTTTTTAAAATCATGTTTGATATGTGAAACCAAACAAATTAAAAATATATTTATGCAATATTTTTAACTTCAAAGTGCATGCTTAGATTAAAATTTGCATACGTAAGTTTAAATGAACTTTCAATTACCAACTGTGTTTAAAAAAGCAACATTTCCTTTCCTTCTATTTCAAATTGAGTTTCAAGACAAAATTCAGTATACAATTGGACTCAACTGAAATTCAAACAAGAAACTTTTTTCATTGCAACTGAAAATCAAACGTACCCTAAATCATTTCGTGCATGTATACTATACAAAAAGATTTTCTGCTAGATTTACCCGAATTTGCACTGTACAATGGAGTAATTTACAAACTTTGATAGAGGAAATGTCAACCAATCTCTCAAATTAAAGAAATGGACATAATGCATGTTTGGAAACAAATTAATTACTTTTGGGAGCTATATTTTAACCCCACAGCGCAGAGATAACTAGCATGATAGTATTTCAGTTTAACCAGTAATTTTAAATTTAAACTTTAAATATATAATTGCATTAAATTAAAAAAAAAAAAATTCTTCTGCATGTAGTAGTGTTATTAGACTGTAACGAAATTGTCTCTTATAGAAATACATGTGATCAATTTCTATAAAAGAAAATTATTTTAAAAAATAACCAGTACAAAAAATTATATTTTAAAAATAAGTTGAATGAAGCATGTTTTAATTTTGAACGAGTCAAAGGCGTTCAATTGAAGAGTCCAAGCCTAAACAAGTCTAGGGCATAGGTGTTGAGGTATTGGTAGCAGCTGAAGACCCACGTCTCTTAATGCTGAAGGACGGATACCTGCAGGTGCAGGGTGTAAATGCATCACTCCATCCCTACAAGGAAAATCAATGGCAGTGAATCTGACCGAGTCATCTTAGTTTGGACAGAAGAAATCATTTTCAACGAGCTCTGGTCTGCTGTGGACCAAATGCATTAACAATAGAAGTATGCATTTAGAAATAGTACTATAGTTGTTTCAAGAACTTATTAAATATGGTATTCCCAATCTAACTTCTTATAAGGCTGCAACAAGTTTTACTGTAATGGGGCAACAGTCTTGGAAATGGAGAGGTGAAAAAAAATAAAGTTGAATTTTCACAACTGACAAATATAAAAAGTTTTACCCCACGGTACCATCGATTTACAGAACAAATAAAACTACTGCTAGAAATGAATTTTGATTTATGTACTGTAATAATTTCACATGTCAATTTTTTTACGGATAAAACTAGAAGAGAGAGGTAACTCATCCTATTGGGTAGGAGAAAATCATATGTTGAGACTGCCAGCAAAAGACTACTTAATTAATTACTATACAGGTTAACAATACTCATTAGGATCAATACATATCTTCGTGTTTAACAAGTATTTACATAAACATTTACAAATTACCTATTAACAAAATCTTTTTATCAATTGTAGAATTTGAACTCGGGTCCATGTAGAATGAGTCTTGTCCTTACCGATTAGAACAATCTTTATTGGTAATTTATATTGGTGTTCATGGTTCATAATTAATACATGCATGCGAAATTGCCAATAGTCAATTTGAAGATTGACAGCAAGAATTTGAGATTCTACAGCTCAGATGTCATTGGAGTGCACGGGTGAGAGTGAATAGAAATATATTCCTTTTCTAGCTTTGATAATTATGTAAAAGGGTCTGTGGAATATAACATGGTGGGTTACTGACTTCCGTGAAGAACTGAATATTTATCCAAAGAAAGGATGGATATAAAAAGGGTTACGATGCCACATATAGGTAATAAAGATAAAGATAGGGGTTTTTAGACTGTCATAAGGCCTAACAGTCAGTAACACACACTGATTCATAAAAGAAAAAGAGAAGGACTGAGACAGAAGAAGCCCCACAAAAGGCCCAAAGAAGGATGACCTCATTGCAAATTCATTTATCTGCAAGTGTATATTGGTTTCCCCACACTTTCCCATGATTTCCCTGATGTTAACAACTCATAACAAATGGTTGTTTTAAGAGCACAGTAAAAGGGTTTGATGCTCAATATACTTTTCATTATTTGGACTATTATCTGTCTCTCTCTGTCTCTCCCTTTGGATCTGACTGAATAGTACTCTGTAACTACCAAGAGCCACAGTGATGAGATGAAAGCCAAGGACTTGGGGTGTGGTTGGGATTTTGGACCATTGTTTTTCTACAGCATTTATGGGGCGTTTGTAAGAACTGAGAAGTTAAGTAACTGCATACTATGACCACAGAGACAGAGGAAATAGAGAAAATAATAATAATAATAATAGGACAGGCAGTTGATTTTGTGTGAGATTTTCTTTTATTCATTGCGGATGAGACACTGTTTTACTATCACAGACCAATTCCCTCTCTCATTATAATCATCTTTTTTATACATAACATATTTGTATTTTGGTGCATAGTGCCTCAGGTTATACCCATATTTATTCTTTTTCATAAAATCCCTAAACTATAGATACTAAATATGATTTTGTGTTTATAAAAAGACTTTATCTTTTTATATTCTATCGGTGTAAAAACGCCATCAATTTATCAGAAATTATTATTATATACTTCTTAAGAAAATTATTATAATATATAATAAAATTTAATCAAATAATAGTATAAAATTATTTACCGTTATTGGTAAAAAAAATTATTTATTCTCATAAAAAATAACGTGTTTTCAAAAAAAGTTTAATATGCCAGTATTTAAGAAGGTAGAAATTTTTAGACCAAAAATTATTTTTGATATAATTGTTAAAATAATTATTATAAAAGTTAATGATGATAGTGTAACCAAAAAAATGTTTACATATATTCTTTTAATTACTTATATGAGAATTCTGAAATGTGTAAAAAAAAAAAGAGGAGGTTTATAGAAATAGAAAATTTGTATTTACATGTGTGGAGTTTCTTGCTCTCTTATTTATTTATCTGAGACGAGAACAAGTGATTGTACTAGTCCACGTGCGTAGACCCCTAATGTACTGTTCGAGAGAAGCAAAGCAGGCCCAACGGTTGAAGGTCCTTGTGGCACCGTACCACAGGAGGATGTTAATTATTATTATAATGCACGAAGATCTGATATTGACAAGGATCCCTTTGAGCACCCTATGATTTATTTTTTAGCCATAAGGGCAATGGTGCTTCATGCGTTCTGTTTCCTTTTTTCTGTTACCTTTCTCATTCCTAACTATATATCTCTGAGAGGTGAGGACCCATCAAAGCACTGGTTCTACCCTACGCACCGTAACAAAACAAAAGGCTCGCTATATATTGAGCTTTGTTCCATTTCACAAAAGAAAAAAAATGAACTAGTACTTGGGAGTTTTGGTACCCAATACCGATCACGCACCTAAGAAAGGTTCCTAAATAAAGTTGCGGTAACTAGGAACAGAACAGAAACAAGAAACAACAATCCTTGTACGTCTAAAGCTAGTGATTCCAGCTGCATCGTTCAAATGCGTGCAACAGTTGGTTGCTTCTTAACATTTTTTGCAAACAGTATTCAGCGTACGTGATGTGACAGTTCGTTTGTTATAATTGGCGAGAGGAAGAGGAACGGTGGGTTCTCCCCACTTGCTAGTGTCAAGTTTCATCAAATGGCTCGGTTTGTAAAACATGGAACACGACAACAACCGGTTTGCGTTGTAGACCCTACTACTATGTCTCTCCATGCTCCCAGTCAAACATGGCACCATCCCTATATTTTATGAATTCCCATCACGGTCTTCATATCACACTCTTTCACGCACTCCTGATTAGACTTTCGTTATGTATCTACATTTACTATGCTACCGACTACCGTGTTTAAATTGTGTAACCCTCACATTTTTATTTTACCCATATCCCCCAACTTTAACCCTTCAACTCAGAACAAACTAATTAATTTGGGACTCGTTTTATTACATTACTTACTACTCAATCAATGAACCAAACTATTTTATGCTCAAATGTTTTATGAGAACATGTACACTTGGGCCATGTAACTGCTCATGTATGAATCCAACCCAAAACTATAATATGCTCTGTAGAGTATAGACCCAACCCATTATGGATTCCTCCTTCATTTTCAGTACATAGGCTATTCTGACAAAAATAAATAAATCTATTATTGTCTTTTACTTTCAAAGATCAATATTAGAAATAAGACCAATGTCCTGTATATGGTAAGGGAGTGATTTCATTTAAGAGTATGTCTTAAACACCTATTTCTTTTAATAACTTCTTTTAGAATACAAATTTCATAAAACTAACTATTGAATCATGTATTTTTTTTATATAATTATACGTATCAAATTTTAGATAAATTGAGTATCTAATTTTATAGCTGACATTTATTTATATGTTAAAAATATATATCTTACTTTAAAATAAAGATAAATGATAAAGTATCAAATAATTTTAAATTATATAAAATCTATAAAATAAACGAGAAATCTTACTTCAATTACTGAATTAATGAAATTTACTGTTAACAAAAGTTATTAAATAAATTAGACATAAGTTAGTTGTAAAGTGAATACATCTCCTCTCCATGTAGATAGATAAATATTTTGGTAATCGAATATTATAATTAATGATCAAGAAGATAAAAACACAACTTGTATTATAAGTAATCATGTGATTTTAATTTTTTTTAATCTTAACTATTCATGGATATAAATTTGTTCCCCTCACTTTTATAAAAATAGTTTTCTCACTGTATACATCTCCTATAAGATTTTCTTTTATTTGTTGCTAAATAAAGTTCAGAAGTGATCACGAGAATGAATAATCAAAAATACAGAGCCAATAGAAATGCAGGTATCAATTAATTTGTCCAGAGAAAACAAAAAACAATATGGATATAACACGAGTAACAGAATCAGAAACAACAAACTTACAAAAATGGATCGAGAATAAATACATAAATAGAGGTGCAACATCAGTACAACTGACAAAGCTTTGATGGCCATCACCAACCTTGCTAAGGGAAGACCAATTTTCGAGCCAAGTAATAGCTAATGCCTTGGCTTTTTCTTTAGACAAGATTTAAATGAAGTCTTGCAAAGGCTTAAAGTTTTAACTTCGCATAATTAGGATAAAAAAAATTAAACGTGTTAAATTTTGATTAGTCAATATCATAAGTTATAAAAAAAAATTATCTAAGTTAATTTTCTTATGTATTCCTCAAAATATTAAATATACGAAAAATAATACTGAAGCCTCTTAAATTCAGCTACGACCCTCCATTCATGTCCTTCAGAAAAAAATTTTAAATTTGGGACCAAATTGTTCCTGAAACGAAATCCCGATTCGATAAGAAATTCGAAAATGGGCTTGGCTACGTAGCAAGTTGTTCTGCAACATGTTACGTCAATCGTCCAATTAATGGACTTATATATTTAATGAAGTAGGCCCTCCGTACTAAGGTTGAATTGAAGAAGTTATGAGAAATAGTACCAATATTGATTGGGCTCATAGCCTTATTGGTCCGAAATAATAAAGATTGACCCGTTATAAAAGAAGCTTGCAATAGTACATCTCAAATTAGGACACCGCTTATGGATAATTTTTTTTTAATTAAGCTCCTTTAAAAAAATTTAGAAAGCAAATGAGTCTAAATTTTTATAAAAAGAAAATGAGTCCATTAACCTTATATAGTTGATTTAACAAATAAAATATTAAAGGTTGAGATGAGATATCACTAATAGGGTATGAATGAAGTTACCTTTACCAATAACGTCTAGTATTGTTGATAGAAAGTTGAGTTATTTAATTAGAAGTTTGATTATTGACTATGTGTATAAAAAAGATTTTGTTGGGAAAGATAAAATTCACTCTCGTAATCTTCACACCTTACAAGAAATTCGTTTCCAACTATTGGTTAACAGATTTCCTTGATAAAAAAAAAGGAGTTGAATTGACCTAAACATTTAAAATTTATGTTTAACTTATTAAAAAAAAACTTGAGTATGATTTATTTATCTTATTTATAATTTAATTTTTTATGTATTTTTCTTAAATTATTTTTATGTTTATTAATTTTATATTTAATAAATATTTTAATACTAGATGATAATCTATAAATCAAAATATGTGCTAAACATGTGGTACTTGAAATTTGAACACTTAAGACAGTTGTTTATGCAATTGATAATCTTAATGAAAAAGAGAAGTGCTTACTACAATTAGAATCACAAAAGCTAGAAGCAACGATAGAAGATAAGGAAAGAATTCAACGTAGAAGTTGAGTAAGAAAAAAAATTGGAGCTTAAAGCTCTTTCCAACAATCTGGAATATGCTTTCTAAGGAAAGAGAATACTTAGCTAATTATGAGTAACAAGTTAAGATTGGAAGAAAAAAGGTCTGTCAAGGTCTTAAAAAGATATAAAAAAAATATTTCTATAGATGAACAATCTCTTGGTTAAAGGAGATTAGTCTAGCCTTTTGTACGCAAAAAATTAAGCTAGAATAAGAATTCAAGCATGTGATCCAACCATAAAGAAGACTTAATCCTATTGTGAAAGAAGTGTTCGAGAAGAAAATGTTGAAATTACTTGAAGTTCATATGATTGTCTATTTTTTATAGTGTGTAGGTGAGTCCAGTTCAAGTCGTGCCTAAGAAAGGTGGTATGATAGTAATTAGAAATGATAAAGGTGAATTGATACTTATAAGAACTGTTACTGGTTGGAAAATGTGCGTTGATTACAAAAAAATTGAACCAAGACACCAAAAAAGACCATTTTCCATTTCCATCCATGGATCAAATTGCATAGATTAACTGCTGGACATGTGTATTACTATTTCCTTGATGGTTATTCAGGTTATAGCAAAAGATCAAGAGAAGACAACATTTACATGTTTACAAAAGAATGTCTTTTGGACTACAATGCTTCAACCACATTTCAAAAGTCATTGGATCCAAGGATGATTTAAGTCCTTTTGAAGTTTTGAATAATAACAAATAATCTGTTAATATTGGTATCATTACTAGAAAATTTAAAATTTATTATAAAATAATTTTGTGGCTAATTTTAAAATTAATAGTTAGTTTGTAGCTAATTTCTAGTAAAAATAATTAGCTACAAAATTACTACAATATTAAATGGTAGCATGAAATAAGTAGCAAATTAGCTAGGAAAATAATCTTAGTTAATTTGTAGTAAATTTTTTAAAATTTGTAGTTATTTCCTAGCTAATTTGTAGTAATAAGAAGTATAAATGAATATAACTCCAATTTAACTAGAAAAAATAATTTTCTAGTTAATTAATAGTTAATTAGCTAGGATTTAGCTACTAAATTAAATGGTAGCTAAAATTAGTAGCAAAATCAAAAAATTCTTGTAGTGTATCCACTAATGCTCAAACATAGTATAAAATTATATATTGTCTACTGATAATTCATATATTTTAGACATCTAATAAGTTCTTAAAATTGTATAATAGACTCTATTTTGTAATTAAGAATCACGGATTTGCTAAGATTCAGATTTTCAGGCTAAAAACAGGAAAAATATAAATCTATGCTAATTTGAGGGTTTTAGCTAACAAAAAGAGTAAACTCATTTTGTAGGTCGAATCTGGAGTCCCGAGCCATCCCAGCCAAGATCGAAGATGTCCCGGCCAATTGAAGGCGTACCGGCCAGATGAAGTTGTCCCGGCCAAACGAGTTCCTCTCCTAGCTGACTTAGTCTCCTAGTCGACCCCATCTTCGCATGCCGACTCCATCTCCGCATGCCGACTCTGTCTTCGCATGTCGACTCCATCTTTCACATGTCGGCCACTGACTCCGTCTTCACGTGCCTACTCCGTCTCCGCGTGCTGACTCCATCTCTACGTGTTAACTCCGTCTCTACGTGCTGAGTTCATCTCGTCTATCCAGATTCATCTCAATAGCAAGAGCAACTCCACTCCATCAATTTTGACACGTGTTCATTCAGGAAGTCGTTAGTAGTTAGTTAGTCATTTAATTCAATTAGTTGGTAGTTAGTTAAGTCCGCTATTTCTGTTATTTCAGTTAGAGAGTTAGTTAATCACAATGTGTATAAAATAGAATAGTTAGCTCATTGTTGCAATTGGACGTTCACCTGTCTTCACGGCACGCCCTAGAATTGTACCACCTCTCATGTTCTCTAGCTTTCTTCGGTTGAACACTACAACTCTGCCATGACGATTGTTGTGGGAGGCTGAGTTCACATTTCCATGTATCCACACTTCATGTATCATTCCGATCGTTATTCAATGAAATGTGTTTGCGTTTCTATACTTTTTTATCTGTGATTCCTATTTGTTTCTCTGTTCTTGCTTGTGTCACGATCATGTATGGTATGAATAGATCACACTAAGTTAGGGGCCGATCGAAACTAATCTAAGCAACACAATAGGTAATTGATAGAAAACCTACATCAACTACGGGCGTAATCCCTACTACCTCGAGGCCTCAATCGTGTAAGCTCTCAGGCGACAACGGACGAATATTAGGCGATCGTCTTAAGATATAAGTTGGTGTGGAATCGCATGCATTAATAGAAACCAGAATCAGAACCATTTACTTGATAACTTGGGAAGTGGTATAATAAATATATGTTTTGTTCATTACTTGTTATCTTTACTTTCATAGCTAGTAGTTTACTTTCTTTCTGCATTTACTTTGCAATCCTACAAAACCCCCTGTTTTACTTTCGTTTTCCAAGTCTGCATTCTACATTCTCGGTTCTGCATGTTTCTCAGCCTTTTACACTAGGTATCATAAGAATAACGTGTCCTTCAGAGATTCGACCTAGGTTGAACCTATGCTATCCAATTCATATGTATTCTAGTTATTTTTAATAACTGAATTGACGACTAAAAAAAAAAGCTTATCATCTATCAAACATAGAAAAAAAACACTTATAAGTAAAAGACAAAACAAATATACATGTGCATTTTGTATACCTGTAGGAACAACAAGACAATACGTCTTATCATTAAACATTCAAAAAGGCTTTCAAAGTCCATAGCCTTTTTGAACCTACCTAATCAACATCAAATGCATGTCGGTGCAAAAGGAAGTAGCAGCGTGTCCAAAGTAGTTTTACCAAACTTGCTATAAGTTATCTATAATGACTTAGAGGCTGACACAACTAAACAACTAAAAGCTAAGCTATGTGTGGAAGGTTAATTTTAATAAGATCTTTAATTAATTAAATTTTGAAAATAGTGAGTAAATTATTTCCTTTTCTGAATAATGCATTAATAGCAAACATCAATGTGTATACTACCCAAGATTAAATATTAACAAAAATGTGTTAACAATAAACATCAATGTGTATACTACTAAGCAAACATGCATCAACATGAAATAAAATGAAAGAATAGGTACAATTTATTACAATTATAATATATATCTTATATCATTTACAATTACTACAAATGAAATTGAAGTGGAGGGATAAACATTTATCCAAAAAACCAAAGATACAATTGAAAGGGGGAGAGATACATAAAACACCCTATGACCTGAGCTAGCATCTGATAAGCTATAAGAATGTCGTCACTTCTCCTATCAAAATACTAGATTTTTTTTCCTATGTTAAAGTAGCACAAGGTCAACCTAGGTCATTCTTCTCAAGGACTCGTGGTTCTTGTATTTTCCAGTGTAAAAGGCTGATAAGGTTGTTGAATCGGGAAGGTAGGATGCGGACTCCGTGAGAAATATAAATGAGGGTTTTGAACAAATAAAGTAAATTTGCAAACGTAAAGGCTAACTAAAGTACTAACAGGAAAGTAGAGATTTACAAGCTAGGTAAAGAACTACAAGTTATAACTATCTAAAATATATTTATGATATCGGGTACAAAGTAATCAATGTCATGGTTTTGTTTTGGATTCCCAGCATGTAAGCATTTCCTAACCAACCCAATTTCCTATGACGACCGCCAAACATTCATCCGTTACCAACTGAAGGCTTACACAACCGCGACCTCGAGGTGACAAGGATTACGCCCTTGGTTGATGTAGATTATCTAACAATTATCTATATTATTACTTAGGTAGTTTTCAACCAAACCCTAATCTAAGCATAGACTATTCTTATCATGCACAATCATAAAAAAACAAGAACATATTAAGCTATAAGAGTTACAAACATACAAGTGTAAAGAAACATATGCATTCATTGATTAGTCAAAATACCGATACAAGAATGGATTCAATGGAGAAGATGGTAGCCAACTTCCTACGACAACCACCAATAGTAGTTACAGCGTTCAACCAAAGGAGAACAGCGAACATGAGAGGTCGTACCCTCTAGAGTGTGCCAGATTCCTGGTCAGTCCCCTCTAGCAACTCTGCTTAGCTCGAACTTTACCCTATGTTCACTCAAGCTTGAATGAATGTCTCTAAAGCACCGTTTAACAAAGATGTTGGAATGAAAATGGAGGTGTATGCGAGTGTAGTGAGCGTGTTTATTGATAGTTTGCGCTAACCTCAAAACTTAGCTATGTGTTCCTATTTATACATGTATCCTAACTATATAACTGTAATAACTGAAATAACGATTTTAACCTAAACTCCCACGTGCTATATTACATTTTACACGTGCTTGAATCTTGCGGAAGTGGAGTCGGTCTACCAATGCCGAGATGGATCATGTTCTCGATAGGAGCCGGGCTTTGCTTCGGAGTCGTCATCCAATATGGAGTCAGCATCTTGACTTCCTTGTCAAATTGACTTCGTCCAGTCTCTCCTCTGACCTACAAAACAAGACTTGCTCTTATGTTAGTTAAAATTAGTAACTTAGCCTAGATTTGTACTTTCCTTAGTTTCAACCTTGGAAATCTAAATATTAACTAATACATGATTCTTAACTCCAAATTATAGTCTATTCTACCTATCTAAAGACCCTATAAGGGGTATAAAATACATACTATCAGACCCCACACTTACTTTTTGCACTCCTGGGCAAAATCAAGGTTTCATTGGGAAAGCTTGAAAACAAAAACAAACAATAGACTATGCGAGGGAGTTTATGAACTTTAAATGATTTCATTAAGAGACAAAGCCATTTTAAGTATATATTCATCCCGGTTCCAAACCTCCAACCGACTATGAAACTCCATTCTCTACATCCAAATTTAGATAACTAACATCAACTTTCAAGCTTTAAACCAAACCAACAGAGTTCTCATCGGATAATTTTGTCTTTCTCTCAAGTGTTTGGACTTTACACTCAAACATCCTATTTGTTAGCATTTCCAAGTTTTGACTAGCCTCTCTATTTTTACCGTTTGAACGTGCATGCTCTGATGGTCATTAGGACTTTTATTTGGGCTGTAATGTGGCCAGGGTAAAGGTGGGATATAAGGAATGTGAGTGAGCTTTCATAAGAACCTAAAGGGAATAAAGGAGCAATGAGGAGTAAGCCTCATAAGTATGTAGAGGTGACTCCAAGGCCCTACAAGTCTTCTTATGTTAGATACCCATCCGGCTCTATTTCGGCCTTTATTTTTTCTTTTTATCACTTTTTTGGCCTTTTCCTTTTCTTTGGATTTCCGCGGCTTCGGGTTTTACTTTTTGAACCCTTTTATTTTTTATGCCCCCTCTTATTCATCCACCATTTTTCCTTTTCAACCCTTCTTTTTCTTTTATTTCCACAACCCGATCCTTTCTTTCTTCCTTTCAAGC
Source organism: Mucuna pruriens (assembly GCA_025330945.1). Taxonomy (NCBI): domain Eukaryota; kingdom Viridiplantae; phylum Streptophyta; class Magnoliopsida; order Fabales; family Fabaceae; genus Mucuna; species Mucuna pruriens. The sequence continues at coordinate 124,013 of JAENHJ010000227.1, forward strand.
CAGCATGGGCCTCACTTCTGTATGCTTGTTTGTCTATACCTTCTACTTGCAGATTCCCTCAATGCCCCTCTCCACACTTATTATGGATCTTACTCCCAAAACAATTCCAATGGTCCTTTGATCCCCCCCAAGGTTAAGGTGGATCATGGAGTTTTTCTAGCTATTGGCTTGTAATAAGCCATCAATCCAAAAGATTCTCTTTTCATGCCAATTTGAAAGATTCTTTTACCTAAGACTATGTATTACTTATTCATGCTTTATTCTACCTAAAGAAATTCATTTAAGTTTTCAAAAACTTTTCTCAGCAATTAGACAATGAAAATAGGCTTAAAATTAACAGAAAAACGAAAAACAAACAAAAACAAAAAAACAAAAACGACACAAACTCGAGTTGGCATGGACCCGACAAACGACACAACAACAAACAAAACGACAGATCGAGATGGAGTAGGCATGGGTCTAGTTTCACCATGGAATCAGAGTCGGCTCGTACTCAGTCGAATACGTGCTTGGAGTCGGTAAAAATACAACATAAAAGGACATTACATACGAAAAAAAACTTAATAGCAAAAACAGAACTTAATTCTCGAACACTGCCCCCTCTTTAAATGGTGCATTGTCCTCAATGCAGCTGTGCATGCGGGGATTCGGAGATTTCTTCTGGTGGTTCCTCGAGAATGATGGGCTCTATCAACTCAACGATTTCCACCTCGCCCTGGTTTGAACTAAGATTTGGACCTTCATAGTAGGGCTTCAATTGGTGGCTATTTACTTTGAACGTGCGGTCGTTAGTTTCATCTATTACATCTATTGCACCATAGGAAAAATGTTAGTTACAACAAATGGCTTGTCCCACCTAGAACGGAGCTTACTGGCTATGAGTCTTAACTTGGAGCAAAAAAAGAGTACCTTTTGACCGACCTTGAACTCCTTCCTCATGATCCTACCATCATGAAAATGTTTTACCTTTTCTTTGTAGATCCTTGAGTTCTCATAAGCCTCTAAGAGTGGCTACTCCAGCTCCTGCAACTGCAATTTTCACTCTCGGCCGGCTTGGTCATAGGCCATATTGCACTTCTTGATCGCCTAGTAAGCTGGTGCTCTATCTCCACCGATAAGTAACAAGCCTTATCGAAGACGATCCAATAGGGAGACATCCTTAATGGAGTCTGGTAAGCTGTTTTATACATCCACAGAGTATCCTCCAGGAGGTGGCTCCAATCGTTCTGGCTCAGGTTCACCATCTTCTGTAATAACTTCTTGAATTCCATATTGAAGACTTCAACCTGGCCGTTGGTTTGAGGGTGATATATGATGGCAATCTGATGCACCACTCCATACTTCTCAACTACCATGGCCATGACGTAGTTGCAGAAGTGACTTCCATGGTCATTAATGAGCGCCTTCAGCACACCAAACCTGTAAAATATGTTAGACTTCAAAATTTTCATAACAGTCTTAGCATCATCGGCTCTAGTGGCCTTAGCTTCTATCCATCTTGAAACGTAATCAACGGCTAGTAAAATGTAAGAGTTTCCCTGGGAGACAGGAATGACCCTATAAAATCAATACCCCATACATAAAAAATTTCACAAAATAACACAGGCTATTGAGGCATTTCATTCCTTTGGCCTATAGCCATTCCAGCTCTCTAGCACTGTTCGCAGGCTAAGACAAATTTGTGTGTGTCTTAGAATATAGTGGGCCAGTATAGCTCGCAATCAAAGACTTTCCAGGCTGTCCGACCGGATCCATAATGGCCTCCTCCAGTTGTTGTGTGACAGAAGTGGAGGATAGATTGGATCTTGAATACCGAAATACACCTACGTAAGACCTGGTCATTGCACATTCTCTAAAGGTAAGGATCATCCCATACGTAGTACTTTGCTTTGCTTCTAAGTTTGTCCTTGTATGCCTTGGAAGCTCCTTGAGGATATGTTGATGCGACAAGGTAATTGCATATATGTGCATACCATGGCGTTGCATTATCATCTATAATAGCTGCTCGTTCGGGAACTCGTCTTGAATCGGCATAGGGTCGATTTCTCTCTCAAGTCGGCTCAAGTGGTTTGCTATAGTGTTCTCCGCACCCATCTTGTCTTTGATCTCTAGGTCGAACTCTTGAAGAAGTAGCATCCACTGTATAAGTCTCGGCTTCGCATCCAGCTTCTTCAACATAGTGCTACATGATAAGAGAAAACTATAACTTTGGATCCAAGTAGATATGATCTAAACTTGTCTAAGGCAAACACGATTGCCAACAGGTCCTTTTTTGTGGTTGTATAGTTGACTTGGGCCGAATCCATTGTCCGAGATGCGTAAGCAATGATGTGTGGCTGCTTTCCAACTCGTTGACTTAGGATTGCTCCTAGCGCGGAGTTGGACACGCTGCATATTAACTCAAACGGAAGCTCCCAATTTGGTTCTTGGAGGATGGGCACAGTCGTGAGTCTTCTCTTCAGTTCCTAAAATGCGTCCACATAGGGCTGATAGAAAACAAAGTCCACATCCTTCTGTAGTAGCTTAGACAGAGGTAAGACGGTCTTGTTGAAATCCTTGATGAATCACCTGTAAAAAGCTGCATGACCAAAAAATGAACGAACCTCCCGCACAAAGGCGGGGTTAGATAGAGAAGAGATAACATCTATTTTTTCTTTGTCAAGCTCGATACCTCTATTTGAGACAAGGTGTCCTAGAACGATTCCTTTAGTAACCATGAAGTGGTGCTTTTCAAAGTTCAACACCAGGTTACTTTCGATGCACTTGCGTGATACTCTGGATAGGTTGTCTAGGCATGCTTCAAACGATTCTGCATATGCTGTGAAGTCATTGATAGACTCGTTTTTAGTCGTCTTAATGGGCATCAAATAACTAAAGTTAACTATAGTATAGTCAACCCTAGGTCATTCTTCTCAAGGACGCAGTGTGCTCAATTGTGATTCAGTGCGAAGTGAAATGATGTAGAAGCTGAGGTGTAGAATACTGACTTGTCTCGGCAATAGCCGAGTCGCTCTCGGCGGAGACTGAGCCGCCACAATCTTGATAGAGATCAATCCGACTTGGTCTCGGCTGAGTGCAGACAGACGCTACAAAGATGGACTATCTCTGTCTCGAACTGAAAAGTAGTAAACAGGGGGGATTGAAATGCAAGTAAAGCAGAAAGTAAATTAAAACTATGAGTGCAATGAACACATACTAAGGCTAATAATTTTACTATTACTATATAACTGTGTTCGCGTTCGGTTCTATTAACTCAAGTCCAGTCCAATTTCCACACTCTAGTGCTCAGTCCATATCAGCCTTGGGAAGTCTTATGGCAATCGCAAAAGGTTCGTCCATTGCCATATCGAGGAATTATGCAATTGCTACCTCATCAGTTGGCATGGATTACGTTCAGGGCTGATTTTAGGTTCTCGATTAACAATCGTTAAATGATTACCTACTAAATTAGTTAAACCAATTTCGATTGGTTTAGCTTAACATTGTTCACAATTCAATTGCAATCGCGAATTAAATCATGAATTAAAGGAGAGGAAGGGAACAAAGATAAGAAATGTAGAATGAAATTGATTAATAGAAAATAGAGTACAAACACAGTTGTTTGAAATTCAGGCGGATCCATCTTCCACGACGATCGCCATGGTTGATGGTGATGGTTCACCTTCAATAGCCTGAGCGTTGAGGATCAGATTCACCAGAGTGTGTTGGAAATCCCAACCAATCCCCTCTGACGAACTTTGGCTTCCCAATCTCAGACCTGCATTTCCTCGATCGAGAGAAACACTAGCGGAGCACCGTGCACCACCGTAAACGGAGAGAAACGAGAGCGAAGAAATGGATATAATGGGAGTGTTTTTGAGAGTGAATTTAAAGACCCCTAAAAAGTGCACAACTCCTCCTATATATACATGAGTTGTGACCTGCTACTCTTAACGATTCCTAACAGAATTACAACATGAATTGCCTATTCTATCCTAGAGATGAGGTGGTCCTAAGCTGAATGGTTGACGTGGATAGCATCTTTGAGCTACTTCTTCTTGGACTGCACATACTTAGGCTACTAGGCATGAAGCCTAGCCTGATCTGGTTTGGCTGAGATGGACTCGGTCTTGACCGAGACGACTTCATCTCGACCGAGTCTTCTTGTGATTGGCCCGAGAACATTTCGGTTGAACCTGCAAGAAAAGAAGAGTTAGCTAAGATCCTCGAATTAGCACAGATTTGTATTTTCTCTATTTTTAGGTCCATAATATGAATCTCAGCTAACACTCAATTCTTAAGCATAAGATAGTCTTGAAAATATCCTTCTTAGGTCCATAAAAGATGTATAACTTGTGACTCATCAGTCATCCATGAAGCCCTCCATGCAGTCCTCCAAGAGGTCTTAGAAGATGCTGATCATACATCTCTCGAAGGTGCTCAAGGCATTGCAAAGTCCAAACGACATTCTTGTATACATGAATGTGCTGAAGGGACAAGTAAAGGTGGTCTTGTGCTAGTCCAATGGTGCTACGTGAATCTTCATATAACTTGAAAAACCATCCAAAAAACAAAAATGGGACTTTTCAGCTAACTTTTCTAAAACTTGGTCTATAAATGGCAGCGAGAAGTAGTCCTTGTGAGTTGCTTGATTTAACTTTCTGTAGTCAATGCAAACTCGCCAACTGTTTTGAATCCGAGTTGACACCATCTCATCTTGCTGATTCCTCACAACCGTCATCTCAGACTTCTTCAGCACCACTTGAACTGGACCTATCCATTGGCTATCCGAGATGGGATAAATGATCCCAACTGCAAGTAGTTGGTAACCTCCTTTTTAACCACGTCCAGTAGAGTCGAATTCAGCCTTCTTTGCTGCTGTCTAATCGGTCGAGCATCCTCCTCTAATAGAATTTTGTGCATGCAAATGGACGGGTTGATCCTTGGAAGGTCGACTAGTGTCCACCTGATTGCTTTCTTGTGCCTCCTGAGTACATACAACAACTTCTGCTCCTGCTCTCTATTGAGATTGTTGGCTATGATTACCGAAAACTACTGGTGATCCACCAGGTAAGCATACTTTAGATGCTCAGGTAATGGCTTAAACTCAGTACTTGATTGAGGTGAAACATCTTGCTTAACAATTGATGGAGTCGATTGGCTGACTCTGTTCGACTGTGGACTCGGCTGCCCAAAGTCGGACTCAATCTCTATTTACTGGGACTCCTTCCGGCTCAAGTCATATCTGGCTTCCTATTAGCTGTTGGAAACGATCTCGGCTCCCTTTGGGTTGATCAATTCGATCTCGGTTGACTCCTACTTGTCAAAGTCAGTCTTAGCTTTCTTCTTACCCTTGGAAACGGACTCGGCCCTGTTGGCCTTTCGGAACCTGATCCCACAATCAAACTCGGCACTTACCAAGGTTGCTACTCCAGTTACTCCCGGCTTGCTAGTGTCGACAATTGGGAATTCAGCATATTCAGAACTTCCCGAGACTTCGTCAATCCTACAATGAATTATATCAAAAATAAAGTCCTCGAAATAAGAAAAATATAATGTGTGGGATAAGATTTCAGAATTAGTGTTTGTCGCCATAGTACAAAAACAATTGATTACATTAGAAATATCAATAAAATCAACTAAGTTAGCATTGTCAATGCCTTGGAATTAGTCTTCAACGAGCCCATAAATGGCATCAATGTTGAAGATGGAATGGTCTTTGACGAGGTGCTTTAGTGCTTCAAAGATATTGAACTTCACGAAAGTATCCCCAAACTCCATTGAGAGGGTCTCGACGTGAACGTCAATCTTCGTCCTTGCCATCATTAAGAAAGGTTGTCCCAAAATCAGAGCAGATCCTTCCCCGAGCTCTTCGTCCTCCATGTCCAGCACATAAAAATATGTTGGGAAGATTACCTCGTTGACCTAGACGAGAACGTCTTCGAGAACACCAAGGCGTTGCACAGTGCTTATGTTGGCAAGTTGGATCTCCATCCTGGTAGGCTCTAGATGCCCATGATTGAGCGACTTGTATATTGATGTTGGCGCATTACGTTGATCGAGGCTTCGAGGTCTAGCATGGCATTGGTGAACATACGATTGGTGGTGGTGCATGGAACAGTGAAAATGCCCAGATCTTGACATTTATTTGGCAAAATTCGTTGAAATCTAGCACTACATCTTCATGCTAGACTAGTGTCGACACGATTCCTCCCGTCTAGGTAGCTCCCTTTATTTTCTTCCTTTTATGGATACAGAGTTCCTTGAGGAACTTAGCATATTTAGGGACTTATTTAACTGTTTCGAGAAGTGGGATGTTGATTTCCACCTTTCTGAACAGTTTCAGCAAATCCTAATCAATCTCAGATCTCCTTGCCGAGACTGTTTGGTTGGTGAATGGCAGTGGAACGCTTCTGGCCGGTTGCTGCACTCGGGACTCGGCTCCCAGTTTGATCTTGACTTTGGCTGGTCCTAGACTCGGCTGAGGCTCGTCCGACTATGGTAGTTCCATACCACTTCGAAGCCATACAATGCTTATACCTTCCCCTTTCGGATTCGGGATCATTTGGGAGGGGATGCTTCCGGAATTGGCCAACTGCATCTAACTCACAATGTTGGCCAACTATTTGATAGTACATATTTTATACCCCTTATAAGGTCTTTAGATGGGTAGAATAAACTATAATTTAGAGTTAAGAATCATGTATTAGTTAAGATTTAGATTTCGAAGGTTGAAACTAAGGAAATTACAAATCTAGGCTAAGTTACTGATTTTAACTAACAAAAGAGCAAGTCTTGTTTTACAAATCAAAGGAGAGACTAGACTAAGTCAATTTGACAAGGAAGTCGTCTCAGCCAAAACGAAACCCTCTAGGTCTACTTCGTCCTGGTTAGAAGTCACCCCAGCAGAGGCCAGATGTGTTCCAATCGGATGAAGCCGACTCTATGATGCCAACTCTATCATCAGTAGTCAGATGCCGACTTCGAAAGCCGACTCCGTGATCGAGTGATATCCGCATGCCGACTTCAGAGGCGTTCATTCAAGCTTGAATTAACGTAGGGTAGAGTTCGAGCTGAACAGAGTTGCTAGAGGGGACTAACCAGGAATCTGGAACACTTTAGAGGGTACGACCTCTCATGTTTGTTGTTCTCCTTTGGTTGAGCACTGCAACTACTACTAGTGGTTGTCATAGGAAGTTGGCTACTATCTTCTCCATTGAATCCATTCTTGTATCGGTATTTTGACTAATCAATGAATGCATATGTTTCTTTACACTTGTATGTTTGTAATTCCTATAGCTTAATATGTTCTTATTTTGTTATTATTATGCATGATAAGAATAGTCCACGCTTAGATTATGGTTTGGTTAGAAACTATCTAAGTAATAATATAGATAATCGTTAGATAATCTACGTCAACCAAGGGCGTAATCCTTATCACCCCGAGGTTGCAGTTGTGTAAGCCCTCAGTTGGCAACAGATGAATGTTCGACGGTCGTCGTAGGAAATTAGGTTGGTGAGGAAATACTTGCATGCTGGGAATCCAAAACAGAACCAGGCCATTGATTACTTTGTACCCGATATCATGAATATATGTTAGGTAGATATAACTTGTAGTTCTTTACCTAGCTTGTAAATCTTTACTTTTCTGTTAGTACTTTAGTTGGCCTTTACGTTTTGCAAATTTACTTTATCTGTTCAAACGCCCCATCTATATTTCTCATGAAGTTTGCATCCTACCTTCCCGGTTTAGCAACCGTATCATCCTTTTACGCTACAAAATACAAGAACCACATGTCCTTGAGAAGAATGACCTAGGTTGACCCTGTGCTACTTTAACATAGAAAAAATCTAGTATTTTGATAGGAGAAGTGACGACATTCTTATAGCTTATCAAGCCTCCCTTTCACTCAACGAGCTTTCAAACAAAACTTAGAAAAGATGGTTCATTTAGCAAACCAAGGGGCTCGCCTAGTGAAACTCTAAAACAGCAGCATGCAAACATTTTCCAATCATCCAATCTTTAACCAAAACAACATTAAATCCATAAAGCAACTCTAGATCAACATATAATCCATATCCAAATGTAAAAGTAACATAAAAACCAATATGTAATGGCAAATTCATCCATATTTTATCATTTTCGTAAAGAGCTTACTTAAAACTAAAAATGGCTACGAATCTTAAAACAAATCACACACATACATTTCTAAGCATTCTAACAACACAATAGTAGCACATTAAAATCATGCAAATATGAAAATACACCCTTACTTGTTGTAGACAAAAGAAAATGAACACTTTAGGGAAATAGTAGAAACTTGGTTAACAACAGAGCGCTTTACTTGGAGAAGAAGGGGGACAAAAATCAGAGAAGGGAGGTTGGGAGGAATGCCTTTAGCCAAGGTCAATGTGATTCTTTTACCTAATGAGCCATGGGGTTTAACTACCCATTGGTCCATACGTATTTTGAATGATGGTTGAAGGGTTCTTAAGAGACAATTGTGGGATTTTTAGAGTTTTCTCCACAACTCCTTGAAAAAAATGTCATCGCACCAAAAAAATATCAACGACATAAGTTCGACTCTACTCAATTGGGAAGTGTTTAAGGATATTGCATATCAACTCAAGGTGACAACTCTACTCAGGTAACCGCATTTAAGGAACTTTTCCTCGATATACGTGTTTGTAGTCACTTCATCCATTTCTCAAGAAATGCACAACACAACATTTTTTTTAATTCTTTTTCAACAAAATTAAATTTAATTATCTTTTTAATTACTCAATCACTTTAATTAAACAAACATTTAAATAAATGATGATACACTATCTATATGAGAAAGGAAATATAAGTAGACTACTTTATTTCATTAAAGTTGGTGAATTACATTTAATAAAACATTAAATGCTTTAACGAACACTTTCTCTCTTTATTGAGAAACGATTATACACGTATTTATAATTCATCTACTAGATGATATAGTCAATAAACTTACCAGAAATCATTTCTTAGTGAAATTGATTGAAGCTTAGAAAGGATTTTTATTCAAAGAATATTTGGTTAGTTTGCTTGAAGAAGTAAAGTAAATAATACTTGTTAGGAGCCTAAAGAAGACAAAGTGTACCAAGAACTATAGAGTTTTCAACTCTATGACTTATGTAGTGGAAGAATTCATCCATGTTAAGTTTAATGATGGACTATCAGATATTAAGGATGATATTTTAGATATGCATATTAGATCGTTTGAACCACTATAAAAAAGACAGGACAAACAATTAGACAAAATATCTCAACAAATGAATGATCTAATGAAACAACCTTGTAAAGATTTCAAATTTGTCATACACCATCCACAAGATTGTCTTTCAAAAACTAAGTGTCCTATGCTTTTTTTCAAAAATTGAACCTAAGACGATAGAGGAAGCTTTAAAAGATGATCAATGGATCATTTCCATGGTAAAAGAAATTCACTAGTTTACAAGAAATGATGTATGGATTCTTGTTCCCAAGCCTAACAACAAAAGCATCATAGGAACAAGATCAATTTTTCGAAACAAATTGGGTGAAGATGGTAAACAAGTAAGAAATAAGAAAGGTTAGTAGCTTAGGGATATAACCAACAATAAGGTATTCACTTCATTGAAGCTTTTGCACATGTAGCTAGATTATTTATGCTTGCATTTGCTGCTCATAAAAACATAAAGCTTTTTCAAATGGATGTAAAAATTGATTTTTTAAATGGTTTCACTGAAGAAGAAATTTTTGTTAAGCAATCTTATAGTTTTGACGATCAATTTCTTTTAGAACATGTTTTGAAAAAAAAAGGTTTGTATGGTTTTAAACAAGCACCATGTGTTTGGTATTATAGACTAAGTAGTTTTCTTATTGAAAATGGTTTCAGAATGGGAAAGGTGGATGCAATTCTCTTTATAAAATAATCTAAAAAATATTTTATCATAGTACAAATATATGTTGATGACATTATTTTCAGTTCTACTAAAGAAATCCTTTGCAAGACCTTATGTAAAGTGAGTTTGAGATAAGTATGATGGGAGAGTTAAAATTCTTTCTTAGTTTATAAGTTAAGAAAGAAGAAAATGGAATCTCCATCTATCAATAAAAGTATACAAAAGAACTTCTAAATAAGTTCAAGATGGAAGCATCAAAGCCTATGAGCACACCTATGCATTTGTTTGTAGCACTCACAAAAGATGAACATGTAAGTTTGTAGATTAGACAATATACAGAGGTATGATTGAGTCATTATTCTATCTAACTACAAGTAGACTTGACATCATGTATAGCATTTGTTTAGTGTTAGATTTCAATCTAATCCTAGAGACTCACATTTAACTATTGAAAAGAGGATCTTTAGATACCTGTTAATACCACTAATATGAGTATCTTCTATGAGAAAAATCAAGATTTCAAGTTGGTGAGATATTGGGACATAGACTATGATGGACATAGGTTGGAAAGAAAAAGTACAAGTATAGGATGTCACTTCATGAGACCATGTCTTATCTCTTAGGCTAGTAAGAAACAAAATTCCATAAATCTTTAAGCTCTTGAAGTTGAATATGTCTCAATTGCTAGTTGTTGTTGACAACTCTTTTAGGTAAAGTATCAACTAGAGAATTACTTATGTTTTGAGCATAACATTTATGTATTTTTTCTTTTTGTGTGTGATAACACTAGTGCTATAAATTTCTCTAAAAATCCCATAGAACATTCTAAATCAAAATATATAGAGATTAAACATAATTCCATTTGAGAATATATGCAAAAGGGTGTTTTTGATATTAAGTTTGTTGATATTGATCATCAATCGGTTAATATCTTCACGAAGACATTACAGAAGATCATTTTAACTACAGAAGATCATTTTAACTTCATAAGAAAAGATTTACACATACATGTATTATCAAGCTAAAATGATCGTGCATCATCTTAAGCATTTCATCTTATGCATTCGTCTAATGCTTTTAATCCACTTTCATTAGTTTGATTATATCTAACATTTCGTGTCTTATAAGTACAATAAAAAGATAAGAGTTTTAATTATTTTTAATTGTTCTTAATAAAAATTCCTCATTTTCTAGAAAACATGTGTTAAAACTACAATACATGATTTTTAACAATTGAAATGTCCTCTCATCTGAAAAGGGTTTCTCTTACCTTTTGGTCTTTCAAATTTAAAAATACCACCTTTATAAATGGGGAAGTTCTTCAACCATAAACTTTTTCACCCTCTTTGTCTTTTGATTTTGAAAAGAATCCTCCTTCTAAAAACTTTTCTCTTTGCAAAAACTTTGCTAGTACTAATGACATCTAAAAAGAATTACCTATACTTTAGAAATTCTTCAGGGATGATTTTTTTCAAGGAAAATAGGATAGGTTGACCAATATGAAGAATAGGATATTGATTTGACCTTTTACTTTGATAGCGTTAGATGGACCAAGTTTGTTGAAAAAAAAAACTAATAGTATTACACACCCTATGCCATTTTCTATACAACAGTTGAAGTGAAAAACAAAATCATCGTTGGATGATGGATGGTAAATCTATTATCATATCTACAAATGTAATTATCGTGTTACTAGAAGCCCTCAAGAAGGACACAAGTTTACTAAACACTAGGAATCAATATTCTCATACAAAATAGTGAAATTGGTTCTATATGGTTAAAAAGGTGTTGTCCCCTCCAACAAAGTTGATTATAAGAAGCATATGTATGCTTACAAGATGAGGAGTGATGTGATTTAGTTGTCGCTTAAGGACAAGTGTACCCTATCACGGTAGTAATAAGGATGAGTCTAGATATCATATCCAAGATACTAGTATATTAGTTTCCAAAAAGTTTTAGAAGAGATTACACGATCAAAATTAGAAAAGGATGGATTAGAGAAAAATAAGTAAACCACAGAAAATAACAATAAGATTATTTTAGGTTCCTTTTGAAATTAAGGATTCTAGTTTCATTATGTTTTTCCTTATTGACCTCAATTTATGTAATTCTCTTACCTTACCTTCGTGTGTTACAAATTATATTTCTTAATGCTACTAGGGGACTTGGTCTAAGGATGATTCCTATTTGATCATTTAGAAACACATACTTCATTAAGCTAGAGTTAAATGAGAGCTACTGGCTAAAAGTCCAACATGCAAAAGCTGGAGTTGGTTTCAAGAAAGCATATCGTATAGCAAAGCAAGGAATGTGCACCATACAGCCTTCTATTCTTCAACCCCACGGCTACGTGTACAGAACATGCCCTTTTGCTCGTACAAAAGTATGGAGAAGCAAGGCAATAGAACAGGGAACATTTATTTGGATGCTTATCCAAAGGAATGGTGCATATATGACAAGTTCCTTTAGACATTCAACCAAAGGAAGAGTCAAAAATAAGAAAAACCTCTTTGCACGTTTGTCGAAAGGAACACAATGCAGAATAAGTCTAGCTGCTCATCCAAAGAAAACAGTGCATAACAAATTTTGCTCGTCCAAAGGACTTGAGAGGAACATTGTTGTTCGTCCAAACAAAGGTACCAAAAGAAATAAAAACCCCTTTGCTCGTCCAAAGGAGAAAAGCATGATGGGGCTTCAATGTTGGCCCTGCTGGTCCTTTGGTTGTTCGTCCAATGGCAAATTGGGAGGGACATCCATAATACAAGTCCTATTGGCGCTCGTCCAAAGAGGTTGTGGGTCCAAAGTTTTGCTATAACAGTGCAGTCCCCACTCTTAGCTCTTTGGGTGTTCGTCCAAAGAGATTCATTTTTCATTTTTATTTTTGTTTAATTTTGTTTTATTGTTGTTATTTATTATTATTATTATTTTTTATTAATTTGGTTACTTTAGAAATTATTTGTGAAAAAAAAGGAGACAAAATCAAGTGTTCACAAACCTCAAAGAAATTTAAATTAGAATAACCATCGTCAATGGCTAAATCCCAATCCTAGAAAACGAGGAATTACTCACATATGTCCATGAGTAATCGCCAAAAGAGTCACACAAAAAATATAAAACAAAGCCGAAAAGAGAAAGTCTAAAGAGAAAGTCCAAAGAGAATCCTTGCTCTCGCTCTCTATAAACGAACTCCCCTTTTCTCTCTCCTTTATTTCCTTTTAAAAGACCTAATTATGAAATTCTAAAAAAATTAAGCTAAATGAGTCGTTACCATCATAGAAAAGTGAGTGAGCTAATCTACATGGCATGTGGATGGATGTCGCACCCATGCCAATTGCGACCAATAAAGAAAATGTGAGTAAGTTACGTGTGAGTGGATGGATGGCATGTTGTGCCATTTGGTAATAGCTCAAAAATTTCTTCTTTTTCCTTTCAAAGTGAGTCACTGATGGTCTTGTTTGTTTAAGAGTTTAATATACACTAGAAAAAATTCATTTATCTTCAAATATCAAAAAATATTGTCCTTGTACACATAAAAACACCCAAAGCTTAACATATTCAACAAAAGGTTAAAATGTAAGAAAAATAAACAAAAATAAAAATCTAAGCAAATATTAAAACAAAAAATTCTAACTAAAATACTTTTTAACTATATACTAAATACAATGTATTAATTTCTAAAAGAAAAATTAAAAATTCCTTGTAATTATAACTCCTTGTTAGGAGTTGCCAATTGAATTAACGTGGAAAGGCAAGTGATTACGTAGGTTGTGTTCTATTAAGGCAGAGTAATGGAAACAAATTTCATGCTATTTACTATGTTAGGAAAGTCCTCAATGAACATTAAGTTAATTACGCTAATATTAAGAACAAATTGTTAACCATAGTCGCTGCCTTAGAAAAAAAAAATTATTTAATTAGATATAACATTATTGTTTATATTCACCCTGCAATAATAAATATTTGTTGAGCAAAAGTACAAGAAAAAAAACTTATTTCATTGACATTAGTAATTGGAAATTCTCAAATGTCATTGGCAAACATTTTTTGTCTGTGATAAAATTGCCTTTGCATAGTACTGCCATAACAAATGTTGCAAAAAAAATTTCTAACAATATTTGGTGTTGACACTACCTATACTTTAACAATAATAATTGTTGTATCATTTTTTTTTTTTACAACAATTGATTTGTGAAACTTAAATATTAAATTTTATTTTAACAATAGTTACATATTATTATCTAAAATTAATATTAATAAAAATAATTTAATTATTATTGCTATTTAAAATTAGATCAAATTAATACTAATAAATGTATATATTTGTCTATACACCAATGAGAATATTATTAATGTAAATATATATATATATATATAAAGAAATATAAATCCAACATATATAAATAGTATATATGATAAAATATTCTTTACATAACGAGTAAAGTTCATGTTTTATGAAAAAAACAAAGCTAACATGTATAATAACAAAATAAATAAAAGCTATTATTGCAATATTAATTTTTCTTTTTTAACTTTACTTTGAATATCCATAGTATAGTAGTTTAGTTGCCATTGGTTGATTGCAATTTTAAGACAAACAATGTTTTAGTTTAATATATATATATATATATAATCTAAAATTAGTTAGAATGAAATAAAAAGTTATTATGAAATAGTAAACTTTTTTATTATATATCTTGCACTGACTTAATGATTTTGGGATTCAAAATAAGATCACAAGACCTTATATAAATTAAAGCCCAAACATCAACCAAAGTGGAAGAATGTATAGTAATATGAAAAATCTAAGCAAAAAACACATGATTTAACATGTGTAAAAATTGTGAAGCAAACATGAAATAATTAAAAACAACCTACTAAGCAAACACTAATTGGATGACCAAAAGCAATCCTATGTTGAATTTCTGTTTCTTTTAGAGTTTATATTGCTTCGTTAGGAAATTTATTTTATTCAAATCAAATCTACATGTTGTAGGTAAAGAATCTGCAACTTGTTCCACAGGTACAATGTCTTCTATTATATTTAAATTTATAGTTTTCTTCTTAAAAGTTAAAACGAACTTCATGATAGATTTTTAGGAATTACTCTTGTTGGAAATATTTAATAACTCATATACATTCATAAAGTTTTCTATTATCTTTTTGAATCTAAAGAGTCTTCAAGTTTGTTTCTCTATTATATTTAGAGTCTTCCAAGCCTCGGAATAAAAAAAGTCTCCAAGTTCCTATAGTTCCATACAATCAAAACTAATTATTGAAAATATATAATTAATATATAAATAATATGTAAGTTCTTTAAAAAAATTGAGATTATTATACATGCTAAGCATGAACTTATTCTCTATTTTTTCAAATTTTCTTTGTCCCTTTATATAAATTTTTAAGCATATATATTCAACGTTTTTGTTATCTTTTGTTAAAAAGATTATCTTTTGATAATTGAAAATACCATTTGGTTTTGAAGAGAAGATATTTTCTAAGTGACAAGAAACTAAATGTCTTATTTTCTTATTTAATGTCTATTTTTATGTTAAATTAGAATTTGAATAAGTCATGAGACGGGTCATTTTAAACAAAATGACATATTTAATTATAAAATAAATAAAATTTTTTTACTTAAAATTACAATAAAAATATATAAGTTATTAAATCTTTCCAACAAGAGTAACTCCTAAAAATCTATCATGAAGCTGGCTTTTAACTTTTAAGAAGAAAAACTATTTTTATCATAAATTTAGATTTGGTTTTGGTTTCTAATCATCATTTCGTAAGTAATATTTGTCGTGTGAATAGAACATAATAAATTAGTTTATTTCACTATATATCCTTCTTGATTTCATGTTTTTCAATGGAATTAAATATAAAAATTTTAATTTGTCCGTTGTATTATATATATATATATAATCTATTTTCTTGGGAGGATAATCAATTATGAGTATCCTATTTATAAAATAATTAATTATTTTTATATTATAATCAATTATAAGCAGACGAAGAATTTTACAAAAGGAAATAATCAATTATCACATGGGGATAATTAATTGTCACAGGGATATTTATGTTGGTTTCAAAGCTTTCATATTACTTCTTTACACATTTTAATTTTGACTTACAACTATTTAATTTTTTAACCTATTTTAGCAAGAGAAGCAAAAACAAATCCTGTGAATCTTTTTTCCGGCCTCTCTGATCAAGGGTAGAAATTATATTGTTTCAAGTTGCATTGATTTTACTTTTGAAAGATATTCTCAACTTAGTTGCATGTGTATGTGTCGAAATGAATATAATTTTCCAGCACGGTGTATGCTGAAAATTCTATCTAGAAAATACAATGCAAGTGCTATGTTTTGAATCTTCCAGTAAACATGCAGAGTAATGATTAATGAGCAGGGTAAAACTTAAGATAAAGAAGCTGGAGAATACCAATGGCCAGTAAGCAACATTAAAAGGAAGAATGAAATTACAAAAAGACTGTTGAATAATGTGCTGGGGAGGCGCAAGTAAGGCCTAGCATTCAAATTGTGTCATCATATTTACATCCACAGGTATTAGTAGACCAACCAAGGATATAAATTCTTGATGTTAGTTTGACTGAATAAATGAATAACAATAGTATGTATATAACTATCTTGACATCTAATTTATGCTTAGTAGTGAAGATTTTATATATATATAGCTCACTACTTTTTTGGCACCCTTAAACCATGGTACTGGAAATTTGTGCCATAGAAAAAGTAGAAAAATTACATATTTGTGTAGGTATTTATTTAGGATTTTTTAAATCCTTTTATTGCTTTATGCATTAAAATTGAGAGGAATGTTAAAAGGATTTATAATCAATAATAAGTTATTTTTAAGTGTGAATGAATTATGTTATTTGATTTGATATGTAATGGCATGTGCGCTGAACATTGGTTCAATTAATTCTTTCAAAAATGTTTTAATACCTTGATTTTTAACCATCATTTGAATTATTAGTTAAATTTTAATTAATTAAATATTAATTAATTAGAATTTTATTTTTATTATCTAAATTTAAGTTATATTCATTTGTATTTTTTATTACTATAAATTAACTAGAAAATGACTACAAATTTTAAAAATTTACTACAAATTAACTAAGATTATTTTCTTAGCTAATTTGTTACTTATTTCATGTTACCACCAATATTATAATAATTTTGTAACTAATTATTTTTACTAAAAATTAGCTACAAAATAACTATTGATTTTAAAATTTTGTAACTAATTATTTTGTAGTAAATTTTAAATTTTCTAGTAGTGATAATTAGATTCAAAATTTAAAATTTTGAACAAAGAATTGGGATTGGCTTTATGGTTATTTAAGATCTAATGGACCGAAAAGTTAAAAATAGTAAAATACTTTCAAATATAATTATTTTTGGATTCTACTTTTAGTTTTAGCCTTTAAAAAGAGTTTATTTATTTAGTTTAGTTATTTAGTTTATTTGCAACTTCATTTCTTTTATGAAAATTTTCTTAAATTTATTAATTTTGTATTATGTATTTAATAAGCATCTTTAATACTAGATGATATAATCTATAAATATAAATATGGGTTGAACATGTAGTGAAATTTAAAAATTCTATATTATTGTATATGCAATTGAGAAACTTGATGAAATAGAGAAGTGCTTACTACATGAACAAAAGCTAGAAGCAACTCTAGAAGATAAGAAAAGAAAAATAAAAGGTAGAAGTTGAGTAAAAGAAAAATAATTTGAAATATGCTTTTTCTAGGGAAAGAGAATACTTTGTCAATAATTATGAGTAACAAGTTAAGATCAAAATACAAAAGACTTGTCAAGGTTCTAAAAGATCACAAAAATGAAAAATAATTTGGAACTTAAACATTTTTCTAATAGTTTGAAATATGCTTTTCTTGGAAAAAAATACTTAACCAATAATTACAAGTAGCAAATTAAAATCGACATATGTAGAGATTTGAGTAACAACAATTTTCTCAAATAATTACTAATTAGGCATATTGACAAGATGTATTGTATTTGACTATCTTAACCACTAGACCATTTAATTCTTCTAAGTTACTGATGCACACTACAATATTATAACATTTTGGTATAATTAATTATATTTTTAAAATATTTATTTAATGCTAAATTTTGTTTCAAAATAATAAATTTATATAATAAAAAAATTAATACATAATTATATAATTTATTATTTAATATATTTTCATACAATAAATATAAAATATAATTATTTTTATTTTCAGAGACTTTTTTCTCAACTTTTATACCACATCAATAATATGATATTTATTATTTTTTTGAGAATTATATTATTTAATTTAATATTATAAGATTCATAATTTTTTTAAATATTAAAATAATATACTATCTTATTTATTTTAGTATTATTTTGATGTAATATAAGTGATGTGGTAGAAAAAGAATAGAAAGATGGAAACTTATATTTATTTAATATTAAAATTCATAATAAAATATTTAATAAATAGTATAATATTAAAATAAGTAATATAATCCACATCAAAAAATAAATAATATAACATTAGTGATCAGTAGAAAAAATTGAGATAAAATAAAATAAAAATGATTGTACATTTATATTTATTGAATAAAAAATATATTAAATGACAAATAATATAATTTATATATTAATTTTTATTTTAAAAGTAATATTTTAAGCTAGATTTAATTTTTCTGTATGAGTTAATATTAAAATAATTTATAATAAAAATATTTAATAAATAATTTTATCAACTTAATTTTTATTAATTTTTTAATATAAATAAATATAAACATTCAATCACTTTTATCTTCCCTTTTTCTTTTTTCTTTTTTGACTTTTAATTATTTTTCTACCACATCACTTATATTATATCAAAGTAATAGTAAAATAAATGATATAGTATATTATTTTAAAATATTAAAAATATAAATATTATAATATTAGAATAATAATATAATCACATGCAAAAAAATTAATAATATTATTGATGTGAAATAAAAATATGAAAAAATAGGATAAAAAAGACTATGAAAAATAAAAATAATTGTATGTTTATATTTGTTGAATAAAAAATATTTTAAATAATAAATTATATAATTATGTATTAATTTTTATTATATAAATTTATTATTTATTATTTACTGTTTATTATTTTAAACTCGATTTAACATTAAATATATATTTTTAATCAAGACACATACATATATGCAGTGAAACATGAAAGAAATAGGTTGCATAATAAAATATTACACTATTGCCCTTGTTTCTCTTCTTTCACGCCGCATAAATATCTCTCGCGCCCGCCCGCATACATAATGGTTATGCATATATATATTTCTTATGTCTTCCTTGTTACCACATGAACATTTTTTATTTTTAAATTTTTTATGCATAATCCCAACAGTAATATGGAAGAGTAAATTGATATTTTTATTTAACATTAAATTTTTTCTCTCCTCTCCATTCAAACCAAACAAGTTAACAACATTATTTACCTAAACTTTATTTTATTTCTTATTCCTCTCTTGACTATTTCTCTCCACCCGAATCCATTTCCATCCATCCTACCAAACACAATATAAAGAATTTTCATTTTATTTGTTGTATTAAAATCCATAGTTTTGGTATGGTATGATATATGTAAACATGAAAAGTGGTTTGCATGATTCGGAAGGTCGAGCCTCGAGATGATAGTGCATACGATAAGACAAGTCATAAAGTGAATAAAGACGTGATGGTTGCTTTGTTTTGTTTTGTAATTGTTGGTGTGAAAAATGTAACAAAATCTCTAACGTTCTTCAGCTCCCGATTCTCTCGCATGCCTCGTGGCCTACTTTCCCGGTCACCCAGACATGTTAACGTAACCTATATGTAATCTCTCTCTCTCTCCCTCTTTCTCTCTCTCTCTTTGAATTGAATCTTCCATTGCCATTGCCATTGCCAACCCAACCTGTCCCTCCCGCATTCTACACGCTTCGCTTCTGAACCTTTTTAATTACATAATTATATTCAACTTCATATATTGCGTGAGTTTCTATTCTTCCTTTTATTTTTATTTATTTTTTCTTTCTACCTCTTTCTAAATTGCTCACATTCTTTATTTCTCCTTGTCAACATTCATAAACATTGTTGATGATGAAGGGTATATGAAACACGGAACTGCATGTTGCAAACGTTGGCCATTTTGTTTCTTTTTTTATTTATTATTGTTATAAATCCAGTTCTTCGTTCCGTGAGAGAAGTGCATGTGTATGTGTAAATGAATATAATTTTATAAGATGGGGTGTGTTGAAATTGCTATCTAGAAAATGCAATGCAAATGCTATGTTTGAAATCTTTTTAGTAAATATTGAGAGCGATGATTAAGGTTACTGTGGTTGTTAACTATATTATATACCTAATGCGTAGGATGGGCAGGGTAAAACTTAAGATAAAGAGGTTGGAAAACACCAATGGACGGCAAGCAACATATGCTAAAAGGAAGAATGGAATTATGAAAAAGGCTGCTGAATTATCTATACTATGTGATATAGATATTATACTTCTCATGTTTGCACCAAATGGAAAGCCTTCAATATGCAGGGGGAGACGCAGGTAAGGTCTAGTATTTAATTTAAATTGTATTATCGTAATTACATTTCTAGGTATTACTAGAGCCAAATATAAATTTTTCTTATTAGTTTGACTCATGAATAAATGAATAACAATATTACGCAATATAACTATTTTGATGTCTAAAATCATGCTGACCCGTGGAGATTATATAGAGAGAGATAGAGGTTATACTAGTTTCTACTTTTTGACGTTCTTAAATCATGTGGTTGGAAATTTGTGCCATAAGAAAAGTAGCAAATATTATCTCTATATGTAAATATTTATGAATGATTTTTTTCAATCTTTTATTGTTTTATGTAATAAAATTGAGAAAATTTCTAAGAAGCTTTACAATTAATTAATAAGAGTTGTTTTTAAAGTAGCGAATCAACTGTATGATTTGATTTTATATAGTATGTTTTGTAATGCTAAACTTTGAATTCTTAGTTAGAAACCAAAAAATTAGGGTTGACTTCGTGAAAATTTAAAATAGGATTGGTTTCATGAAAGACATACTGAAGACATTTTTAAATATAATTACTTTTAAATTTTATTTTTAGTTTTTAATTATCATTTTTAGCTTTTAATTGTTCATTGTGGTTAGATAAATTTCTCAACAAATATATTAGTTATTGACAAAGCCAGCAAATACATTCATCATTGTTGATGATATAGAATCTTGGGAAGAAGAGAAAGAAATAGAAAAGAGAGAGGGAGGGGAAGAAAAAAGACTAACAAAACATAAAGGGTAGAGGAAGAACAAAGATTGGAAGAACAAAGATTAGTAAAACCGTGGATCATACTTTATTCTCATTTTAATTCGTCCACCATACACAATCGTCTTTATTTCTTAGCATCTACCAATTAATTATAAATCATATTTAAGAATAGTTGACTAACTAACTAACATTCTTTTATTATTTACATTTTACATATAAATACCTTCTCCTCAAGATTGATAATTAATCAAATCAATCCAACATAATTCGATACTCAATTTAACAAATAATTTATTGAATTTGATTTACAAGACAAATGAGTTGAATTTGAGTTAAAAATTAAACTCGTTAAATAAATGAGTTAAACTTAAATCATGTATAATTCAATTTGATTGTTTATAAATCTATCTCTATATATAATTAAATAGTATATAAAATAATTATAATTTTAAAATAAATAGGATTAGTGAATTGAATTGAGCTATTCAAAAGCTTAAATCAAGTTGAATTTAAACTAAAAAAAAATTGATATGAAACTTGAATCAAGTTTTGAATAGAATTTATTCTTCGAGTGGGAATGGTAAGAGGAAGACAATATTTCGCTCAATCCTCAAATTTTTCAAGAACTCTTTCCAAAAATTAATTACTCACAAAACAGGATTCCTATCACTAATTATTTGGACCAGTGCTCCATGTAATTTGTAGAGCTGATCATGCAGTGCTGAGAAAGTGTTCTTATTGTATGTGGAAAACGACCACAAAATCGGTGCACTTGCTCACACGATCAATGATTACCCAATTAGTATCCTTTCATGGCAGTAAATACAAAGATGAGTTTGGCTTCTTCATCCGCAGTTAAAGCTTTCAATGCTTTTGAAGAATTATTGGGGGTATATAAAAGGGACATTCTAGGCTATCCCAAGCTACTGACTTCTGTTTTAGCTGGGACCCACTTCCCACTAACTCGTTTTTTTTGGACTTCCACTTGTTTTTGCTGGACTTCCACTTATATTATGTACTTTCTGGTATGTTAACGTGCCAGAGAAAGGAGGGGAAGAGAGAACACTAACAGAACATAGAGAATAGAGATATCAGAAAAACCGTTCACCTCACTTCTTGATTAACATTCACTCTATCCACAATATACAACAATCATCCTTATTTATAGGCAATTATCCAACAGTTATAAATCTTATCTAATAGTAATTGACTAACCTTCTTTTATTATTTATATTTACATATTAATCCTGGTGTCAAAAAAAAAATTAGAATTGAGGGACAATGTATAATTTTTTATACGGGTATAAAATCATACTCGTCTTATATAATAAGATTATTAATTTTTTAATAATCATTTAAATGATATATCTAAGATGATTTTTAATTGGTGGACAATATAAAAAATTTATGATCATATATAAAAATTAATATTTACTTAATTTTTTTTATTGTATATATGTCTTTATTATTTTACTGGAAAAAATATATTTTGTTATTATATAACCTTACCATCCTCCTGATTATTCACTCCCCTCTTTGGTGAATTTAGTAACTTAGAGGAGGTTATTGCGAAGTTTGCTCAACTAACTCCTCAAGAAAGAGCAAAAAGGTATTATTGAAATCTTTTTGCACACATATACATGTAAAAGATACTGTTGAATGCATAATTGGTGTAAAAAAATTTCTTACCGTCATTCAATTACAATTTGTCATGACAAATTTATTAATTTTTATATTTATCTAAAAAATCATTTCAATCATAATTTTTAATTGGATGACGGTATAAAAAATTATACACCAACAATACATATAAATTGAACTTTATATGTAATATATTTGTTCCTAATAATACAATAATTAACAAAGTGTTTTCCAATGAATTGTATCAGGAAGTTGGAGACTCTTGAAGTAAGTCTTTTCTTACAACTCAGCGTCCATAACCATTCTAAAATATACATTGTTCTTTTACTTCCTTGTAAAGCAGTGATTGTTAAAATTAAAATTACCATGATTCTTACCGATGAATTGTTTCCATTTGACAATTTAGGCACTGAAGAAAACATTCAAGAAGTTAGATCATGATGTAAATATACAAGAATTCCTGGGCACAAGGTATGCCATGCTAACACAAATTTAGTGGTATATTAAGAGAATCTCACACATTATAATAATGTATTTGAAAAAAATCTACAAATACATAATTAAAATATGTGAAATTCTCTTGTCACGTTGATTATTTATATAAGTTTAGGCACTGAAACATTTTTTTTTTTTTTTTTTTTTTTTACAGTAGTCAAACTATTGAGGTACCCACACAATTAAACTATCTGTTACTTTGTTCATTTATAGGGTACGTCCTTGTTATAAATCATTAAATGACTTTGTGTAGGATTTGAGTAATCAAGCCAGGCTATTACAGACTGAAATTTCTGAAACTCATAAGAGATTAAGGTGGATCTTTTCTTCTTTAGCTAGGTTTTCATAAACTTTTGACTGTCATTTTGGCTGCAAGTTATTCTTACAATTTTTTTTTAATAAATAATATATGCACTAACTTTAAATTTTTTTACACTGTGACTCAATTACAAATCACCACGCATAGTAGATCTACATAACCATTCCATACACTGACATTAAGAAAATATAAGTATATATAGTGAGTGTTATTATTTTGTCCCCTCTATTTTTATAACTTGAACTTGCTGCTCTTAATTTTCAGCTATTGTTAATTTTTTGTTTATTAGCTAGCTTTTTTTTCTTTATGTTTTTTTAAAGCTCACCAGGTACTTTTACGCCTTATTAAATTGCTCATTTCACATTCTATCTTCATGTGTGGGGGTAATAATTATTAGGTTAAATTATAAATTTTTTCTCTCAATTTTTAAAATGTTTAATTTAGTTTTCTAATTTTTAAAAAAATTATCCAATGTTGCCCTTCCATCCCATTGATATCATTAATACCAATTAGAAGAATACTATTGAATATTTATTAAAAATTAAATGGTCAAATTGAATAATAAAAAAAACTAAAAGAGCAATTTAACCTAATTATCATTATTTCTTTAAAAATAAATTATCCTTACTTACTAATTGAGGGTCCTAGCTCTGTTACTGTCATTATGCATGTTAAGTTAATTGAATTTTATATTAACTTTCGTAAAAGTGATACCGACTTTTAATTAACTGATAGTGTAAAAACTTTTACATAAAATAACGCTTGCATGCTAAACTATTTATTTATTGTTGGATTATGCAGTCATTGGACTGAGTTTGATAAAATTAGCAGTGTGGAACAACTAGGACAGATGGAAAATTCACTCAGGGAGTCACTTAATCAAATTCGAACCCGTAAAGTATGCATTGTATATCCTATACTTGTGCTTAATTTCAAAGGATACTTTTATGCTTTTAGTTTATCATCATAGTTCTAATGTAATCAATGCTTGTTTTTATGATCTATAATTGATAAATACTAAGAAATTTATTTGTTTTATTTTGCTGTTATCTTGTCTAAGTGGATAAATTGCCTGAAAGGATCAGAGAATCAGGAAAAACATGCAATGCCAAACCTTATATTTGTCAATCAAGAATCCACAGTAGTTATAATAAACTAAGAAAAAATGGGAAGCCAAATAACAGTGTAGAAAAAGAAGCAGCATAAATATTTTTTCAATTCACAGCCGAAAGTTTATAGAACCTCATAACACATGTTGTTTATTGGAATAAAGCATTGTAGGAAGATATTATATCCTCAACGTTGCATTATTTAAGCTTTTGATTCTATTTCATGTCTAAGATCTCAGTCTGATGTGGCAGGAAAATATAAAAAAGCATCAACTTGTGTCTCTGCAATGCAATAACCAGGTAAACAATTGTTTAGGTGATAATTAATTTCCTTTAGCAAACAGTATTGTAGACAAAGGAGATATGACTAAAGCATTTTATCTTCTAGTTCAATGAAATGAATATTCCCTTCAGAATGAGTGCAGAGCAGCATCTCCAACCTCTGTCGTGGATTGCCAATGGTGACAGTCAAAATATAGTTTTACCTGAGGAATCGAGCATGTTTCTCCACAAGTGAGTTATTTTTCTAAAGTAAAAATATATTCAATGATTCAATACATCATGTGTAAATTTTCCTTTTAACACTTGTAAAAGCAAATAATAGGTTGGAAAAATAAAATATATTTTATAAACTAAAATTAGTTTATACATAAATTAAAAATTAATTTTGAGAGAAGTTAATTTGAAATTGATTCTACAAATTAGCTTATATATAAGCTAATTTTAACTTATAGAGAAGTTTATTTTATTTTATTTTGTATTTTTTTTTATATAAGTGTTTATGAAGAAGATAACTCAAATAACTTTTTACACATTCTTTTAAGTTTATTTTTTTAAGATTTCATATTGACTAATGATATAGTCAAAATAAAAAATATCAATAGATGACAATCTTTAATTTACAAGCTAATCTTGTAGGATTGAGTTAAGTCAAAACTCAAATTCTAGTATACTTAATCTATTTACATATTGTCATTAATCATTATTGAAAAATATTTCTTTGAAAGAATATAAAGTGATTATCTTATTATATAAACTCAACTACCTAATTAGAACAATGTTATAATCAAAATGTTCAACCATAAAACTGTTTTTATTTTCTTAGTGTATAACCATAAAACGAATTTATTTATGCAAAGGATACACAACAGATGATGATGTTCAATAGATATTGAATTGATCTTTTGGGTTAAATATTTGTAACACCACTAATTTGCCTAATCCTCAGAGATGTAGAGGGATCTGCAAGTTCATCTTTTGGGAGTTATGCCAGTTATCTTGGTTCAAGTATCAAGACCGAGATGTCTAACTCGGGGCAAGAAAATGGAGTCCTTAGTGAGATGAGCAGTGCTGCCCCTATGAGACTACAATTGAATGGGCAATTTCCATACCTGCCATACAATTTTAATTTACTGAACAATTTGAAGTTTCAGCCAACTGCAGAGATCAACCCACATGAAAATCCTGTAGATTATCATGTTAATGGAAGCTTTGAAGCACCTAGATCTGGTTATGACTCTAATCACCATGGTTGGGCTTCCACATCAGGGCATTGTGGTGTTACTATGTTTGATGAGCAGTTATATGCCCAGGCAAGTTCCACTGAAGTGAACTTTGGCTTCACATAGTAGCACCCTTTTTATTTAATTATATCTCTGACATTCCAATAGCCAAAGTAAAACTTGTCGAAATCTCAATCATGGATCACTCCTGATGCATGAATTCCTCGTGCTAGTTGCACACCTTTCGATAGACAACTAGAAAGATTAGCAACTTACAAGAGAGAAAAAGTGTAATACTCCCCATGAAATTTTTGTGTGTACCTTTTTTCTGTGTGTACCAATTTTCCATTTGTTGTGTGTATAGGAGTTACCAAAAAATTTTGAATATGACAGCAACAATGTTATACCATAACCTATGAGTTATTCTACACAATTTCACTAGTCTAACATCTATTTGTTTTATTGGTCCTAATTTTAAATATTTAGATTGAATAGTATTTAAACTGTGTTATTTTATCCAAAAGAACATCTTGAAATAGAATCTAGCAGCAGTTTGCTGGCAGCTTCTTCATAGTCTCTCAAGTCAAATTCAGCTTGACTTACCAGTTAAAGCTGGTAATTGACATCCAAAAATTGAAGCTAAGTAATGTGCTTGGGATTGAAAAACCCTCAATGTTCTATTTGTATGTGTATGCCACTTTTTCTTGTGGCTATTAGTTAATACTTGAAAAATGCATCTCTTGCCATTTTAGCTTATTTAAATCAGCAAATAAGTTGAATAAAATCTAGATGTTATTAAAAATACATCTATGCACTGTTTTAAGACTTAATCCATCTCTTTCTCTGTAATAAACAAGATTGAGCATTACATCCTTAAAGAACATTTCTATAATAGTTACATCAAATCTAGAAAACTTGTTCTTTCTTCATGAATTTGAAGATTTCTAGTTAAGATAATATTCAAATTACATGGTAAATTAATAACCATGTGGTTTTTCTTTTTTCTTTTCTTGGTTAAATCTTTGCAATCTATGGGTTTCTTCTAGACCTCCAAGCTGCTGCAAGTTGGTTTTCTACTAATGGACCCTCCCCCTTATTTTTCTCATGATGGTTTGAGGTTCATATCTCCCCACACTCTTGTGGTTTTTAACACTACTACATTATTCTTGAACTGTTAATGTCGAAACATGGTGTAACTGTTCTTTTAGCCCAACTGAGTGGGAAAATATTTGTTAGTAATAAGTTAAAAGACTCATCCATAAATATTTTTGTTGTATTTTGTTCTTTAAATTCATCTTTATTGACAAACATGTTTTGAACTTAAACATCATTACTAGAACGACCCAGAATGAAGAGATTTGGAAGAATTTTCATTGGACTATAGCATGTGGAGAATCAGTCATTTACCTTAAAACTTATCGGCATGTGAATTTTGTTGATAATATGCAGTGCAAAATTTTTCTTCTAGACCGTGCAAATAACTTATGTACCCCATATTCTGATGTCTGAATGTGATGACACTAACTTGGAGTTCAAACTTTACTTATAAAACTTCAATTTTGTGAGTGCAGCAACCAAACTGATTCACACTATAGTTTTTGGCCATCCATCTACTATTGAGGTTGCTAGAGAACTTCAGTCACATTTGAGAAACTTGACATCCTCGGAGAATTTTACCTCAACGGATGAGTTTTGTGCAAATATAGGAAGAGTAACCAGCCAATTTTTTAAGTGGCCCCAGTCAGCAGTTAAGCCTGCCTTAATGCCATTATTAATTCACTCATTGGGATGAATCAAGTAAAAGGCAGAGGAATGCTATATTAGATATTAATAATTAATTACCAATAATAGGTTCTGTTTGGTTGTTTGTGCTGCTTCCACCTTATCACGGTGGTGAAGGTTGCTAATGCACGAAAGCATGCCACGTTTAATAGTTGTATATAAGATAACATACAGCAAATTAGTATTTGCGAGTCACGTCACTTGGATTGCTTTTGTCCAAAACTCAATTTTGTATCTCTGCCTCTTGTAAATAACTCGTGTTCAGTTTGTTTACTTACCCATAATGTCACCGGCAATGGACCTGATTGAATTTTTTACAAAGCATAAAACATTTCATTTTCTTGTCATTGTCATTTCTCGCACTTTTAAATATTCTAATTCATTATTTGCTCTTGTAAAGAATAAATGTAGTAAAAAGAAAAATCAAATCGCTCCTACATAAGAGTATCAAGGTTTGTTGGGTGGGCTTGGTTTCATTAATGCTTTCTTACAAAACCCAACTTCCTATAGACAAGTTAGTTGCATAATCTAAAACTTGCTGCACATGGTGAGTGATTTACTCTTTCCTTTATTTGGATTAAATCAAAAGAGAGTAACTATAATCCTGTTCGAGGTGATGCTGGGTTTTAATTTTTTATTTTTAAAATAAAATGTGTTCAGATAAAATAATTTTAAAAATTATTTTTAATGTTGTGAGTCACGTGTCTTGAGCCCTAACTAAGCTTATTTATTTCTTGTTTAGTTGTAAAACTCCTTCACCCCACTTATTAGAAGAATATGTTGTAGAACTGTCAAGACCTTGCTTATTATTGTTAATAATAAAATTACTATTATTAATATTAAAATTATTCTTCTAATTATTATTATTAAAATTGTTCTTATTTTTATTGAATTAGTACTCTTATTATTAAAATTATTATTATTATGAAAATAAATATTATTGTGTTATTATTATTTTAAAATTAATTTTATTTTTTATCATTATTGCTTATGTAATTTTTGTTTAATAAGAACTTAAAAAAATACATAATTTGTGAAAGAATTGTTGTTGTCAATACTTTTAAAATAAGATATATAAGATTGACAGTAAATTTTTAAAACTGAAAAATTGAACTAAAATAGATTTAGGTTTTTAAAAATGATAAAACTTGAAGTTAAAAATCACCACCTAAACTTTTGATCTGAACTCAGTAAATGTCAAGAATACCAAGATTTTCTTCACACGTAGGTCCAATTTCAAATCTAAATCTTATATTGTTGATTTTTCGGTTGAAGTTAATAGTATAAGTGTTTTTAAGTGAAGATTAAAGTTTTACATTATAATTTATAAAAATAAATTTAATGTTAACATTAAAAATGTAATTAAAGTAAAATTTATAAAATAAAAATGTAATGTTAACATTAAACCAATGTTATTAAAGTAAAATTACTTTTAATTAAAAACAACATTAAAAAAATATACTTGTAGCATTGGATCTGCGTTTTGCTCATTCAGATGAGCGTTGACGATGCTTACTAGCTTTGTTGGTAACAAGTTTGTTAGCCATAAATGCGGATCCAGCAGAAACAAGCAAACACACTGTTTGGTAACAAGTTTGTTAGCCATAAATGTGGATCCAGCAGAAACAAGCAAACACAGTGTTTGGTAACAAGTTTGTTAGCCATAAATGTGGATCCAACAGAAAAAAGCAAACACAGCGTGTTTGGTAATAAGTTTGTTTGCCATAAATGTGGATCCAGCAGAAAAAAGCAAACACTCACTAGTTGAAGAGTGCACATTGAAGTTTTGTTTCAGATGCAAAACAGAGTTTTAGGATTTGCTTTGTTCAAATTTATTTGGACTCGTATAGAATAGATGAGTAACCGATGAACAACACCTCAGCCCACAAGGCCTATAACTTTTGATACTTCTTTTGTTGTGTCCAAGCGATTTGTTTATTGGCAATTCAATTACTTTCAGAGGACACCCAATGTTACCGCAAATATACGATTTAGATTAATGTAGCCAAATGAAATAACATGTTCATTTCATTTTTTCTTCAAACAAGATGGAGTGATAAAAAACAAATGTACCAATTAGCTGAAAAGACAAACACAACCAAGGTTGATTACAAGGGACCAGTTCACAAGCAACACTTACAATATCCCAACAAGATGATAAGAAGAAAAAAGACAATATCCCTCCCAATACTAATTGGCGGGTGGTCACAAATTCCACCTCTTCCAATTTAGTAACTCACCCACAAAAATTTAAAAAGTCCACCTCTGCTAGCTTCCATTTAGCTGCACAAGGTTCGAAAAAGTGAAAGAGAAAAAACACCCCAGTAATCAAGAGGGGCCTAACAATAGGCCCCCACCTGTTTGACACAAAGAAATCAAAATGAAGGAGCAATTTAAAACATGCCCTTCTTCCCCTGGCCTCAAAAAGCCTGACCCCTTACCTAGTAGCATACTATCTAATACCCTAGTATACTAACGAGTCATACTAAAACTTGAATTGGTGCCTCAGAACAAACTATATAGTATTATTTGTGTGCTAGTGACTTGAACTTGGACAAGATCTAGCGGAATTGAGCACCAGTGTAGGTTTGGCCAAAGGACCAACCAGCTGGGGCAGCGTTGTAGGACACCACACTTTGGCCATCACTGGTGGTAACCTTGAAAGAGAGGCTTTGGCCATTCAGATAGTTGTTGCTCTGCCAGTTTTGACCCCAGTTCCTAGACATTGGCATCCAACCAGTCCTTGAACCTTTGATGGCCACGGAATGCACATCACCAGCACCCCCAACGTTTGTGATGAGGACTAGATTGAAGTAGGAATGTCCATTGATGGTGAACCTTATGCCTCCCCTTCTCCTGCAGGCCACCCTACACAAACCCACAAAAAAATGACACAAAGCTTAGTTGCTA
The DNA here is from genome assembly GCA_025330945.1 of Mucuna pruriens. Taxonomy (NCBI): domain Eukaryota; kingdom Viridiplantae; phylum Streptophyta; class Magnoliopsida; order Fabales; family Fabaceae; genus Mucuna; species Mucuna pruriens. The sequence continues at coordinate 155,004 of JAENHJ010000227.1, forward strand.
CCAATAAAAGGGTAAAATATTTTTTTGTCCTTCAAAACTTCAGTAAAAATTAATTTTAGTCTCAATATTTAAAAAAAATCATGATTTTAGTTCTTGTATGCATGAAATGTGATAGAGATCAAGAACAAAACCCATCACACTTCAAAAATGGGAAGACCAAAATTACTGTTCTTGAAAGGTAAGGACTAAAATCAATTTGACCAAATCTCAAGGACCTAAAAACACATTTTGCACCTAATGAAAAGAAAAATACCATTCATTAGTTCAAGTGAGTAAAATCAAGCAACCTACCTTCTGTAGGATACAGGCACAATTCCAGCACGGTATTGAGCAATGCGTAGGAAGACAGGCTGAGCCAGATCAAAGTGTTGAAGAGGAGGGTTACACCAGCCACCAGCATTGTTGGGTAAGGCATTGTTTGGGGGACAGAAATTGGTGGCAGTGACCACAATGGAGCCTGGAAGGCACCACCTGTGGTCATTGGCACACCTAATCTCATAGCAAGAGCCACAGCTCAAACCATTGTTGTACAGTGCTGTGCTCAAAGCAGCAGTATTTGTTCCATACCCTTGGCTGTAGAGGTTCCCATACCCACATGCTCCACCTGCACAAACCCACAAATCAGTCCAATGGGTTGCTCCAAAATGCTTCAAGATCAGCATTTTAAAGAAAAAAAAAATTGAATCTTTTGTAAAAAAATAATAGTGATATAAATTTTTGCATGGACTATACCCATTGTCCCCGATGCGTCACTCCCTCCATAGAAAGTGGCATGAGCATTAGTCCACCCTCCACCATAGGCATGCGCAGAGGAAAACATAGTGAGAAAACCCATCAAGAGCAACACAATGTGAGCCATTTTCCTGGACATATACAAAACAAAACAATCAGACATTTTCTTCTAAAACATTTTCTAGCTGAAGAAGTGCTCTTCAGGCTTCAAAATATAGATATGAAAAAAGGAATTACTTTTATAATGAGGAGGCAAAGGAAGGAGCAGTAGGGAGTGTGAGGCAGAGTTGTGAAAAGAAATGGGAGAGTGCCACCCAATTTATAGACCCTGAGGGAAAATAGCACACTAACTGTTTTTGAATTGTTTGGACCAAAAAAACCGCTAAGGGTATTAGTGGTTTTTCAGTAGCGTTAATAGAAACAGTGCAGTGTGCCAAGAGGTCCACTTTAGATGTTGCAGAGGCTGTTTTGTGGCTGGAAAATCTCCAAAATCCATGTGGGGCCATAGTGGTTTTGGCTCGATTGTTAGCAAATACTCAAGTACCATGCTTCCACGCTCACATGCAATGCAAGCATCAACCATTTGCCCCAAATACCCTTCACCTTTTACAATTTCTCAATGCTTTACTTTCAAAATAGTAATAAAATTTTGGGCTTCTAAAATTTAGCTTTGATTTCAGATATTTTCATTAAATAAAATAATGAAATTTATTTTTTGTTACAAGAGAAAAAGAAAATAATGAAATACTAATGTAATAAGAATATAATGTAACTATATATACATTTATGTTTTTAAATATTAAATTATTCAATAATTTTTTAACCTTTATACAAAACTTTCAAATATCAATTATTTTAAATTGGGAGAGATGTATTCTTTCCCCTTTCCAAAATTCCCAATGCTCTATATTCGTTAAAAACAGTATCTCCATCTCGATTCACTGTTTTCTGATTTTCTCTCTCTAGCTTTTTAGTACAGAGACAGACACAAGAACAGTTCAGATTGGAAGTTAAAAGACAAGAATAAGGCAGGTCAAATTAACAAAAGAAATATGGTTGGTACAAATAATAATTATCTGCATCTTTTAATTAACAAAAAAACTATTTGGTTGACACAAATAATATTAATTTTCGTAGTAAATAATTTACACTTATTTAATGGTAAAAAGAATTAATGCAAGAATTATTTTTTCTCCCCCAAAACCCCGAAAACTACTTTGCACTTTTATTTTCTAAATTTTAACTGTCATAAACACCAATTTGTTATCTATTCTCAAGATAAAATCAGTTTAATTTTTTAATTATTATAAAAAGTAGTTACATATAATACTTTTGAGAATCTTAAAATTTAGGAATTTCTTTAAAAATCAATATCTTTCTGTGTAGAAAGGAACATTCAGTCAATACTTAACAACACACAAACGTAAACCAGCTTTGAAATTGTAAATGTTTATATTAAGCAATAAGCTATCAGGAGTAAAATATTTCAATTAGTTTTAGCTGGAATAATGTGCGAAAATCATATCAAACTGGCCAATCGAATTAAATAAACTAAAAAATTGGCTTAAAAACTGGTCAAGAAGTAGTTTGATAAAAAAAAAAGTTTAATATAATATTATTTTATTTTTCTTAAAAATAAAAATTACCTAATGTATTTATTATTTTCTTTTTTATTTTAATGTAAAATTATTATTAATTAATAAATAGTGATACATATTATTAAAATTTAAACTTAAATAGTATAATATATTTTATTTAAATTTATATTTCATATAAATATTAAGAAATTATCAAATTATATTTGATTTTTAAGTTTTAAAATCATGAAGTTGTGATATATATTGTATTATTATTATTATTGTTATTTAATTAATAACCCTTCCACGACAATTTAATTAGAATTGAATAATTAAACTTGAATTGACATTGAAGGAGGGATACAACTTAAAAAAATTGGCGTACTGTAATAATAGCAGTAGCCAATTTAAACCAGACGTAATAAATATGATAGGTTCTCTGCTAATAAACAGTAGAATACAGCCCCTACCATAGCTATGAATCTGAAGTCTGAACAGGTCTTGTTACTGTTGACGACTCTTTAACCAAAGTACTACAAAGCAGAGAAATTAATGCAACCAATAGCACATGGTTTATGACATTTTGAGTCAGTTGGAGCAAGCCCACTTCGTTGAAATTTCTTGCTTTTTATTTATTACTAATATTCTTTCATTAATTTCTAACTCTCTGCGTTGAAATAAGCAAACTAAAATAAAATCAGGAGAATAGATCTTCCTCTACATATATTATGGGTATGTTTTTACTTTATTTTCTATCTTGATGTATCTTTGGCCAGCTGGAATTTGATTATGTGTGAAGCAAATCATGAATCTTCGTAGATAAGATCTGCATGGAAAACGATAAGCTTGATTAGGAATTTTAGGTGGAGTGATATAAACCGCGATTCCCGGGCACTAGTGTTACTTAATTTAATCTTTATTACAACTTTTGAATTATTGTGTAATGTTCTAAATAATAATAAATTAATAACCATAAATAATCTTTAAAAGTAATTTACTTGTATGCATATTTACTATTATTTTAAAAATTGAAAAAAGAAAAAACGGTCAGTTTAACCGGTCCAATCAGGGTCTGCACTGGTTGTTAACTTCCAAAAATTACAACATTTCAAAACCAGTTAAATCGGAGTAAAAAAATCAGTCTCAACTAATAATTTTTAATTCTTTACTTTTTTAATTTTTAATTTTAATTTTTAAAGCATTTTTAAGATAAATAAAACACATATTTAAATATTTTATATAAGAATACATTTTTATTTTGTAAAATATATAATTTAGTCATTTATATTAATTTAAATTTTTAATCTTAAATTTGTATAATTTTATATTATCTTATTACTTAAAATATTATATAATTAAAAAATAAGGATTGAGTTATTCTAATCCTCACTTTTTATATATCATTTAAAAATAAAAAATTTAAATTATCATTAAATGCGAACATTCAAATTCAATAAATAAATAGGAATAAATTAAAACCAAGACCGTTTTTACATCATTTAATGTCACAATATGTTTAATTTTAGATTAAAAAATCAAAAGTTAAATGAGTTTTAATTATATAAAAATAAAGAATAAGTTTAATTTTAAATAAAAAATCAAAAGTTAAAATAAATTTAAATTATATTAAAATGCTCAAACGGACTTTGCAATCCTGTGATCAAGTGATTGTAAAATGTAGATAATACCGCATCTAATACTGAAAATAATCATTTTCTTCAATTACAAGATATTAGATAAAGTAAAATTATCTTATATTATTATTAAATTTAACATTTCTTTAAAATAAAAGCCATAAGAACCAAGCTAATTTCTCCTGAATATTATTAAATTTATATTTTGTATATTTTACTTGTATTTACAAATACTCTACAGTATACAAAATATTTACAGTTTAAATAAATTTTTAATAAAAATCTTTTAATAATTATGCCAAAGTAGCATTATTTTCAACTATAAATATATAACTGATTTTAAAATTAACATAAAACAAAGAACAAAGAGAACAAAAAAATATATAGAAAGTTCTTCCTTATATTTTCACAAATGAGATACCCTATTTATAAGAATAAAGGAAGTTGTATATGATTTAATATATGACGATGAATTATCAAGAGTCATATAACTTACAAAGAAATGTGAAATAGCAAGAGGAACAGCGACATCTAGTAACAAATATATTCTGAATACTTCCCCTTGGATATCTACATTTAAGAACTTGTCTCGTTAAATTTTTATTAAGAAAAATCCTATGCAACAAAGACATAGTGAACGAAAATAAATAAATTATTCTTTAATATGTTGATAGATATTATCTTATTAAAAATCTTAAAAAAAACCTGAGTCATCAATGACAAAGGAAAAAAGAATACTAAAGATATTTATTTATCCTCTCATACACAATGATAACAATGATATCTAAGATAACTAAAGTCAATTTTATGTATTAAATGTTTAAAAGTTTTACTCGATAATGATATTTTAAAAAATCTACTAGATTATTGTATGAATGAACTTGTTGAATATTTATATCACCATTCTTTTCAACATTACGAGTGAAAAAAGAATTTTAGTAAAATATATTTTATTTTATTTTATTTATTATATCATTTATTCAACTAAACAATGTGTAACAACCTACTACTACATAATATTGAGATAAACATTTTTATTATCGAAAATTGATCAATTACTTAGTTTAATTTCAAACTTCTTTAATTATTTTCTTATGAAAATAAGTGCAATAAAAATGATACCAAAAATTTGCATATAAATAAATATTTCCTTTACTATAATATAATCATCATAATCCTTTGAGTTTTTGCAAAATTAAAGTCTTATTATAATTGAAAATATCATACACAAAAATAGCAAAACACTACAACTAGTCGACACTTTTACAGACAAAAGTAAGAGGATAACAAATCTTCAAATCCTACGACATTGTATCTATGTCTTTGATCGTAAGTCAATCTCATCCAACAACCTACTCCTCTGAATGCAACGTCACGATCATAACAATTACATATACACAAACATGAAAGTAAGAATAAGCTTACTTGAATAAAACTTAACCAGAAGTTTTTAAACACATAAAGTAATAAAGCATCTAACAGGTGGGGGACATCATCATTTGGATAACACTATATATATACATATCATTTCTATTTTGAAAACATGTTAATAGTTCCACTCTGTAATAACAAAAATATCATAATTCTAAAGATTTATTATCACAATCATTTCAACTACACTCATACGAGAATAATCATCATTTCAACATCATTACAATTCAAGAACTAATGGTCATCATGTGATAGAGATGTTAGTCATGTAATGTTATGCTAACGCAATTCTATGGAGACTTTCACCAACTGAGCGATCAATATTGACACATTCCTTAACATAACTGTGAAGATTCATAGCAGACTCTTTTGGTTTCTACTACTGATTATTGGGGAAGTCATGTCTTAATGAATGAATAAGATAGGTGGTTTGTCAATATAGGCATACATGGGTAGTGGCCCATCATGATACAAGATTTGCAATGACCTTAGACTATTGTGGAATTGCCCGTCTTCCTATCCCCAAGACCTCATTGTTGCACACCTCTTATCCAACACTAGGTTAGAAGGCAATCCAAACAACCAACCAAGCTTACGTGTTTGCTCACAACACAACTATGGTTGCCAAACTTATACACAATGTATGCATGTCACGTCATCATAAACAACATTAACTCATGCAAAGGACATCAACACTTGGTTTCTTGCAGTCACTACCTATTATGCTCGACTTTAGAGTGCTAAGTTTCAATAACACAAAGTAGATGTTGAATAATCAACTCTACAAAGTAGGGGTCATAGGCATATCTTATTAAACATTATGCATCATCCACTACTACACATATAAGAGGCATTTTCAAGTCCTATGAATTTCATCTTAATTAGTATCTCATTTTAGTCTTATATATCTATCCTACCCACTATCAATCTTTTACAACATTTTAGCAAACCCTTAATACATAGATTAAATCAAATATTACAGTTTTTCAACCTAACAAGTTTTCTCACTACCAATGAATTTGCACAACAAGAGAGATCATTCACCTAGTGAATTCTATCCTTAGTAGGGTACTAACTTAGGTATACGTAGTTGTTTAGCGAGCGTTTAACCTCACCTAGTGGAGAGAGTCATAAAGAGTTCTTACTACGTTTAGTCGTCCAACAAGTGTGTCAGCCACCTAATGAGCCAAATCATAATGGCTTAACTCTTGAAACTTCACACATTTACCCTACAAGTATCCATTATTGCTTAGTGATAATGCTGTTGTAGCACCCCATTTCTGTCCGGGCAAAAAAAGACGAGACAAAAAAGGAAAGCAGTAGGCTGACAGAAAAGGGGAGCGGGGGTAGTAGACAAAAAGAAGAAAGAGAGAAAGCAAGAAAGGGCAGTAGAAAAAAGAAAAAAAAAAGTAGGAAAACATATAGCAGTAGGAGAGGCGTGTGCCTCTCTCTACTTCGAGCAGGCGTGCATGGCAGGTAACGACTTCTACAAGAAGTCACCCCAAACCTACCACTATGTAGAAAAGCAGGAACACAATAGTAGATCTTCGTCGAATGGGTCAAAACCAAGGAAGGATGGCCACTCACTACATTAAATGCAAAGGTCACTACATTAATGAGGAGGATTTCCTTGAAGAACCACGGATAGTGAGTTGAGAATGAGGAAAGTGGACCTATAAAAGGACCCAAGCTTGAATGAAGAAAGGGGCGGGGGGAATCCTGGTCTAAGGAGGTCGAGAAAATCGCGATCTGAAGAGAGTGGAAAAATCTCAATCTTGAGAGAACGTGAGAAGCTAAGAAGGAAGGGAGGAGTCTGGAAAGGATCTTCGAAAGAGAGAAGGAAGGAGTTCACCCATTCTGCAGCGAACAAGTAATCCCTAAATACAAGGTAAGTATTTTCGAAATTTCCTTCTGCATATATCCATTTAGAGGCCTGAAATTCTAAGCCAATACACTCCCTCATATAGCCTAGCAAAATACTACATTTTGTAGGCTGATAACCAGCTCCAACTCCTATATAGCCAACTCCAAGTTGAAGGTTGACTCTTGGGTGACCCCATATGTAACCGAGACCAAGTTATAGGCCAACTCTGGTTCCAACTCCGATTTCTATGTAGCCAGAACTGGGAGTCGACCTTATTAGGTCCGACTTCGGACTGGCTCTAACGCCTATATAATTGAAATCGCAAGATGGCTCCTTTGGGCTAGCTCACATCAACGGGACTAAGTCGATCCCCCCTCCCAATATTTAACCTTAAGCCTTCAAGTATCTAATCTTAAGCTTTCCAACTACACTTTTCTCCAAACTCTTTGGACGTTAATGGAAAGTCCACTTTATCCACCTTTTTGAATGCCAATGGAAAGTCCACTTTCATCCAACCCTTGGGCGCCAACAGATAGTTCATCCCTCTTACGCCATTTGGCCGACTCTGCCTCGGGCCCCTTCCATTCCAATTGACCAACTCCGCCTCGGCACTTTCCACACCAATTGGCCGACTTCGCTTCGGCACATATACATACCATTTTGCTGACTCTGCCTTGGCCACCCTTACACATCATTTGCCCAACTCCGCCTCGGCCCCCTTTCACACCATTTGGTCGACTTAGTCTCGGCCCCCTTCCATACCTACTAGACCAAGACGGTCTCGGCTCCACCAACACTCCAACTGCGCCTAAGTTAGTCTCAGCCCTTCTCTCCATCTAACCATCCATGACTCAAGAACTACGTAAACTTTGACTTCTCCATTGTAGTAAGAGATATGTAGGAGCAAGAGACAACTCTTGTCAAGTTCTTCATCCCAAAAAACCAAAAACTTCCTTCATACATATCTTGTAAATATCTTCCATTCTAGAGAGGCAAAAGCTATAGTGTAAAGGCCGCATCACATTTCATGTATCCAGTTAGGGTAACTATCCTTGGATAGATGTGATGGGACATTTGGTGATCCAAACAAGTAACCAACTCCTGAACCCAAACTCTTATTTTTAGACCTACCTTATTCAACACAAGGTTTCCTGGCATTTTCCACAAAAATGCCGGCGGCAACTCCATAATCCATATTCCTTCCCCGATAGGAACTCGGATTTCAAACCTCTATTTTTTGCCGACCCAGTCGTGGCCTAGGTTGCGACAGCTGTCGACACACCATCAAAATACTAGATTTCCTATGATTTTAATAGCATAGGGGTCAACCTAGGTCGATTCTCACAAGGACACATTTTCGTCATGCCTAAGCGTGGATAGCTGAAACTAAATGTAGGAATGTAGCAGAGTAATATATAGATATGCAGAAATGCAGGGATGTAGGGATGCAGGGATGTAATGTAGGGATCATAACAGTAAAGAAAAAGGGGGGTTTTGGTTGGAGTCGGATCGCAAAGTAAATTGACAAAATTAATTGGAGTTAAGCATATTAAAAAATATCAATTCAAAAATTCAATCATGCAATTTAGTATCATGACTCTCCTAAGGAATCATGCACTTTCATATCAACTAGATATTCATCTAACATTTTCCTATGTAGGTTGAGTTCGCAATTGCAGTCCCGAAGTAACATAGATTCAAAAGCACGTTGGTTGAATTTAGGTTATTAACGGATCACCTTACAAGGAATGTAATCCAAAATGCAGCCAGCTCAAAATCATGAAAACGGAATGAGAAATGGAAAATATCACAAAGGAAATTGCATGAGAGTGGGGAAGGAGGAGCTCAAACTAGTTGTAGACACGAATCCCGAATTGAAAGTAAAGTTAGCCTTCCATGTTCATCGTCATGGAAGACTTCGTCGTGTTCAAAGAAAGGGAAGAAAGATAGAGAATCAGAGAGAAAGTCACACCAGAGAGAGTGCAAATGAACCAATGATTCAACAACGATGGAATACTGAACAACGAACACCAAACAGTACTGAGCGAGAAATAAGCCAACGTCAACAAATGAGCTTCTCTTCCTTTTATATACATTTTACCAACGACTAACTAACTATTAACTAACAACTAACTAACTAACTAACTAACTAACTAACAAACAACTAACTAACTAACTAACTAACTAACTAACAACTAACTAACTAATTAACAACTAACTAACTAACAACTAACTAACTAACAACTAACTAAAATACCTAACTAACTACCTAACTGCTTCCTAAATAATCACATGCTCAAAGTTGCTAGAGTACAATTCGCTTAACCTTGTTGCCGGAATAGATTCGAATGGGGGAGACGGAGTCAGCATGCGAAGTCGATATGTGAAGTCAACTTGGCGGATGGAAACGAAGTCGACATGTAGACTGGACTCGACTACTAGAGACGAAGTCGGTTGTGCGGAGTGAATTGATCTGGCCGGGACGACTTTAGATTGCGAGAAGACTTCAGTTTGCTAGGACAACTTTAGTTGGTCGGGATGACTTTTAGTCTTCTACGGCCGAGGGGACTCAGCCTCGACTGGTTCAGAGGGACTCGGTCTCAGCAGGAATGGGCAAGAAGACTCGGTCTCAACTAGAAGAGTGGAGACTCGGACTCGGCAAGACAAGCGGGACTTTGAAGGTCAGTCGGTACATTCTTGATTGGAGCTCTGTCTCTCCAGATACGGCCTACACAAGATAATAAACCTTTTTGTGAGCATAAAATCCACAAATTAGCACAGATTTGTATTTTTTCCTTATTTAAGCTCGATAATCCGAAACTTAACTAATATGTGATTATTAGCTACAAAATAGTATCAATTATGCCTATCCTAAGTTCTTATTAGGTGTCTCAAATATGAATCATCAATTAGCCAAAGGGTGGACAAAGAACACCTTAAAATCTCATCTCTTATTTGCTCAGCGAGTAGATCTCACCCAGCAAATAAAATCATAGTGACATCACACTCTTAACTATATCTAATGATTTTAGCCACACTCTAAACTTGCTTAAACTAAACACTAGACTCGCCCAACCATATTTTAGACTCGCCTAGCAGGTCTTCAACATTTTCATGTGCTCTTGAGCTTTTGCCCAATGAGAGAGATTCTCACCTAGTGAAAACTCGTGTTTTCTAGAAATCTACCCAGAAAGTGCAATGGAGAGCTTCAAGCTTGAAAGGAGAGTAACAAAATTTTAGTTGTTTGAATTGTTTTGTTTTTGGTTTCAATATTCACAAATAAGTCATTAAATGTTTTTATATAGACTTTAGGATGAAGGTCATGGTCCAAGGATCATTAAGGGTTCTTTTAATCAAGCGATGAAGCAAAGAATGGAAAAGTGAGTTGTACTAAAATTGGTAAGGATGTGGGTTGAATACAACTTGCCACAATTGGGTAGTTTTACTTTTGAATTTTATACGACAAATAGTAAGATAATTAGCTACAAATGGTATGATCACCTTTTGCCAAAAATGGAAAGTTAAGTAGTGATTTACATTGAAGAGCATGCTAATTACATTGGAAGATGTGTCAATGACACTACTTTAACATAATATATTTGGAATGTGTCAATGATCATAATTCATCAACTCAAAATACTTGTCAACTTCGTCATCTAGCTTTTAGGAAAAACTTTGCCTCGATGAACGCATATAAATTGTTTTGGTCTCATTTGAGACTTTCTCGAAAAACGTATAACACAACTCAACATAACTTATTATTAATTATTTTTCACTTAAATTAAATTTAATTACTCTTGTAATTCATCTCAATCACTTAATTAATCATATCAAAAAACACGTTATTACATGATGCATACAACATTATCTTTACATATGATCATTGATTTTTTTTTTTCTCAAGATAAACCATAAATTCCTAATGAATGTTGAATAACGATTTCAACCAAACACATTCTCAACTTATCTTATTTGACTGGTATTATTTTTTATACATCACTATGAAATAATTGTACCACCACATATAAAAAAATATCATGTTTACGATCCATTATTACAAGGATATGACAAATAACCTACATTTGCATAGTACTAAGATATGGTACTTCATAATCAAGTAAGTCTTCATCTTTTTCTTGAGATATAAGAGGATATTTATTCACATCTGAATTTTATAATAAATATGATTTGTCCATGTAAAACTTTTTAAGCACCTATATTATTTAAGTTTCTTGATGCACCAAAATGCATTCTCTAATATTAAATTTGTAATTTTATGGATACCGTCTTGGGATGTCACCTTGAATTAACTAACTATATTCATAAAATTAATAGTTTTACAAAAATATAATTTAAATTAATTATGGAAATGAAATTAAAATTTTTTGCATTTTAAATTTAAATAAAAGTTTGCATAAAAATAATCAATAACAATAGAAATAGAAAAGTAAGGCAGCATAATATAAAAGTAGTCATCATGTGATAAAAGAAATAAAATTATTATTCACATGTAAGAGCTACAAACATGAATCCAATATCATAAATAGAAAAGAGGAAAACTGTACAGACTATAACAAAATATGTAACATCCCCAATTTTTAGAAATTAATTTAATGAATTCTAAAATAATAAACATATAAATATATCACTAATTATGAACGTAACCAACTTTCAATTTGCATATTTATTATTATCTATTATTATAATAATTACATTACAAGCATGTGATCCATAAATAGGTTGGGTGAGAAAAAGGAAATGAGGAAGATTGAATTAATTATATATTAACTATGTTGATTACCCTTGTTAATTTATTAAATGTTCGTTTAAATATAGTATCAAGAATTAGTACTAATTATGTATTTCAATTGAATTACTTAGTATACCGATTACAATTTTTAATTGTATTAATTACTCATTAAGAGGGAACATGGTATTAATTACTCATTTTAAGTGAATTAATTACTCACTAACTATGTTGATTATTTAACATACCTAAAACATATCCATAACTTATGTACAAATAGATAAAGGTAGATAAACAGGTACTAATTGAAAAATAGTCTTAGTACTTTAATTCTATTAAGATTTATGTAACAAAAAATAGAGAAATAAAGAAAAAAAATAAGTTTTACTCATGTGAATTAGAAAGAGAACAAGCTAAGAAATCAAGGTGAGTAAATAAATTATCCTTTATTTCGTATTTATCTTTCATTCTAGTGATATATGGTGAGTTTATGTTAATCATTTATATTTGTCTGCTATTCTAGAAAAGTTCTTTTTCCCTTGCATTATTGTTGTAACCATTTGTGATATATGGTGAGTTTTAAACTTTATTTCTCATTCTTTGTCTTATCTTTTAATTCTATATTATTTCTAGGATGTACAATATTCTTTCTTTACCGTTTATAAGTGATGTTTCTATTTAACATAAAAATATAAAGATAATGTATAAATTTATATTTATTTTATGTGATTGTTTATTAAGACATGTGGTGTTTGGGATAATTGTTATGGATAGTTGTGTATGAGAATGATGAAAACATAATTTCAAGGTCAAAATTGTCCTTTGAGTGGGTTGGAACCAAAGGTTATTCCCACAAGTAGACTCATCATATTATACATATTTAGGATTTAGATTAGCATTGTCAATTTTAGGTTAGTATAACCCTTTGGACAACTGTAAAGCTCTGGTTGGTTCTTGAATGTTAGTATAATGTAAAAATTGATAAGATTAAATGATTATATGTATATTTAAGTGGTTACTTTCCTAAAATGATTACTCATTAGGACATTTCCCCATTAGTTTAGTTTATTGATTTTACATATTTTCAAGAATGAACAAGGTTGACAACTTTTTAGGAATTTCTAACTATAGTAGATTGGAATTAAATATGGTATCTTAATTCCTTTTACACTAAATGCAAAATAGTACTCAGCTATTAACATAATTGTATAATAATTAAGATGATAATGACATAATACTTAGTTTCCAATGTGTATTTTATTTTTATGTTATTCTACTTTTCTTTATTTCATATAAATGTATAAAATAATTAATAGACAATTTAAGGCATTACAAAATATACTATAAGCAAATAAAGTATAATCAAAATACTTTAAAATATGACAATGAAATAAAGGCCTAGGCTCCCAAAGTTGGCCCATTATCCTAATACTAAAACTTGGAGGTCTCAAAAGGATCTTCCTCAAAGTTGGATTTGTTCACTACAAATATGTGACATAAACCTCAAGTCAAAGAAGGGATAGATCAATCTCTCAAAGTGTGGTGTGGAGCTCTCCATGTATGTTCAATAGGTAAACTCATTTGTTGTTAAGTGCATGAAAAATGAGGACACGTGAAGACCAATAAGGAAGTAGGTTAAAATAACATCACTCGTGTAGCAAACAAATTGACCATTAAAGTAAGTTTGCAAGGTTCTTGTGTGTTGTTATTATGTGCTATCAACTCCTACAATACACTCACCACGAGAAACACATAGAAAAAGAAAGAATAAACATAATAACACAAATATTGCATGAGTATATATAAATAACACAAAAACAAATGTGCGACAAAATATAGTAAGTTATAAAGAAACAATAGCAACACATCTCAAGTAGTCAAATATCAACAAATAAGTAGTCATGTAATATTCAAAGTACATGAATGTGTACTAATACATGATCAGACATCCTAACAAAGTCATTTCATGATTAGATACCAGTATATCCATTCAATGGTTTTTAGCATATTTTGTATTGTTGGCTTAAGGGTTGTTATTGATGTTGTATCATATTAAGTGGTATTATTGATTGGTTGCTCAAACAATAAGAATCTTTATTCATTGTTGTCAAACATACTACATTGGTTTACATGCAATGTTGTTATATGTTGTTCTATGGTGATCTATGTTGCATGTTATAAATAATTGTTCACATTTCCCTATATTTTTGTTATGTTGCATGAAGTACATCATTAAACGTGTACTTCTATAGTATTTTTGTTATGCATGTTTACCTTTCTCCCTTATGTTTATGATGATTATGAAATTCATGTCATGCGAGTAATTGATGTGTAGTTAGCAATATATTGGAATACTTTACATTTGTCTACTATTCATACCAGTAGCTTAAAGGAGAAGTACTCGTTAATGACCTTCGAGTCATACTATGGTTAATGTGGACAATATAGTTGTTATTTGATATAATTAAGATAATTTCTCTTTCCATTTTTAATGTATAATGATACCTTCTCTAAGAATTTAATGTGTCATGTACTTGTGTATTTTGAAATACTTTGACATCAATATCTTTATTCATATTGTAGTTTATAATTATTATATGGTGCAATACAATATTTTTATTATAACTATGCATAAGGTATGTTGTTCAAAAAATTTATTATGCTTTTATTTTACTATGTTTCCATGATTATGTATATTTGCTACATTTGTTGTTTTCATAAAAAATTTACATGCATTTTAGTAATAAAATTAAACAAAATTTTCATAAAATTTAACTATCTTTTCATTACCATTAGTCTATTGTAACGTCACAGGCTGATACAACAACAAATTGTCGTCGTTGTAAAGGAATTTTATCTTACAAACATCTTTAGTGTATGAATCAATTTTTTGTCATTAGACAATCATAGATCCTAAACAATAGAAAGTTATTTAAAAGGTTGTAGAGGCAAATCACATGTGATATGTGTTCCTTTGCTTAAATGGAAATACATAATTCATTATTGTTTGATGTATAAAGTCAAAACTAAAGTAAATGGTTCTATTGATAAAACTTAAAGATATACAAGTCGATAAAGCTATGTACAATAAGTAGAAATAGACTTTGTTGACACTTCATCCATCACAAAACTTATCATTATTAGGTTGATTGTATTTTGGTAGTTATTGTAACAAGCCATTGTTGTCACAATCACAACTATCAACTCATAATGTATGATGAAATATTTACTACTAAGAAACTCTTCTTTTAGTTTATTTATGAAACTGATATAAAATTTTCATATTTCAAGATGGATAAAATACACATAACTTGATACAATTAAAATATCATGGGATGGATACAAAATATACATCAAAATCATTGTACATATAACAAATATAAATATTTGTGCCTTAAGACACTTAGAAACTAGAAATAATATTACAGTAGCTAAAAAAGTGAGATGCAAATACAAATAAATATAGCAATCGGCAAAATATATAAAAATGGGAAGAAAGATACATCTACACACATTCTAAATGGTCATACACTAACACTACCACTAAGAGGGAAGAATTGTAGGTAGGGCTTCCTCTAGTTTTTCATCAACACGAGTGACGTTACGACAAGGACAAGGTCCTTAATAGAATAAGTGATGGTAGTTGATAGCATCACTATACTCCTTCATATCTCTTGGATGTGTAACCACAACTATAGAAAAAAATACACATAATCATGGAGAAGGTTGCAATTTTGTTGAAAGCATAGGAAAGTGTGAGCCCTCCAATGTCTCACATGACAATCTCCTTGAAGTTAATGTAGTAGGGATCTACATGCACTTTCCCTTGAGACATCTATATTGATCTCGCTCTTGGTGACCTCAACATCTACTATCATAAGCATAACATTTAAGATCACCATAATCACATCCACATGTAAAAGGTCAAGGGTAAACAAATTGTACCAATATATATTTTTTTCATAGAACAAACAAGCACAATAAAATAAAGGGCAATTAATAATGAGAATCAATCATAGACATTTCATACAAATTTTCAAATTGTAAAGAAAAATCGTGGAGACCTTTACAAATTCAAGTGATTAGTACTAATATATTCCTTAACATGGCCTCATGTTGTAGAAGAGAAACCTCTTAGATTCATACTATCAACCATTGAGGAAAGTAAAAATATGATCTACAAAAGTCAATAGTGGTTTTCTCAAGATAGACATACATGGATAATAGTTTATTATGGTACAAGGTTGACCTTGACCACATTGTGGAGTTCTGTCATCTACCTATCCTCGAAGCCCATGTCAATTGCCCCACTCTTTCCTCTAGTACTAGGTTGAGAGTATTATCACACTACATCTCAACTTACATATCTACTCGCAACATCATCTAAATAAAACCTTTACACATGCAAATCATCAATAGTGATCCATACATCTATTATTTAACACTTTAACTTTCTTCTAGTTTGAGATATAACGACATTGTACCTGCTATCTTATTATTGTTAGCCTCTAAGCACCAAGCATTAACATCAACAACAATGTAGATATTTATTAACTAATTTTACCAAGTAGAGGCTATGTAGGCACACCCTACACCAAACATCTCTTTTCATCATTTGTCACTTTGCGAATGATAATTGCTATTATGTTTTATCAGCATGGCTCATTAGAGATTTCACTTTCATTTTTTTTATTTTTTTTCTCATATTTTAAATTATCTTTAAACTTAATAATATTTATAGGGTTTTAGAGGGAATTAATTTACCTAGTTACTTTCTTAAGGTCAATTAAGATAAAATAATAATTCTTATATTAAGGGGTTAATGATCTCAAATTCTAAAATTTTAAAGTTTTTATCTTCCTTTCATTTAATGATTCCTAGTGTGCTTAGCATGTGACCTACAATGTATTAACTTAATGTATATATTTCATCTTGGCGCTTAGTAAGAATACATCATCGCTTAGCATGCTTACCATAATAAAGGGTGTTCTAAATTTCCTTTTTGGCACATAATGAATAAGTAGCACATTTAACATGCCTTAGTGGGAGTTTTGTTGTTTAAATTTCCACAATAGTGCTTAGCAAATGTTTCCTCGCATAGTGCACATTCATAACATTCTTTTGGGTTTAAGACCCTTCGTTAGCGCTTAGGAATGATCATAAAAAATTTCAATTATGTATTTTAAGTTTTCAAAGTGCTTAGCGAGATTCTCATCACACTCAACGAGCATCTATCAAGTTCATGAGTTTATGATTCAAGCATAGATACATGAAGCTTAGCATATGTTATCATTTTCAATTTTTTATGATTTGAACTTAATGTAGTTCGTCGTGCTTAGCACACTTTCAATATTTTTACATATTTATGATACATGCTCAACGTGATTCCTTGCACATAGTGAGCAATCCTAAACAACATGCACTAAAATGTTATTTTGCATATTTTTCCATACAAACAACATTCTAAAGACCTTATATTATCTACATAATCAATATATAGGTATATAAACTCATTCTAACAATCACATATCAAACTCAAGCAACCATTAGTTATTCTAACATGTTCAACTTCATTTCTAGATGTTATACAACAGTTTACATACAAGAAAATACAAAGGAGTAAGCTTTCCTTATTTAAAGTGATGTTCTTGCAAGAAAAGTTTCAAGAAGGAGATGCAGACTTAACAATGGTGGAAAGTTCTAATTTGTACAAAAATTAGTAGCAATGGTGTGAAGAAAAGGGCTCTAATTTTCAGTTGAGATGTGACTTTTATAGATGGGTTAGGGAAGGGTTTAGTCTAATGGACATTTAGCAGAGCTTTCTCAATAGCCTTTTCTATTTGGACTTGTGCCTTTAGCACTTTGTCTTTCTTATCTTCTGACAGCTCCACAAAATGAAAGCTTGTGTGCTCATCTAGTTTGGCGTGACGAGTGTTGTCATCCAATAAAGGATGGGATAAGTCAGGGTCAAGGACAAGAGGCTCTGTTGGGGCAGCAGGGTTTGGGGTTGGGTTCACTGTGGGTTCAAAGTGCTAATCGTATGGGAGAAACATGTCAATAACATTGGTACTAACTCATAACATTCATTTGCTTCGTTTTTACTCCTTCAATGTACACTTACATCAGTAAACATGTACCAAATAATTTTGCTAGGATTTCTAACTCAATTTTTTTATCAAAAAAGTGTAGATACTAATTAATACATCTTTTCATGAATTAAATTTAATTTTTCTTATAATTATCTAAATTCATTTGATTAAAATAGGGAAGAAAACACAATATTATAGTTGCTAAAAATGGGCTTTATTGCAATTAGATATCAATAATGTTTTCATGAATGGAGATATGTTCAAGGAAATATATAGTTCGACCTCCTAGTTATAAGGTTGAGGAGAGCACATGTATATAAGTTAAATCAATCCATATATGACATACACTAGGCATTTTGATAATGGTTCCTGAAGTTTAGTAGTTCTTAAACAACATTGGTTTTACTTAATTTAAGTTAGATTATTCCTTGCTCACTTGAAAGTTTGGATTAAATTTCATTCCTTTGCTTGTCTACATGAACAACATTATAGTAATCAAACCTTCAAATTTTGCAAAAGTGTAAATTGAACTTCAATACTTATTGAAGTTAAAAGTTCTTGGCAACTCAAATATTTCCTATGCTTGAAAACTACTCATTTTAGGTAGGTCATCATGCTCATACAAAGAAATTATACACCTCATTTGCTTAAAAATATTTTTTTCTTATAACAAATTAGTTGCACCTCTTATGGATCCAAACTTGCAAGTGCAAGCCACAAATGACACTTCACTAACAAATATTTCTCAATATGCATAAGAATAAATTATATTAACACTCGTTGATATTTTTTGAGATTGCACAAAACAATAACCTCCCTTATAGGGTACACAATGTAATATTTTTCAAACAATTAAGGTAAGTTAGTGTAATGTATAAGAGATGTCAACATAATATTTTTCAAACAATTAAGGGGGTTAGAGTAGGGGTAAAAATTGGAAGGGTGTTGGTGAAATTTGACGAATTTTTAAGGAGTGTTAATGTAATTTACTCTATAGACAAATGATTGAGATATTATTATATCTAACTATTTCCCACCTTAACATTTGCCATGTTGTCATTAGTTCATGCAAGCTCCCACCACTACTCATTTAAATGTTGTTCACCACCTCCTTCATTACCTAAAGTCTACACTTGAACAAGGTCTCATTTTTTCTATAGCTTGTAATTTTTTATTAAAGGCATAAACAAAAGTTGGTTGGGGGGTTCTCCATTACTATATATTATATATTTCTCAAGTATTCTAATGTGTCATGGAAAAATTTAAAACAAAAAACATACACGCTCTTGACTTTCCATTAAAGTTGAATAGAGATTCATGGCACGTGCCACTAGTGTACTATCTTGGTTTACTACTTTGATGCAAGACTTTGAGTTAAATCCAGTTCAACAATACTTTTCAATGACAACCAAGTCAACTCACGTAGCATCCAATCCCTACCTTTTACTAACACTCTAGACACATTAAGATCAATTGTCAGTATGTTAAAGAAAGAGCGACATTGAGTTAATTAAAATTGGTCTATGTTAAGGATCCATTTGGATAAAATTTTCTATAAGTACTTATAGGAAAAGAAAATAAGAAGAAAAATAAAATAAACTTCTCTATAAACTGAAATTAGTTTATTCATAAGTTAATTTTTAGAAGCTCTTTTTATATTAACTATTCAAAATTTATTTTTAACTTATATATAAGTTAAACTTAACTTATAGAAAGATTTATTTAAATTTTTTCATATTTTATTTTCCTATAAATATTTATAGAGAAGTTTATATAAATATACCTTAAGCTTACCTATCATGCAAAGCCTTATATTTTGATTAATTAAGTGATTGAATAATTTTAAGTGCAATTAAATTTAATTTCAGTATAAAAAATTAATAAAATGTTGTATTGTATATTTTTCAAGAAAATCTCAAAAGAGACTAAAACAGCTTTAGAGCATGCATGTCGAGGCAAAAAATTTCCTAAAAATGGTTAACCGAATTGAGAAGCCTTCGAGTTTGATGGATTGTGGTTTTGAACATGTTCCAAACACAGTTTGTTGAACTAATGTCATCAACACACATTTTAGTGTAGTGACATGTTTTTTGAGGCATAATAGCAGCTGAGTGAAGTTCTAAATAAAGCCTACATCTAACAAAACCCTATTATCCATTAGTGGATAATAGAAACCTCATTACCCAATAGATCACAAAACCCGTCAGAATAAAGGTTAATAAAAATCCTTGGACAAAATTAGCCTACACCTCAAACCCTTTGTAATGCCATTGCATGGCTGGGTGTAAGGTTGATTTCTGGGCCTTGTTTCACTTCTTCCTCTGCCATTTTTGTTTGCCTTTCACCAAACTTGAAGCTCCAAGTGTTGATCAAGTTGCTAGCCCCTTCCAAAAAGAGTTTAATCCATTTCTCTTCAACAAGTAATAGAAGCCTCCCTTAGTATTTTCTAAGTTTTATGTATTAAAAATGTTGTTTTGTATGATGTTATATGTGTAAAAATGCATGAGTATGAATCTGTTAGGATTTATGGTCATTTTGATGAGTTTTGAGTTTTATATGCAAAGGTTGAGTTGGTAATAAATTCTCAAATGCATGTTCTTTTTATGGTTATTTCTCACGCTTAGATGTTGTTAATTTGTTGTTTGGAGTCGTTGATACAATTATATGTTGATTTAGTTGAGTTTTGATGATATTTGGATGAGTTGCATGTTGCTAATCTAGGGTTTCACTAGACAAACCCTTGACTCACTTGGAAAATCCCTATTTTCTAGGTAATGATATAGAAAACTATGATTTTTTCGTTGGGTGAGAGCTCAATAACACATGAACTAGATGAAGGCTTACTGGACAAAGTCATGAAAACTTGATAAAAAAACCTAGGTTTGTTGAGTGTTCGTTGGGCGAGAATCTTGAAAACCGAAAAATGCATAAATTCATTGGGTAAGTCTAGTGTTTCTCTTAGTGAGAGTTGAAGAGCTCTTTAAGCCTCCTCTTGTTGAATAAATAAATGTCTTCGTTGTGTGAGTTAAGTGAGATTGAGAGTGTGAAGTCTCTATCACTTCATTTGAGTAAGACATCTCATTTATTAAGCAAATTAGATGAAAATTTTATATTGCTATCTAATTATAAATTACCGTTGATATAACTTTTAAGTTAATTATTATAAAAATCAATAAATTTATTATAAATAATAACTTTTAATTAGATGATAATATTAAATTTTTATGTTAGTAACCTATTTTTCAAGATAGGCATCTCATATATATACCACCCATCTTAAGAGACAGTATATAACAATACTAACTTTGGATTAATTGACTTCATATCTGTTAATTCAATGATAAAAAGTCATTAAATTAGTTAATATGATGTACCTGCTCAATTAATATAGAAAATCTCTCTCTTAATTTCTATGTGTACATTGTATATATGTTTACTTCACCTACAGTAATTAAAAAATATAATTATTCATCAATCATTTCTCTTCTCTATCTCGTCACATTGTCTTTTTTCTATGTACTAGAGTTAACATTAACTCGTACTAGTTAAACATTTATTTTATACTCTGCCACGGTCACTACTTTACGTGTTTTGTGTAGCTTACCTTGTGTCCGTGACAAAGAATTAAAAACAGATCGTAATAAAAAGCAAAAAAAGAAAATGATGAAAAAAACAAACCGTGTAGTTAATAGAGTAGCAGACATAAACAGAAAGAATTATAGGAAAGAAAATCAAAATTTCAGACAGATATTCAAAGGCATGCTATTGTTGTAGTGGTAAAATTATATTGCAGTTGTACCAACCAATACATACATACGTACATACGCGAATCAAGGTACGTGACATTTGTCAGTTGATAGCGATGTGTGAATCCTTTAGCGGCGCTAAGGTAGCAGGTGCATGTGCAGCTGGTTTGGCCTTTTCTACGCTTGTTCAAATTATGCTGGATTGCAATATGATTTTCTTTTTGAAAAATTTATTGTGGGGTAGCAGCCACAGTACACTATGTCCAGAGGAAAGTTACACAACAAACAGACCAGAGAATTCAAAACCAAATCAGATATCCTCTCAAATTAAAGGGAGATTGCAGAGACTTGTTATGTCTTCGTAATGGGTAAATTTTTTTGTCCATTCCATGTACACTGTTCTTGAACCTTTAACTTTTTTAAAAACAAACCTTTTTTCACTACTAGAAAGGCCATTTTTCCTCATCTGATATTTTTTGGTTAATAACTATAAAATTCAAGGGAAAGATATATATTTTAACCTTCGAATTTCAATTATGTTCAAAAGCATGATTTCCATTTCATCAAATCTCAATCAAATGGTGCTCATTAAAACAAAAACCTATATCATATTTCAATCATGTTCAAAAGCATATCTCCATTTATAAATTAAACGAACTGCAAATTATCTAGTTTATTAACTATATCATATTTGCAATTTGAATACGTTTTCTAATATATTTTTTATTAGTTAAAATTTATTAAAAAATATATAATTAAAGAAACGTAGTATATATAAAATTTTGTGATTTTTAATAAATTTTAATTAATAAAAGAGAATGTATTTAAAAATGTGTTTTAAATATTTTTAATTAATTTATAATAAAATTAACCTGCAAATATGTCTTTATGGATTTCATTTTATTAATGTACACTCATTTTATAATTTTATTTTTCTAAAAATTAAATAATTCAAAATAAATAAAACTTCTAAAATGATAATTTTCAAAATTAAAAAAGTTGTAAATTATTTATTTTATTGATTATATACTAATATTTTTAGAGTTTAATTTTATATATTATTAATATAAAATTTGTTCTACTATCAATTAATATAAAAAGCATTCTAAATTTTAAAATAATTATTATAAAATGAATAAATATCACACTAAAAAATATTATGAGTGTATTTTACATAAATTCATATTTTTATCATATTTATGAGGCAAATAAAATTGTATACTTGGTAAAAAAAAATGTATTATTGGAAATAGGAAATTCTGTGGGAAAAGAAATCTGGGTGGTGCACTGGTGTTCACAAGTCCTGAACTTGAGGTTAATATTCTTCATCCATTTTATATTATTTATTTTTTATATATTATTATTTTAAAATAATTATTAATTATATAAATTATAAAAAATATTATTTTGACAAAATATTTTATTGGCAGAATTAAATAAATATAAATCAATTTTAATATTTAAGTAAATAAAATTCAATAAAATTATTATTAAAATAATTAATATTTTTTTAAACTAAATTATAAGTTTAATCTCTTATTTTATCTTAAAAGTTCGTTATGATATTTAATTTTTTTTTTAAATTTGTTTTGACCATCTAATTTTAAATTTGAATTAATATTATATTGTTTTGAAATTATAATTATTTTTATTTTTAAAATATGATGTTGAATATATTTTAACTTACTAAGACGTAATACTTGTAATATAAATCTTTATAATGAAATAACAAATTAACTTATTTTTAATAAAATATTTTAAAATAAATTAATCAATTACACGTGTTATGAAATTTTTATTTATAAAATAAATACGAGATATTCACTATAAAAGCAGTAATTAATCTTAACTTAAAATAGTAAATTCACACTAAGCGAAATTTTTTAATATAAAAATTTTTATAGTCAAAATTAAATTCAAATTTATAACATGTTAATTAAAAAATATAAATAATTATTGTATCAAACAATATTAACAAGACGCAGGAAGAATCATAACTTGGTCCACTTCAACCTGTCTCATCTACTGTTTCTCTCTTTGAAACTTACCAATTTTGGGGACATAGAACTAATCTGAACCGTCCATCTGTGTGTTTTCTGACATCACATGCAGATGTTTGACTAGACCTTTCCATCTTTTTATGTTACTTTTTCACCATTGCCAAGGCAGAATATTCATATTTATTGTCCTTGTCGAGTTCGATGCTCTTCCCTCGTATGAATCATAACTAATGGTCAAATTTCAAATGCTACTATCAAATTCTCTCTTTGGACCACTGCTTAAATGCTTTTGATGATGTTGCCCCTTTTGCCACGCCGCACCAAACTTCTATATTTAACGTTAAATTATTCGTTTGCTCCTTCTTTTATATTTATATTATTTATGTTTAAAATATTTAATTTTATTTTATAAATGTTTAAAATATTTAATATTATTCTTCTGTCTAATTTTATTATCGTTATTATTTTCAATTTAAACAAAAAATCTCCATTGAACATTTTTAAAAACTTAACATACAAAATTAAACATTTTAAAAATATTGATTAAATTTAATATTTTAAAAATAGAAAAAATAAGTTGAATAATAATAAGTGAAATAATTTATTTAACTAATTTATACTTTTCGGTTACTAAGATAAATTTCAATTTTATATTACCTACTTAATATTTTTTTATTAGATAATTTCTTCTTTTTTTATAATTTTATTTTATATTTTTTTATCTGAAGTACTCAATTTATTGTTTGTTATGATTTTATTAAGATAATTAAATTTATTTTTATAACTTTTAAATTTTTAATTATTATTTTAAAATCACTAGAAACATTAATTTAATAAACTCATCGTAGAATTGGTACAACTAATTTAAGACCAATAAAAATAATTAGGAAACATTTTAAGAAAAAAATGTTTTTTATCCTTATTTTTTTAATTTAATTCAAAACAATTCTAAGATAAATGAAAATATATATTTAATTATTATATATATATATATATATATATATATATATATATATATATATATAAACTATTTTGTTAATTATTATTCAATTTGATCTTCTATTTTTAAAATATTCAATTTCATCGTCTAATTTTTAAATGAAGGTTTAATGTTACTTTTTATTCGCTATGAACATCATTAATGTAAATTAGATGGAATGATAAATTAAACATTTTTAAAAAATTAAAGGATTAAATTAAACATTTTAAAAATAGAGTTACTAAAATGGATAATGTAAATAGAATGATCAAACCAAAGAATAATAACCCAATTTTTATGAATAAATTTATATTAACATATTTTAAAATAATTCATGCTGATATAAAAATATTATCTATTTATATGTATTATAAAATAATCAAAATTACATAATTTTAAATAAATTAAGATTTGGTCTTGTCATTAGTTGACCATCCTTTAGTTGATCATTCTTTAATCATTCTTACTTAAATATTGACTATAGTGTGACTTAATTATGGTGATGTGACAAGTAATATGTAATTTTTTGTGTTGATTGGATTGATTAGTAGATTAAAGGATTTAATATATTTTATAAAATAAATTGGGACAAAAACAAGAATTCCCTTTCATGAAGCTTATTTCTCCAAAATTTTTAAACTCTAACGTACATAAATAAATTGTAGAACATGAGAAAACACAAGAAGAGAGTTGATTTATGTTTTGAAATTTTAGCAAATCTTTTTGAAAATGATATGTCGATCTTAAGCTGCAAGTGATATATAAAACTATAAGAATGTAGGTTCTTTTGAAAACTATACTAACATACATTTTTTTGAAAACAAAGTAATAAGGATAAGTTTCATAGAAAAGACTTTTCCTAATAATATTAAAACATAATATAAAGAGAAATAAAAATAAAAAGTTTGTATATTTATTTATCTCAAACCTAAGACTACATCTAGTTTTTAGTACATCAAGTGTCTACTAATTGAAATACAATTATAAGTATTGTTTACACCAAGTTTCTTAAGACAAAGAACAAATTATTTGATTTGCCTCTTTAAACAATTAACTAAGTATTCTTTGAAAACATAAAGGCTCTCTAGGCTTAACAAACTTACACTCAAAAGAATTTTACAATAACAAAATAGAAGAAGAGAATTCAAGTCTTATTAACATAATATCAATTCAAGGATTTTCTCTTCATCTTCAGTTCTCTAGTATTTAGAAGCGAGAAAGATGTGTTTGCTATATGATTGTTGAAGCTTCATTTTTAAGCATAGGGAGATACATATGTTGGAGTGTTAAATACAACATTTAATACCTTTCACCAACTAGTTGCTTGATAAAATAAAATACTATACTTATCTTTCTTTTCTTGTACTAGTGTCATGAGTCAGAGTACAAAGTTATGTTAATAAATCTAATATATTGTTGTATCTTTATGCTTTTCAAAGGCACGTCTTTTCATGAGATAGGGAGATAAAAGTCTTTGACTTTGTAAAGCTTCTTTGACATGCTTTTTTACTTATGAAAATCATGCACATAATTTGTTCCTAAAAATATAGTAAGACCATACAAACAAATATATTTATAGAATGATACACTTATATTCAAATGCAACACTTTTATTGATTCATATTTTTAACTCAATATGTTTGTTTGTAAGTATATTTTACATTCAGTCTTTCAAATTGTAAAACTTATTTTTTTCATTTGTAAAATCAAAACATGTGAGAGGTATAAAAATGTTATTTGCTCTAACACACACATAATATGTTCACCAATATTTTTATTCTAGACATCATTCCTTGTGCCAAAATTAATAACAGAGCATTAGTATACAAAATAGAATAATAAATTGTAAATAACTACAATGACAATTAAATCATACTTTTTGTTGGACAAAAATGAAAACCCTTTTTTTTTCCTACATACCACTTAAGTTTCTAGGTAAGAGTCTCAGAAACCAACTCCATGGATCCTTACTTTCTACCTCAACCACTATAAATGCAATGGAAATCATCTAGTTATTATCATTATTTCCAATTGTTGCTAACAATTAACCACCAAAATACCCTATAAAAAACATCTAGGCCAATTAAAAGGCTACATATATGGACAAAGGCAATCTTTCATGCCTCAAGACAAATATATATATCCTTTCAAATATAGAGCTTTTATTGTTCATCTCACACTTGATGATAATTATACTATTTGGATTACTCCTCCTTAATTCTTTAGCATAGATTCTCAAGTTAAGGTATTGGTCCCTCTTAGCACATTGAATATTTTCAAGTGCTTTTGTCTTGGTCCTATAATGTTGATCTCTTATGAATTTAATATCTCATTTCTTTAATGCAATTGTAATCATCCCCTATGTTTTCATACCATGAGTATATCTCAACAATGATATAATTTTTTGCAAGCCATTATGTCTTAGTCAAGCTATTTTTGGGAATTCTATGACATGTATGCTTCTTAATAAAGCTTACTACTTGCAAATACTGACTTTGACTTGACTTACTAGCTCTCATGTAGAATAGACATCCTTGCATACATTTTATCTCAATTATTTTGTTATCATTTTTTCAAGTACACACTCTTTTTGAGGACCATAACATATGCTTTAATAGCCTTCTTTCACCATAGCATAAGTTTTTATAAGATGGTCTAGAACAAAAGAATTTTTTTATAAAGGCCTTAGAAAGTGTGTAAGGCGATTTATCTTTTTAGAGCATAAGATACTTAATAGTTTTATAATAGAATCATGACAAATTATAAGAGCTTTCTTTATCACTTAAATGTGATTGTATGAAAGAGACATCTCATGCAACTTTTGAAACCATTTGATTAAGTCTTCAATAACCATAAAAGACTAGATTGAATCTAGAAAGCCTATATAAGGACCCTTATTCGAAGAGTTTCATTCTAAGGAAGGAAAATGACAAGTCTAAGGGACAAAATTTAGAATTTATGCTTCTATAGAGAGATAATTTGACTTTTGAAAAGAGATATCTTCCTAGACAAATAATCTAGATTAGTTCTTATCATTTCCAATATCTTAGAGAGTGTATTTAGGCTCTATGTAATATTTTGTATCCACTTATTGAGTGTTAGAAAAAACATAAGTCAAAAGTCTATCCATTTGAAGAAAAAGGCACTCTAGAGACCAATCAAAAGGGTTGGTGCTTCTAAAAGGGAGTATAGTCACACCACTGTGTTAGTTATTGTTGGGAATTTTTGAGCTATAGTTAAGAGCCTACAAAGGCTTGGAAAAGAATATTGGTTGGTGGTAAGCTTACAACTCTATGCTTCATACCTATTCTAAGAAAATTTCAAAGGACTTATCATAATCATTTAATATCATGATAGTTATTTATTAACTATCATTTTAATTGTATTTATGCATGAAAATTTATTTCCAAGTGTGTTTTTGACCTTTTGTTTGTTCAATATAGTTTATACTTATGAGTCTTATTTGTGATTTAACTCCAAATTTGAATTAACATTTTTCTTCAAAAATTAATTAACAAAAATTAGATTTGATATTTGTAGAAACACAAGAAAACACAAACAAAAAAAGTATTGAATTGTGTTTTTTAAAATCCTTTATAGATGATTCAAATCATATTGTCAGATTTTTCATTTGATTCTTAACATTTTTGGAGCTCATTATTGATACCTTCTTCGTTTATTGAAGCTTTCCATTAAAGTTATTACTAGACTCTTTCCTAACTTTCTTTGCCATGTGACTCTATAACTACAAGAAATTGATTTGGTACCATTTTGTTTTTGGTACCCATCCTATTTTTGTTGGTTTGTTTATCTCAATGAGAAGTAAACTTTACTTTGAACAAACATGAGACAATCTTGCCATTTGCTTTGGTAGAATCTTGGTTATGTGATATGCAATTCACAAACTTTGTTTTCTTTTTTTAAATTGCATTAGTACATAATTTTCTTAACTTTTAAATGATGTAAAATGTAATTAGTTGATGATCATTTGGTTCAACCCAACATCATTTTGATTAAGTTAGATTAGTTTAGGTTGTGCATAAAAAAATCACTTTATTTAATCATATCTTAACCTATGCTTGCCAATTTAATTGGATTGGTTATATTTTTGCAATAACTTGACTTGATTTGATCTTTTATACAACCTCCCTTGAGTTAGTTGTTGTTCCTATCAAGAATTCTCACCTCGAATGTCCGGAGGGAATTTCCCAAGTTCAGGGTAATCTCCTTTTCTTCTCCTTGGCTGTATTCCAGTATCCAAGCTCTGACCTCTCCTCTTCACCTTCAACGTAAGCTGAGGTGTCGTTGATGGTGGGAGAGGGGTACTTGTAAAGACATTCAATTGCTCAAGTTAGCGTGGGTCGGGGTATGTGCAAGCATGGGACAAATTAAGCATACTTGTCACAAAGTGGTATATTATCCTATTTATAAAGGTTGGGCTCGTCTCTAGCGATGGTCCATAGACTTGTTTCCCAGGTGTATTGTCGGAGGGTTTCATTGTGTATCATAACGTGTATCACGTTGAGAGGGGCCGAACTATGGTCAACTTTGGCTAGGGTGAAGCGAATTGTGCCAAAGACAACAGAGGTGTTTTTGGCACAATGAGTACACTTGCCCCCAAGTCTCGAGGACCCAAAAAGGACATGGTGACTAGCGCGTACTAGTGTCATAGGGGCATGTTGGAACTTGCATCTACACATATTGGTCTGGTCAAGTTGAATAGGGATGGGCCGAAGTGTCTTTGACACGACAAGTACGTTTCATCTTCGAGAGCCTTGTGTTTCTCTATAGACTTCGAAAGTTCAAAGAGTCTTTATCTCTTTTATAAACTTTCAGAGTTTGGAGTTGGTTTAGCCGACCGAGATGGTCTAGGCGACCGAGATCGTCTAGGTGATCAAGGTGGTCTAGGCGATTGGGATGGTCTAGGCGATCGTGATTTTAGGCGGTGGAGGTGGTCTAGGCAACTAAGGTAGTTTAGGTGACCAAGATGATCTTGACGATCGAGGTGCTCCAGACAGTCGAGGTGGTTTAGGCAGTTGAGGTAGTCTAGGTGAACGAGCTAGTATAAGAGATCAAACTGGTCTTGGAGACTGAGCTAGTCTTAACAACTGAGGTGATCTAGACGATTGAGTTAGTTTGGCAATAGAGGTGGTATAGGTGACCGAGGTGGTCTAGGTAGCTGAGGTGGCCTAACGACCGAGGTAGTATAGGTGATTGAGCTAGTCTTGGCGACCAAGTTGGTCTTGGCAATTGAGGTGGTCTTGGTGACCGAGTTGGTCTTGGCAACTGAGCTAATCTTGACGACTGAGCTGGTCTTGGCAATTGAGTTGGTCTTGACAATTGAGCTGACCGAGTTGGTCTTGGTGACCGGGTTGACCATGGTGGTTTAGGTGGTCGAGGTGGTATAGGTGATTGAGTTGGTCTTGGTGACCAAAGTGGTCTAGGAGACCGAGATGGTCTTAGTGATCGAGCTGGTCTTGACGACTGAGCTAGTATAAGCGACCGAGCTGACCGAGGTGGTATAGATGATCGAACTGGTCTAGGTAACCGAGCTGGTCTTGGTAACCGAGCTAGTCTTGGCGACCGAGTTAGTTTAGACAACTAAGCTAGTCCTGACAATTGACCTAACTGAGGTAGTCTAGGTGACCAAGGTGGTCTAGGTGACCGAGCTGGTCTTGGCGACTAAGTTGGTCTAGGCAATCGAGTTAGTCTTGGCGAACGAGCTAGTCTTGACGACTGAGCTAATTGAGGTGGTCTAGGTGACCAAAGTGGTCTAGATGGGCGAGCTGGTATTTGACGATCGAGGTAGTCTAGGCGATCGAGTTGGTCAAGGTGGTCTAAGTGACCGAGCTGGTTTTGGCGATCGAGTTGATCAAAGTGGTCTAAGTGATCACACAAGTCTTGGTGATTGAGCTAGTATAGTGGACCGAGCTAGTCTTAACAACCAAGCTAGTCTAGGCGATCGAGGTGGTGTAGGCGATCGAAAACTAGTCTTGGTGACCGATTTGGTTTTGGCAACTAAGCTGGTTTTGGAGACCGAGGTGATCTAAGCAATTGAGATGGTATAGGCTACCAAGGTGGTCTAGGTGATCGAGGTGGTTTATGCGACTGAGGTGGTCTAAGTGACAGAGGTAGTATAGGTGATCGAGCTAGTCTTAACGATTGAGCTGGTCTTAGCGATCAAGGTGGTATAGGCGATCGAGGTGGTCTCGATGACCGAGTTGGTTTAGGAAATTGAGGTGGTTTAAGTGATCGAGGTGGTTTAGGTGGTCGAGGTGATCTAGGTGACCGAGCTGGTCTCGGCGATCGTGCTGGTCTCGACGACCGAGTTGGTCTAGGGGACCGAGGTGGTATAGGTGGCCAAGGTTGTCTAGGTGCCCGAAGTTGTCTAGGTAACCGAGGTGGTCTAGGTGATCGAACTAGTCTTGGCGATCGAGCTGGTGTAGGCTATCGAGATAATGTAGGCAATCAAGTTGGTCTTGGCATCTAAGCTGACCTTGGCGACCAAGACGATCTAGTCGATCGAGCTGGTATTTTAATTTTTCTTAATATTGTTTCCTACAAATGGCGCCAAATGTTCCTACCAAGAATTCTTACATAGAATTCCTGGAGGAAACTTCCCAAGTTCAAGGCGATCTTCTCTTCTTGTCCTTGGCTGTGCTCTAGTATCCAAGCTCCGACTTCTCCTCTTTGCCCTTAGCGTAGGTCGAGGTGTCGTTGATGGTGAGAGAAGAGGTACCTACAAAGACACTCCAACGCTTAAGTTAGTGTGAGTTGGGATATGCGTAAGCATAAGGCAAATTAAGCATAACTGTCACAAGTGGTGTATTCTTCTATTTATAGAGGTTGAGTCCGTCCGTAGCAGCGGTCCATATGGCTTGATTCCCGGGCATGTTGTTCAAGGGTTTTAGCGCGTATCATATTGAGAGGGGCTGAGTTACGGTCAGCTTTGACCGAGCTAAAGCAAGCTGTGCCGAAGACAATCGAGGTGTCTTCGGCATGATGCATATCTTGGTGCGTATCATGCTGAGAGAGATCAAGTTATGCTCAACTTTAGTTGGGATGAAGTGAACTGTACCGAAGACAGTTGAGGTCTCTTCGACACAGCAAGTACAATTGTGAAATGGTACAAGAACTTAATAAAGAGTCATAAGTTGATATTGAATGTTTAGGTTGCACAAATCTACACATTTCATAAGATGCAACCATACAACTCTTATAACCATTATTTGTGAAAACTAAATTGGACTAAAACTAGATTGGACTAACAAGTTGGATAAAAAAATAGGAAATTGATCAAGTGTTTGGTTTAAATAAACCATAAAATTGATATATAAAAAATCGGTTATAGAACTAAAAAATTAGTTAAAAGTTGACAAAAAAAAAGTTCTTAGCAAATAAATAAAAATACTTAATACAAAGTTATTTTAATTTTTCTTTAAAAAATAAAAAATGAACCTAAAATATTTATCATTTTCTTTTTTATTATTATTAATGAACATTATCGTGTTTTTTTAAACTTAGACCTAAGATATGATTTGAATTTTGTATATACTTTAAATATTATATTGTATATCTTTAATATTATTTTATATATTATTTAATAATAATTATTATTTTATTAATACTAATTCAACTACATTTTAATTATAATTGAATCATTAAACTTTAAATTAATATTTTAACTAATTCAATGAGATCTAATTTTAAAAACTCTATTTATAACCTTAAGGAATCTATTTTATTTTCTATGCGGTGTCATTTATTTAAGTTAAAAAAAATAATTAAATAAATAGAAACATTTGTTATTGTAATAAAATTGTCTCAAATTTAAAAGAAAATTTATTAAGATAATTAATTTTTAAATATGATCCTAAAGTTGTTAACTAGACGACTTTCAACATCTACATGTGTTAGAAAATATTCCGCTTCTGTTTAAATTCTCATTGACTTCATATGGAAAACTAGCCCAGCATTGACATGAAGACAAAATGAAAATATTTATATGTAAGTGTGCAGTGCCTTCCAACTCACCATCCAACTCACAATTGGTTGTGTCATATCAATTACCCTATCTTAAACTCTTTTTTGAGGGTTACTTAGACAACAATACTGATAATTTTACAAACACACTATATTTGCATAGATTTTATTGTTTAATTTTCATTTATCTTATTGTTTTCAAACATATACTTCGCTTTTGCTCTGTACCCATTACAAGTGTGGAAGTAAATCTTATAGGTAGAGATCTAGAAATGGAGGGAAGGAGAAGGGGAAGGGATATTTTATAATTCTTTTTTCTTATTTTACGTAGAAATTCAGAAAGTGTAAGAGGAAAAATTAGAAGCTTCAAATCTCTTTTGTTGCATTTTTATTTCTTTATGAATATTAAAAGGATTTATGAAAAAGAGGAAACTTGATTTATAATTTTTGAATCATATAACTAAATTATTTTGAAAATTTATTTTTATTAATATTTATAAAATATAATAACATATTATTTTTATTTTTTTTCTCTCTTTCCTTTTCTTTTGAATAAAATAAAATAAAATAATACTTTCCTTTCCTTTTAGTTAAAATCTCTATCGGTTCTCACTTTCTTTAAAAAAAAAAAAGAGTATTATATGAACCAAAAACATTTTCCTCCAGTGTGTGACGAATTTTTCGCCTAAATCACAATTACTAGATTAAAGAAGAAAATAGAGGAAAATAAGATTAAAAATATTATGATTACATTTTACTATTTTCAGGGTGTGTTTGGTTAAGATATAAAATTGTATTCTTAAGAATCACATTCCGAAAAACATTATGTCTAAAAATATTATTTTCCTAAACACATTTTATTGGCATTTAATAATTTTATAAAAAATTAAAATTATTTAACAAAATTGAAAAAACATAAGGGAAAAAAGAAATGTAGAAAAATGAAATAAGAAATACAAGCTAAGTGTATATGGTGGTCTAGATTGTGGGTGCAGTATTGAAAGCTGTACAAATAAAACAATCTGTTCTCAGTATCCAAAGTACATTAAACCTCAATTAATCCTTCTCTCACATTATATTGGTGTTGAACATAACGAGAAGGAGATTCAAATACACCTATAACTAAGACAATTTGACATCAATAATGGGTACAGAACTCACAAGCTAAATATCCCAGCAGCCCCTTTTTTTTTCCAACCCATGTGGGTTGTTGCTAAAAGTGATTATCACGTAGTTAGTCATATCTTGAGATGACTCTAGAGCACTAGAAGAACCAAAAGCATTTCCCCACAATTTGATTTTTCTCATAATTGACGTTGCGCTTTTAGCATTCAAATTAAAGAATTTACCACCGTGGAACATCCCACTAAAGAGATTTCGGTTTCACACGTAGGGACAAAGTTTGGGAACATTTTCTTTTTGAAAGTAAAGTTTTACCCCTACACGCAATTCACAAAAGACATTAGCGTCAACATTTTAAACCTTAACCTGTCAGTGCATGCGCGTGGACAATAAATTAGCACCACATACGATCGCAAACTTGTACTAATACTAATTAATAATTACCTTTCCTACATTCCGGGGTGTTCTCTCTCTCCTTTTTTTTTTTTTTCAATAACCCGGGGTGTACTCTCTTCTAAAGCAAGTGAAATAGAGTAAAAATATGAGGTCATATGGCCATGCTCAAAAGAGACTTGTACTAATTAGGTTGTCGATGTAATGTTTTCCATTATTGATAGAGAAAACTCTTAAAACTTTGTGATTTGGTTGGCCATATCTTTGCAAATGTTTTAGAAGCTGCCATAACACTATGATTAAACGTGAAAAGTAGAGAATTAAGGAAGAAATAAAGTATGAGAGAAAAGAAAGTAAGTAACAAGTGTCTAAATTTTAAATTACTTAGATCCAAAAAAAATGAGAAAAATAAAATATTATACGGTTGAAAAAAAATGCAATCATGTTGTCCAATAATTTATACCACGAATGGCTAAAATTTTAAATTATTTAGATAAAAAAAATGAGAAAAATAAAATGTTATATGGTTGAAAAAAATATGCAATCATGTTGTCCGTTAATTTTAGTCCGTTTGATAAGAATACATGATAAATATAGAAAATCCAAATCTAAAATAAAGAGAGAAAGAAACTTGTACATGGCACTTGCACAAAATATTGTCGGATTTAGATTATCTGCATTAACGTAATCACTTCACTTTCTTTCATTCCGAACATATGAATATTAATTCCTTTGAATTGATATTTTTTTTTTTTTTTTTTTTTTTTTTTTTTTTTTTTTTTTTTTTTTTTTTTTTTTTTTTTTTTTTTTTTTTTTTTTTTTTTTTTTTTTTTTTTTTTTTTTTTTTTTTTTATTTTTGTGCCGTTATAGCGTTTTTTTCTCTCGCATAATCTAAGAGTAAACCTGTTCTTATTTCCACAATTGCCAAAATTGACATTAACAAGGTGCCTTTTTTTATTTAAAAAACAAAAAGAAAAAATATTTAATATTTATTTAAACATAATTTAAAATATTTAGCAAAACATATTAAATACAAAACGTCAGTGTCTTTAAGCAATACCCCTGTCGAAATCGAATTAATTATAGGAAAATGTTATTAAGTAATCGAAAGTAATTTTTTTTATTGAAAAGTATAATAGTGTATTTTTAATAATTTTTTAATATAATTTCAACATAATTTTTAATAAAAAATTAGTTATTAATTTTTTAACCAGTGTCTAAAGGCACTGATGAGTAAGACCCTTAATTATATTATTTATGGACGACTATGTTGTATTGGGTCATTAACTCATTATTATGTTTCCCGACTTGTGTATGGTGTGTTAAGAAAAAAAAAATCATGTTGAAAACTTTAGGTTTGGTAGGTACGTAGTGGAAAACAATCATCGTAAAGCATTAATTAATACTGAGTTCCATTTTCACATTAGGAAGAATATGGCAGTTAAAATCTTATGGCCCTTTTTATTTTTATTAGTTGATCGATTTCGTGATCCCATATAAATAAAAGCCCTTATTCTTAATTCAACAAATGGGTAAAGAATAAAGTGCGCTTGGACATTGGAATTAATTATTGTTCATCCATGACCAAGACTATATTGCGGCTTACGAGTTACGAGTGTTTATACACTTCAAGATTTTGAAGAACATAAAAGTAATCAAGAAGCAATGTTTTTTCTAGGCCAGTGAAGAAGCAAATGTTGCCGACACTTCCATAGTGTTAAAATGTATCTATGGATCCCTTTGGTTTCCTTTACTTACGGATCTTTCCAATTTCATATCCAAAAAATGATGCTGCAAAATCACGTAAATTTAGCATTGGATCTACCTTTTAAATATTATTAACTGCCGGACAAGAATACTCAATATTAATATAGTTACGTTTCCAAAATCTCGTGTACCATGGTTAACCAATGATAATTCTTTGTTAGCTTCTAAGCCAAATAACTTTCGATTTTCTTTTAAATGAAACCTTTGATTATTCTTAAAACTAATTCGACTTCCTCAGTGTAATAAATAATTATTATGCCAACTAATGCAAAGACTACCTAACTACCTTCAATCAATATTCTATTGAAGTACGTATCTTCATTCTTGCGGCTTTGAAGAACAAGAGACGCTGTACTTTAACAGCATTTGTTTTAATTTATGCGCTAGCTTTTGACTTATAGATAGTATTATTAATATTAATATTATTATGCAGAGGGATGCTAACGAGATTTTTTCTTTAATTATTAAATTTTATTAAAAATAATAAATTTTTGGTGAGGTCTACTAATAAATCAAGAGACTCATTGAATAAAAGTAAATTTTACCAAATTTTGTGATTTTTAAATTTTTTATTTTAATATATATATGCTTCGTTGAGTTGGAGCATCCTTAATTAACTAATTTATTTTAATCTCTGTCCTAGATGTCAAAATAAGAAATAGTTGCTCGCATGCATGCGCTCATCATGCTAGGTTGTAATTCACTTTGCCATGGTTGAATTATATGTTCTAACTCCCAAGACTTAATTATAGCTTTATTATGATGCCACGGAACTTGGTGTGGTAGATAATTGATCGATGCATGTATAATGCCTAAAAAGATCTGAGGATGCTTCTACTGACAGAAAATGTCTAGATTCGTTTGATTAAAACAAAAGAATAAACAAATCATTTAAGGCCCTAATTAACCAAATTGATCTGTTTAAAGCTATTTATTAACGCAAATTCCACTGT
The DNA here is from genome assembly GCA_025330945.1 of Mucuna pruriens. Taxonomy (NCBI): domain Eukaryota; kingdom Viridiplantae; phylum Streptophyta; class Magnoliopsida; order Fabales; family Fabaceae; genus Mucuna; species Mucuna pruriens. Next base: position 192,021 of record JAENHJ010000227.1, read on the forward strand.
TGTTTATCTTAATTATTATACCAAACTCTCAGGAGTCAGCTGCAAATTGCAAGTACGTTACTAGTAAATGTAAATATATGTCTCAACGCTTCTAAGCTCTTTCTCTGTTAAATGACCAAACTTGTGACAGACATGAAGGCGTGACCACGTGCAGGTGTGTCAAATGCAGTAAAAAAAAGAATAAATATTGTTATATCCCTTTAATTTTGTGTTTAATACATGATGTTACTCCATTATGATCTTTACCTACCTCAACACCTACATGGTCCTGTGGAAAATATTCTTGCATATTCATTATTAAAAAACACTTTTAATCTCTCATTTTATTTTTTGGTTTCCATAAGTTTACTTCAAATTAAAAAGTTCTATTATAATTCTTTATAAAGTATATATTTTTATTAGATCAAATTGATTTTCTCACTAATTTTTTCGCATCTACAGTGACTTGAATACCAATGACAATTAAAATATTGTTGATGAATTTATAACTTAATTTTAGTTATGAATATTATTATTATAAAAAATACTTTTCTTGCCATGAACTCAAACTAAAAAAAAATAAAATGAAAGACAAAATATATTTTAACTCATATTTATACATTTAGTTGTTAGGCCCACTGAATTTATTATCGTACTTTCTTTTTATAATTTAAGTTTAGTAGTCATACATTAATAATATAAAATAATTTTATATAGTCATCAAATTATAAATTATAAATTATAAATTACAATTTATTTAATTTTAAAGTAATTATTTGTAAAAAATTTAGTGCACTATGCATGGCTAATAGAAGTGTTTGCTCATGTCCAATTGTCCATCTCATATGTGTGGCAAAGCTTAGAAAAAACAAAGTCGAATTTATTTCCACTTCGGAATATCGTGTTTTTTTTTTTTGCCTTAATTTAAAAAAGGTTTGAACATTTTGGTTTTCACTGGGTCGTGGGGGATGTTGAATCACGCGTATTGTTGGCACATTTGGTTCAACAGGTTCTGAAGCTCCAGGCCCATAAGCTGCTGGCTTGACAGTGATGATTTGCAATGGCACATCATTTTAAAAAAAAAAAAAACACTATAGAATCTTCAGAATTTTTTGAAATAAAAATGTAATTTTCACTATCGTTGGCAAATTGGCGAGCAAATCACAAGATTTGGATCATTGGAATATTCCAAACTATAAACAGTTGATTTACAATTAAAATAAGAAAAATCCTTCCTTATCACTTTTGATTTTAGAAAGTATTTTTAACATGCATGTATATGAAAAAGATGGACATTATTTGAAAGGTCAAATGAGATTACGTAAGTATAGCTAATTATCTTCTATTAATAAGTGCATGTTCTCCTAATCAGATTCAAATGTTTGTTACGTATAGCATTAGTTGTCCATCTCTAGTATATATCCAAAAGATGATAATCAAATTGGCAATAGCTGCTTAATTAACCTTAGAATGGAATCATACGTCAACATGAGCAAGCGCCCACAACGTTCACACACGGACAATGGATAAGGTAAGCCAAAATTGAGATATGAAAACACCCTTTTCATAGTTAACTGGATACAACTTTGAACCACAAAAGGATCCATCACCCACAAGTCAACAACTACCACACTATCAATAAATAACAATTTGGACCAAAGAGAGCGAAGCAGGATGAGGAACTATAGGAAGGGAAGTTAAAGCACTAATGAAGCAGAACCCCACTTCCTTTAACAACTTGATGAAACACTTTTAAGTTTTGAAGTCTAAACTTTTGAGGCATCTCAAGGCTAAAACATGAGCAGAGAAGAATTTAAGTTACGTTGCTTGCTAGATAAACAAATTAATAATTGCCCTCGAACAAGTACCACATGTATGCGCAAACATGTTTAAGCCAAAGTTGCTTTCAATGTAGACATCAAGGTAAACTTATGGCCAGGGACCCTCCCCATCACATGCATCTCACATGCCCTTCATTAAATATAATCATAGTGCAAGAGACGACTCAGAGTATGCGAGTTTTCATTTTTTGTTGTATGATGAAACCATGGATTTCACATAGCAAATTTCTATTATGTCACGGTTCAATTTTTCCCTTTTTATTTTGGTTTTTCAGGACTAGCACAACATTTAATTTGGGGTAGGATTAAAACTAAATTTAGCGGTGCTATTGAAATTAGCAAGTCAACCAAATTAACAAAACACCATTACGTGCAAGATGGTAAAGAGTGAATTAATGAATTGGACGCTTCAGTTTATAAAAATAGGGGATGAAAATGTGAGGGATGTGAATTTTTTCCTCTTCTGGGTAGGGTTTCAATCTCAAGTTGTGGCAAATAGATAGAAAATGACATTGGCTATGACTAATGTGTATGGAAACCCTTCACAAATATTAATAGCAATGTGTGGCCGTGAATAGAGCTAGCAAAACACTAGGCAATTCAAGGGTTCCTTTTGTGCAACAAGTTTGAGTAAACAATGTGCTATTGTCGTAGCAATGTGAGCAAAGCACGTGAAAAATCTAGGAGAATGGTCCCTCCTAGTAGGTATTGAAAATTGAATGCTCCATCACGCTATAAAAAACAAAGCCTTCAATGATATCATAAATTAAGCTACGGGTCCAATCGAACTTGTATGGTGAATATCCTTACACCATTAGCGCAAATTGGTCCTGAAATGTAATACGGGTTTGATAGCTACCTGTTATTGTTATCAAATTTGCTAAAATATAATATACCTAATGACAGGACCTACACTTGTGCCAAAGGTGATAAATAGCAGGCACGTTTTGTATTTTCTTTTTCTTTTATTGTAAATTTGGGTTTCTCTCATATTTTGGAATTAGGATTCACAACAGATATTAACCTTACAATATACAACTGACTCCCCCATTCACAGGATGAAGATGAATTCATTCATCTATTGAGATATGCTGCTTAATCAAAATGTTCAAATTTCATATTTTAGCTTTAAGTACAAAAAACTTTTATTGAGAGAGTCGCACGTAATTTTAAGTGATTTTGTTTAAACACATTGTTAATTTTGGTAAAATTAATTTTAATTTGATAAATATGATTGAGATGTGTACTTACATGATCTTAATTATGATTTTTATATAAAAATTTATGTCATGATAAAAAAGACATTTTAACAATTTATTAAATTGGACGCTTAAGATATTTAGAACAAAAATAAAGAGTTTAAGATGTATTAAAAAAATAAATAACAAGGATTGTTTTAAACATTTTGTTAATTATTTATAAACGCAGTATTCCTGTTAGAATATATTGAGGATTGTTGTCAATCATGGCAGTTCAAGTTTTTATGCTTACTTTATCATATTCCACTATGAGTTGGGTCTATCTTTCAAGAAAAGAAACTAAAGAAAAGAAGACAAATCTCTCCACCACTCAGGTCATTTTAAGGCCGCTAGAGGATAACCCAAATATCCACTATGGGTCACAAACCCATGACCTTTCAAATCTATATACCATCCTGAAAAACTATGGCCACATTTTGATGGACCTTATCCATTTCAGAGAATTTTGAGGCATAAAAAAAGCATCGAGTTCCGGAAAAAAAAAAGACATAGAATGGACAATGAGGATGCATAACCTTTTTTTAAAAAGGGACCACGGTGGTCAAACAATGAATGATTTTACCCACTTCAATCTTCTTGGATTTTGGTAAACAAAATAAACACTAAAATAATTTTAAAACATGCTTTTTAGGTAATTTTAATCATTCAATAAAATATATTTAATGTTTCTAAACTAAAACCTTTAAGACACTAATTAAGAAGATTTTTTTTAATAAAACATGTTATCACACACTAATGCAACACGGATATGAAAAATAGTTATTTGACTTAATATATTAATTTTTACACTTTCTGGTTTAGTACCATTAATATTTAGATACTATATTCGATATCCAATTAATTTGAGTTGAGGTCTAAACATTGTAGGTGAAAATCTTTCTTCCGAATTGACACAATTGTTAAGATTGCCTCAACATTTATACAAGTTTAATGTGAGTTTTAACACATGACATTTTTATAGTAATAAAAATAATTTACTAAATATTATAATTTTATTTGTGTTAAATTGTATTTTTGTAAAAAATTATTTTGATATTTTATCTTTTAAAAGATTTATTTTAGATCTTTAACTTTCAAATTTTAGTTAATGATATCATTCTAAATTATGATATTTTTCGATTTTGGGATAAGATTTGAACTTTTTTTTATTTATTTAGAACATAAAACTTGTTCCATTATATTTATAAAAACTATAAAATTCAACTAATGATTGAATCAAAAGAGTCCATAAAAAAAAGATGAAAATAATATAAAAATAAGTCTTACAAGAAAATTGAAAATTTTAATATCATGTTATTTTTCAAATGCATGTGAGATGCAATTTTCATGTGATTTTTACCATGTATATAACATTTTTTGATTCGAACATTAATTGAGTTACATAATTTTTATATAGAATAAGTTTTATATTTTGAATCAATAAAAAAATTATTTTAAAGAATTCAAAAAGGACAAAAATATATTAGCCTTTTATTTAAAAAATTTCTTTCAACTTTTTTGATGAAAAATTATTTTTTAAATTATTCTAATAAATAATTTTTTTCCCATCAATTATATAACTAACCCATTTAATCTTTTTAGATATTGTTCATCCTTTTGGTTTCAATAACTTTCTATATTTAAATCTTATCATATCATATATGTGTATATATTATTTTTTTTTACCATATTATAGATATAGAGTATCTATCAACTTTAATAATGATTAATTTTTACTAAAAAAAACTTGATTGACTATTTTTAATAAAATATTTTTATAATTATATCTTTTTATTCACAAAACTCAAATTTAAAACTTTATTTGAGGAATATGAATCTAATTTAAATCCAACATAATGTTAGTACATATAACAAATTTTCAATTAATGACTATAGTTCTTTAGCTTGAGGAGGCAAATCATAAGATGAAATATCTTTTTAGTAAAAAAAATTACTTGGTTGCTTTTAACTATCTAATATTATTTATCAAGTAATTACTAAAGTTTTAAGAAATATGGTTGTTAGTTAATTTTTTTTATACTTTTTTGAGGCCTCAAGTAAATGCTTTATGTACCACACACACCTAAGCCACCTTTGGGAGCTATATTTTTAAAAGATTTGAACTTACAACCTGTTTGTTTAGAGGGAAATAAGGAAGAAGAAAAATAAGAAAAGGGAAGAAAAGTGGAAATAATTCTCTTCCATTATTTGTTTAGAAGTGAATTAGAAATGAAATTATGAAATTTCTGTGGGGCTCAAGTGAGAGAAGTTCCCTCCTCAGCAGGCATGAAATTTGAGTGAAGATTTAGGGAAAATATTCATATACATTTGTAACCTTCCTTACACATTATTTTTCATGCGGATGCATTGTCCTGTGACTTGCCCGAGGGATGTGGATTGCCCGCAGTTGGAGAGAGAAGGAAGACTAAGTCGCCACCCTTCCTTTTTATTTTTTATTTTTATAAAATTAATAAAATATAAGAAGGAAAAATTACAATCCTTAGATCATTACTGCATGGTTAACAGCGTGAAATAGCCACCATGAGTTTCAACTAGAGCTTCAACACCACCTAATCCTTGTCAAAATTTCGTAATAATTTTACTATGCAAAATTGTGAAATTTATAAGCAATTAAAGAAACCAAAATTTGATATTTTAGTTCAGCATCCACACCCATAGTTCCCAATAATGACATCGAATTTCAACAAAATTTTACTTCAGCACCACCCACCACCATCTTTCCTATAATCGTCGATTTGTTGCCTTCCCTCAAGGATCCATACCACATGTGTTGCGGGAGAAAATTCTATCCAGTTTTCAAAAAATTGGATGAGATACATGGGTCCCTAATATTTTTATTATAATATTACAAAGAAAGTAGGTAGATTTTCTATTTATATAGTCTACAAACTTATAAAAAATTACTAATATTTTTATCCAACTAATTATTCTTAACTCTAAGTTATTCCATACTTGAGTTATTTTATTTCATTTTTATTTTAAATTAAAAAAAATCTTAAATGATTTAAATTGAGCAAGAATCACTAAAATTTTTTAAAAAAATTTCGAATAATAATTTATCTTATATAGATAATTTATACCTTGTGTTTCTAATTATATTCAAATTCATTTTATTAATTATATTCAAATGAAATAAAAAGATACTAAATCATTAATCATTTATTTTCTACTGGAGTAAAAAGAGTTCCATCTATAAAGCATAAACTGAAATGATATAATAACATTGACCGAAATATAACAAAATACTCCTAAATTAGAAAAGTGATAAAACAGTACAAATATATTAAAATAGGCCCCATGAGGAAAGAGTCACAACTCTTATGTTAGCCCGAGACCTCTATCATAACCAGTACTGGACTCGGAGGAATCCACTTGAGAATTGGGCAAGTAAACAACAGGACCTGACCTTGAACCATGAGTTGATGAAATAAAAAAGTTGTCACTAGGGGTGTAGCAGGTCTTGCTACATTCTTTCAATCGAAAGGTTGAACTCTAGCATCATTCATATTGTAAAAGAAAACATCGAAATAAACGTAGGGACCAAAAGTAAACTTGACCTCTCTATCATATCACTTGTGACAACCTTCGTAATCGAATAACCATACACCTTCTGGCTCTCTGGAGTGCTTGACCAAGTAGACCAATATGTACTCTACGCCTTGCCATCTACTCCACAAGTGTAATGTAATAACCATGAACAAAGTGACAACATAAACACAAAAAATGGTCAATATCCAAAAACAAGTATATATAAATATCTGCAGATGACACAAACAAAGCCTAGCCATCATACATACATATACACAATTAAAATATACATCATACAATCTAACAAATACATACCAGAACACGTAGCAATAGACATATATGACAATTAATCATTGAGTTAACAACTTATTCCAACGATTAGACAGTTGTGTCTCTTAATATAATAAATAATCAATATGACTCACTAGTTAAAAACATGACAAATGTCAAAATCATTTCACAAACACACCAAACTTTGATGTTGGGAGAAACCCAGGCAATGTGTTGAGTTGGGATAGTTGTTACCACGACATGGAATGTATAAACCTGGTCTCCTATGGAATAACATATCATCAAGAAACATAGTACTTTTCTAACCAGGGACCTCCACTAGTCTTCCTTCACCCGTCAAGAAATAAGGTGTATTTGCTTATCTACTAACAACTTGACTCGTGCATATGGATGTATGAAACACCAATGCACATATATCATCTTTAGATTATTATTTCCAACTTTTTTTTTTTGAGATATACTCATCCCACATTGTACCTTGACTCAAAGAACTCAAAATTCAACGTAACACCATTATGGATCACAAAGACACTACCATTCATGTGATCCTCCACTTAAATCTAGCTATACCTTCTTAGTGTTTCATAATATGTTAATACGTGCGTGGATTAATTTCTTTTAAGTATACCCGTAGTATATGTTTTATGATACATTTAAACAAAGGTTTCACCTGAAAATTTTTCAAAAAATATTAACATTACTAGAAATATGCCATTTACCTCTGAATTTTCCTATGAAAATAATTTGCAAGAACCTTTGTGTGAATTTTGCTATGGAATATAATTTGTAAGAAATTCTTATGAATTTTGCTACCAAAATATATTTATAGAAACTTCTTGCAAATTTTGCTACCATTTCAACAATCATAGCAATTTTTTTGTAGATAAAAAATGATAGAAAATTTTTTGTATTTTTTTTATTTCCTATGAATTTATTTGAAAATAAATAATTGTAGCAAATATTTCATACAAATTTAAAATCTGCAGAAAATAATACCTGCGAATTTTTTTCGCAGGAAAATTTGCAAGAAAATTTTTCATTAAATTAATAACTATTATAATTGAATAAAATAAAATATATTATAAAAAATTAATTCATTAAATTGAATATATTATAAAATTATTATATAATAAAATTAATTATACTAGAAATGTACTATTTACTTTAACTTTTCTTGCCAAAAATAATTTGCAGAAACTTTGTGTAGATTTTGCTGTGGAATATAATATGTAAGAAATTCCTACGGATTTTGATACCAAAATATATTTGTAAGAACTTCTTGCAAATTATGCTACCATTTCAACAATTGTAAGAATTTTTTTTTTTTGCAGATAAAAAATAGTAAAAAATTTCGTAGATTTTTTTTTGTTTCCTACAAATTTATTTGAAAATAAATATTTACAAAAAATATTTCATACAAATTTAAAATTCACAGAAAATAATATCTATGAATTTTTTCACAGGAAAATTCATAAGAAAATATGTAGGAAAGTTCTTCATTAAATTAATAACTATTATAATTGAATAAAATAAAATATATTATAAAACTAAATTTATTAAATTGAATATATTATAAAATCATTATATAATAAAATTAATTACATTGCATAATTATTATGAAATAAATAAAATTAATATATAATTATATATTAACTATTTTATTAATTATTTTATTTTTCATAATATAAAACTATTTTATTTTATTTTTCAAACTTAATTTTTATCATTTTTATATCTTTATTTTGATATGAAAAAGTTTATACAATATAGCTTGAACCTGTTTTTTTTTCATGTGATTTTTCTTGTATATTTTTTATGTGTATTTTTGTGTGTGAATATTTTTTAAATATATTTTCTTAATGCTATAATAGAATATATATATATATATATATATATATATATATATATATATATATATATATATATATATATATATATATATATATATATATATATATATATATATATATATATATATATATATATATATATATATATATATATATATATATATATATATATATTCTTAGAATAAAAGTTAACATTATTACGTGAAATTTCAAGGATTGAATTGTTAGTATGCAAAATTAAGAAAACGCAAAAAAATTTAAAATATCAAATAAATTGCTAAATTTTTTTGTTTACTTTTAATTTAAATCCTAAATCTATTTAATATTATTATTTTAGTATTTTTTTAAATTTTATATTACAATTGATTTGTATTTTTAGGATTTTTAAAATTTTTTTCAATTCAAAAACTAATACGAACGTCTCTTAATTTCAAAAAACAAAATGACTCTGTACTTTCGTAATTTATTTTAATTTTAATTTTTATATTTTAAAATTTTGGTTTTTAATTTCTATAATTTTATTTTTAGGTTTTAATTTATATACTTTCTTTTTGTGTAGATTTTGATTCTTATAATTTTATTTTGTTTAGATTTTGGTCCTCATGCTGACATATTGTAACTTAAAAGTAAAATTAAGAACTAAAAATGAAAATTATAAAATATAAGATTTAAAACTAAAATAAAAGTAAATTATAAAAATTAAAAATATTGTGTGGTTTATGTCATTATTTTTTGCTCTTTTGCTTACTATTGGATGTTCACACCACTTCCTTTGTGTCCAAAACGCGCACAACGTTCCATTCCACAACAGCGAAAAGCGGAGTGCATTTTCATGGATTTCAAAATCAATTGAGATGAGTCATGCGTTTTGTTCTTTTCTTGTTATGTGTAAATGCACTTTGTTCCTTTTCGGAATTTGTGATTGTTTTTTGTTTTGAATTTTGGGGGAATTGGCATTGACCCGATTTTTTGGTTGGTGTAGATTCTAATAAGAAATTTCGCGACAAGTTAGGGAGCCAGCAGAGAGATGAATCTGCTCTGAGTGAGAACAAGTTGAAGGTTTGAAGATGCATTCATTTGCTTGTGTCGTGATTTTTTTTGTGTGTAATTGGTGTTTTTGAATAATAGATGTTGAATTTAATTTTAATTATTTGAATCTAATTTGTTGTGTTTGGGGTTTTGGGATTGCGGTTTGATTTATTCACTATATGAGTGTTGTTTTTTTCTTCTTAATTTATGAAATGGAAGTATATATATATATATGTATATTTTCTATTATACCATAGTAATGTCTACTTAGTAATCTGATCCCAAGGTGGAAGGTTCAAATTCATATGTTTAGTCCTACCACAATACCTGCCATCATCTTATATTTTTGTCATCATTCCTCTATATATATGAAATTCAAATAGCTTTGAGCATACTATGTAGGTATTCATTTTATTATGTATCTCTAATATTTTCTCCTGGTTGAAATTTGTATGATGCAGGAGAAGTTTGAAAAAAGAAAATTTGAACTATTTTCTCAAAATTCAACATTTGCATCAGAAGAAGATGGAGCTGATAGTCAATTGCCCACATATCACATGCCTTCTCATTTTGATATATGGGTAAATACATTTGGAAAGAAAAAAGGAAGGATATCTGGACTTGGATTTTGATATATTTATTTTCTTTAATAAATATTTTTAGGACAAAAGAGAAATAATATAAAAAAAAACTAGAAGTTAGCATTTAAAAAAACATTAAAAGCTTTTAAAAAAAGTTATTTACTAAAATAGGTCTAACAAAATTTTTAGTTAATAAAAAAATTAAAAACTAGCTGAAATAAGACATGAAATATAACCAACTAATGTTTAATACAACGCTTAAAGAAATTATTATCAAAATAAAAACAATTAACATAAATTTATGATGTGGGTGGATGCATATTTATTAATACAGAGATTTCGTTTGCAACATCACATAAACAATTGTCTTTAATATTCTATAAATTTGATAAAAATTTTAAATACTAAAAATATAAAATTTAATTTATATAAATATTAATTAAATTAAAAAATTTATTAAAAAAATGTTATATTTTTAATAAAAAAAATGTAAAAGCTCCTGCAGAATCACAATGTACAAGAAAATTATTTAGGAATAACAAAATTCTCAAGAAATATATCTGGAGATTTTCATACAAAAATTCTCACAGGCTCATCATAAAAATATACATGGCAATTTTCCTACAGGCATATTCGTAGGAAATACTCCTTTCTTGTGAATTTTCCTACGACAATTTTCGCAGGAAATGCTCCTCCTTGTGTATCTTCTTATGAATTTTCTTGTTGGTTTTTTTTATGAATTTTTTTGCGAGTTTTCCTACGAATTTTTCAGTGAATTTTGTTATGAATTTTCTCGCAGAATCCGAACACTTTCCTGCAAATTTAAAATCGTAGGAAGATGTTTCTTGTGAAAATTTCTTGCAAATTGTCCTACAAATTTTCTATGATTTTTTTTGCGAATTTTCCTATGAATTTTTATGTGAATTTTCCTACAAAATATTTCTGCACATAAATTTCTTGTCAATTTATAATTCGCAAGAAAGAATTATCCACAAACAATTTGAAATATAGTAAATTACCAAAATTATCTATTTATTTAATACTATTTTTATAATTTAAAAAATTAATTTCAAATTATTTACAAGGATTTTTAACTTAATTCTTTCACAGTAATTCATAAGTATGTTATTATTACATAAGATAGGCTCCTATGAATTTCATAAGTATTTTTAAAGTAAATTTTACTATTTTGCTCTTAAGTTCCATTACTTAACCACTTTACTAGTATTTACTTTGTTTTAAACTCTAAAAATTACCCCCCCTTTATTAGGGCTTAAGTAAATTATATTAACTAAATTTTAATATTTTAAATTATAAATCATGAAATTCCAATTTGGCCCTTTTATATGCATTTTTCATTCTAGTCTCCAAACTATTCTAGATTCACTTTTTTTCATTCCAATTTTTTTCTCGAACCTTAATAATTTATTAAAATTACTTTAAATAACTTTTAACTAATTAATCTCATTGTGTTAAAGGCTATAAAATTTTATTAGCCTCCATTTTGCTAAAAGTTATTTGTTTTATAAATACAATCTTTTAGGCCAAATCCTTCTCTACTCTTACCAATATCTTGTATTAATTAAGGCTTCTAATCCATTTTAACCACTTAAAATAATTTTTATGGCTTTTTACTCTGTCCAAAGGTCACGGAAAATCATCAGTGTCAAGGTTACATTTTTTGTATTCTTAAATCTTATGCCAAGTCGGAGGTTTTAGAGTTTTAGTTCAAAATAACATACATCATCCAGAAGCTCATCGTACATAACCATATATCACTTTAAACACAATATGCAACCAATATACCATCACAAATCATATAATACAATAACATTCATGAGATTAAAATACCAAAATAACAAGATAGCACATTTTATTAAAATCTCATCAAATAAGGCTTATCCTTTATAGAAAAGGTTCACCACCCAAAAACATAAAACAAAACATACAAGTTTACAAAAAGTCCATGGGGCCTTCATCTCCCTTTACCAAAGTATCCAAGCAAAATTAAGTTGTCTATAATATCTTTAAGAAAATCCACCAACTCTACCATTTTGAACCCAAAATCATGATCTTGGAATGAAAATGAGAAGATGATGGAGAAATAACATTTGTTTTTAACTAACATGTTAATATTCCAAGCTCTTGTGGAAGAAAGTGAAGCAAAATGATGCTAGGAAGGGAGGGATGTTTTTGCCATGGCTAGGGGGAGAAGGAAGAGAAAAATCTGAACCTTCAAAAGAGAGAAGAGACTAGGGAAATGGTTTATGGGTTTGGGTTTTCAAACTAGTAAATAGATTATTTCTTTTTTAATTTTATTTAAATGTTTTAAATGAATTGGAATGATTTAAATAAAATGAATTTTCCTCCCACTTGGGGTTCTAGCTGGACAGATCCCACGGGGCAATTCCCATGTGAGGGTTTTCAAATTTTAAGCATGAATGAGGCATGGATAGATTTTTAAATATATTATGTAAGGAAAGGTTTTTCCACAGACTGAAATTCCTTCATCATGATTAGTGAAATTACGGAAACATAATAACCACTTCTTAAAAATAAATACTTATAAATGTCTTCAAGGTCAAAAAAATTATTTTGAAAGAAGGTTGACATTACCTTTTCACACATTTCTTTAATATATTTTTTATTATTAATAAAAATTTATTAAAAATCATAATTTTTCATAAGTCTCTAATCTCATTTGACGAGTTTCTTTTATTTTTATAATTTATAATTAATTAAAAAGAAAACATTAAAAAATGTGTTGGCAATCCTCGCCTAATTTGAAAGCCCGTTGTACCGTGCCAAACAATGAAAATCTATAAGTAACTCGCTAAATACAATTTACTTACTACTATACCAACTCTAACAAATAACCGGTGCTTCCCCCCCTCAGCTTAATTCAATGACTTCTATTATTTATCTAACATAATTTTATAATACTTTTTTATTTATCATTAACTACTTCTTCCTCAAATTCTCTTCGTCACTTTGTTCATCTTTTCTCAACTTGTCTCTTATCTCTTCATATGTCTATGATAATTGTATACATTTTGTACAATTTCGTTGTACAAAAACAATTTCTTTAATTCATTTAACGTGTAAATTATAATACAGTACTGTGTTCCATTTCTTTAATTGAATGCCGACACTGGAATTCCTATCGCCTGAAGGGTGATATCATGTAATTGTCTAAGAGCTATCTAGTCCACGTCACAGGCCTCAGAATAATAATAAAGCCTATACCGAAACCACTAAAGCTTATTTTGCTACTTGTATCTGTACTACATGCTGTCACAGCATCTCTTTTCATAACGCTTCCATGGCGTTAAATGCATATCTAAGAATTCACACACACAAAAAAATGTATATCTAAGAAACGTCAGGGATCGACTATATATATCATCCTAAATTCATTATAGACATGAAAATTATATATTTGTTATTTATACATCCTTTCTAGTTTAGTTGATTCACGGATTGGTCCATGATTTTAATGTTTGGGATAAATTGAATAAAAATTAATTAAATCTTATGAAAGGAAATGGTCATTGAATTTTTTATTTTGTTAGACACATTACCAAATTAAAAATACTAAGAATCTCACAAATACTCTTCTGCATATTCAGTTGCTCATTCTCCCTCGGCAAGTGACACTAATTAAACATTTTAGAGAATTTTTTAGTCAAGGCATGTTTCTATAATTGTAAGAGAAACACAATGCAACATAACAGGGGAGAGTGCAAGTAGTAAGACAAAGGGATTATTTAAGAAGAAAGATTAAGACAAAGCATAACCATCACAAAGTAGCATGCCTCATGCTTAGGTCGTCAAGCCACTTTTTTGCTTCACAAACCTAATCCACTATAGAACCTTTTCTCTTTCGAATATATTTATTGTAAAATCAGTGTTACATTCTGTGTTTCAACTTTCAAGTATATAAGTGAGTACCATTTCTGATACTTGTTCACTCTAGAGAAGAGAATCTAATCTAATTTGAAACAAAAATGAAGGGCAGTGCAGTTGAGTCTGGAGAAATTTCAAAAGGAGCAGCCCCAAGAAAAGGGTTGATCATAGGGCTCTCAATAGTGGACTTTATTTTGAGAATTGTTGCAGCTATTTCCACACTGGGAAGTGCATTGGGCATGGGAACAACTAGGGAAACACTTCCTTTTGCCACCCAGTTTGTAAAATTCAGAGCTGTATTTAAGGACCTTCCCACATTTGTGTAAGTGCTCTTTTTTTTTTATAGAATTCTTGGTATATGCCTTAAAATTATAATTTTTTTATTAAGACAACGTGATAAAAATAAAAAAAATGACACTGAGGATGTGAAATATGTAATTCCAGGTATTTTGTGACCTCCAATTCTATTGTATGTGGCTACCTTGTTCTTTCACTTGCCCCGTCATTCTTCCACATAGTAAGGAGTGCTGCAGTAAAAAGCAGGGTTCTCCTGGTCTTTCTTGACACGGTAATTACACTAATTATTCTCTAATTTTCAAGCCATGGAATGCAATTCCAAGCTCAGGCACCAATTTGGTTACTGGGGAAGATTTTGTTGAATGTGTTAACCTTTTTTTCCTCTTTATTTTGTTGGCTATTTTGCTCTGTTAAATTACCATGTTACTATTTCTTTCCCGGAAAAAATTGTCTGCATAGACCGAACTTTAGTAATTTTAGAAAAAACTTAAATCCTACTTTGACTAAAAATAATATTAGTGTTTGAATAGTGTAATAAGTTTCTCTCACTTTTAACTAGCTTTTAAGATATTATAAGATAATATCAAAATTTATTTTAATAATTATTGTTAGATCTATTAAACTATTATGGAAAGTTATTGGAGCACATGAAGATGTTATAACATGAACTTTTTATCTTGTTAGATATTACTGCCAAATGTTTCTAATGAAGGTTAGGTTGAACTTGTGAAGGTTATGTTTGGTCTTCTCACAACTGGAGCCTCAGCAGCAGCAGCAATTGTCTATGTAGCACACTATGGCAACTCAAATGCCAATTGGTTTCCATTCTGCCGACAATATAACAACTTCTGTGAACGAATTTCTGGTTCACTCATTGGCTCTTTCATTGCAGTAGTTCTGTTTATCATACTTATTCTCATGTCAGCAATATCAATAAGCAAGCATTCATAATTGGTACCTATTGTTATATTCTTATGAACACCTTATTTGGTTCTAATTTTATTTATTTTTTAATAAAATTGGTAATGACCCTTCTATATTTTTCATAAATTTCAGTGGCTTCTCGTCGCGGCTATACGAACACATTGTGACAACAAAATACCTCTTAATATTTGCTTAGTTGGCTTTGGTTTTGGAACAAAAAAAAGATGGTTGACAGAGAAAAGTTGTGGTGTGCATAGCTATGAATTGATCTGAATGTGTTTGTCTAGCCTTCCCTGCAAGCTTGGTAGCTTCAAGCTTTCAATGTAAACCAGTCTAAAGACTCTCTAATTCTGAAGGGCAAATTTCGTGTGTAATGAATATCTTACAATAATTACGAGTCTTCAATGACAAAAAATATCGTACTAGAAGCTTTTTGTTATTCTTCGTTCAGTGTTTATGTTCAACAGTCACGAGTCATGACCTCTTTTGCTCTAGGTGTAAAATAAAGGAAATAGTTTACGCATTTTATTTTACTTTTACATTAATTGTATCTAGCTTATTTGCATGTACTGAAACAGGATTAATCTATATATGCAATAATTAGACCGCTCTAAATAATAATGTGAAAAAAATAAGAATCAAAGGAATTAACAATAAAAATATAGAATTTAGTTTTGATAAGTAAAAACATAATATTTTCTAATTATATGATAATTCATAAATCATAATTAAATGAGTATGTAAATATTTATATTATCATTATATTTTAACTTAATTCGTAAGATATATTTAGTGTGGTATTATAAAATTTAATACGATCCAGTCAGTTTTATCAGTAAATCAGTTTACATATGTTCAATGAATATTGTATCATTGAATTGAATTTAAGTGAAAGTAAATTTGGGAGTTGTGAATAGGTGGCAGAATCCGCCGCCAGTGTGGCCCGGTGGGCGAGGGAGAGAAAATGACTATGGGTCAGAATTTTGTTGATATGATTCAACCAGAATAATTTGAGTTTTGTTTTTTTTTTTAATATTTATTTTAAAAAATTAAATAAATAATTTCAGGTTAAATCAGTCTAATTTTTTAAAATAATTTTTTTAAATTAAATTGATCTAATTCTATTTGAATTATATTTTGAGTTTCATTTATCTTGACTTATTCTATAAAATCAAACTCATTTTACTATCTCTAATTTGAAAACATCAATATTATTAAAAAATTACACATAGTTTATCTTAATTTTTGGAATATAATTTATATATTTATTAGATAATTTTATACCTTAACATTTGATTTTAAATTAAAATCTAATATAATATAAAAGTATATAGATAATCTTATAGATAATGAAATTTTTTGGGAAGTGAGATAGAACTTTGAGTCCTAATAATTATTTTAACAACAACCACTGCAATATAATTATATTTATCATAACGGTACAATTATTTTAATTATTAATTACATTATCTTAAATACATGGTTGAACGAGTGACTTTTTACTTAGTTAATAAAGACCAAGATTAGTAGCACAAATGACATGGTACGTCAGTTGTCTTCCAGTGGCTAAATTTTTTTAACAAAAATGTTGGAATTTGCAATTGTTTGTGTATTGGGCTTTGCACGGATCAATGGCAAACATGCTTGCTCTCAAGTTAGGACTCTGAACTTTCTTATTCCGATATGTTTTTATGGGCTTGAGCAGATTTTAGTCATTCACTTTTCTTAAGCAATTTTAATATGCATAGGAATAAACTTATATACAATACTATAGATATTATTATACTATTTTTCAACCAAAATTAAAATTTACCTCAATAATATGTATTGACATTAATGAAATAATTTATTAACATATTATTGAGATAAAACTCCAAATAACACATTATGTATCTAAGTTTTTTTCCTAATAAATAATTCAAATTATAAATGAAAATAGGAAATAAATAAAGATTTAGAGTTTAATTCTAGTTTAGATGGAAAGGTGAATAAAGAAATGGTTTAATTTTGACATATTTAGTGTAGACATTTTTTTTACACAATTAACCTATGAAAATGATTTTAGGTGTCAATTTTAAACTAATAAATAAAAAAAGTTAACTAATTTTCAATTACATAAAAATTCATGCGCTCACACTATTATATATCCTAATTAAATTCATTAAAAAATTTTATTTTTGAAACAATATCTATATAAATCTTTTTAGCTAAAATATATTTTTGTTTTTTAAATTGAGACTAATATTAATTTTAATCTTCAAATTTAAATTTTCTTTTTTTAATTCTATATTTTGAAAATTATTATTTTAGTTTCTCTGTACAAACGTTTTTAGAGACATTTTTTTAATATCAACCATTTTCAAAATGTAGAAACTAAAAAAATTCAAATTAAGAGATTAAAATCAAAATTATCTCAAAATTTGAAGGAAAAAAAAATATTTTAACTTATTTTTTTATGGAAATAAGCGTATCAAAAGTAAATGCTTCAAAAATTGGTTTCTTAGTATTGATTATGGGAGACGAGATTATTATAGTTGATAATTTAAAATTTATGTGTTGAAGCTTTTCTGAATTTATTGTTAGATTATTTTTGAACTCTCAATTATGTGGAAAAAAATTTAATACTCTGAAGTTTGCTAGGTGTCTTTTTATAAGAGGAGGGTTAAATTGAGGAGACACACATAGGTGGAGAGAGTATGAATTTTCACAAGACAAAAAAGAGAAGAGAGAGGGAGAGAAAGAGAGAAAGAAAGTGTTATATTTTCATCTTTACACACAGTCATGTCAAAATTGTGATATCTACTTCGCTAACCGTTGGATCCGGTTAGAAATTTGGCAGTAGGTTCAACACACATAGTTTTACATCTTGATTGTTTGGATCTTGATTTGGAGGTATGTGGTGTGAGAAATCGTACAATAGCACAATTTTGTGAGTTCTTTACTTTTTTGTTCCTTATTTCTTGTTTTTGCAAGTTTTACTTGGTTGCTTATATTGGCTGGTTGTATGCACAAATAGTACTCTTGACTAGAATAGTCTTGTATTTTTATTTGATTATAATGGATTGATCTCTTTGATCTTTGATCTTAATGACCCGTGATTTTTCTTCTCACATTGAGAAGATTTTTCACGTTTATGTCTATTTTATTGTCACCATATTGATAATACATGTTTTTCAGTATCTTGTTATTTTCCCCCTCATTTATTAATTTAAGAAGCGCTTAATCTGATCTACTTCGTGGTCTAATCCAATACCAACTACCAAGAATCTAGGATTCAACCAATTAGATAATAACACTAATGCGAAATATGAGTCGTTCAAGTGATCTTATTTTAAATTCTACTTACCTAGATTGACTTTCAGTTTCATGACTATGCAAATATTAGGATTAGTACTTAACAAAAGTCTGAAACGTGTCATTATCAGTTCCCTTATTATTACTTTTTTTACAAAGCCTTATTGTTAATATTAGCCAAGCACAAGCCAATCTCATAGACACGTATTTCATTGCTTTCCACGCGGTTCAATGACCTTTGTTTCTCTCAATCAACACTTCCGTCATCTTTTGGATAAGACAATGTACAAAGATTCACGTTAACTTTGAAAGCCGGTTTGGCTTCAATTATTGACATATAGTGCAGAATTTGCCATATATGTCCTTGGTCAAAATAAATTATCATTGTATTATCTACAAAAAGTGAACGATCATATCTACCTTCACATGCTTCCAATTCCAAAGCATCTGGTTTAAACTTAATCCAGTTAAGGAATGTAATTCTTTAGGTATATTCTCTGCCCTCGAGTATAAAAAAAAATTTATAATTAATAAAATCAGTTATTATCGCTTGATTATATTAATTTTATTTAGTTTTTAAAATTACTCTCCATTAAATTTTGTTATAAAAAATAAGAAAAATTCATTCGAAATAAAACTTCAATTAAATAGAAAATATTTAAAATAATATAATTATATAATATAAAATTTATTATATATTTTAATATTAACTTTGAGAATTTTTTCTTAAATTGGAAACGTAAGAGAATATCAACTTTAATCGAGACTCGATTAACTCGTCCTTCTGTTCGAATAGTGTCAATGAGGCAATGAAAATCCAATTTTTTTTAAATAATATATATTTGACATACTTTTACATAGAATCTTCATGATTATGCTACGGATGACGCTTATCGTCATGACTAGACAACAATCCAAGTTCTTTTTTTCTTTTTTCTTTATTTGTTGTATCCTAGCTAATCATACATTTAGTTCACATATATGGGCTGGTCAATGGTGCTACTCTGCTTCACATGGTGCTTCATTCCCTGAATCTGCTACATAATAGTTGGTCATTCATTTCAACCGGGTGAGATTTTACAAAAGGGTCTATTCCAATATCGGCATTGTTGGTTTGAAAATCGAAGGTTGAGCAATAGGATGCATCAGCTAAAATTGGACCCAAGTAATTCATATCCAAAAGGTAAGTAAGGGACCAAGTCCTTGGAAGGTTCATCATTTTCTGTTCAACATCATTGTTTGCAGTTGTAAGATTAGCAATTTGGACCGTTGGGTGTGCCTTTTGGTGCTCTAATGCTTTTCCCAAGTGCTTCTTCTTATAGATCCTGCACAAGACCCAGTCATCCAGCTGATGACACATCCAACACCAAGGGAAATGTCAATTATAAAGCAACATTGAATAGAAAACTAAATTGTAAAAGTTGAATAAGTAACAACAATGAGGTCAAGGCTTAAAAGGCTTTACTATTACCCTCATGGACCCAAATTTCCTGCTAGCTGGTTTTTTTGATTCAGCCAATCGATACTCATGCATGATCCAATCAGTCTTGGTGCCCTTTGGTGGCCTACCCTTGTAAAAGACTAAAGATTTCTTCAATCCAACATGCTTAGATCCACTGAAGATTGCCTTGTCTGTGCCAGTAGCCTTCCAATACCCAGACACGGTTGCTCGGTTAGGCCTCACCCCATTTGGGTACTTCCTGTCTCGTGGACTAAAGAAATACCATTCATTTTCTCCAAATTCTGTTTTATCTGCATTCCATGATGACAAGTGTGTTAGAGATGTAATACAACACCATTTATATATCATTCCTTGGTTTTTACATGGTACCAGAGCCTCTATGATCGACTTGTCTAGAACAAAGTTTTAAATTCATGGTGGTAACAGTTGCAGTTTAATTGCGTTTATGATATTGTGAAAAATTATAGATAAATGCGGTTAATGGTTAATGCAGCCACAATTGTAGCTGTAAACACATAAAGAACTTTGATGGTACAGTCAAAATTACAGTCACTTACCGTTTTTTAATTGTCCTCTCTATTCTACTAATAAAAAGTTGAATTTCAGGATAAGGTAGGTAGGCTTGTGCATTATTCATTTTTCAACCCCAAAGAGGTCTTGCATGAAGGAACATATTGAGATGCAATATATAAATTGGGATTGTTGGTTCATGACAAGTGAAGCATGCATAGAGACATTATTATGGTGCAATAAACATGAAGTGATGCATAATAACAAAGCTTTTGCAAGTGATGTTACAATATACCTGGCAATTCCCATGGATCAAACTTATAGAGATCCACTTCTGGGATGATAGATGCAGGGCATGGCTTGGATGTGGCTTGATTACAAAGGTAATAAACAATTAGTTCCTCGTCCGTAGGGTGAAACCTAAAGCCAGGGGGTAGTTCAGAGGTTGTGCTACCATCCATTGAGTAAAAAGTATCAATTTGGTGTGGGACAAGAGAGGAGAAAGTAAGTGAAGGAAATTGGAGAAAATTGCAGAGAAATGAAGGTGTTTGAAATGTTTGCAAGGAGATTGGTGCTCCTTTTATCTTTGAGGGTTTTTGTCCTTTAAGTGGAGTTGCATGGCTATGATTGGATGATAGGATAAATTTTCCTATTCCTAGTACATACGTCACGTGACATGCATGCGCCAATGGGGGGTCAGAACTATTTCGCATGTATATCTGTTACTGACTTTTGCACTTGGTTCTTTGAACCAAAGCTTGGACGTCTATATCCATATCGAGTTATATTCAATTCTCCTTAGAAATGTTATTGGCAGTTGCACGTTTGTATTCCCACATAATTAATTATGTAGTCAGCAGCCATTTCTAGGTCCTCTCTGAATTGTTAAACATGATCATTTTTTCACCAAACTAAATACATCATTGCTTGGTCCATGCAATATCGTTAAAGAAAAAAGACCATAAAAGTTGTTCTTTTTGCTTTTCTTCTTTTTTGGTGGAAGTATGTGATTATAAATCATCTATTTGTTTTTAAAGTTGTCTATTTGCATCGAGAATTTACCGTGTTTCATAAAGACTTGAATTGAAGTTTGTTGTTAAAAGTTTTACTCATTCTAATCACGTCTAACACCTTGAATGTTGGTAAATACAATAGGCTTAAACATGTTAAATACGATTAAATTTAATTTTAATTTTCTAAATTTTTTGCTTTAGTTTTTTTCAGTAATTATTTTTTAAAAAAATTTATATCACTACTTAATGATAATATGCTATACATTTAACAGTATTACATTTGTAATTGTCATTCATATACAACATTTGATAAAATATTACAAAAAATTAGTAAGTAATATTTTTATATTTTCATAATATTTTTAAATATTATCAAAAGTTTTATATATATATATATACAAAAGTAACATATTACAACATCAATAAATAGTAATAAAATTATTATTAAAAATATAATATAAAGACTTGGTATAGTCACTTTAAATTTATCCTTTTCATTTTAATATATCTATTTTTTAGTTTTATACCTTTTTTTTTTTTTCAAATTTTCTCTCTAAAACTATGTTTACTAAACAATTATTTTCAAAATTTATGACAACTAAAAATTTAAAAAACTGAAATAAAATTTAATTAGAGATTAAATATATATTTTTTCCAATATAAAATGTGTGTTGTATATATCAGCAATGACGCAGCTCCTTAATCCATGGCAAAATATGGTGGGGGATTGGGAGCATGTGTCTTCTACCTACGGGTTAACCACCATAGAACAAAAATTCAATATGAAATCACACCAATGAGAATGAGCCGAATCGAATTTAGTGAAGTCAAATTTTCACACATAAGTAAGCACCTAAATTTATATTTTAAAGTTAATTTAACAAAATAAAACAGGAATGCCTACAAATTAATTTAATTATATTTTTCACACAGTTCTATATATCTTCATCTAACCATTCTAAATTACCAAATGCCTGTAAAAGTGTATGCAGATAATCCACATCCACGGGGCACAATGAAAAGGAATCGCAAGCTTTCTTAGATGCTACAGCTATTCCCTTTTTCTCTATGAGAATTTATAACCTGGTTTTTGAAGAGACACATAAAACGTAAGAAATTATTCGTGCTAAAAATAAGAGAGCAAAAACTCATAAAGTACACACAAAATGTAGGAGGAGGTTTATTGTTTGTGTGGGTAATAAATCTAAAATCCTAAAATTTAGTTCGTTTTCAGGCATCAAGAAAGATTTTTGGGAAAGTAAATTTAGATTCTCATGTTTGTACAAATTTTGTAAAAACATTCTAAAAAATGGTTGATTTCCATAAATAGAAGTCATTGTATACCACAACTATCTATTTCCATCGCATTATTACACATTTTTTTTCACTTTTATTTTTAATTTTTTTCAATTAAATAATTTTTAAAATTATCAAATGTCATCTTCACAGGAATAATATTTTTAGGCAGAATATTTTTGGAAATACAATTTTATACCTTGAAACAAACATTTCTTATGGTTTAAGTATGTAATTGGATAAAATATATTTGGGTAAAATAAAGTTGAAATATTTTTAACTTAATTTTAAAATAGTTTTACATTCATTTTCAAAACAATTTTTTTTTTTTAAATTTGATATTTAGTTTTTAAAAAATATATTTTTACAACATTTAACAATGACATTTTTTTTTGTCGTTATTACTATTACCGCTCTACTAACATCGTTAGCACCCCACCACCACCCCACACTCCTACCACCACCACCCCACACTCCTACTACCACCACTACTGTCATTAGCGATCTGTCATCACTACCATTGCTCCCACTAGCCCATAACCATCCTACTAGCATTGTCGCTGCTATTACTATAGCTAATATTGTCAGTTTGCTATCACCACCACCACCTATTGACACCACTATTGCTACCCCCACCAACACCATTACCATTACACTGTCCCTACCATTCTCATTGGCACTTTTATCTTCAGCTCGATTCGAAAGCTAAATGGATTGCATTTATTATACCTTGTTGGGTTAGGCTAAATTGACCCACTACTTTTTTTTTTATATATTTTTATATAATTTCTAAACAAATAAAAGATAAGTACAAGGCAAAATAGACCTAGTACAAAGTGTGAGGGGTCATCTTAAGACTCCAAAGTGTGTATATTCTTCTAGCTAGGGTGAACTGACACCTTGTGTCTAGGGGTTAAGGGTTTCCCTTGAACCCCAAAGTACTTGATCTTGGTGTCCTATGAAGGGGGTTGAGCTCCCTAACTAGTTGTATTTATGCAATTGTTTGTGTGTTTGCAAAACGTAGAAAAATCATAGGTTCTCCTTAAGTTTGAGACTCTAGACGCGAACCCTAAAGATTTCGATAGTAGGTTGTCGAGTACAACCATGCAAAACCTAGGCAGGCCGGTGCAGATGGTGCACGCATGTGTAGGTTCTATGCATGCTTGTGAAGAGCCATATCAATTATGCATACCCATGCTGCCCTATCTATGTTATAGGAATATGTGATGTTTGATTGTGGTTGTTATTCTTGTTAATCCATGTGTTTATATTGTGATATGTATTGTTGCATTGACAATGGTAATATAACTTGTTGCATTGAGAATGATGATATAACATGTAAAATGATAAAAGGAAAATGAGAAGGGTGTCCTAGTCTATGGCGAAAGAAAATGGCCCAGATGGGCATTTATCCTACAGGTACTTAATCCTGGAAGAAGCTAGAAGGATACTCATGTTATGAGAGTATGATGGGTCGTGGATGAGGTATTTAGAGAGGGGTCCTTACCAGCCCAAGTGGAGACAAGAGAAATTGATAAATTAATTAAATCTCATTATTTTGCATCATGTAAAAAACCGTTGTTGAAGGAATGTAAACGCAAACCCAACTGATAAGATCCACGAACCTCTTAAGGGCTACTTGGTCTGTATGAATGTTGTTCAAGTGGTCGTGATTGATCCCATGTGTTGACCCTACCAATGCAATATTGAGTAGTACCTGACATCTTACTAGAGGGATATCATACTAGAGTGACATAACTAACTATAGAGACAGATTAAAAGGTTGTGCCTAGCCCTTACTTCTTAAGTTGGAGATGGTACCACATGGCATGGCATATAGAGTAGGACTAGAATTACATTCATTGACACCATTCATATGCATACTTGATTGTCCCTGAGTGAGGAACCTTTATCACTCCCTTTTGTTTGCATTGTTTGTGTTTGGGCCGAACACCACTTGTACGTGATGATGAACATGAGCCCAAGGATTGCTGTCTTTCTTGTGCTATGTAATTTTTCTTTTCTTCTTATTTTATTTTGGTTTGCGTTACACTCTGATAGAACATGTGACATCAGGATGCTTATTTCTTTAATTACGATTTATATATTATAATATTTAGAAATTGGTCTTTAGAGCACTATTAGAAACACATGAAACGCTAGGAATTGGACTTCGGAGTGCCAATAAGGGTGCGTGCTTTTGTTTTATTCAACCGCTATATTACTTTTATAATATTATTATATATTAGGGTACAAAGTGTCACAAATTGATCCTTAAAATTAATAAATTAATAAAATAATTTTTAAAATTGTATATTATAGATCAATTTAGTATTTAAAATTATAATAAATAGTCAAATTAGTCTAAAATTAATTTAATCATTGAAACTGTAATAATTGATAAAATTCATCCTTAAAGTTAAAAATACTTGATTACAACTTTGACTTCTCCACATTTAAAATTTTACGAATTTTATCTTTAAATTTTTTCTCATATATTTTGATCATAACCTTATATAATTTTTAATAAAACTTGAACACTTGTATTATAAATTTGTATGAAAAGATATTAAAGGTTAAGATAATAAATTTATTTATTATATATTTATTTAATTATATAAAGTTATAAGATATTTATAAATAATTACAAACATTATTTATAAATTATTTATACATCTTTTAGAATTTTATGTGCAGCAATTATTCAAAAATAAAAATATTTAATAAATAAATTATAAGATATTATATAATTTAGCTAATAAATAATTTTATATAATTTAAGAAATAAAATTGTATAATTTATAATTAAAATAAAATATTTAAAAAATAAGCTTATCATCTTAACTTTTAAAATTTTTCATATAATAAATATAAACATACATTTGAAAAAGTAAAAGTACAAGTAACAAATACAATAATGATATATATAATATATTTTTATATATAAATTAAATAAGTGAAAATGACTTAGTGGTTTTAGTGATGGTGGAGAATGAATAAGTTTATGGTCAAAATGCCCTAATAGTGACAAAATTTGTAATTTTTTTTTGGTAAATCAAGAGGTATCCAATCCTTATTTTTCACTCAACTAATTTCTCTTCTCGTGGGTCGGTCACTTTGAGGATAAAGTGGTACCTCGAATTGCGACTCCAAAAATTTAAAGTAATAAGACAAAAAGTACAATTAAATTTTTTAATTTATTGACTATTTTGTATGGATTATTTTGCCATTTTATTTATTTAAATGAACAATTTGACCGTATAAGATAATTTAAGAGTCTAAAATGATTTATAATGAATAATTTTAAAAATTATTTTACTATTTTATTAATTTCAAAAATTTATTTGATCGAATATTTGTAAGAATAACTTGTTGTTGTTTATTTTTATTTTTATTATTCTTTTATTTTTATTTTTATTATTCTTTTATTTTTTATCATTATTATTATTGTTGTTATTATTATTATTATTTACTTATATTGTTTTATTGTACTAGATAATAATATGTTATGTTATTTATTATCTTGGTTAAAAGGTTTAAAATAAAATAAAATATTCAATATCAATTAATTAAAAATTATCATTTGTTTACGCTTGACATTAATTATTATAAATCAAGTTAATACTAATAGATATAATTGGTTATATTAATTAATTATCTTATTAATTTATAATTTAAATTTTAATGGAATGAAATTGTAACGCCAAGTGAGCAAAAAAAATTTACCTAATAATTTGACTCATTATTAATTATGTTAATATTTATGGTTTGGTGTCTATGTATGGCATTTTTTTTTACTATATGATACCATATTGAATGGATACCATATTCATCTAAATGGATACCATATTGTTAAGTTTCAACATATTCATCTAAATGGATACCATATTATTAAGTTTCAACATATTCATCTAAATGGATACTATATTGAAAAAAATTATTTTTTTCTTATAGTTTATACTACACGTATGTTAGTACAATTAAAGCACATACTTTTGTAAATCATAAATTTATTGATAAAAAAATGTTGATGTAAATATTCAATAGGTTCATTTACGTGAGAAATTAGCAAAATCTCTTTACAAAGTCATTGTCAAACTAATCACAAGTTCATTGTTTTAAAGATATAAATATGTTATGCACTTTTTACTTTTTTTTTTTTGGTTGCCATGATTTTGTCCCATTAGATCCTTCTAGTAAAATTTTTAATGAGGCAAATGATAACGTATTGGTGAATGATGTATTTTTTTTTTCTTTACTGAAATTTTATGGCATGGGATTTTTCCAATAAGTTTTAATAAGGTACATTCTCAAGTAATGGACATCTAAGACAAAAATGTTATGAATATTAATGTGTAGATAACCATATCCAATTATATATTATTACTTATTATAATTTGTACTTATAAATAGTCTATTCCATATATGAAAATATACAAATATTCTCTCTCATTCTCTTTATTCTCTATATTCTCTTACCTTTTTTCTTATTTTTTTTTCTAATATATTTCGCTTTTTATCTTTAAAATTTTACACTTTCATAAATTTTGCTTTTAATTTTTTTTTCAAATTTTATTCTAACGTAGAAAAATTATAATAATTAACATAATTTTGTGACACCTTTTCTTTTAGATCATCACAATAAAGATAAATTACGACTTTTAGTAAATTGGAAGACAAAATTTAAGAAAAAAATTTGGAGGGTAAAATTTTTGAAATAATGAAACTTTAAGGATGAAATGTGTGATTAAGTCTTTTTTTTTTTATATAATTTCTGATTAATTTATATTTTTAAATTTTACGTAAATTTAAAATATTCATTCAATGCACGAGAAATTCACTAGTATCAAATCAATATTTTTTATTTTTAATTATTATCTAATTAAAAAATTGAATTTCTTTAATTATTTTAATTAATATTCAAATTTCTTCTATCAATATTAAATACAATGAAACATTTATAAATTACTACTAAAATAATATTCTATTAATTAATTAATTTTAAATAGTTTCAAAATTTAAAATTTTCAAACATTTATATTTGCTTTTACTAAACTAATAAAATGTCCTCTTTAAAAATTAAAATTTAAATGTATATTTTACCTACTAAGCTCAAATGCCCCCATAGAGTTAAAAAAAATGGAGCATTGACCGAGACTAATTTTGAGAGTAAAGTTACTCTATACCTAAATTAAAGCAACATATAATACAAGAAATCTTGAACTCTGTGCCAAGAATCTCAAATTTATATATTAGAAATGTCATCGTAACAAGTACGTGTTTAATATACTATTATTTTAATGATATTATTATCGAGTTGAACATGAACATTGAAATATATTTTACAAGTTTCCCACCTTTAACTTGAGTACTTTAACTACCAGAATCGGACCAATATCAGAGTTCATACACACTCTCCAACAAGTATAACAAGTTAAGACAAGTAATTCTAACCTCATCATCCACTTGTCGATACTTATGTAATAAGATACGAGTAAGTACTCTAACATTTAGGTTAGCTTGTTACATGTTGGATCAATGTGGTAATTATGCATACTATAACAGACCAAGTATAATTCAAGTTGACAAATTACCAATCCAATTAAGCTTACTGGATTATAGGCTATTTGAATTGGTTTGTTGGCTTACGTACACCAAAGGTGGATATATAGGCAATCTGCCCCACCCCGTATAAATCCACAAATAATTGTGCTTAAGTCACCATTCTAAATGGATTTGTATTTTTTAAGCATGTGCAAGCCAATATGTGGGTCACCTCGCATATACTCATTTTATGCTTAAATGATAAAATATATATAACCCACGCACACATAACATTTTTTCTTATTAAGTTATGTTAATATAAAAATATATATACTTTGTGCAAGTTAATTAGCAGCCAACTCATTTAACATATAAGTTATGTGGGCCAATCCACATAAGTTTGTAATTAAATAAGTCACTTGCTTTTAAGACTAAACCCACAATTTTGGAAGCCTTTACGAGGAAACCCGTATTTTAAATTTATTTATATAATTAGAGTATTAAAAATATATTAATTTTATATAATTTATTTAATTAACTTATATTAAAACTTTAAATTAATTTATATTGTAAATCCAAAATTTATTAATATCCAAAATAAATAAAACCTTATTTTAAAAAAATTACATAGATTTTAAAATGAAATTTTAACACCTAAATAATTAATTTAAATTGACTCACCTCAAATTAAATGAAATTAAGGAAAAATTATTTTGCTCTAATTTCATTAACTGAATATGTGTTAGGACGAGATTATTGTTAAAAACATAATTCCATCTCTAAAGTAAATTCTCTCGATCAAGATATTATTAAAATATAAAAATCTCTTCCAATAAAATAATCTAAATATGTACAATAGGTATATTTCATCAAAATATTCGTGGGTGGTGATCCATTTTCACACATATATGAGGATAAACATTGATGTGATAGGCCATGGACTTATTGAACACTTCAAAACGAGTCAGCTTGATTTCTATGAGTAGGGGATGATGAATCAACAGAAGATGGCTATCAGCAGCCGCACTTATGAGTGACGAGAGTCCTTTCTGAAAGGTGTGGGCTATATATATATGACTTTAGACACGTTGTAGAAAATGGAAATAAAACAATATCAAAATATGATCCATTCATGCTTGTGGCTTGTAACTGGACAGGTAATGACCGGTGAGTAATTGCCTAATTGGAGTCACCATCCACTTTTTCAAAGAATATTCTTCTTTCCTTGTTTTGATTCTGATTTTATCTAAATGTAATATTATTTTTTAAAACCTTAAATATGTCATGTATTTAGTTTTAATTTGATTCAATTATTAAAAAATAATTATTTTGTTCCTTAATCTAATTTAAATTCCTCTCCATTTTTTTTCTTTTTTGAACCCAACATAATCAAAGAATTTGTTCGATCAATAGAAAAGAAATAGTAAGAAAATAAAGAAGAGAGAAAAAGAATAGATAAGAGATTGAAATGAAGGATATTTCGTCTGGTGAAAATAAAAGGAGAGAAATAAAAAATATAAATCTCACATGTTTTTATTTTCTAGCTCAATCAAATAGAAATTTAACAAGTAACATATATTTTGTGACAATTTTAATTTTGTTTGTTAGAAAAACCTAAAAAAAATTGTTTGATCAATTTTATTTTGTAGTGGTTTTAAAAATAATAATCGACTTTCAACTCTTGACAATCGATTATCTTATAATTTTATTTTTTTTTCTCAAATCACACACTTCTAAAATTCATTCTATTTTTTTTTACTTATTTTTACTCATTCCAATTGTTTCTTTCCTATTTTCATTCCCTTATTTATTTATTTTCCTGCCAAACAGACCTGTTGCAAACGCCAGCTTCTTGGAATTATTGCAGTGATGTCTCAAGCTGCATGGCAAGTGTTTATAATCTTGATTCCTGTCATGGCAGCATGCATATGGTACCAGCGATACTATTCTGTATCAGCAAGGAAATTGGCACGATTAGTTGGTACATGCCAAGCTCCAGTATACAGCATTTCCTTTTTTGTTTTTTTAACAATTTTGGGATCAACAACAATAAGAAGTTTTGAGCAAGAATCAAGATTTAATGACATAAATTTGAAATTGATAGACAGATATTCCCAACCCAAATTATAGAGTGCTACTGCAATGGAATGTCTGAATTTCAGATTGGATATTCTATCCACTCTCACATTTGCCTTCTGTTTGGTTTTCTTGATGTCTTTTCCAAATTCAATGACTGCTCCTGACATTGCGGATTGGCTGTGACATATGCACTTAATCTAAACAGTCTACAATTTAGTATAATCTGGTTTCTTTGCAATTTGGAGAACAAAATTATATCTGTTGGAAGAATACTACACATCCCTCCCAAGTGAAGCTCCTCTTGTGATAAAAGACAATCAACCGGATTATTCTTCGCCATCAAGTGGAGAGGTTCATATCCGGGTTTACAGGTTCATATGCTCCTCACTTGCCTATTGTTTTACGAGGTCTTACTTGCACTTTCACTGCTGGAGAAAAAACTGGCATTGTGGGAAGAACAGGAAGTGGAAAAACAACTCTGGTGCAAACACTTTTCCAAAAGCAATTGGAGAATGGAGAATTGGAATATAGGCCAAAAGCAATTGGTCTGTCTTTGTAGAGTGCTGATTAAGAAGAGTAGGGTCTTGGTGCTAGATGAAGCTACTGCATCTGTTGACACAGCTACCAAACTCTTCGGCAACATTTCTCTGATTGCACGGTCATTATCATTGCACATAGAATAACTTCTGTCATTGATAGTGATATGATTCTGCTACCTAATCAAGTACCAACTATATGAGGTGTACTTGAGGAATTATCATCAAGTCTTAACCAAGATGACGCAGAATCAGAATTGCTATTGGATTTCCTCATCTCACTAAAAGAGAAGAAGCACATGGATGCCAACAAATTGGCAGAAGAAATCAAATGCTCGGAATCTGATATAGAATAGGTGGAGAGGAGACATGACTTGAGAAAATCCTTGCTTCCCTCAAGCTTGTAGAACAATTCCTCGTGTCAAATAGAGAGTGTCTCTTTTCAAAGAATCTTCAAGTTCTGAAACATCATCCATAACTTCTAATGCAAATGAACTGAGATTGAGGAAAATATATGCCTGCTTGAAAGTGCATACTTTTCCATGAAATCCAAAATTAAGCTCCCTGAAACAAAAAATGCAGCTCTTCCAGATAGATATACCGAGAAATCATGACAACTGTGTGGCTCAAAAAGGCATAAAACGATAGATACTTTAGGAGTTTTCTTTGACAGTTTGTGCAAATATGCACGTTACCGTAAGTTTGAAGTGCGGGGCATACTAAGAAATGCAGAATTTAACAATCCTGCAAATGCAATCTGCTCTCTGAGTCTTGATAGGGATAAAGACTAAGAAAATAAAAAAATTTCGAGTTGAATGCACTTCTCAATAACACACTCGATATCCATTATCCTGTAGTTGAGATGCCAAACAGATCAAGACTCAGTTGTGTTTACTGGAATGACTACATCCAGAACTATCTTGCCTCCACAGACTATGATGGTGTAGTTAAGCAATAATCCCTCAGTCCTCAAATTATATCAACACGTAGACAGAATGGTATCCTTCGTTTTAGATCACTTCGACCCAGCTGGTCCCACACGAAGCTGGGTTGCTGTGTGGTGTGAAGGACAAGGTCAAGTCCCTCCAAATGGTTAAAGAGGAAAACTGCAGTGACAACGGAAGATCTCACGCTCAACTTGCTGTTCAGCTTTTCAGTCCACCTTCGTGACTCACCTTTTCTGTCTAGCCCCCTCGGATTGGCATAGCAACTCAGCTGGGAACAACTCTGGCCCAGTTGTGGTTGACAAAACCAGTTTCTGTAGTGGCAACCGAAGATTTCGCGCTCAGGTAACATCCTCCATCTCTACATCTTTCAGCTATCCCCTTTTATTTTCACTCACATGCATGAACCGTTTTAACGATCAAAGGGTGGTCTTCTTCCCCTCTTTTAGCTGTCACGTTCAATTCTGCTATGGACGCATGTTTTGGTTATGGATCCCCTGTGCTATCCGTCCTAACTCCCTGCCTCATAGTGTCCCTTTGGACTTTGAAGCTAAGTTATGTCTCCCCAGGTAGCCCTACCCATCTTCATTGCTTATGGTCATACTATGGACGCATGATGAGCTTGGGACGCCCTGTGCTGTCCCTATTGCCCTGTTGATCCTCAACGTCTCCTTTAGACACGGAGACTTGTTCCCTTTGAATGCCCATCAGGTAGTCCACATCTTTCCGTGCGTCTCCTTTCCAGATTTGCAGTTCCCTTCGGACTCAGACCATCCTTGGTCGCAGCTTTTGCTGATGCATCCGGTGAACTCAAGCTGCATTCAGAGTACTCTTTGGGAAGCACTTCCCAGTTAGTTTCCATGTGAAATCCATCATCATTTTGGATGCACTTCCAGTTTGGTTATCTAACTAGCCCATGATCATATTCTATTATTTCGTTATCTCTTGGACGTGAGAGCTAGTGAGTAACTCCTACTCCAACACAAGATATGTTACTTATCCATAAACTCTACCCTCTTGGACACCACTTTTCGTTCTTGTCATTTGGGATGCACTTCTCATTTGGCAAACCATTCCCTTTTTCAGAACTATGTAAACTGTGAATTCTCCATTGCATTAAGAAATACGTAGAAGCAAAAGAGACATCTCTTGTCAAGTTCAAAAACAAAAAACAATAAATCTTCCCCTTCCAATAATGAGTCCAATTTTGTTTACATTCCAAGGGTGAAAATAACAATTTAAAAGTCATAATAGTTTTACATATCTAATTAAGGTATCCTTCTTAGAACGGACATAGTAGGTGCTAACACCTTTCCCCACGCGTAATAAACGATTCTTGAAACTTCGTAAATCAGTCTTATCTTTTTCAAGATTTTTCTAATGTTTTTCACAATAAACATTGGACGTGAAACTTGTTTTTTTATTTTTCATTGTCCTGTCACAATCTTAGTTGCAACATGTGTGAAATAAACAGTAAAAGATTATAAACTCTTAATAAATGAAATTCTCTCAAGGTTTGTAAATTTTTTGTTTATTAATTATTTTAATCTTTATACTTATTATCTTCAATTAACACTAATGAAAATATTAGTAGAAATGTACACATTAAGTCTCACATAGAATATACATACCACAACAAAAAAATAAAACAATTCTTAAAATATCATTTTTTCAACATTATTGACGTTGATTTCTGAGATATTATTTCTTTTTCAAAATTATTGATATTGTTTTTGTCTTTATATTAGAATAATAACAGGTTAACTTGGGACTATGACTTGCCATTTGATTGGAAAATAAAGAATAAGATATTTAGTGATAACAACAAGGAGTAGAATTGAAATAGTTGAAGAAGTTCTAATTTTAAAAATTGCTAAGTTTACTAGCTGCTAATTTTTGAAGACCAAAATTGATAGATGAGACTTATGTTCAATAAAATATTCTTGAAAAAAAAGTCTGAGTCATGTTAATTTAATGAAAATCTAGGTGATATGTTGGAGTAAGTAGTGGGAAATTTTGATCATATTCATCAATATGAGTAGATGTTTTAAAAAAAAATTAATTAAAAATCTTTCTAGTCGTTTGAGTCTTTTTGTCACATACTTAGTCAATGGTGCTAAACATCTTTCCGTCTTTATTCTTCATATATCTTAATATATCTATTTCATTGATGTGATTTTATGTTTTCCTTACGTTTTTTCTCCTTTTGAGAAGATATTTGGATGAGTAATATGGATGTTTAGAAGACTCATAAAATTTATTATATCATGAATTAATAATAATATTATGTGGTCAAAAGTGCTTTATGGCAATGAAATACTAGTATAAAAAGAATTTTTAAGATCGGTTGTTTTCGATTTTTTAAATTAGTTATAGGAGGATGTAAAATTAACTAATATAGAAAGTGAATATTTTTTCAAGTTGATTATAGAATTAAACACTTTCTAGATCAATTATGGCAAAAAAATAATATAAAAAATTATTATTTTTATATTAATTATGACTAGAAGATTTAGAACATTCACAACAATGTTGAAAATAGACTTTCTATATTTATTCTTGACATTGATGTAAAGAGTTACTTTCATTAGGATAATAACAATGTAGAAAATCTTCTTTTTTTCAAAAATATATGCTAAAACAAACAATTTCTCTAATACATAAAAGATACTTGTTAACCTAGTTTCACAACCAATTAACTACACAATTACCATATTACATAACTACACCTTAACAAACTAATTCACATAATTAAAACCATTTACTATATATTTATATTTATAATATAAATATATAGACGGTGATTTACACATGTATACACTACCACATTCAATTTGACAACCAATTTAGAGAAAGTTACTATTACTACCTAAATAATCAATTCACAAAACCAACGTAATATCACTTTTACATATTTATATATTATGATAGCTTAACTAATCAATCAAACTAAATATATGATATATTCTAATTAGGAGGGTACAGTGGTGATGAAGGAAGAAACTTGTCAATCAATGTCTTTTGTCAATCAATGTCTTAGTGAAGTAATATCCTCTCTAGAGAAGGGATTTAAATTTTCAAAATTCTATAGTTTTAAAAGTCACGAATTAAAAAACTATAACATATAATTCAAAAATATTAAACAAAAGGATAAAATATATTTTTGACCCCTTATCGCATTGTAAAAAATTATTTTGATCATTTATTTTCCTACATGAGAATTATGAAACTTCAACTAATGTTTGAACAAAATAAGACATAAACATTATAAAAATTACATTAAAATTGAGTTTCACAGACAACTCGAAAAGAATATGTTAAAAAAAGAGTCATTCTACTATTATGTTACTCACAATTCATGATTTCCAAATAAAATATATATATATCAAGAGAGAGAAGTGGTACATATCAAATAAGAACCTTTCTTATGGTGAGAAATAAGAACTACAAATATAAACCATTAAGACTAAAAAAAATTCATGTGACTTTTTAAATGATCATGTGATCACCAACTAACTTATAATTTTGACTATTCATGTCTGGTTATATGTAGGCTAGGCAATGTAATGAATTTAGGATGAGTTTTACCCC
The DNA here is from genome assembly GCA_025330945.1 of Mucuna pruriens. Taxonomy (NCBI): domain Eukaryota; kingdom Viridiplantae; phylum Streptophyta; class Magnoliopsida; order Fabales; family Fabaceae; genus Mucuna; species Mucuna pruriens. The sequence goes on from JAENHJ010000227.1 coordinate 227,775, forward strand.
CTTTCAACTCTATCTTGGCTCCCCAAACAATCATTCATCCATGCCAGAAATAAAAAAAAAAAAAAGTTGTTCATCCTTAATACCTTTGGCAGGGTTAGGTTTCTCGACCTTGGCCCCCCACATCCACATGTGTATCAATCAATACTTGATTAAATCAAACTACCAACAACAAAGATCAAACACATTTTATCTCCTGTTGTTCATGTCTATAATTAGGGTTGTCTTAGAGTGCACATACAAGATGGTCTTTACATTCCTCCTCCATCCTATATATTCTTTCTTCCCTGTCCCCCTTTTATGCTTCCTCTTTTCTATCCCCTAACCCCCTACCATTAGGACAAGGTATGCCAAGGACAAAGTGTAGTGTGTCCCAGGGACAAATTTTTCCTGATAAAAAAGTTGGACTTGTTTTGCAGGCCCAAAAGGAGCATCTTGACCCAGAAGAAGCGGTCCCAACCAGACCAGTCGTCCCGGCCAAAGTAGCACTCTCGGCCAGGACCGATATCAGCGACGAAAATCACTCCAACATACAAGGAACAATGCATGATCATAGGAAGAGTAAATTATATGTAATTCGGGTAACTCAGCTAGAAATCTGTTAGGACCAATGAATATGTAATTCGGGTAACTCAACTAGAAATCTCTTAGGATCAAGGAATATGTAATTTGGGTAACTCAGCTAGAAATCTGTTAGGATCAAGGAATATGCAATTCGGGTATCTCGGCTAGAAATCTGTTAGGATCAAGGAATCATCGATTCTTTTGGATTAGGTTTAGATTTAGCCACAGCTACCCTGCATGTTTATAAGGGCATGTAAGGCATGAGTTTAGGGTGTGGAATTTCAGCAGAATTTAGACCTAGTTTCGTCAGCAATTACAGCTTGTCCTAGCTAGCATGGTGGTACATGAAGTTTCAGTAAGGTGTCTCTCTCGATCGAGGAGGTGCAGGACCAGGAATAGGGAAGATGGAAGCTGTTGAAGGTGATCACTCGGTATAGCCGACGCACTCTGGTGGGCAGAAGCCTCAACGTCTGGCCATCAGTGGTGAACCATCGCTGTCCTTCCAAGGAAATCGTCATGGAAGGCGGATTCTTTAGAATCTATGAATTCTCACCTTGTATTTAATGTTATTTTCAATAACACAACTGGTTTGCAATTCTGTCTTTTGATTTTAATCCCTGTGCTTTAATCTGTTGTTTTTTTATCGCGATTGCACATTTTGAGGAATGGATCACGTTAGACTAGGACCGATTAGAACTGGTTTAATAACCTTGTTAGGTAAGAGAACCTAAAATCAACCAAGTGCATACTCTTTGCCAACTGATGAGGTAGCGATTGTGTAAATCCTCAGTATGGTAATGGATAAACGTTCAATGATTGTCGTAAGAGTTTCAGGTTGATTCAGAGTATAATCTTAGGTAAGGAATTAAGGACCGACCGTGTGTTGAATTCTAATTTGATACAATAGTTAGCTTAGCATACTTTAATTTACTTTCCTACTTAGCTTATTTTTTTCTCTTTATTTCCTACAAAACCAAACCCCCCTATTTCCTACTTTTCAGTCTGAGATCGAGTCTAGTTCGACTCCATCGTGTCCGTCCAAAACCGAGTTAGTCTGACTCTGTTGCATCCAACTCTGCACTTAGCCGAGACTATGTCGGATTCGTCTCTGCCGAGACCAAATCGGATCAGTCTTTGCCGAGAGCGAGTCAAGCATTCTACCGACATTTTTTGCATTAACTCTGATTTTCACATTTAGCCATATTAGAATACATTGTGTCCTTGAGAGAATCGACCTAGGGTTAGCTATACTATAGTTAGCTTTAGTTTATTTGATAACCGAAACATGACTAAGGAGGTGGGTAGTGTGTGGGCCGATACTCGAGCTGTCAATCAAAAGATTGAGTCCAGTGTTATCGGGAGTAACGCAAAAGAAGTGGTCTTTGAAAAATTTGTAGCTTTCGTGGAAGGGCTTCAACAGCTTCCGCCTAGGCTAGCTGCTCAAAGAGGTCCAACCAACTTTCTTTGCCTGGCAGAGAGAGAAGAACTAGAAAAAGACACTCAATGAGGGCATTCTCCCCATATCTTCACACAAGAGCACGAAGGCTCGCATGAAGGCCCAACTGTTCGGATGAAGTTGAGTCGGGGAGATGTTTAGGACGTGAAGCACCAAACACTCAAAATGGGTGAAAGAAAGTTTGATGCCCAACTTGAGAGGCAGAGTGTCATAGAAGTAGAAGAAAGGACCCTCAGGGTCATCCGGCCACTCATAAACAAATTCATCCAAGTGACAAGGCGAGACCTCAATGGACCAGGGGCTACGCCGACAGATGGCATCGGCCATGCCCACCAAAAAGTTGGGGTGGGTATAAATGGAGAAAACCTTCACAACGTCGGGGTCAATCCACGAAGGGGACTCCCCTGAGAGAACGTTGTTCCCAGCTTCACGAAACCAGACTCTAAAGGAAAACTCCCCACCTGCTTCAAGAGTAGCATCACGTGGAGGTTGGTTTCCTTGGGTAAAGGAGTCGTTGGCCACCACGTCATCAGAAGTGGAGGAACCAGATGACCCATTTGAGGGGCTCCCTGTGATGAAGTACGCAAGGGTCAGATAAAGGACCCAAGCCAAAAGGAAAAGGTTTCTCCTAGGTGAGAAAGCCCTAAAAATAGTACCACACACAGAGAATCGAAGAATAGAAAATTTACCTCATCTTGCCATTGAGAAACAAAAGGAAGTGTTAGAGGTTGAAGAAGATAAGTAAACAGAAATGCTGTAAAGTAAGAAGTTATGGTGATGGATTGAGGGGCTCACAATACAAGAGAGATTAGGGGTTTCAAGTGTTGTGAAATTGAAGAGACCCTTAGCAAATAAGAGAGCGCAAACAAGAACCCTACAATCATGTCTAACGAATGGTACGTGAAACAATAATGAGTGATTGACAACTAAGGCGCAGAAGAGGAAGGGACGTGCATGTGCATCTAAGATTGGGCGCGAAGAACCAAATGTCATAGAGACTACCCTGCCAACAAGCCGCTCGGACAACAGAGTACGACCAAATGAGGGAAGTCCCGCCCAAACTAGTCGAGCTAGTTCCTTGATCTCGAGAGCAATTGTCCGACCGACTCATCAGTTGAGACTTGGGGTCACACGCCGGGAGGAGGGGTTAAGCTTATTTCCTATGGTCAAAGCTTGAGAGACTGTATACCAGTTGACCTTGATGACCGGGTGCTCACACATGTGAGCAGTTGCGCAATGAAAGGTAAAAATAATAAAACTAAATCTTATAAGTGAAAAAAAACAAAGAAATATATATTTAATAAAATATTATCTTATATAGAAAATGATAAAAAAAATTAATAAATATTTTAATGACAAAAATATCAATAAATATAAAAAGAACTAGAAACTACCATATTAAAAAGTGATGTATTTTCACTGCCTCTGTATGCGTGTGTGCGAGGAAGAATATTATTAAAGAACATCCTGTTAATCGAAATAACACAGTGCAATGAAGTAACTATTAGTTTACGAAGTTTTGACATCTTTATCAATTTATTTTCTCTCTATGTACAACACATCATATGAGAATTTTTGTTATCGTAAGAAATAAAAATAATAAATAGAAATTTTTGAATAATAGTCAAATACTCAACATTAAAAAATAATATAATTAACAAAATCAAGAGGGTTTCGTATATCTATAATTTTCCATCATGTTTGTATAAAAACTAAATAACTGGCTAAACCAATAATTAAATACTCCGCATTTCAAAGTGCTTATTGATAATTTCAGTCATACTTCGGCGGTTAGTGCCCTACCGTGTATTCTGTATATCCAGGTAAATGGAATAGAAAAAAGAATCCTATTCAAAGCCAAAAAATTGATGTGATTAACGTGGGAGATGAATACAGTATCCCATACTTGACTTGTATTGGATGGTCCAAGTCAATATGAACAATTGAACATAGCACCAGATTAAAGATCAAATTTCTAGACTGACACCTTATATAAACAAAACTTGTAAAAATAATTTTCACTGTACTTGTATGAATGAAATTTCTGAGGGGAAGTACCTGTCCCTTATATTCGTCCCTGTGTATATCGCTAATGATTTTCATTTTTCTATAATAGCGCCGACTTATACGCACAAACCCTGTCTAGTTACATAGCACCACTAAATTTTCAGCAGACTGAATTTGGATAATTAGGATTTAGACGACTTAAACCAAAAATGAATTCTGCACAGAAGGATAAGTGGTGGCATGCAATGTTCAATAAAATTATTTATAGCATTGGTTTACATACAGCAAGTAAAGGATATAAGTGTCCGTGTGACAACTTGAGTTGATCGTGGCTAAAAATTGATTGTTTGCAGCAAGTAATGCAAACATGAAACAAAGAAAAAAGATTTAAGAAATACAACAATAGTAATTAGAAGCTGATAAAGAATTTAATTAATTCAATGACCAATGCAGAGCTCAAGGAGTGTACTGATTGCTTGCTTTTTCACAACCTTCCCAAACACTTGTCTTGCCATCTTGAAAACTTTCTCCCTCTCCACAAGTCCAGCACTATTTTTCTTCAACTCCTCCACCATCATCTTAAGCAACCTATGATCCCCACCCACCACATCAATGATGCTATCAATCACAACCTCCACTGCAGGAATCCTCCTCCCCCACCTCTTCATGGCCTTCTCTGACCTATAAGCCTCAGAATATGCTCCCCAAAATGATGCCCTCAAATACCCTTTCTCCTTCCCCCTCACCTTCAACCTCTTCATCTGCTCCTCCAACTTATACACCACACCCCCCACATCCATCCCTCTCTCAAGCCCAATCTCAATCTCCCTCACCTCTTGCTTCCCAAATACCTCCCCCTCAAACCTGCACCTCTTGCACTTGCAATGAATCCCCCAATTCACTGACATCTCCTTCCTCTTGCTCAAACCACACAAAGGGTCAAGATAAGCAAATGTAACCTCCTCACCAGCCTTCAAATCTTTAGAAGCATGAACCACCAAGTAGTCCCCAACATGCAACCTCCTTGCATTGGGACAACAAGAGTGGTTTATGAAAGAAGGGAGCAGCCAGAGGCCAACACCATAACAATCATTTCCCCTCCTCAACACATTGGCACAAACAGCATCCTCAGTGAGAGAATTCACATCCAACACACTAACCAACTCAACCATATCAACACCATCACCAACCTCCTCAACCTCATCCTTCTCCAAACCCTCACCCTCAGGCCTAAAGAGACCAACATCAGGCACCTCAAGCTCATCCTCATTCTCCCCACACGACAACAAACGAACCAAACCCCTTGTCCTGGGACACTTCCCAACAAACTCAGAAACCTTGCCAACGAAATTCTTCCACATTGCCAACTGCGCTTCCTCGCACAGATCCTGAACCCCTCCGAAAATGATACTCCTCTCCATGGCAATCGCCTTAGTCACCAAGATCAACGACCCAGAATCAATATTCTTCGTCGCAAACAACCCTCTCCCACTGATCTCAGATTTTTTAATCTCCACAGCACCAACGTGCTCGGCGAGTTCTGGAACCTTCCCACGAAACCCATTTAAGACCCAATCCGAAAGATCCAAACACCCAGTCCGCGACAAAAGCTCCAAACTTTTGCACCTCTCCAAGTACCCAATAACGCTCTCGGCGTTCCCGTCAAGAGAAGCGGTTCTGAAGCAGTGGAGCGCGGCGGAGTAGCGGTTGAGGCAGAGCAAGATCTTACCTTTGCAGAAAAGGGTCTTGGAATGCGAGGCATCGAGGTCCAGAGCGTGGTCACAGTCTTGCAGGGCGCAGCGGAAGTCCTTCAATTTGAACCTTGCTTCTGCGCGGTTGCAGAGGGCAATGCAGAGGGATCTGCGATGCTTATGGGTTTGGGTGCAAAGGGTGATGAAGTGAGAGTAAGCTTCGATCGAGGCAATCCATTCTTCTCTGAGGAAAAGCTCTGTGGCTTTGGATCTCAGCTGTTGCAACTGCTCTTCTTCTTCTGCTGCCATTTCTAACTCTGCCTTTTCTGGGGCTACTACTACCATTACCAAACCACTCTCTTTTCAAATGGACCTTCCCATTTCAAATTTTATTCTCCAAATCTAACGGTCGCATTCTTTTATTTTACTTTTATTATATGACCTTTTCTTTTCCCTCTTTCAACGTTTGAGAATTGAGAAGGCAAACCACTCGTAACTTGGTCTTAATTTCATTTATTTATTTTACAATGACTCTCGCACGCTCTTTTCGTGGGTTATTGCTAATTTAAAGAATTTGACCAGAAATTATTATAATTAACGTATACCAATGATTCCATCTCGAAACTATTTATTAAATTAAAACAAGCCCCTTGGTGGTCAAGAAATCATTATATGGTTTAATCTATCTTTGTATAACACAAAATCAAATGCTATTATTATTATTTTATTTTTTATAAATAATTTTTTTAATTATATGTTACATTGGTCGAGACAATGATGATGAGCAATATAATAACTCTTCTCATTAATACTTATAATTTATTTTTATTTTTTTCTTCTTGTCACTTGAATCACGTCACCTGTGGTATCATCAATGTAACATTTTCTTCACTTAAAAAGCTAATACAGTTTGACGAAGCAAATTAACAACTCTATTTCAGTAACTTTTGTTATTTTGGCGAATAGGAGTGACAATATTTTTTTAATATATTTTTATTAAATTTATTTAGAATTATAAAATTAAAATTCATTAAACATGAAAAATTTACAAATTTTTATAATTTTTAATAAATAATAAAAAATATATTTAAAAATTGTATTAAAGGTGTTCTATAATTTCTCTTATGATAAAATAAGTATTAAATTGCTAACGCTTTGGTTTTGGAGAGGATGCATAACGAGGATAAAATTACTTGAGAGAATAAAATATAAAGATAAAGGATAAAGTATTGCTGCAAATAACTGAACTGATTAATGACACGAATAATAATTTCAATCCTTTTTTTTTTTTGGCAACTAAACAATATTTTCATTCTTTTTTACTTGAGAGAATAAAATATAACGATAAACGATAAAGTATTGCTGCATAAATAATTGAACTGATTAATGACACGAACAATAATTTCAATCCTTCTTTTTTTTTCTACTAAACAATATTTCCATTCTTTTCAAAATACTGATTGTTTACAAAATAATTTTTTTATTCGTTACGATCAAAATTAAGACATGGATTTCCAAATATTTTTATTGAATAAAATAAGAAGAATGCTAATGAAGCTATAACATTTTGAATATTTAAACGAGAAATAATAGGTCAAGTACAATTATATTTTTTGATAATTAAAGTTATTTAATAACCTTTTTAATTCTTATAAACTAATCCTAAATGTCAAATATTATGAAACTGAAGAATAATTTGTAATGATTGTTATTCTTCAATTAAAACTCAACACAGTTTTAGTAATCAAAATATTTTATTTGATGGCAGAGTGATAAGAGTTTGGAGTGAGGATTCAATCTATTTATCTATAAATCATTTAATTTATTTATGTATAAATTTAACTAATTTATATAATTATGTAAATAATAATAAATAAATTTGTTAGATTATATCATCATTTGTTATTAAATGAATAATGAAGCACCTAACATATTTTTGCAAATCATTAGATCGATTAAATAGTCTACTTTACTGTTCAAACATAGTTTTCTTGTTCTTGAATTCTATGGTGTTTAATGTACCAAAACAAAAAGAATTATGTGGTCTTTGGATTAATGTGTATAAATATTAAATTTTATTTTATTAAAAATAATATATTTTAAATAGATCAGTTGGATATTTGTCCCTAAAATAAGTAATAGATGTCCGATCAAAAACAAACATGAGTACGTTGGATCGTTTTTATTAAATAAATCATGGATAATTTAATTTTTTAATATTTAATTTTGAACAGGTCATAAATATATTAATGGTTTAATTTTAACTCGTTTATTATAATTCAATTCATGTGTTTGCCATCCTTATCATGACGATAACAATGAACAATGGGAAGACTTAGTCGAGTTTACGATCGTGGAGATTATCTTTTATATTGTAATGTATATTTTTTTTAATATACTATTCTAAACACGTTTTCCATTATCAACTGAAAATTTTAAAAATTGTAAAATTATATAAAATTCACTCTCAATTTAAAAGTTTTACTTATAATTTTATACTTTTCTAATAAATTACATCCAATAATTAAAAGTACATAAGGAAAAATGTTAGATAAAATATTGCTAATACTTTTATGTTATAAAATATATTTGAATAGTATTCTATAATTTATTATTGTATATATAAATATATTTTTTGAAAATAACTTATAGGTTAAGGAGTAATAAATTATTGTAAGTTGTATTTATTTTACTTTAAAACAAGTCACAATTAATTATAACAATCAAAATATAATTAATGTGTTTGTTTCAATTTTTGAAGATTAATATATTCTTATCTAATAATATTTACTAAATTATGACTTTTTGTGTTTTCAACATTAAAATTAATTTAAAACACTGATTTTAAACATTTACAACATATAATTTATTAAAATATAATTATTACATTGAAAATATAAAAATATAATAATTATTTAAAAAATATTAGATTTTTAAAACTAATTTTATAAACTAATATTTTTTCTTTTTCTCATAAAATTTTGGTCACTTTATTAAAATGTAACAATGTATTTCTGGTGTGATTAGTTAAGTGATTGAAAAATAGTTTTAAGATAAAAATTAAATTTAATTTCAATGCAAATTCTCGATAAAAACTAGAATTTGCATGATTTTCGAGAAAAGTCTTGAATAAGAGCAAAGTGATCTAATGTATATTTTTCGATGTAGTGACCTTTTTGATAAAATTCAAGTTCAAAGATATCAAATGTTAGTAACCTTGTGTTATTTACACGTTTTTCGATACAATTAGTATATATTTTGAGATAAATCACTGATTAACTTTCATTTTTAATAAAAGATGGTTATATCATTTATAGTTAATTACCTTATCACTTTTAGTATAAAATTCAAAAGTCAAGCTTACCATTTAAGGTAAAATGTACTCAACCCATTTTCTTTCCTTATTTAGCAAAATGCATTTTTCTATTCATACCTTTAATCAGTGGGTGTTCAAACCCCTTTGTCCCATGGATCATAAGCTACACTAAGAACCTCTTTAAAAGACCTTCAACTTAGCTTCAAAGTCTTTCCTCACTCTTGAAAACTCTGAAAATCCATCCCTTAAATCACTACCCTCCATTGTTGAAAGCTTAGCTCCTTCACTAAAGTTTTTCCTTTCATTCTTCACTTCAACTAAAGGAAGTTTGTCTCTCTGTAATTTCAAGGTTGAAATATGTAATATGCTAGCTTATAATAGGTTTAAACGAATCATAACATGCTATGGTGATCTATGTTGAGATTTGTTGAGAAATTTCTTTAAAATATGAATGTATGCATAATGATCTACAAATCTAGATTTTTTTGTGTATATGACATTTTTAGTTAATGGAATGAGTTTATTATGATATATAATTAAGTTTTCGGAAGTGTTTGTGATATTTAATGTCATTTTGGGTGTTTTCATGGTGAAATCACGCTGAGTTTTGAATTTGTCTCATGCTTTTGTTGGGCTAATAACTTCATTCGCCCAACGAGACTCATTTTTTAGAAAATGTATGAGTGCTCGTTGAGCGAGACTTAGTTCTCGTTGAGCGCCTCAAAGATAACACTTAAAAATATGGAAAATTGTCCTTGTTGAGCGAGTGTTCATAAGCTGATGAACACAATGAATGTTTGTTAGGCGAGAGACGTCTCTCGTTGAGTGAGACAATACCTTTTGCTTAAAAATCACAAATTCATTTTTCGCTGAGCGAGGAACTTAGAACCCAGAAACCCTTATTCACCACTAAGCGAGTTATCCACTTGTTGAACAAAAACTCGGAACATACACATGTAATTCACTAAGCAAGCCCTAATCTTCCTGAGCAACTAAAATAATAATTGAGAGTGAAAAACTCTATGTGGCTCAATTCACTGAGCGAACCTATTGGTTTGTTGAGCGGATTAGGGAGCAAGGCTCTCTAAAGTCCATCTCGTCGGGCAAAGCACATACTTCGTTAAGCAAGCCAACTGAATAACTCATTAAGCAAGATAATAGATTCATTGAGCAAAAAGGTTAACTCGAAGAAGTCAAAAACTTTCACGAAGAGGACTCGTTGGGCGAGGGAGCATACTTCCTGAGCACAAAAGGAAATTTACTAGACGATTTGCTAGGCAAACCTAGTAGCTTGCTGAGCAAGAATAATAGAACTTAGAAACTTGTTCATTCTCCTAGAAATCAAGATGTTATTCCCTATTAAGTTACCCTAATAAAAGTAAAAGGTAAATAACTCCAAAATTTCAAGTGGAACATAAAGACTGATGACTCATAAGACTTAATGAACTTGCAATTCATTCCGCGACGAATGTTATAACGTAATGTTAGTTTGAGAATGATATATATGCATTGTTGATTGATGAGGCATACTGAGTATGCGAATCTATAATTTTATACTATGTTGCGAGTAGGCACATAACTTTGACTAGTTGTTTGGATTGGGCCTCCAAACCTAGTGTTGGGTAAGAGATGTGCGACAATCAGGTCTCATGGATAAGGAGACATGCGATTCCATAGGAGTCCAAGGTTATTGCAAATCTTGGGTTGTAATGAGCTACTACCCATGTATACCTATCCCGACAAATCACCTATCTCATCCATAGATCAGATTTTGAAAATTTTCCCAATGATTTTTTTGGCACATATTATGTTGTAATGACTTGATAGTCATGTATACTATGTTAAGGGAAAGTGTCTGATTGATCACTTGAAAGTTAGAGTTTTCATGGAGTATGACTGATCTATATTGGTTGGTTTGAGAAGTTTGAATTGATGATTTTATCTAAAATATTGTACTTTATGTGAGAACTTCATGTATGTGTGTGTGTTTTATTTCGTGAGCTTTCCTATATATTTCTTATCATGTATGTGTGGTTGTGATGATCTCAAACAATGTTTCGTTGGGAGTAGATGCTAAGACCACCGAGGAACTAGTCTCAATCCTGCATATCATTCAACAAAATAATATAAGTATTTTCTCTCTATGCTTCATAGAGATCATGGTGGGCTCAAAAGGGGCATGTACGATTAATCCTGACTTAGAGTGCATTATGTACTACGACGACATCACCATTGACTTTACACCATGTGTCACTACCTTGATTTCAATTATGTTCTACACCACGTTGGACTTCTACTTGTTCATACAAGAGATGTGGAGTAAGCCTACGCATCTCGCTCGAGCTGAACTGATTGAAAAATGTCGTTGTGACCTCACTCATCCTAAACCTCGTCCTTTGTCTTAAAGTAAATCCTAAAACTATTCAACAAGAGGTGTCATCTCATCCTCCTCCCTTTTAGTAGTTTAATATATGACTAGTGAGGGATGTATGAGTCTTGTATCCCCTCCCTTGATAATGATGATGTTGTATGCCTTTTGAGAGACATATGCACTATACTCTTTTTATTCATTTTGGGATGTAAGTGCCATAAGACATAGATTATTGCACTAGATACTTGGATCTGTATGACCTATGTATGTTATGAAAATGTATTTTCAGTAAATTCGAGTATGCATGTATTATTATGGCTATGATTGATGGCGAAAATTTTATATGTTTTCATTTATAAATTAAATTAGAGTTTTTCAACTTAATTGAATCTGAATGTTTTCAAAGTGAGTTTAGTTTTCATTATAGTGGTCGTGAATCATTATATAAACGTCATCACACCACACATAATTTAATAGTAAGATAATTTTTCTTACATTTTTAAATAAATAAATGAGTGATTGATCACTTGATTACATTTTTAAATTTAAATTTTCTGAAATTAAATTTTTTGAATTTATTTTTTTTAAATTTAATTTTTTAATTTATATATACTTTATATATGTTGTTTCATATTTTTATGTGTTGTTAAAAAATTGTTGAGACAATTTTCTCTATGAAAGAAGCAATTTCATGTGAAATTATACACTTTTACACACGGTTACAAAATTGGCTTTATATTTTTATATACTTTATTATTTTATCTTTTAATTTACTAATTTATTTTAAGATTTTGTTGATTTTTTTGTTTGTTTAAAGGGTATATTAATCTACCAATTTATTTTGAAGCAACTAACATTGTACAATATTACTTACTAGAGGAAGAATTACTTTAATTTGGTAGAAGAAAAATTAAGCAAGCTTGGTTGAAAAGAAAAAATAAAAAGTAAAAAATTGTGATGAGTATTCATTTGAATAAAGTAAAATTATAGAAATAATAATTATTTTTAAAATTTATTTAATATAGTAATTAATTTACTGTTTTTATTATTTTTAATAGACAATTTATAGACATGTTAGCGAGTCGCAATTAGTAAATAGAAAAATTTAAGAAAACTGACAAGAGTCTCATATAATGTCAAGAATAATGACTTTTGAAATTACATTTATCTTTCCTAAAATTCTATATTTAATATTCGAAATACATGTAAATATAACAGTGACATACCCAACAAACACAAAGACTCGAAAGTTGTTTATGGAGAAGAAGACTCCAACTTGACATCAGGAGTATGTGTCCTAATTATGGGTGATAACAAACAAGTCACTAGCATTAGAGGATAATTTCAGAGAATAAGAGTAAGACAAGTAATTTTGTTCCCATGTAATTTTTGTGTCGTTTATATACTAGAAGCTATAAGTCATATTTTCTATTTTTCCATGTTTTAGTTATTCTATAACCACCTCAACAGCATATATCCACCTAATGCTAAGGGAAGAAATTTATTTAATTCCTAGTTCTCCTTTCTGAACTGGAGGTTTTGGGCATCCTCGAAGTGCCCATCCTCTATTTTTATTTCTACAAATGATGTTTTGTTTTGTTTTTATAGATTTTCTATCAATGATTCTATTCATATTATTTATTATTGGTGAATATAACACATGAAATTTAAATTTCTTGCACAAACCACCTTTGTATTACCAAAATTATGATTTGATTTCCGTATGTCCATAACTTCTTTGGATTGACCGTGCAGATAAAACACATTGTAGTTGTTGGATTGACTTTTCATGCGGGGATCGACAATTGTGGTGATACAATCATGTCTTAATCTAACTAATCGTGCCTTCTGTATTCAAACATTTATAGAGGTGTAAAATAATTCTTTTATTTGGGGTATAATAGTATCAATGTTTGTGACTTATGAGAATCTAAAACAAATTAATGAATCTCGGAATTTAAGGTCAGAGAAGCCTTCAAGAAATGAAAAAGTTAGGAGAAAGAAAATTTTCTAACTGTATTCCACTCATTGTCCACCACTATAATATATTTGCTAACAAAAAAAACAGAATGATTTAACAAACTAATTCTAGAACTATTCCAGGGAAAATACGGAAAGTGCATATAAAAAATTCACAAAGTCATCCCATCCCATTGAATCAGTTTTTTGGGCCTATATGGTGGTTTAGGTCCAGAGTCCTGCACTCCAACAGGCTCATTATCAAAGTCCTAAACTCTAACAAGCCCACCCATCAGCAACAACCATTCCCCCAAACCCCAAGGTTGTAAAAGACTCTGCAAATGGTCCCATTATTCCTAGGAATCATGGTCAGAGGGTAAACCAGCCCATTGCACTAAGGCCATGCATTTGAGGGTTCTGTCCATAACAAAACTCTTTAAAGCCAAAAATAGATGAAGGGATTGTTATCCACAACTTGAAGATGGAGCGAGGTAGGAGGATCTAGTGAAAAAGGGTCCTTATGGGGCTTTGTGACCCCCCCAATCAAGGAATCATGAAATTCTTTGAGCAACACAGGTCTCAACTTTGAATGGGAGCAGGGTTGTCCCATATTTTACCTTTGAGTATAAATTATATTTAGTTACTTTATGTATCTAAAAATAATTAATTATATTAATTTAAAATATATTTTATTAATTTAATTATTTTAATTAATATTCTTTATATTATTAGATATGTCAATATTAAACTGATTAGAATTAAGGAAAAAATTAACATAAAAATTAAAAAAAAAAATATTTTTTATAAAGATTAAAATTAAACGTAAGGAGTTAAAATATATTTTAGGCAAAAAAATAAAGAAATAAATGATGAAAAGAAGGAAGGGCCCTGTGAGTCCATACTTGAGGCGCATAACAGAGTGTTGAGTCTGTTGACCAATTCTACTGTCCTGGAGCCGAATTGCAGAACGGCGCCTCATTTCCCTGTCCTTCACCAAATTGCTTGCTTGCTTGCTTTCTTGCTTGCAAGCAACCTCTAACACATTAATGGCCACTTTTATGATTCAGTTACGTACCAACAATTCAATCAACCAAATATGGCCTAGGCATATAGATATAGATACAACACACAAACAAGGTTTAGAATCTTTCTCCAGAGGTACCAAATATCCAAATAAGAATAACCCAAAACTCAAAAGAATCAGAAAACAACAAGAGAACAAGGAATATAATACACCAACCAACCTAATTCAACTTTTATTCTAATACTTTCCTCGTCCACAAGTAATAACAATGTATTTTTCGTTAAATTTTTTTAAAAACTAAAAAATCATAAATATAATTTATTAAATAAAAAGTAAAATTCACAATTTTTTTATAATTTATAATAAATTTTAATTAATAATATAAAATATATTTGAAAGACTAACCTTTTTCTTTCTTCCTCTCTTGTGAATATTGGACTTGGCTCTACCATCTTCTGGATTTTGTTGATTGTTTTATTGTTGATGTTATTCTTATATATTTTTTTTATTCACACCCCGAACATATTTTAATGGATTATTTTTATCAAAATATTCTTGAAAGAAACGCATCTCGATGACAACAACACGCAGTAAATGCTGGGCTTGGCCCAGTGGCCTTTATCTTGCGTTTTTCCATGAGCTGCAGCAGACGCGGGTTCCGCCAATGAGATTGGGCTTGACTTAGTCTTTCCCAAATTCTGGTTCATTATTTATTACATGGTGGAAATAGTAAATAACTAATTAATAAGTTTAACCAAGTTTAACATTTTAGTATTGATAAATTAATAAAAACAATTCAAATAAGGTTAATTCTCGATACCTACTCAGACAGGAAAATAAAGTTCTCTTTATTTATTGTTGATATACTGTTATTTTCTAAACAATAAATTGTTAATAATGATAATTTGATAATAAATAATATATCTATCCAAATTCAAACCCATACTCGTCTCTTAAGATAAGCTAAATATAAGTATTTTTATAACTTTTGAACCTAAAAGCTTTTTCTATCTAGGACTGGAGTACCATCCCTCCTCTAAATTTTCTCGACAAATATATATATATATATATATATATATATATATATATATATATATATATATATATTTATTTATTTATTGTGGAATGGATGTAATGTTTATATATCATTTATTTATTTAAATAAAATATTTATTTTAAAATCATATTTGAGATACTTAAATTGTTTTCTTTTAAAAAAAAGGATTGATTCAAATACAACGTAGTACTATTTTTTGTTTTAGGATTTTTGTTAGATATGACATTATGAGTAATTGACACGATCTTAAAATTGAATTTGTCTTGAAAGCAGCATTTAAAAAAGAATTTTACTAACCGCAACTTGTTGGTGGTAGAACCAAAAGTTATCGAAATGTGTACTGTCATGACTGCCAGGTAGAAACCAACACTATTAAAATTATTTAATCTAAGAACCAAAGAAAAAGTGCTCACAAATAAACACGAATATTATTCAAATTATGAATTCTGTCGTGCTGGACGGTTACAAGAGTTTATTTATAGGCTAGACTTTAATGTCCATTAATACCTTAATTGGCATAAAATTCTATCCACTAGATCTTCCCACTAACCTTTTATTTCCATCATTAATGATCTTCCTATTTTTCCACCAACTATCTAACTTTCCCTTCTTCTACCGATTATCAAAAAGTAACTTATGTGAAAATACATGTAAATAAATTCTAATTAACTACTCAGCCCAAATTGCATGACAATGACTTTCGGTTTCATATATGTTCTTCAATATGGGTTTCATATATGTTCTTCAATATGGTTCCAATCTTCATCAACTTGTAATAACATGACCCATTTTGGTGCAGCCTATGATTCACTTTACTCTAAACTTTCTGTAATTCCCAAACTTAGGCGTGACAATGATTGCTTCATTATTTGGGTTTTGAGCCTAGTCATAGGACCTTCAATGTCACACAAGTTATCTTTGACTTTGTTGGTTGGGTCTCTATCAATAATCCTATTATTTTGAAATATATAAATTTATTTTATTTAATGGATTTCAACATGACGTTCCATTAATCTTATGATGTCTCGAGTATTTTATTAATTTAAAACTAATTATTTTATTTTGAATAAAAAATGATTGATTTAAGCATAACGTTTCGTTAATCATAACTTTTTAAGATATAATTGGATATAATGCATCGAGTATTTTCATTATCTTTGAATATATAAAATTATATTATTCATTTATTGATCTTATGTTTTGAGATTATGATTAAATATGATGTCCCAAATATTTTTACAATTTTAAATACGTAAAATTATTTTATTTTGGATAAAAATATATTGATTTGAGCATTATACCATATTGATCTTATGCTTGATATCTCCCTTGTTTTTAAACATGTAGATTTATTTTATTAAAAAAATATATAACACTTAATTGATGTTATATTATGAGGATAAAGTTGAATATCACCGCTTGAGTATTCTCGAATTAAAATTAAGTAATACTTTTCTATCTAATTAAGGGTAATTTGGCTCAATTATTTTTAATTTTAACTTAAAGCACAAATTAAGCATAATTTATTTATCAATTTTCATATTTTTGGCTTAAAAGCATATTTTAAGATAGAAGTTGTTTGGTAAAAAAATTTAAAATTTAAAATTTTGTTTAAATATAGTTACCTTGTTTAATAAAATACATTTATAAAATAAAAATATTAGTAAAATTGATTAAATTTACGTAATATTATTCTAGTAATAATAATAGTAAAATAAATAAAATATTTAAATAATATATTTAAAACTTTTAAATTTTAAAAATGATAAAAATTTTAGTGATGATTTGCAAATAATATATATATAATAAAAGAAATTTAAATATTGATTACAACTGATAAAATGTTTAACTTATTCCTTCTTGTTTAATAATATTTTTGAAGAATTAGAAAAAAAAATCATTACAATCAAGCATTAATATTAAAAAAGAAAAGTAATAAAAAAAAACAACTTTATTGAGTCCACATTGAAAAAAATACAGGTGACTACATAAATACATAAGTTTTTAAGTTAAGAAAGAATGAACAAAGTATTAGTCCTATAAAATGGGCATATAATCGTCAGACGGATTTATTAAGCAACGTGTTTAGATTAAAAATATATCATCTTAGGTATATACATGTATGTTTTGTCTTATTTGCAGGTAAAAAATGTACATAATCTTTATAAACAAAAAAATATATATATAAGTTTTTTAACAAAGTCAAAGCGCCTCTATATCACCTATTTCATGAAAAGATTTGTTTCTAAAAGCTAAAATAATATCTATATATTTCTCTAAAAAAAAAAAAAGGAATTTTGTCCTTTAGCATACGGTTTAATAACGAGAAAGAAAAGATAAGTCAAAAGTATTGTTTTATTATATATGACTAATGGGTGAAAACATTAAATACTATAATAAATATTCTAGTATTCACATTTCATCAAGCTCAAAAGAAAAAATTTCAATAATCCTTTAATCAATACCTTTTATTATTCTATAAATAATTTAGTTAGGGTAATAAAATGAGTTAGTTATTCTGTATTTACCCTTCTACGTAAAAAAAAAAAAAAAGTTCAGGATGGGTTGGAAATTATAGCTCACCCCTCTTGTAGGTGCATGTGTTGATAGGCCAACCGTCAAAATTAATAATAATAATAAAAAATAATACTTCTTATTTTTATAACACTAACTTAAATTTAGTTAAAAGATAAAGCAGTAGTAATAATAATAATAATAATAAATTAATAATAATCATAATATTAATTAACAAATGTATACTTTGAATAACATTAAAAACTTAATTAAATAAATTGATCGACTTGTCAAGTTGGATAACACAGGTTGAAAGAGTTGATAAGTTGAACCATCTAACCCACCTTGTTATTTTTAGTTGGCTAGATACATTGACCTATTAGGCTCAACTCGCTTTACTATTCCTAAACTCAGTTTTATGAAGAACAAAAGAATAATTGTTAACAAATAATTTTAACACAATATTGTGGTATTCATTTTAGTTTGTCAATATACATTCTAAGTACTTTCAAAAGATTTTGAACTTAATTTGTATAGTCGTTGTACTAAGACAATATAAGTTAGTGAATTTTACTTTTTACATTTTTCTTAGTGAAATTGGTAGAAGTCTGAAAAATCTTTAAGTTCAAAGAGTACTTGGGTTTGACTTTAGAGAAGTAAGTCATAAAAAATACTCATGTTAGGCTTTGAGAGACTTGAGCTAAAGAATACTTATAACAATCTTACATGTTAGTAAAATCTTGGAGGTGCATTAAAGATTTTGAACATAGTTTTAAGTTAAGACAAATCATTGAAAATTTTGTATATTTTTTACTATCTTTAATCTCTTATATTAGTTGCTTATTTGTTTAAAGTTATGCTTGTGTTTAAAAGAGAAAGATCAACCTTATTTTATTTAAGTATTCATGTATCATTTGATATAAGATGAAGTTATTCTTGAAAAACATACGTGGAAATCTTTCAAATTACAATTCAACTTTTTTTTTTCTTATGTTTTCATGTGACTTACAACAATAAAATAATAAATAAAACTAACATAAAATATATGTAAACAAAATTCAAAGTGAGGTCGAACATTAAAAGAAAAAAAGTTTTGCTCATGCTCTCTAAAAGCTCCTCTGATTAACTTTTGGAGAAGCTCCTTATTCTCATGATTTCTTCTAAAAGAAAATTACTTATTTTTTAAGAGATTTTATATAAATAATATTTATATAATAAGAAGAAAAACAAAAATCAATCAAGACCAAATAGTACCTAAATATTATGAACTAAACTAAATCTTACCAAAAACTACATAACTACAATTAACTATTTATTTTCATATTTTATTCTTTAATTAAAATTTGAAAAATGTAGACTATTTGATTTCTGTAATATAAAAATAAATCTTTCATTCTTAGTAGTAAGAACACATCCAATTTACTTTATTTGTGAATAAATTTGATTTTTGTATCAGATAAAATGTATTGTTAATATTTTTTCTTTAAATCTTTACTTGTGAATCTTAGATTTGAAGACTAGTATGAATTTGTTTTAAAATATTTTTCAATAAACCAACATTCTCAATAATATATTTAATTTAGTCATATTTTTCAATAAAACAATCTCACAAAGAGGGATAATAATTAAAGATTATTGTGAAAATAAATTTTTTTAGACATACTCATAAAATATTATCTAATAAGAATATTTTAAGAGAAAAATGATACAATATAAAATAATTTTATTTTGTCATTCAATCACAATATATTATGTATAATAAATTTGTTGACTTTTATAACAAGTACTTTAAAAGTTATATCAACTTGTTATTGAATGATAGTATAAAATTACATTACATTATCTGTCCATGATCATTAAACTCATATTTTAAATATACCAAACACATTTATAATTTTTTTAAGATTATAATTTTCAAAAATCTTAATTCTTAAAAGGTTTAAATATTTTATATTTTATATTTACAAGGTTTGTAAATGACAAAGAACAAAAACTGACATATTTACAAAGTTTATAAACAAAATCTTCTATATTTTGTAGGGATATAAAATCAAACTTATTATATTACAGAAACATAAAACATAACGTTGTTCACGACTAATTCATGATAAGGATAAAAATATGCGACACAAATACTGAATGGATAAATTAAAAAAACTAAAACAAAAACTACTATATTTACGTGGACCTTTAATATATTTAAACATTCCTAAAAAATGAAAAATAAACTCTGCATGTGAAAATTTCCAAAAGAGATAACCCCTCTTTATCCATGTTAAGAGATTCCCTATCATCAGGTGAAGGGTTCTTGTCATCAAGAGTTCATGAAGAGAAAACCTCCATCCTGTATATAAGCATTAGCCTCAATCTTTATTTTTAAATTGTATTTAGTTTAAAAAATTCCTATAATATACATAAAACCTACTTGTTTTTTTTTGTTTTAGTTATTTGGTTAGTTGTTGCAAATCCATAAAATGGAAGCTTCTGCTAACCAACACTATTAAAATACTAGTTAAGGAATAAATAAATTGTAAAAATTGTACTATACCACTTCTTAATAAAAAAGTTTATACTCTTAATTTCTTATAGTAACATTTTGCTTAGAATATACCATATGTACCCAACAGACAAAGTAGTAAATGAAGATGGGAAGAAAATAAAGTTACTGAAAGGAGCTTGCGGACTTAGAACCCCACAATATTGAATGCTCGATTTGATTGTTTGAGAATATGAAGCTTACTTACTATTATTGCACGAGCTGCTGTACAGTTGTACAGTTAGAACCAACGTGTGTTTGTTTTGATTAATCAAAGCGTATATCTGCCATTGCTGGTTGCTTAATTTTACAGCGAAACGAAACTTCAAGAACCAAATGCATCTACACAAATATCTAATATTCGTTTACCAGATTAAAATATATATATACTTCTTATGACCTAAGTTCAAATTTAATATCCACCCATAGTGATATGATTAATAAATTTTAGTTTTGTATATGATTCCATGTATATTCTGTCTTTTGACAAAGGAAAAGAGGGAACTAGATCATAAATTCAATCGGGTTGGAAAAGATTTGGACGAAAAGTTATAAGTTATCAAATTAGGGGAAAATATATTCCATTATTTTAATTTTTTTAAATGATAACAAATTCTAAACCGGATAAAAAATACTTCTCACCTCGTTCTTTTTATAGCTTTGACCATCTATTCAAATCATTTCGTATTAAACAAAAAATCTTATAAGAGTTTAACTTTCGTATGTATGGTAAGTATAAAGATTTTTAGACAGTAAATCATTCGATCAATAAAAAATTTATTGTAGGCATAAATTTTATAAAAATTAATAATTTTATTATATATAGTAATTTATGATTAAATGATAATATAAAAATATTAGTATATTATAATTAAATTGATTATCTTATAAATGTTATTAAATAATATTTTAGTATGTGCAATGCTTTGAAAATATTTATTTCATATAATTAAAATTTATAATAAATAAATATTTTAAGTAATAAGTTATTTTATAATTAAAATTTTATAATAAATAACTAATTTTAAACATATAAATTATATTTTATATTTATGATAAATAATTTATATTATGATTCATGGTTATTTTTAACTATTGATAAATTTTTTAAAAATAAATTAAGATGAAAAAAATAGATTAAAAGAGATAAGAGATTCAGAAAAATTTATAAAAGTGCTCCCATTGAAGTCAAATTCATAAAAATACTCATTGAATAATAGTTTCTAAAACGCTCTCATAATTCTAATTTTTAATGGAAAGAATTTGTATTTGATAACTAATATTCAAGCTTAGAGACTTGTTGTATGATATGTTCTCCTATCTTTACTTCCAAGTCATATTCCTCTTACCTATTGCTAAAATTGTAATGCATATACTTTGTCTTTCTCCTACTTAAGTGAAAACTTTTTGTTTCTAAAATTTGTCTCTAAAGCTCAAGTTTAAAATTAATTGTTTTCCTTGATTTCTTTAATCAAAACTATATCATTTGCAAAAGGTATGAAATTAAGGATAATTTTTGTATGTACTTGGTAAACACATCCAAGACTAGATTAAACAAGTAAAAGATTTAAAGTTGAGTCTTAATGTAATCATATCCCTAATAAGAAAGTTCGTAATTAGTCTCACCTCTTAGAGTTCTTACACTAGTAGTTACCTATCATACATGTCTTGTATACTTCATATGTAAGTCATGCAAACACCTTCCTCTTCCATAGTCTTCCATAAACACTTCTTTTGATACTTGATCATAAGTGTTTTTCAAGTCATAAGTGTTTTTGGTACTTGTTCTCCTACACACTTACACATTTTAATAGGAATACCATTTTTACAAACAACTTTACCATTATCCATTTGCTTAAAGGTCTAGTTTACCTCTCTAGTTCGATTTAGTTCATTCACTTGAAATTTTAATTCTTCCATATTACAAGCAAATCTTTGTCCATCATGGGTAAGTTTAAGAAAAAAAAATTTCTTGATCTTTGACTAAACATTTTTGTTTTTCATCTTTAATATATCTGACTTTATTCAAATATTTTGTTTTCCTTTCTTTATTTTTGACAAGATTATATATATTATATTTTACATTCTTCAATTTTGTCCCCGAAGTCTTCGTAATTTAAATCATGCTTCACTCGCATATTTTCTTGTCTCATATATGACACTCTAATACCTTATCCAATTTTCAACATTACTGTACTCTATAAAAAAAAATCTTTTGTTTTTAACATTATCTTGAACACTTTTATTCTACAACAAGATTTCTTATTACTTGGCTAATTTTTTTTTATTCCACAAAAACTACTCTAACAACCTTCTTTATCTTCTAGACATCTCATTCTAGATTAACATTATCTTGTAATTCTCAATTATACATTCCTTTGATAATTTATTCTTAAAAGTCACTACTTGGCTATTTATGCCTTTTGAGATGAACATCAAGAATCAAAATTATATGTTGTGCCATAAAACTCTCCTCATAATTCCTGCAATCTCTTTTATTAACATGTTTTACAGAAAGAAAGAAATCAATTTGAAACCTTTGAAGTTTCACTCTTATAAGTGATTAGACATTCCTCCTCTTGAAACAAATATTTATAATCCTGAAATCATAAGCTCTGTAGAGAAATAAAAAATAGTCTGTCATTATTCATTCAATTCTCCGAAACCAAAACTATCATGAACTATTGAATATTACCAATCCGTTACTAACATATCCATTTAGATCCTCGCCTAAGAAAATCTATTCCTCGTGCGAAGCATCATTTACCAACCCTTAAATCTTTTCAAAATATTTCTTTCACATATCCATTCTTTTTTATTTCTAATTTATCAGTTATTCTTTTCCTTCCGTTCATTACTTTGTAATAGTTCAAATGCAGAGGTCTCTACAATCAGCTGCCAAGAACAGCTAAGTATCAGTTTCTGTCTTATTTCCCTATGTTTTATTGTTAATTATAATGCACTCACATACTTCTAAAAAAATATTTATAGTAGCAAAAAAATGAAATTAAAGACATTAGGAAGCTCCTCTTTGAGACTGGATTACAGTACTCTGCCAAAGATGCAGGGAACATAATGAGTGTGCAAGTCATGTAGCCAACTTGGGCATCATGGACGTGACATTTCTAATTATTGGTCTCTTGCTTTTTATTCTACTCATCAACCCGTCATTGCTCTTCTTATAACGGACATTTCTAGAGTTTTATGAGAACATTTTTGTGCACAACGTACCAATGCAAGTTGGCAGCTAACATGCTTCTAGCACAACAATTCCTATCCAAGTCAAGTTAGGTTTAGGGCACTTCACGTATATACATGACATGACATGGTAGAGCTCTCTTTTAATTATCCCTACAAAATAAACGTGATCTTAATTGTATGTATAGAACTTAAGTTATCTCTTACATTATGAGACAGTTAGTCAGAATTTTTAGTTTTTTTTTTCTAAATTATGCAATTAGTTTTAATTAAAATAAGTCTTCAATAATAAATCCTTACTCACGGTAGCAATTAAATATAAGAAAATTATAGGTTGATGACTTCTCTCTTCAAAAACCAAAGTATTAAAGCATAGATTTTCTGACGTAAGATTGCTCTAACTTAACCAATAATTTTGAACTCAATTCATGAATTTGGAGGATAAATTTTACCGCTCCTTCTAATCTTATCAGGGATCAAGCAAGATTGTTTGCGGTTTCTATCCAAAAAACCAAATTTGAAAACTAGGCAACATTCAAATTCAGACATGCACAAAAACAAATATTTAAGAGCCATATGATGAATTGAAATGGAGTAATACATGTCAAAAGAGAAGAATGGTGCACAGATGCTTAGGTTTCTACTGGGAAACAAAATCCTCTACAATAAAGGGGATTGAGAAATACCCAAAGAGGGTGATGAGTGTGTGTGAGGTTTGTGTTTGAATTAAGATTGTACAGAGACTGAAAATCTGACTATTGTTTCCAAATATTGAATGCTCTGCTACTACACCCACTAGCATACCCCCACAGATTGAATAGAAGGTCTGCTAGCTTGTCGTACTTGTGTCCAGAAAGGCACAGGGGCAGAGAGCAGATGAAGTAATGACGCTAGACAAATACCAAAAACAAGAGTGATGAGAACCTGAGCTCTAACTAACTACTTACTAAGTTAGTTTACCAATGTTTTGTTGTATACCGAACTCAATTAAGAAAACCTTTGATGCATGTCCTGTGAAACAGGAGCCCTAACATAAAAAGCTAGCTCCAGCCAACAACCCCTCTCCCTCCCATATAAAATCACTTCTAAAAAGAACTACAAATTTTTAGTTTAGTCTTATAGTAATGAATCTCGAAAATATTACAATATTTATAAAATAATATAAATTTATTTTTAAATTTTTTTTATGATAAAAGTATCTAATTAAGAATAAATATTCACTCACTCTATTTTTCCATGTTTAGGTTGGGTAGGAGAGAATTTTTTAGATGATACGAGATTATCATAATTTCTATTAATAATTTAATTATATGTAATTAAATCTTTTTAATTTTCTTTTATAAAAGAGGTATCTAAATCCAATAAAAATATTGCAACATAGTAAAAGAATGTTCGACATATGTGTTCGATATATAAATTATTATATATTATATATTATATATACATAATATATAATATAAAATATTTGTATATATCCAAGTCAGCTTATTGAGCTTAGTAGAATCTTTAAAATCCTGAACCATGACCTTTTTAATTAAGCATTTTTCTTTTTTGAAAAACTTTAAACCTAACCTTGTTAGTAAACAGGGTTGGCCTAATAAGAAATTATGCAAACAAACCGCAGACCGTCTAACCTGATTGTACCCCATTTGTGCCATTTAGATAATGGGTGTAGAGGGGTCTTTAAATTGAAAAAATATTAGGAAAGAATCGTCATGGAAATTTTTTCTTGACGAACAAATTACTATCCTATAACTACTAGGATTAATAATGAGGAGTAGCATATACAAAATATTATATTTGAGTGTTGTTATCATTGTATTTTTTATTTAAAAAAAATACTATTTTAGTTTCAATTGTGCACAATATACACAAAAGAAATACGGTTATAATGCGACATGCACACTTACAAGACATTTGACATGAATACATATCCAACATGAATACCACGTGATGTAGTGGTTGCTGTTTGGAAATATTCAAGCTTCCTTGTACACACCAAAACGTTGAACTGATACGTCACTGTCTATTTTGAAAATTGGCCCAACACCGTTGAACTGATACGTCACTATCTATTTTGAAAATTGGCCCAACACCGTTGAAGATAAATAAGTATTTAAATTCAAGTTATTTATTAATGTTTTACGTTAAATTTAACGCACTTTAAATTTATTTTAAACTAATTTTTATATAATTATTCTTTTTAAATCTTCAAATTTTAGAAATAACTTAGCATATTATTTTTTTTGGGTAGATTTTTCTTTTGTTAAACTTAACGTAAATGGTGATACCAACTAAAGTAAATCCGTTAAGAAAAGAAAATTAAAAGGAAGAAAAACGTTGAATACAAAATATAACTTTTTTAAAAATAAATTTTATCTCAAAATAAGTTTTGGTAGCAACTAATTTCTAAAGAGATTAAATGGTTGATTTGGTTTCTATAGTTATTCCTAATTTAAATTTCAGTCTCTACACGAAAAATCTGTAAATTTTAATCTGTATGCATACACAACAGTTAAATTTTGGTCCTTAACATTTATACTAGAAAATATTTCGACTGTATAAAATTACTATAAGAATGAAATGAATAAATTAATATTTAAAATTTTTAATATCGAAGACCATATATTTATGCCTTGACCCCACCACATAGATATCTAGGTTTAGGAAATTTCATACACCCCTTCAAAATTCCATATATTTAACTAATGCTTATGCCATGGAATTTTATCAGTTGGACTGTGGAGTATTTTTTTTAATTAAAAATAAACATTAAATAAATTATAGGTAAAATGGAAGCATAGCGCTCCAAGTCTCTAGTTTTACAGCTTCGAAAATGTTAAGTAATACTACTAGTAGATTCCGTGTATGTTTTTTTTTTTTTTTCAAACACGAAGAATACGAAGAGATCATGAGTATTGTTGTACCCTAATTTGGTTCAATTTGTAATATTGGATGAAAAAAAAAAACGAAAAAAGAATGAAAATAAATATCGGAAAAGAGAGCGGGAGACCTAACCGAACAGGAGGAAAAAGAAAGACAAGTGGTGGTAAGGAAAAGTAGAAAAAGACAAAAAGTAGGCAATGATAGGTGCATCTTTTCCTGCCTCGGATAGACGCACGAGGAGGAGGTAGGCGGCAGGGTGAGAATCGAAAAAGTCACGACAATGCATTAATGGAGGAGATCTCCTTGAAGATCCACAATGGTAACTTGAGGGTGAAAGGTGTGCCTATAAAAGGATCGAGGTTTGAACAAAGAGGGGGAGGGGGAGATAGGGTTGGAGTCTTGAGGTTTTTGGAGAAAGAGTTTGAAAACGAGGGAACCTCTCGGCATAGAAAGTCCGAAAATCTTCATTTGATTTCAAGCTTTCATAGAGGAACAAACGAGCATCGAAAGAAGGAAAACTGTAGAGGTTCTACAAAAGAAGCTCAGCCACTCTACGACAATCTTGGGCTCTCTAAATATAAGATAAGTGTTTTCGAAATCTATTTTTGCACATCTATTTAGAAACCTAGAATCCTAAGCCAACACACTCCCTTGCATAACCCAGTAAAATACGACCCTCTAGGATCGACTCCAAACCAACCTATCATGTAGCCGTTTCCAAGATGTAGCTGACTCTGAAACTGGTTTCTATGTGAACGAGATCGGCTCGCACTATTGGGACTGAGTCGGTCTCGACTCTCTTTCCAGCACCTACTCTAAAACTCCCCAGCATTTCATCTTAAGCTCCTTAGCTACCCCTTCCCTAAACTCTTTAGGTGCCATTGGAAAGCCAACTTCATCCATCTTTGCGAACACTAATGGATAGTCCACTCCTTCTAAACCATTTTGGACGCCAATGGAAATTTCACTTTCATTTAACCCAGGGACGCCTAACAGATAGTCCATCCCTTCCCACTTTTCAAACACATGCTTAGCCCCGTGGAGCCGAGACCGTCTTGACTCCTTCTCATACCACTGGGCTGACTCTGTCGTGGCCAATTTCGTTTGGCCATCCATGTCTAGAACTACGTGAACTTTGATTTCTCTGACAAAAAGGAGATACGAGAATCTCGCCACATATCCCGGGAGCATATCCTTGAAATCGTTCTGCATGGGTCGTCGACACGCAGGAACCTAACGTGAATCTAACCCCATAAATTAGAGCAACCACACCCATACCAGGTACGATTTACTCATCTCACACTTACCTATGCCAACTGGTGCTTACTTGGACGTTGGAGTGTCTTTGCAAATACCACCCCTTCCTTGCTACACCTTGGCCCAAGCCAATAAGGAAGGAAGAGGGGTCAACTCATCCAATAACATAGGATAGGAACTCGGTCCCTATCTGAGAGGTCTCTATCGAGGATCCCTCTTGGGAATTCTTGGCAAGAACAAAAAATATGATACTTTTATAAATTATTAAGTAAGAAAGAAAATAAAAAAAAAAGTTTACGTTGCTTTGGGTGAAGCTTACAAGATATGGATCTACCTATTGGCATCCAAAAAGTGGGATAGAGTGGATTGTCCATGGGCGTCCAAATAGTTGGAAGGGATGTATGTTATCGGGTGGTCGACCGACTTGGTGTAACTTAACAAAATTGGTCGACTTAGCTGACTAGGGGGTCATTAATAGTCTATAAGATTTACTCATTATTTCTCCTATCAAAATACTAGATTTACCTATGTTATGAGTAGCATAGGGTCAACCTAGGTCATATCTCTCAAGGACACGTGGTTCTAATGATTTCTAGCGGAAAAGGCTGAAAAGGTGCAAAACTAGGAGACGTAGATGCGGAAAGAAACAGCAATGATAGTAAACATGGGGGATTTTTAAAGAGAAATGTGAAGTGCAGGAAATTAAATTGACTATCTATGAAAATAAATTTAAGCTATGATTAACTACAACTAATAAAATAATTAACAGGACAAATAGTTATTGTACTGATTCCACAATTATCAACAAGATGGTTCTAGGTTCTCGTTCCTATTATGCAAGCAACTCCTCACCAACCCAATTTCCTGGGACAATTGTCCAACATTTGTCCATTGCCTATTGAGGACTTACACCATCGCTGCATCGAGTTTGGCATGGATTACGCCCTTGGCTGATGTAGGTTCTCTATCGATTACCTATAGTATTGTTAGAGTGGTTCCGATCGGCCCCTAAACTAACGTGCTCTATTCCTACCTTGCACTCTCGTGACCAAGCAAGAATAGATTAAGCTAAGCAGAAATTACACATAACAGTAAAGGAAAATAGATTCATTCATTGATTGAAAATGTACTGATGCATGCAATGGATACAGGGAAAGGATGGTCTGAGCTTCCCACGACGATCACTAGTGGTAGCTGTAGTATTCAACCAAAGGATAACAACGAACATGAGAGGCGGTACCCTCTAGAGTGTGCCGTGAGGACAGACAAATCTATCCCTCCTGGCCAGTCTATCTCTAGCAACTCTGCTCAGCTTGAACTCTGTCCTACGCCCACTCAATCAACATAGCATCATTGAAGCACCATTGAACAAAGAGGAATGCATTGGATAATGGATGTATGCATGTGTTTTGTGTGCTATCGATAGGCCTTACTCTCTAACCTATGAATGAGTTATACATCTTTATTTATACACATATAGCCTAACTACTTCCTAACAGAAATAATAGAAACAATTGTCTTGTTGTGAAAGAATTAACAGACTAAACTAACTAACAGTTTTCCTAAATGACACATGCTGGAATTGCTGGAGTGGATTCAGTCTTCACATGCCGGGATGGATCCGGATGGATGGGATGAACTCAGCAGCGTAGATTGAGTCGGTACGCGAGTTGAAGTTGGCCTCCGGTTTGGAATCGGCATTCAGATAGGAGTCGACATCCGGTCTGGAGTCGGCTTCAACTGGTAGGATTCAGACACGGAGTTGGCCTGCGGATTTGGCTCTACAAGAGTCGGCATCCGAATGCTGATGATAGAGTTGACATTGTGGAGTTGGCTTCATTTGGTCGGGACAAAATTGATTGGATGGAGTCAATAGGTTGGAGCTTCAATACGGAGTCGGTCATGCGGAACCAACCATACAAAGTCGGCCGAACTTTATCTGGCCGGGATGCCTTTGGTCTCGACTGGATGGCTGGGAGGACTCGGTCTTGGTCTCGGTTTCAGCTGGTCGAGATGCCTTCGATTGGTCGAGATGCATTTGATCTCGACTGTGATGGTTTGAGACTCGAGTTCGACTTGCAAAATAAGAGTACTCTTTTTGTTAGCTAAAATCAGCAAATTAGCATGAATTTGTACTTTTCCTATTTTAACCTTGGAAATCTGAATCTTAGCTAATACGTGATTATTAACTACAAAATAGAGTCTACTATGTCCATCTTAAGACCTTCTTAGGGGGCTAAAATAGGAATTATCAGACCCCCACACTTACATTTTTGCACTCTTGGACAAAATCAGAACATATCATTTAAGGGAGAAAATGAAAAAACTAATTGTGAGTATAAGATGCATTTTTAAATGAAACCCTTAAGTTTGACAAAACAGACTAAGTATACATTCACCCAAAAATCAAGGCACTCAATCAATCCATGAAATTACTTTTTCCCACATCCAAAGTGAACAACAAAACAACAAAAATTTAAAGGGTAACCGAAAATGATAGAGCTCTCTCACGGTATGTGCTCTCAATCTCTCAAGTGTTTTAGGGTTTGTGTTTACACTCGAACACCCTATATTAACTAGTACTACTAAGCTTTGACTAGCCTCTAATTTTTATGACTTTAAAAACACATGAAATTAGTGATTAATAAGACTTTATTAGGGTTGTAACGTGGTTAGGGTAAGGTAGGATATATGAGAGGTGAAGTAAGCTTGACTAACCAAAGGGGAGAAAGGAGTAATGAGGAATAAGTCCATAAGTATGGAGACTAACCCCACAAAAATATTTCACATGACACTCCCTGTCTTTCCCTATATAGTCTTTTCTTTCCTTTCTCACTTTTTATTTTTCTTTTGTATTCTTGTAGCCTTGAGTTGCATTTTTCTTGCAACCTTTTTGCTTTTACTACTTTCTCCTTTATTTATCCTCCATTTTTCTTTCCATACCCCTTTCCTTCGTTTTTCATCAACCTTTTTTCACCACATATACGTATTACTTGGTACCAGCCAATCATACAATGTACCATTCGCAACACCTTGAGGTACTACCCCCACACTTATGTGGAACCTATTCCCAAAACAATTTCAAAGCTCCTTTGTCCCCCATGGTTGAGGTGGATCATGGTTTTTCGACTTTTGGCTTGTAATGAGCTACCAAAAAATAGTAATATAGGCCCAAAGAGGGTAAACAAGGGATTTTATTTGCAAGGTAGGTCCATTTGACTAGTAGCTTGTGAAGAAAAATGGC
Organism: Mucuna pruriens; assembly: GCA_025330945.1. NCBI lineage: Eukaryota > Viridiplantae > Streptophyta > Magnoliopsida > Fabales > Fabaceae > Mucuna > Mucuna pruriens. Next base: position 258,852 of record JAENHJ010000227.1, read on the forward strand.
CTACATCATTTCATTAATGCATGTAAAACAAGCAATATAAAAGAGAGTCAAGGTAAAACCTAGAGTAACCTAGCAACCTAGATGCAAAATCACACAAGAAAGACAAGAATAACAAGATGTAAAGCCATTTCATACAAGACCCCAAAAAAATCTCACACAGCTAATTTCTCTATCATTAATGGTTTCAACTTTAATTTTTCAGTCACTTATTTCGTAAGGATGCAAAAATTTCGTTCCATGTCAAGTTGAAAACCTCTTAATCTAGGATTATGCAATACTTCTTCATATTTTATTCATCCTAAAGAAATTCATTTAAACTTTGCAACAAATTTTCTCAACAATAAAAAAAAGAGAAACAACTAGAGAAAACAAAACAAAACAAAAAACATCACAGAAAAAAGAAACAAACATAAAAAAATGAAAAAGAAAACGCAATAGAGCCAAAGTCGGCCTAGACTCGGCAGAAATGAAGCCGTAATTGGCACGGACTTGGCCAACATCAACGTACGAAAAACAAAAACTGTAAACATGGACAAAGAAAAAAACAAAAGCAAACACCTACTAACCCCCCTCCCCCTCCCCACACTTAAATGAGATATTGTCCTCAATGCAAAACATATATGAACATTTGGGACAAGGGCAAATAAGAAAATCTTCTTCCTTAAGGTGGGAAGAATGTGAAAAATTTGACATCCAATATATGTGCTCAACTCTGTTTGTGATAGCTTAGGGAAGTCTCCTTCTTATCTATCTTGATACTTTCAGCATTATATCTTCCGCTGGCTTCTTCAATAAAAATTTGAACGATGAATGCTCGACCAGGTGGCCATAGAAGCTGGATAGGATGGTTAAAGAGGCTTTAGGAGGAATGGAACAACCAAAGAGTTTTGGATCAAATGGGTCAAGAGTTTGATATAGGTCATGGGGATTGGGGCGAATGTTCTTGTTGGGTTGCCTCTCTTCTTCTGAACATTATCCGCGTTGGATTGTTGGACTCTTAGCGGGTTTGCTTGGGTGGTTGGGGATGGAGAAACTTGTAGTGGTGGTGGTTGGAAGGTCATTCTTGATTGGGAAGGTTGGTGGTATGTGGGTTGAGAGATTGTCGTTACTTATAGATGGTATGCAGACTGAGGCTGGTAGTATGAGATGTGATTTTGGTTAGGAAGATTCAGTGCTGATGTGATCACATTTGTTTCTCCTTCCTTTCTTTTGTTTGTGGCTATGAGGGGTTTGTTTGTGTTTATTGTTGCTACCCCTTCAACAATCCTTCCACTCTTTACTCTGATCTCAACCCTTTCTCCGATAATGACTAAGTCTGAGAAGTTTGATGATACATTTCCAATCATTCTGTCGTAGAAGGGTGATCAGAGTGTATACATGAACGTTGTGACCAATTCTTTTTCAAAGAAGGGAGGATGTACTTGGGTAGCTATTTCCCTCCAATGTTGAGTTTACCCCTTGAAGGTCGCATTTTCCTTCTTTGCCATATTTTGTAGTTGTGTGCGATCCGGAGCCATGTCCATATTATACTTGTATTGTTTAAGGAAAGGTTATGCCAAGTCCCTCCAAGTTTGAACGCGTCCACGCTCTAGGCTCATGTACCACCTGAGAGCACCCTTCATAAGGCTTTCTTGGGAAAAATGGATGAGCAATTGTCATCACGAACATGTGAGGCCATCTTTTTGCAGCACATGGTGAGGTGATTCTTTGGATATGTGTTTCTCTTATATTTATCAATTTCTAGCTGTTTGAATTTGGGAAGGATTACAACATCGAGGATCAAACACAAATTAGCCACATTAAAATTGGAGTAATCAGCTCCCTTTATGACCTTCGGTCATTCTTCTAAGAGTTGTAGCATTTTAGTGGAATGAGGATCCTCATATTAATGAAGGAGAACAATTGGTATTGGATTGATGAGCTGGTGGTTTGGGGGGTGGGATGAAGGTTTGTGCATAATTGTTTTCGAAGTATGGGTCTTGACATTGTGTTTAGTTTTGTAGGTTTGAGGTGGAAGCGTTGGGTCGGAATTATTGTTCACGAGTGGTGTATAGTTAGGAGGGAGGCCATATGGAGGGTATTGAGTTTGATTCTAGGGTTGGTTTGGTGTGAATCCTAGAGGATGGTCAGGAGTGATTTGAGGTTGCTCAAGTGCATTCCTATTAGGATTTTGCATTGACTACAACATCTCGAGGATCTGACCAATTTGTTCCTTGAGTTGATTGACATCATTCCTTAGCGCCCCATGCCATTCCTCTAGGTCGTCCATAACTACCTTCATCAGTTTTGTCTTGGAACGTGTCTTGTAAGGGTGCTATAGAGATGTTTTCTTGGACTCGACCATTGTTCTTTTGTCAATTTTGGCTAACTATAGACATAGGATGGAATGAGAATGCAACAATGTGTATGCACTTTATTTGGAATGCAAGATTGTTAGAGGAACATAGGTTACAAGACATAGGTGTGACCCTAACAACTTGATGAAATGGATGCAGAATGCAATGCATGCCATGTTTTTTTTCTTTTGTTTTTAAAACTTCTTATGATCAAAATAAGTCTTCACAATTCTTCTAACACCCTGAAATGATACAAATAAACTTACATCATGTTTAAAGAAAATGATGCATGAAAACAAAAAGGTAAAGGCAGTGGTATGCTCTTTATGCCACAATTGGCTCACAACAAGGGTCTTCTTAAATGTCTTGTAAGAGGGAACAGATGGCTGCAACCTACTGGATTCTATGTTTATTATGTGGTTCTCACCAATGGAATGTTCTATTTCTTTCAGATTTCTAGAGCTCAGAACCCATTTTGTGAAATCCTCACAAATAGGAAGTATATCCATGATGTGGATGTTTGCAAAAGAATCTCGCTCTAGATGAGACTTTCGCGATGACCAAATAGGGAGTACACCAAGATGTCTACCACTACTCATCTCTCACTCCCTAGGTTGCACTCAGGCCCGAGAATAGGACCCACACAAGGTGTGTGAATAGTGTAAGAGTGGTGTGTGCAGAAAATTATCGACAAATTTGCCTATGTTGCAAAACAGAACAATGCATTTGCATGTCTTTTATCCTAAGGTTCACACCAAACAAAGCACATATTGTAAATAAAGACATGAAGATAAAAACAAGGATGCATAATAAAGAAATGGATAAACCAACTGAAAGTAAAAAACAACAAAAAAGAAGTTATTAATTTCAAGCATCTAATTATATAGGCTTGACTCTTTAAAATGACCCCAGTGGAGTCGCCATCTATCACGATCGTAATCGCGACGATGATGACAAAAAATAGAAAAAGAAATCCATGTTCCTTTCAAAGAAAGAAAAACGAATTTGCAATGGAGTCACTACCAACATTTTAAGGAAAACATCATAAAACCTTGGGAAGGATAAAACTATTCTACGAAAATAGATTTCAGGCTCGGAGGCCCATCATGCGTAGGGAAGATGTTAGCACTCTATGACGTCCGTCCTAAGACGGTACCTTAATTAAATGCATGAAATTATTATGAGTTCGAAATTATTAGTTTTACCCTTAAAACGCAAATAGAAATGGAATTTATTATAAGGAGAGGAAAGATATATTTTTTTGGGTTTTTGAACATCATAAGAGTAGCCTTTGCTCCTACGTATCTACTAGTGCAATGGAGAATTCAAAGTTTATGTAGTTCTTGCTAAGGCTTGGAAAATGATTAGAAACTAAAATGGATTGTCTGTTAGCATCCAAAGATGATTGGAGAGGAGTACACTTTCCGTTGGCTTCTAAAGATGACTAGGATAGGATGGACTATCCATTGGCGTCCAAAGAGTTAGAAGAGATGAACTATCCATTGGCGTCCAAGGAGTTGGAAGGGGGATAAGTATTTTTTATTGTTGAAAATGACAGAAGTTGCCTCTTGCTCTTACGTATCTCCTTATGCAATGGAGAATTCGAAGTTTATGTACTTCTGGCTGAGGCTCCAAAAATGATTAGAAACTAGAGTAGAGTGTCTATTTGCGTCCAAAGATAATTGGAGGGAAGTGGACTGTTCGTTAGCGTCTAAACATGATTGGGATAGGATGAACTGTCCATTGGTGTTCAGAGAGTTGGAAGAGATGGACTATCCATTGGTGTCCAAGGAGTTGGAAGGGAGATAAGTATTTTTTATTATTGAACTTGACACGAGTTACCTCTTGCTCCTACGTATCTTCGAATGCAATGGAGAATTCAAAGTTTACGTAGTTCTCTATGAGGCTTGAAAAATGATTAGAAACTAGAGTGGAATTTTCGTTGGCATCCAAAGATGATTGGAAGGGAGTCGACTGTCTGTTGATGTCCAAAGATGAATGAGATAGGATGGATTGCCCATTGGCATCTAGAGAGTTGGAAGAGATGAACTATCCATTGGCGTCCAAGTATGTGGAAGGGAGATAAGTATTTTTTTTATTGTTGAACTTGATAGGAGTTGCCTCCTGCTCCTACGTATCTCCTAATGCAATGAAGAATTCAAAGTTTAGGTGGTTCTAGGTGAGGCTTAGAAGAGATGAACTATCCATTGGCATCCAAAGAGTGGGATAGGGTGGATTGTCCATGGGCATCCAAAAAGTTGGAAGGGATGTATGTTATGGGTCGGTTGACCGGTTGGGTGCAACTTAACAAATTTGTCTGATTTGACCGATTAGGGGTCATTTGACCAACTGGTCGATTGGGGGTCATTCGACCGACATGGCCAAAGACTAAGGGCCATTTTGCCAACGTGGTCAAAGATTGAGGGTCATTTTGCCGACATGGCCGAAGATTGAGGGGTCATTTTGCCGACATGGCCAAAGATTGAGGGGTTATTTGGTCGACATGGCCAAAGACTCAAGGGTCATTTGGTTGACATGGCTGACGATTGAGGGGTCATTTGGCTAACTAGGGGACTAAGGGTTCACTTGGTCGATTGGCCGACGATTGATGGGTCACCTGGTCAACTGGGGGGCTGAGAGGTCACTTGGCTGACGATTGAGGGGTCACTCGGCTAACAACTGAGGGGTCACTTGGTTGACTAGCCAACAATTGAGGGGTCATTTGGCCAACTGGTCAATGATTGAGGGGTCACTTGGTCGACTAGCAGATGACTATGGGCTCACATGGCCGATTGATTGACGATTGAGGGGTCACTAGGTCTACTGATCAACAATTGAGGGGTCACTTGGCCGATTGGCTGACGAACAGGGGGTCACTAGGCTAACTGGCCGATGACTAAGGGTTCACTTGGTCGACTGGCCAATAATTGAGGGGTCACTTGGCCAAATTGTCGATAATTTAGGGGTCACTAGGTCAACATGGACAAAGATTAAGGGGTCACTAGGTAAACTAACTGAAGACTAAGAGTCATTTGGCCGGCTGGTTGACGATTAAGGGATCACTTGGCCGACTGGCCAATGATTAAGGGGCCACTTAGTTGACTGGCTGGCGATTGAGGGGTCACTAGGTCGATTGGCCAACGACTCGGGGTCACTATGCCGATTGGCAAACGATTTAGGGGTCATTGAGCCGACTAGCCGAAAATTGAGGGTCACTTGGCCGACTGGCCAACGATTGAGTGGTCACTTGTTTGACTGGTTGACGACTAAAGGGTCACTTGGTCGACTGGGTGACGATTGGGTGGTCACCAGGCTGACTAGCCAACGGTTGGGGGGTTAGTAGGTCGACGACTAAGGGGTCACTTGGCCAACAACGACTATGGGGTCACTAGGCCAATTGATCGATAACTATGGGGTCACTAGGCCGACATGGCCGAAGACTGAGGTCACTTGGCCGACTGGCCAACGATTGAGGGGTCACTAGGCCGTCTGGGCGACGAATGAGGGGTCACTTGGCCGACTGGCCAACGATTGAGGGGTCACTAGGCCGTTTGGGCGACGATTGAGGGGTCACTTGGCTGATTGGCCGACGATTGAGGGGTCACTAGGTCAATTGGCCGATGACTCGAGGGTCACATGGTCAATTGGTCGACTGGCCAATGATTGAGAGGTTACTAGGCCGACTAGCCAAGGATTGAGGGGTGACTTGACTGACTGGTTGACGATTGAGGGTTCACTGAACCGACTGGTCGACGATTGAGGGGTCATTTTATTTTGAAACATCAAATCAGGAAAAAGAAATGTCCAACGAACAGTTCACTGTCCTGGCATCATATTGAGGGAAGAGTGTGACGAAAACGAATATCTATCAGGACAGGAAAACAAATTTTATAGGCAACAAAGATTCACCAACAAGTTACCTAGAAAAAATATCCTTCTTCGATGTTGTGTTTGATTCTTTCTTCTCCTCCCCCATTCTGTGTTTGCCAACGAAGACTGAAATCCTCACAGTTTCACGTTTTCCTCTTCCAGTTTCCAACAAAACTTTTAGCCTTTCTCTCCCAAAACCAAAGCTTCCGTCCCCAATTTCCAGCCCCACCTTCTCTGTTCCCTTCTCTTTTTTATAGGCGTTCATGGACGCTCCCCCTTGCTTGGTGATGTTGAAGTTGTTGGAGGGGTACGTTGCGTGCCTGATTGGGTTACAAAGCATGGGCTAGATGGTGGTTAGAGGGGAAGGAGAGGGAGAAGCATCTCGCGAACGCTTCCTCTTCCTCTATTTTCATTTTTTTTTACTTTAGGTATTTACAAAGACATTTACATTGTATTTTAATTTAATTTTTCATGCAAATTAAGTTCACATGTCGTTTAGTTTTTAGTAATTTTACTTGCCTTTCAAATTGAAGTTCTTCGCACATTTACAGTTTCAAGCATTCTTTTAATTTTGCATTCTTTAACATGCAAGTTCCTTTATTTTCGAATTGCCTTTAAATTTTTAGTACTTTACGGTCTTTCCTTTTAAATCCCTTTCAATCTAAATGCTTTCTCTAGATTTTAAATCGTTTTCTTTATTCACATTTTCATCATTTAACTTTGATTTTGTATTTTTATGTGACAATTTCAATTTATGTAATAAAGTAACAATTTTAACTTTGATCAAGAGTTACAATTTTAACATTGATCTTATACATTCTATAATCTTTTACATTGTAGAGTTACAATTTTAACATTCATCAAGTTGAATTATAATTCAATTTACATCCAAATTAGATCTAAATAAATGTTTTGTGCACAAGTCTTCGAATTTATATAGTCACAAAAGTTAAAGTCATAATCAAATTTGATTTTAATATAAATAAATTGATGAACCCTAAGAAACTCTTATAAGGAATCAAAAATTGGAATCAACAAATACAATTAAAGAAGAAAGTAGAAAGTGTAATAGATTGAGAAAAGAATTTGTCACTAATTCAAGGGATTAGATAAGGGGATTGAAATTCTGTACAGTCTTCATGGAAACTTGATGTGAATTTAGGTTCTTACTCATGAAGAAGAGAAGAGAGAATTTTCCAAGATAGCTTACAATACAAGTTTAAGATTCAACCAAATATGATTACACTAACAAAGAAAATGACTTACATAGTCGTTCCTAATTACAAGATATTAACTAAACTAAGCTAATCTTAAGGTCTTGGCCTAAGGCCCAACTCATGGCCCAAAGTAGAGAGGCTAAGCAAGCTTGCCTAGCTAGCTAAAATTGGTGATCGAGAATTCGGTCTAACTCTAATGTCATCTCCAAAATTGTCCCTAAGCTATTAGGCTTTGGCCCAATCTAACTATATTATGGTAAATACAATGAAAGAACAACCTTAATACAAGCAAATATGTGTCTTAAGAAAGGTTTACAATGCCAAAGAGTAAAACACTCGAGGCCTTTAGGACCCTCCTTGGCTCATAAGGAGGCTTATATCCTTGTGCACTTCTTCTTGAAACTTTCTCATCCTATCCCTTGTTATGGGACCTTGAAGTGTCTTAGTTTTCATGCTCTCCTTGACTTTTGTGAGTGTCCTCTCCAAACATTTTCAGATCCATATCAAATATTCACCATTTGGTGGGCTTATGATTTCCATGGAGATTAATTACTACTTTCAGTAGTTGATATTTTACACCTATCTCGTGAATACTCAAAAAAGTTGTAAAATTTTTCTTATAATGATATAAAAGCAAGAGCCAAGAAATATAAATAATAATCTTCAAGAAATGTCATAAGTACTAAAAGAAATTAATTTAATACATAATTACAAGATTAAAATTTATGAATAATCCAAAATAATAACATATTTTAAGAAACTCAATACTATTTTTATTTGTATTCAGAATTTTTACAAAAAGTAGTAAGAAAAATAATAAAGAAACATTTAATATACACAACGAAATATGTACATACAAAATTATCTATCCATCATAATCTTACTTTAGGGTCTCAAATCACAATAAATAAAATGCATATAATAAATACAAAATATACATAACTTATGCCACAAAAAAATCCTAATACCAATGGAGTATTGATACAAGAAAAAAATTATATTAATCATCAATTATATTAATAACAACACGTCAATAAAGTATAATTATTATTAATATAATATTTATCACAAATAAATTATTTAGTTCACATAAAGTTTATATAATCATTGCACGATAAGTGAATCGACAATCACAGAAAATATCAACAATCATTCTTGCAAAAACCTGAATAAATATATCAAGCATAAAATATGTCAAAATATTGACATAAAAAGGCAATATTGAGAAAGGTATAAAAAAAATATTCCTCGTGCCCTGAGAAAGAGAGTACACTATACCAAAATGTTAACAATAGATTAAGGAATATTAACAAAACAAAAATTAGGTTAGAAATCCGAGAGTATATATAGGTGAAAATAACAATTTATTCTCAAATTAAATAATATAAAATATCCATAATATTTAAAATTATAAAAATACCAAACAATAAAATTAATTAGTAAATAATATTTTGATAAAAAATAAAGAATTTGGATGAGTCATAAATGTCTTATATAGTAATAAATTCCAATGATCAATAATTATTATGTCATTAATATATCATCAAAATCTATGAATAATTAAGTTTTATCAAATGATTGAGAGTTAAATAAATGAAAAATAAATAAATTATCCACGTGTAAAATAATTTTGTATTTTTATCTGATCATATTATTACGTATGATAAGTATGTTGAATTTTAAAATTATTATATTAAAATTTTTAATAACAGATTTTTTTATTGGTAGGTTGTAGTGCATAGTTATTAAACTCTAAATAAATTGATAAATTTATTAATTAATTTGACAATTAACATTTTTTCATAACATATTCTAAATTACATTATCTAGTGTTTAATGCAACCTGTAGGCTTATATATAAAAAATAAATCATAGTAATGTTTTTGTCATAATTATAAAAAATTAAATTCATTTTCAATTATATTAATTACTAAAATTTTTATATTTCTTATTTATTGTGAAGTTTATTCATGAATCATTCATTTCTTTTCCATCAAAGTAAATATATTTATTGAGTATTTTAGAAATAAAATTTAAATTTATGATATTATTAATTAAAATTTACATATTCAACTACTTTTGTTAATCATAAATTGAGCATTTGTTTCTTTTACTATATCACCAATATAGTAATATTTTCTGTTGAGATAAAGAATATAAGTCAAACATTGTTTTCTGGGAAAAAAAAGTCCGAAATCGAAAAAAAGAATTTTAAGAAAATATATGCACTAAATCAATTCTCACAAATATTTCAATTAATTATATTACCCGGAATTTCAGTGTGTTGTGGAAGGAACAATGCCAAACATAAGCCTTATACCAATTTTGGATTTCACACAAAATAACGAGTTTTTACTCAAGAATTTGAAAAGTCGAAATGGAAAAAAGGTGAAATAATTTGTTAGTTTCAAGAACCCTTGATGTGATTTTTTAGCATGATATTCAAGATTCATAGGAAAACAAAACCCACGAACAACAACAGGGTTTTGGGATCTTAAAATAAGGGTTCTTATTTGGTTTTGAGATTCAAATTGATTATGAGATACATCGCAAGGAACAACCATGATATGCATCAACCATTGCTCTTACCAATTGCTGGAAAATTTTATAAAATAGCCTAAGAACACAAGATCATGTAGATGAAATATCCTTAGTTTAATTATCTTTAAAATTCTAATAAGAAAGTGAAAGATATATTTTTGTTTACTTCTTTTATTGATTTTGAATAACTTTTGAAAAAAAAAAACGTAATAGATTTTTAAAAGGGAAAAATCGAAGATATTTAAAAAAAAATAACTTATTTTATTGCTTTTAGACCATTTAAAATTACATTTGTCAGAAAAAGAAAAGAAAAAAAAAGGAAAGAGGGAGAAAACATAAACATAATTTAAGGACACGGCATTTCTCGTTGGATGTTGTTTTCCTTAATTAAGTGCACTATGCAGGGAAATTAAATTCATATCTACTTTGTTAATGTGTGTATATGCTGTAACTAATTAATTCGAGTAAAATGCATTAATGTTACACATAATTTCTTAACCGTATATATTAGTTCACTACAATTGTCACAGAATTAACACAGTATATCGTGATCCACGTGATTGCTTTGGGTGCTATATATGATGGGTGTTGCAGATAATATAGTTCTGCACCTAAATTTGGTGCTTCCAATTGTATTTAATAATCGTTACTAAAGATCTGTCATGTATATTAAACTCTGACAACTGAGCCAATTTATGGCACCCTGATTATGAGAGCTTAATTTGTCAACAGAACACTTTTTATAAACATAACAGTAAATTTAAAAAGTACACAGTAAATTTTATAGACGACAATTAATGTTCATCAACATTTTACATTTATTATTAGCTATCACGCTTGGGACAGTAAAATTAATGTTATAACTTAAATCGACTTGACGGTTCGTTTAGTTAATATAATATGAATTGTTGTCTACCAGTATACTCTAAACTAACAAAAACCAACAAGTTTTTTTTTTATTCCAAAAAAGACCAACATTGTAAAATCATGTATTATTTAATATAATAAATTGTCATCAGTTAATATAAGCAAATAATTATTTATTTTACTAAAGTAGCTAATTCTTACTTTACTTTAAAATTTACTACTTTATCACACTAAATATCACATTGTTAGTAAGATGTAGTGTGGCCAGGTTTGATTATTTATTCATATGAGCTAATAACTATTGCCCTAAACATTTCATGATTTTTTTAGTAGAGGAGGCAAACTCAAGCCCACACAATTAATAGTTAACTATGAATTCCTTTAAACATGATGTTAAATGATAAGATCAGTTCAATATATATCTACCACTGAATCAAATTTTAATATAAATCTCTTTTAAAACAATTTATTAAAATCATTGTAATTATATTTGAGGATTGCATAATTATTTATTATATTTTTATAATTATTTTCGTCTAGTATTTTTTAATGAATAAAAAATTATTCCATTTAATATTTGTTAAGCTAACATTATTGACTTTAAGTAAATATAATATTTCAATAATTTTAATTTTAAAAAATTATTTGTGCTAAACAATAAGAATTGTTGACAATGTTTGTTGTGTAATATATGTGTAATAGGTAATTAATATTTATTTATGTGAGGAGACACCTTTGGCATAAGTAGTCGATTCATATATTTTTAGCCTATTAGTTTACGTTTTAGTATAATTAGTTTTAAAATAACTAACAAAAATTAATATTAATAAATATTTGTATTTAAAGTATCATCCCAAAATGTATATATAAAATACATTTAATCCCAAAATAATTAAAAACAGAAAGAAAATTATAAAACTTAAAATGAAAATGATCGAAATGCTTTTTTGGTAACTACAAATGCTAAGAAAATGTGGCTGATGGTAGAATTAGGTTTACAAACCATAATTTTACTTGAAAACATAACTAAAGAGACATGCTATAATTAGGTTGATGTTAGATACATACGAATGGGAGTTTGTAATGCTTAGATTCTTAAACAAAGGAAAAAAAAACTAAATAGTATTAGATAAACTGATAATCGCAATTTGAGTTTGAACTATATTATGAGTTTTTGTTAATGGTATTCTCAAATGTAGTTTATTGTTTTATTTATTTCAAACTTGCTTTATAATTTTTTTTCAAAAGAAAGGACAACTTTATTATTGGTGGTAAAAACTACTCCCTCGTCTCTAGTGGGTTGTGGAAACAGATTCAGAACATCGTAATAAGAAGAAACGTCTCAACCCATGCAATAAGTCTATATATATATATATATATATATATATATATATATATATATATATATATATATATATATATATATATATATATATATATATATATATATATATATATATATATATATATATATATATATATATATATATATCTGTTTTTCTAAAATAATTTTGCTTTGGCCAACCCATCAACGAAGAAATATTATTTTTCCCTTCAACATGATATTCTTAACACTTTCCCTCTTCTCTCCTTTGTATGTAAATTTCATACACTATTTTCATAATTAATTATAAATCTTCTCCCTCAACTACTTTAAACTATTCTTATTTTATCTTTACCTATATATTTGATATTTTTAACCATCTATCCTTTTCAATTAATCCTCTTTTATTTTAATATTTAAATTGAATTTCAATAATTTTCCTTTAAAAAAGTGTCAATAGCTAAAAGTTATTCTTAATCACAATTTAAATTATTTATTATATATTTAAAATATAATTGATATATTTAAATATTATATAAAAAAAATAAGTATATCCTGCTGCAATTTACATATTAGAATACTAGTTAACTAAATCTTTTAACGCATCAACCCTTTTTAACACATTCATAAACCTACTTTTATTATTATATTTTTATGTCCTTTCAGAATCTTCAGTTTATTCATCCAAACATACCCTACCGCCCTTGCACTAAAGTGATTGCACCACTGTTTTACTTGATAAGGAAAATGTTCTACATCAAACCAATGATTGAGGAAATGAAACGGTTTGGGCTCAAAATCTTCAAATTAATGGAAACTTAAAGAAGAAAAAAAGAGGACATTGATATATTCATCGACCAGTTTCATAATACAATTATTAGCATGTACTATATGACCATCAATTGATCGTGCTAGCTCCAGATCCCACCATTCATCATTTTATGATTTGCCTAGATATCATTTACTAAACTTTGAAATATGTGTGTGAGATGCGGATATCATTTTTATATGAGATGCATATATTAAATGAGAAAGTTGTTTTTATATAATAAAGAATAAATATGAGTCATAAATTATATAAATTATACATGAATAATTAATATTTATTTATTTTAATCATATATATGAGATGCAGATATCGTTTTCATATGAGATGTATTTAGTCATATAGCATTATTGTATAATAATAAAAAATAAATATGAGTTATAAGATTCATATATCACTATTTTATGACATGTATTTAGTTATAAAATCATTTTTATATGACAATAGGTAACAATTATGAATTATATAATTATACATAGATAATTAAGATTATTTTTTTAATTATTTTTAAAAAATTATATGACTTATGTATTTTAAGTTCGACTATTCGTAATAAGATTTAGTGGTATTTTTTTTTATCGTGATCAATTTATTTTTCCTTTTATAAAAGATTAATATAAAGGAATGGATATTATGGCCTTAGCTTTGTCACTAAATCAGTACCATTTCTTTTTCTTTTATGGCACAAATTGAAAACGAAATAGTTCAAAATGAGCTCACGTTGTAAAATAACAGAAAGAAAAAAAAAACTTCATGATATCCATGTATTGTCACATCGTCACATTGCTATGACTTTATATATATATATATATATATATATATATTACCATTAATGCATGAATTCCAAAAAAAAAAATATTATGTGATCAACTTCCTTACATATTTACAGACAATAGGTTACATGTATTGAGAATTCGGAGAAGTATACGGATATACCTGTAAGCGAATAAGCCTCGTATTAAAATGAATAATGAATGAAATATAAAATACTATATATAAAATAAAAGAACGTATGAACTTAATGTTTTGAAAATTTTAAGTTAAAATCTAAAGTAAAATCCCCTACGAATCCTATAGTTTCGATAATGTCAACAGTAGAAACGGATGGAAAGTCGTAACGCTTAGCCTACAATTTACGACTTCTAGTTTACTTCTTATCATTCCCTTTATTTTTGGGGGCTCAAGTGATAAAATGCATCTTAAATATACAACCAATGTACCACGCTAATTAATGTTGGATTCGAGCAACTTCTTACAAGAATATATTTAAGAAAAAAAAATACACATAACTTCTTTGTATTAGATATAGCGATGTTTAGACAAACATTATTGATATGTCCGAAGTTAGTTGGACTCAAGACAGCTTACACAGTAAATTGCTTATATTTTGGAGAACAGTTATATTTTCACAAATTTGGATAGATTCCAGGTACCATTCTCTCACGTTTCATATAAAAGATAAAAATACATCAAAAATAAAAAATATATATATATAATTTGAAAACTGTGACATCTAAGAAGAAATAAAATAGATGAGTTTACAGGAGAAGGGAATCTCTGGGTGACTGGCCAGTAGTCAGTGTACGAAACGATCATTATTTTACGATGTTAGAAGCAAATAAAATACGCACATGGTTTGCGACATGCCTAACAAAATTAATCAAATTAAAAGAAAAGGAAAGATATATAGCTACATACTTTTAGGGCTGATTGCAAAGCCATATCAATATCTGACAAAGAGTTATAACTGACGAATGTATTTATTATCAACTGGTTTCTTATTAATTAAATAAACCTAAAAGAGTGAAGCACACATTGAGGATTTCTCAGGGAGTAGATTGTTATTTTGATCTTTAAAATTATATAGTGTTGTCATATTAATTAATAAAATTAAAATAATTAAAATAAATTTTTGAAAATTTTTATTGTTTCATTTAAGTTTTTAAACTTAATTATTTATTGTTATTTTAGTATTTAAATATATGTTAATATTATTATTTAAATTATATATTTTAAATTTTAAACTAATGTGATTGGAAGACTTATACTTTTTTCTATGCCCAAATTTATGAAGCGAAATTGCAAGTTATTTTGACCAAATATATCTTAATCTTTTTATTAAACACTTTTATTATTTTTACCGATTAATGCAAGTCAACTTAAGCCTATCCAGGGCTCATTAATCATATAGTTGCTCTCGACTTTTCAAGAGTTGGGGGTCTTAATTTAAGGTTGTGATAGCTCATAACGCAAAATCTACCCATTCCTATCTTATTACTGTCGCAACCAAAATCGTCACCATATCGGTCGCAACTAAATATTAGCCATCATATTAGTGAATGAGGGATGTTTAGAAATTAGATTTCTTTCGGAGAAAGAAATGTGGAGCTTAGAGACACCATCAGTATTTTTAAGGTAATACCAGAAAATTTAAGGTTGGATAAAGCTAGTCTGGGAACTAAAGTTTAGGTCCATGAGTCGGTTATGTGCAGGGATCACACTAGTACTTAATCATGTCTATCTAAAGATAGTTACCTCAACTAAATGCATGAACCAAAATATGAACTCTTACATTACAGTTTTTATCTTTCACGACATGATGGATGTTTGCAAGGAAGAGGTGGGGGATGTTTTGATTTTGGTGAACTTGACAAGAATTGTCTGTTGCTCCTTTGTATCTCCTATAACAATGGAGAAGTCAAAAGTTTACGTAGTTTTGATCTAGGCTTAAAGGATTATATGAAGGGTAAGGTTGAGACCGACTCGACCAAGTGAGGGTGCCGACTAGGTATCAGCGAGGCTAATGTACTAACTAAGAGTCGGCGAGTATGGATAAACAAAGGATGGGGAAGCCAATTTTTAGGTTCAACCAACGAGTGTTGGCTCTTGGTCGGTCCCGGCTTCTAGGTATAATTCACAATACGATCAATCCGGGATCAGCCTACAGACTGAGGCTCAAATTCCTAAACTATTTAACTTTGAAGAGAGTGTTTATCTAAGGACTGAACACTACTAAGTAAATATGTACAGTTGGGAGTTCTAAGAAATTTCACCTGGTGTGGATACCAAGTTTTGTTCAACTGGAAAAAGTAAAGGGACAAAAGGAAGGAAAAGGGTGACAGACTAAATGTTCTCCTTAAAAAGAGAAAAAAACGAAAAGCAGGCTAGGGAAACATGAGTTGGCAAGACCTACTCCGCTTCGGGTAGGTGCATACAAGGGGAAAGAGACATGGAAAACGTTGACTTCTGCGGGAAGTCATCCCTGACCTGTCATTCAACAGATGAACAGGGAAGCAGAAACCACTTTCCACCCAATCCGTCAGGGCCAAAAGATGAGCGGTCACCGTAGCATTAATGGGCATAAGGAAGGAGCCACCGTAGCATTAATGGGCATAAGGAAGGAGTCACTACATTAATATGGAGGATCTCCTTGAAGATCAAGGAAATGATGACTTGAAAGTAAGGAGTGGTATATAAAAAGCCCCAAGAACAAAGAAAAAGGGAGGATTGAGATAAAAAAGAAGGGTGAAATCTTAATTCTGAGAACCCTTCAAGAACATTAGAGATCTAACGTACAGTGATACAATGAGGGCGGAGGGAGTCTGTAGAAAAAGGAATGTGAAAGAAGGAAGGAAGGAAAGTATCCATCTACCCTTCAACAGGTAACTGAAATACAACTCCTGGATACAAGGTAAGACCTTCAAAACCTCTCCCTATGCATATCCATCTAGTAGCCCTCAGCTTTAAGCCAACACACTTCCTCGTTTAGCCCAACAATATACTACAGTCTGTGGGTCGATTCCGAATCGACCCCATATAACTGAGACCAAGACTAACCAAGAGTCGCAACTCTTCGGTCTGACTCAAACACCACTTTCAAAACACACACACATGCCGTGTCATCTGGCACACAACCCCGCCAACACCTAGCCAACACTCCAATTAGGCCGAGTCAGTCTCAGCCCTTTTACTATCTAATCATCCATGCCTCAGAACTACATAAACTTTGATTTCTCTATTGCAGTAGGAGATACATAGGAGCAAGAGGCAACTCTTGTCAAGTTCATCCAAAAAACCAAAAACATCCCTCACTCATCTTTTGTAAATATCCCCCACTCTTCAAAGACATAAACTATAATGTAGAAGTCATATCTCATTTCATGCATATAGTTAGGATAATTATCCTCAGATAGACATGATAAGAGTATTGGTGATCCCTACACGTAGACTCTTGAACCTATATTCTGATTCCAGACCAGTCTTCTCCTTTCCAAGGTTTTATGACATTTTCCATAAAAATGTCAGTGGCAACTACATACTCCTTATTCCTTCCTCGAAAGGAATTTGAATTCCAAAACCAAAGTTTTTGTCGTCCCCGCAGCGATCCAGGTTGTAACATATGGCGACTCCACTAGGAACGCCTCCATTCAGGCTCCGTGCCAAGGATTTCTCATTTGGTTCAACGCCAAAATCAACTTCCATCCGGCTTCGCACCAAGACCTTTCCATTCCGGCTATACACTAAGATTAACCCAACCAAGCACAATGCCAAGTTTAATCCCACCCGGCTCCATGCCAAGAACACTCTAATCCGACTCTGTGCCGTGAACACCTCTATCTGGTCCCCGTACTGAGACCAATTCATTTGACTCCATGTCATTCAATCCGGTCCCCGTACTGAGGCCAATCCATTTGACTCCGTGTCACCCATTCTGACTCCGTGCCGAGTTCAATCCATTCAACTTCATGTCACTCATTCTGGCTTCGCACTGAGTTCATTCCATCATTACTCCGTGTCATCCATTCCAGCTCCGTGCCGAGTTCGATCCATCATGACTCTGTGTCATCTATTTCGGCTCCGTGCCAAGATCGCTTCTTTCTGACTCCGTGCTAGGGTCCACTCAGCCAACCGGCTCCATGCCGAAGATATTCCTACCTAGATCCATGCCATAATCCACCCATCCATCTGATTTAGCTTAACGCCAAAATCCAAATTTTAGACTCCGCGCCGACATCAACTCCACCAGGTTCCAACTCCGAGGTGGAATTAATCCATTTGGCCTAGACCAGCTTTAACCCTCCTTGAGGTCTTTATTTATGTTCACTCAGAAAGATGAAAATCATCTCCTCTAACTGAACACAAATAAAGAGGGAACAATTGTGGACACTTGTTTTTGTCCAGTTAGAAAAAGCAAAGGGATAAAAGGAAGGAAAAGGGTGGCAGGCTGAATATTCTCTTGCCGGCACCTAGTCGACACTCCAACTAGGTCGAGTCGGTCTCGGCCCACTTACTATCTAACCATCAATGCCTCAGAACTACGTAAACTTTGACTTCTTCGTTGTAGTGGGAGATATATAGGAGCAAGAGACAACTCTTGTCAAGTTCATCAAAAAAATCAAAACATCTCTCGCTCATCTTATGTAAATATCTTCCATTCTTAGAAAGACATAAATTAATATAAAAGTCATATCTCATTTCATGCATCTAGTTAGGGTAACTATCCTTGGATTCCAAATCAAAAGTTTCCATCATCCTCGTCGCAATCCAGGTTGCTACACCTGGTATCCAGGTTTTTTTTTCTTGTTGTATGTTATGGAGTAAACAAGCCTTACTCCTCTTCTCTTCTCTTCTCAATGCTTCCTTTCCCTCATAAAGCTTCTCTTCTCTAACTTCCCCTTCTCTTCAAATTTCGACCTTCTCAACACTGTTTCCTTTCTAATTCTTTTCAGGATATTCTATGATCAAAATCTCGACCATTTTCCTTTCAAGCTCAAGGCCTTTTATAGACCAGCTCCCACCTTCATGATCTTCCAAGGAGATCTTCCACCATTAATGTGGTGGCTCTCCCCAAGGTCTAATTAATGCCAAAGTGTCCTCCGAGGGGTCCTTCTCCATTAATACAATGACTTTGTCTTAAATGCGGTGGTGACCACTCCTCCCATTTCTCTAACTGTCACAGCAGAATGCGTTTCACACTCCCTGCTTTTCTGTGGGATGGCAAGTCTAAAATTACCCTACCTGATGTATGCGGCTCCCCATCTCGGCAGTACCTGCTTGAGGTGCGTTGGACAACGTAAGGCTACTAGGCCTGCTTTTCCAGGTTGCTTTTCTGATACACTTTTTGTCCTTTTCTCCTTTTGGGAGAGACACTCTGCCAGTACTTTTTCCTCCTCTTTACCCCTTCCTTTTCTGTCATCGAATAGAAAGGAGTGACTACAAAGCATCCGTTTAAAAATTACAAGGTTAGAATCATGCTAATTAGTGTCTGTAATTTGGTAACACATCATACATGTGCTTTTTCGCATCTTCATGAAAGCAAGTCGCTGTAGCTTTTGCATTTTTTTCAACTTTTGATGTGATTTATTCCATCTGTAACTCGTTTCCAAACAAGGTGAAATGGATGCAATCCTGATTTGATTATTGCATCAATACATTTGGTTGGTTTTATTTCAACTTCATTTTTTCTCAAAACTCAAGTTCAAGTATATATAATAAATTATAACTCAAGTTTATTATTAGAAAATGAGTTTGAATCCAACTTAATATCAAAAGCTAGTTTAAGAAGATAAATGGTGTATGAAGAATATGATGACTGACCATTTAAGAGAATGATTGTCTTCACTTATATACATTATTTAGGCATCTCACTAGACTCTGATACCATCTTAGAAAGTGAGTATAAACTTAACTTAATCCCAAAGAGTAGCTCAAGAAATAAGAATTACTCTTCACTTATAAACTCTTTTTAGATTCTATCTCTAATTAACGTGCAACTTGACTTTTTTCCAATATTTATCCAAAAATATAAATATCAAACTCACAAAAAATAATTAAGATAATTTTTTATGCAAATATTTTTAGGGAATCAAATTAACAAAAAAATGTAAGGTAAATTAAGAGGAAGTAGGACATCAAAGTAGGCTTATATATGTTACAAATTAGGGGGAAAATTTTATAAGATCACAAAAGTAGTTTTATTTTACTTATATAAATAACATGCATTAAAACATTTAGACAAAAAAAATCATTGAATTATTTTAACCTTCAATATATATATATATATATATATAAAAGAAAAAAAATAAAAAAATTAAATTATTTTAAAAATAAATCTAAAAAATTATTTTTTTCTCATACTTCATTTTCTTTTAGTTTAACAATTCTAACGAGTAATTTATTTTTAATTGTCATCGAATTAAAACAAATAATTAATAATTTTTTTAAAATTATTCTTGAACTAATTTGATTTTTCTTTATATATATATATATTCAAAATATAAACTAAAGAGAACAAAAAATATATAAAAAAGTTACACATAAAATATATTATAATATATATACATTAAAAAATATCGATTTGTTTTAGAATAGTTTGATTTTACAAATTTCATTTAAAATCTGATATTGACAGTTGATCAAGAAAATAATTTAAAATAATTAAGTTTTTTTCAATTTTGAATAGGTTTTTTTATTTTATTTTGAATTAGATTATATTTAAACACCCTTAACTTTAACGACGTATCCTAGTTACATGTTAAGTACTTTCATAACACAGTGACATGAATGTATAGTCCACACGTGGAGGAACTATTTCAAAAAAAATAAGATTAGGTATAAAAAGTCAAACATTACGAGAAATTCGATAATTAACGAGAGAATAATTCTCTCTTATTTCTTGGTGATTGACGATGGTATTGCGAGAGATTACTCATTTAGTCCATAAATTTAGCTCATATTATCGCATTATTCCCTAAAATTGATGAACTTAAAAAAAAAATAGTATGAGAACTTGTATTCCATCGTTCACATGAGTCCATATGTGCAATATTATATATTATATACAATATCGTGCCATGTTTTCAAAATCACGTTACCTTGTTTTCTCTTGCCTCGAATCTTTTTCATTATACAATATTGTACACTACTACATATCAAATAAAGGAGAGATTAATTTACATTAGCATAAAATTTACATTCTGATAACATTTAATAATTTGATATAAAATACTATATGTTTTTATTTATTCATCAGTTAAATTATAACTCATTATCTTAATTATCTATGTAGATTTTGTAAAATGTAAACAGTTATTAAATTGTGTAATTAATAATAATATTTTACTTATACAGGTATAAATTGATCGACCTCCATTCCTTTATACAATATTATATCATCCTTTTATATTTTACTATTATATTAGTATACAATTATTTTAGTTAAATAATATTTTGAATAATGTGTTTTTAAATATGTCTCCTATTTATTTAACATTTTAATAATTTCGTAGTATATAATATTTTGTTGTTTTCAGTAATAAAATTTATTGTTTATAATTTTTATAAATTTTAAATTTTTATGATTTAAATATTTTAATAATTTGTGATAATTACTTTAACTGTGTTACTTTATTTTTACTTCTTATATTTATGTTATTAATAATATTTAAAGACATTTTATAAAAATCATGGATTACTTTACTTATAGTTTTTATTTATTATATCTTAGTTATTTTATCATTTTATATTTTAGCACTGAATGAATTTGAGCGGGAAGGATTGTAGCCAGATTTAATATATATGTTGACCGATGATATTTTTAAATAATTAAAAATGTTATTTTTATTTTTATTTTTATTAAAATATTTATTATTTTTATGTTATTTTATATTTTTTTGATTAAAAATATATAAAAATGACAAAATATGAAACAATTAATTACCATTTATTTATCAATAATAGGAACCAGTTAAAGGCCAAGCCACGTGTAAATGTTGTTTTATTACACATTATATTAACCAGGGAGGGGTGATCATTGGTTACGTCCATACAACCAACTCAAACTTAAAAAATTGATTTGAGTTGGGTTTAGAATCTAAATTAAATATTATGTTTAGAAATTTCATAACCGTCTTAATTTCACTTTTTTTCTCCCACTGCGAAACCCGAAGACTTACTTTGTTTTGTGGATATATAATAGAATTGTCGTTGGGTTCAAGTAAATTTTTGCACCCGTTAAGATTGTCTCCAATTGTGCATATATGACGCTGCTTTAAGTCATTATGTCATCTTATTATATTTTTTTATTCTACTAGTACTAAAATATAATTTTTTTTAATATTTAATAATAAATAATATTAAATTTTGTTTTTAATTATTATTTTCTAGATTCAACTTCTTACATAAGGCATTTATTTTCTTCTAATTTTTAAAATTTTTCTGTTTTTTATTTTTTTATTTCATAATCTTTAAATATTTAAATTTAATGACTAGATTCGACTCAACTCAATTTTAATCCAACGAATGAGTTGGAGTTTGGATGTCTTGTTTTGGATGTTCAATAAATTAATTTGCTCATTAAAAGTTGTAGGTTTGATTTTGGATGTCTTTGCTTTGATGTTTTTTTTTTTATATTTTGAATTAATTTTAAATAGAACAAAATTAGATGTTGATCCATATTATTCATATAAATTAATTACACAAAACAGGTAATAAAAGAATTTAAATAATTTACATAAAATTAAGATAAAATGTACATAAATTTAGTTATTCTTAAATTTAATTTTTATAAAATAATTTAATTATTATCTTATTAAAATTAAATATTTTTTTTAAAAAGATAGCTTTTTGTGATAACTTTTTTATATCAATCGATTTTTGTTTGAGTATCACGAAAATTTCGTATGCTTTTTAGAGAATGTTTAATCATGATGACTTGATATTATTTAATTTTTTTCAAATTATAAAAAATAGGTTCTCAAAAAATTATTTTGAAATCACTTTCTATTTGGTTAATGCAAGAATTGTATAAATTTGATTTCTCTGTCGCATTCGAGAATGAGTAAGGGAATACAATTATTAAGTTAAAAAATTATTTTTATAAAAATTTCTCTTATTTTAAAAATAATATTTTATTTTAAATAGTAAATAAAATATATTAAAAATATTTAAATAATAATGTTTAAAATTAGTGTATATAATTAAGTTATTTTACTAAATGAGTATTTCTAAAAAAATGCTTATATATATAAAAAATATCTTAAAATCAAATATAAAAATTTTTAATTTTTTTTAATAAATCAGGTGGTCATTTAATCATCTCTACCAAATCGACCCCTAAAGATAAATGACTTCATGTTCAAGTTTGAAAACCAAACTTCAAATCTTAATTAAATAATACAAATGTTAAATTAATTGTATTAATAATATTTGATAAAATTTTTAATTTTCAAGAAACGTGTCAAACATTTTCTTCCCTCAAAATAAAAAATGTTAAACATTCTTTAAAATGTTTATAGTTATTAAAACAAATTTAATTCCTAAGAATTGTGATAACCAAGATTCGTGAGTTTTAGGTATGATTTTTTTACTCTGCCGTCCCCTTTATAATATATTGTTTCTCTCTTGCAAGAAGAAGTTTACAAAATTAACTTTGACTCTATATTCAAATATTTTTAGATATTATTTCTCTTTTTAATTAAGTCACCGAACTTATCTTATATTAAACATTTTTGTTTTTTTTTCTATAAATACTATTACTTAAATTTATTTAATTTAAATTTAAATTTGAATACAGTGCTATTTTTTTTTATCTTAATCCATCATATTAAATTGATAGCAGTAAATTACATATGGTTGATTAAAATATTTTAGTTCCATAATTACTTCTTAATTTTAGAAGATCCAGACAAATAAAGATGCATGTTCACGTATATCTTCTTCATAATAAGATAACAGGAGCAAGAACATTTGGATAAGCTTTTGTTGAAGAAAATCTTATAATGATATTATCTTTTACATGCTTTTTTTTTTCTAGAACTATTTTTAATGCAATAGTATAATTAAGTACTATAATATCTTTTTTTTTTTTTCCTTTCAGAAAAGTTAACGTATTGGTTGGCTTGGACAAAATTAAACAAGTGAGGACCAATCCCTTACTCAATATGAATTCCTTTAGGCGAGTTGTCAGTAAGTATTTAAGTCGATATACATTTATGTATTTACTAACTTGTATAACTTTCTTTCTGTATGATTTTTTTATTCACTGAAAATATTAGTCTGACAAGTATGACACTGTTCTTAACTTCTTATCTCCATCGGATTCTATATACAGGATTATTTTTTTTTCAATTATATATACATACAATTTTTCAGAAAGAGATTAAACTAGTATTAGTTTAACACAATTTATATCTGTTAAAAGAAAATGAATGTAAAACGTAACACAACTAAGGATGACGAAAATTACAATAATTTAGGGAGAATAATTTTTTAAGAATATAAAATTTTAATTTAAGTCATATGATTATATATCATTTATCAACATTAAATATTATTTAATTTAATAGATGTATAACAACTTTAAGAAATTTATTTTATATTTATTTTTTAATTTTAATTATTTAAATAAAATTTAATAATATCTATATTTATAGTTATTATTTCTCATAATAAAAATATTCTAATTAATAGTCTTTCTCTCTCTTATATATTAAGAATCTTAATCATTTGATTGTAAAAAAAAACAGGAGATTTAAGAAATATATAATAATTAAAAATATTAAATACTTGCACCAAGAAAAAACAATAAAAGAAAGCACAGTGAAAGGACACACAACAAACTTAATAGTATTATTTAGATACACAATCAATAGGCCGAACCTTCTGTGATGCCACATTGCATTCACTCGTGCATTAATCTTAAGATCTGTAAATTGAAGAAGAAATTAAATTTGGTGAGAAGACAGTAAATATGAAGATGGAACCCATTTTTTGTTCCAGTGAGAATTTATTTCAACAATTATGATTTCGTATTATTGTGTTCAGACCTAGCTAATCAATAAATAGCTAATACTGGATAAAAAAGTTTTTCTTTCATTTATCCAATCATAACCCTTGTTCTTTTTCTGTTTTTACTTTTGGTGAGAATAATCCTTTGTTAATCAAAGGCTGATCATATTTAAACATGACATGAAAAGCCAAAGAGAACGAAAGCTCTTGTTTCCTAAAAATATATTTAAAATTTACAATTTTTTTGGAAACAATGTTTTAAAAACATATTTAGCCCTAAAAATTATCAACCATCTCTAAAAAAATTACAATATTTTATTTCTATGTTTTAAAAAAATGAATTTCTCTCCTTTAAAATAAACATGAAAAAAATTAGTAATTTTAATAATCAATAAGAAAATTAAAAATTAATATTTTAATATATGTATGGTATGATATTCATATATATACGTGTAATATTGATTATAAGTTTTTTTATTTAACGTCCAAGATATGTGACTTCATATTCTAAAGTGAAATGTTATTTATGTAAGTATATTTTTTACCAAAATTAATCTTGATACATGTATGGCTATTATAAATAATAAATTTTTCTTAGACTATTTAATGTGCGTATTAATTATAAAGTAAATGGTATACTTTAATGGAAGAAGCATATAAAAGAAAAACATATTCAGTGCCAACCGCCAACTACGCGTTTACCAAACTTAATTAATCCTATTTAAGTAGAAGCGTATAAAAACTTTTTTTTTTTTTCTTACAATGCAGTATATAAATTTTAATATATAATTTTCTGCTCAAACACGCAAAATCATTTTAAATTAGGTTCTATCAAAGTTTTAATAATATAAAATAGCCATGAAAAAGACTTGGTCAACATTGAGTGTACGAACTTGCTCACTTAGCAAACGATACAGGGGTTTTTTTTTTTTTTTGGTTACATGATACAGAGGAATTTAAAATACATTTCAAAGTAAAATATTTTATTATGAACTTAGTTTGACATAATATTTTAAATGTAAAAATAGAGAGAACCTAATATGGTAAAGAAAAGAAATGACGTATATTTATTTGGATTTTATTTTTATTGATTATTATTAATATTGTCTTTAGTTTGGTTAGAAAAAATTAAACAAATTAATATTGATTAATATTACTTGTGAACTTTTGTAGAAATGAAATATGTAGATGGGAAACTATTTCCTGTTGTCTTAACGAACAACAAATTTTATATTTTTTCCTAAAAAGTTGATTAAAAATATTTTTTTCTCTCTTAAAACATGTAATAAATTAAGCTAATTTATTTCCAAACCTAGCAGTTATTTTTAACATGTAAATTTTCATTATAATTCAGTTACTTATTTTGTTTATTTATGAGCAAATTTGTTAAATGTCATTTTTACTTTAAAAAAACTAGGTTAAATTAAAACTTTAGTTCTTTATCTTATGATAAAAATTTGTTTTGGTTATTTATTTTTTAAAAATTTTATTTTAATATTTTAATTTTTAAATTTGAGTTAATATTGTCCTTCTAAAAAAAATGATTGTTTTTTATTTTGAGATACAATTTTGAACTATTTTTTTTCTAATTCAAAATGTGAATTTTTTCTCATTAGATTCATCTACATCAAAATTATAGGAAAAAGGCTTTAAAGATAGTGAAGATCATGTGAAAAATGAATTTCATGAACAACCGAAAAACTGAAAAATCTAATAGAACTCACTTTTTCAGATATTTGTGGGATTTACTTTTCACACAATTTTAACCATCTTTATAACCCTTTTTGGTTTCAACCTTATTTGAGTTTCATAATTTTCATATATTTCATATACATAAATTTAATGAGACAAATTTTATATATTAAATTAGTAAAAAAATAGTTCAAAATCATTTCTTAAAATTAAAAATAATCATTTTTTTAGAATAATAATATTGATTTAAATTTGAGAGTTAAAAGGACTAAAATAATTATTTTAAAGATAAAAGACCAAAATAAATTTGACCAAAATTATAATTTAGAAAAGAAAAAACTAATATATATTCACTAAAATGAAGATAAGATGATAAAAAAAAATTTCGTGCTATACGTCAATCTTGTAACAAAAGTTATGTCAGTTTGTATAAATATATAACACACAAGCACGTTTCGTGTAGAAATATTACATTCATGGGCTCTACCAAACAGTAGTAAATGAATGGAAAAAAGCAAATGTGAAAATATTGTGAGGGTGCAGGCTCTTGAACCCCACCAAATTAAATTCAACGTCTAATGTATATATGTTCTGTGCAAAATTCTGCAGTGCAAGACCGCGACAGGTCTTGATTAGGGATACACATTCTTTTGATCTGTTACAGTCCATAGATTGCTTCTTCTTGGTGGATGCTATTATGATATATATATATATATATATATATATATATATATATATATATATATATATATATATATATATATATATATATATATATATATATATATATATATATATATATATATATATATATATATATATATATTGAAAAAGATAAATTTTGAATATAATAGTATATGAATAATTATAATTAAAAATTATTTAATTACTACACGAAAAAATGATTAAGTTACTTTAAGTATAAATTTAAGTTATTCTTGAGTTTCATGAACATTTTTTTTTATTTTTGTTATTGGTGCAAAATAATTTTTAAATTTGTGTAAAATATCATTCCATACATCTATATTCATTTATAAGTTTATTTTTCATCTAAATTTAATATTTTTAATCAATATTTTTATTTATCAATTTTTATAATTAATTAAGTATGGATAATAGTCCGAAGATGGATATTTAGATACCCAATAAAAAAGAATATGAATATTAAAATTACTACTCATATAAATCATTATAATCCCTACTTATTAACTGTGTTGCTTAATTTGTGACTATAATGGAACATAATTATTAAAATTTTCTCTTATATCCCTTCTTACTCCATCATTTGGTCATTATTTTTCTTTGGATGGTTATATTTTCTTTGGCTCATGCCTTCCGCTTGACCATTTTTTTTTTCTGGACGGTTATATTTCCTTTTTCTCCCTGTGAAATAAGAGTGTTGCCATGATATTGGCTTGCTCAAGGTATTGTACATGCCTGACATACTCGACTATGCACATCCTAAACTCTTCCATATCCATTGATTTTCTTTGGCTAAGGTTAAAATGAAAGAAGTGCATTTCTTGATTAATTCGATTACTATATGAAGATAAATATCATCCTATAAAATAGGAATCAAAGACTTCTTTATAAAATCTTTGTAAATGATGTGTGTCCCTTGGGATTTTACAATTTATAATAAATCATCTCACAAAAGCAACTACAAAGGATTAATCAACTTTGGTGGTAGAGAATAAAACCAATTGAAGGTCTCTTCTCTCCACATTCCAAGGAATGTTTGGCACACTATTGCATCTGGAACTCTTATGAACAATATTTTGTTCAAGATGCTCACTAGGCTTTTTTTTTCCCTAATAGAGAAGTTTGATATATGTTTGATATTTTGATTGTTGCAATGTGTTCACAAATGGATGTTCCAAACCCCATTGATATAAGTCAAGACTCTTATGTAGGAGGAGTACTTGAGCAACGGGATATGGTTTTTGCAACTCTGATGTTCATGTCAATAATAATCTCACTAGAGTGATGTGATATATTAAATGTGTATTTATCATTCTCATCGTAACACTTCGATTTTTTCTATTTATTATTAGTTGTAAACATTATATTTTATTAATTATTATTAATAAGTGGTTTAATTATTTTATAATTAAATAAATAATATTTTTGGAGAAATATAGGTTGTGAAACCCTTTGTTTGGGTTTTACATGGACTATCCATGGAAGCTATGAGACCCATTTTTTGAACCTATTTTGGGGCTATATAAATGAGCAATAGAGGAACTAAAAAGATATCCGCTGCTAAGTGAGTCTTCGTAAACTCTTGACACTTTACTTCAAGTCCATAAAGTAGAGGAAGAAAAACCTTGGGAAGAAACTGTTGAGGAATAAGAAAAACGACCCCAAAGAATGCGTTTTCTTTGTCTACACTTCTCTAGGTAAAGGAGAAATAAGAACTTCGTTTAGGGTATGAGTATAACTATGGGTAGGAGAAGGGTTAGGACCTCGAAGTGTGTGGGGTCCCCTAGGACCCCAATATGAATATTCTTATGGTTAGGGTAAACTAACACCTTGTGGCTAGGGGTTGGGGGTTTCTCAAATCCCAAAGTTGTCTGTTCTTGGTGTCCTCTAAAGGGGTTGGGCCCTAAGGGTTTTAATCCCCAACCCTTAGAGACTTAAGTTTTGGCTATTGTTTGCTGCTTGGTTGCAAATGTGTGTGTAATTAATTGTGTGTATAAAAAATGAAGAATAAACCATTAATTCCCTTTAAGTTTGAGACTCCAGAGGAGAACCCTAGAGATTTCGATAGTAGGTCATCGAGTCCGGCCATGTAGAACCTGTGTATGCCCATGCACGTCACTATTTCTGTGAACCCATGTGTTTCGATAAACTATACTATGATATGTGGTGTTGCATTGGAAACGATAACATAACATGTTTTGTCAAGAACTTGATGTGAAATATTAAACTGAGAATGATGATATGATGTGAAAAATGTTAAGAGAAAAATGAGAAGGATGTCCTAGTCTGTGGTGGAAAGGCCCCAAAGGACATTCATCCTATAGGTACCCTGGAGGAGACTCAAGTTATGAAAGTGTGGTGGGTTGTGAGAGGTACCTAGAGAAGGGTCCTCACTAACCCAAGTGGAGACAAGAAAACTAAATAAATTAACCAAACGACATCATGTAATGAAATTGGTGTTGAAAGAAATGTAGATGCAAACTCAATTGGTAAGGTCAGCAGACCTCCTAGGGGCTACTTGGTACAGAGGTTGTCCCAAGTAGTCGTGACTGATCCCATATTTTAGGCTCGATGATGCAATATTGAGTAGTACCTCATGTGTTACTAGAGGGATATCATTCTAAAGTAACATGGCTAACCATAAAGGCAAAGATTAGCAAAATTACACATAGCCTACTTCTTGAGTTGAGATGGTACCACATGCCATTGGAGGAGTACTAGGAATGCATCATTGGCATCATTCATGTGCATACTTGTTTGTTACTGTTTGCTAAGTGTGGTTGCTCATTATTTGGTCAATATAGAAGTTTTCTTATGATTTAATATGTGTGTGTCTTATTCATAGTGTGTTCATACCATGAACTGATTGAGGAATATTTCTCACTCTCTTTTGTTTGCATCGTCTGTGTTTGGGCTAAACGTCACTTGTAGATGATTATGAACAGGAACATGAAGGTTGAGCTAAGACTCCTCAACTGTTGTTTTCTTTTATTGATTCCATTTTGTTTTTCTTATTTACTTGGGTTACGCTTAGATAGAACATGTGAAATGGGAATGTCTTATTTTTGTAATTTATATACTATGATGTTAGAAATTGACCTTTTGAAGTGCCATTAGAATTTGAACGCTAGAACTCGACTTTTGGAGTGTGACTAAGATTTATATACTAATGATGAGTTTTAAAATCTTAATTTTGTGATCTTTTACCACTAATTGTTATTTTAATTAATATTATAATTGAACAGGGTGTCATACTCATAGTGACGTTAGTATATAATATATGTATAGGTGTTAAATATAAGTTGAATCCCTAATATAATACTCAAGTAGACAATTATATGCTAATTTGATATAGTGCATATTAACTTGACTACACGCATTGATCTTAGTCAAAATCTGTCTCCTCAAGTTTCTTGGAACATTTGAGCTTAGTAAAAGTAAGCCTAGTTTATAACATTTTTTTACAAAACCAACCCTAAATTGTTTATAGTGTACATCATACATATGAAAATTAACATTAATATAAATTTTGGATATGCTATTGATATATCTTAATTTTAAAGAAATGTTTGACGATATTAATTACCTTTTGTTTAAATTTAACATGGAAGATCAACCTATTAGATAGTTACAATTCATTGAGAAAGAAGCCAAGCCTTATAATAATGTGTTGTATAATTTGCAACGCATCATGATAGAAACGTTGACATGATATTGAAAGGTTTTCGTAAAATCTATCCTAGATTGAATGTCCACATCCATCGTGAATTAGTGATAAAATTTACGTGTATAAATCAAATAGTTAAACTTGATATGAAAATTTTGGCTTACAAATGAACATTAATAAACAGGTATATATTTTCTGTTGAATTTTACAAGGTTTCAATTTTATCCCTAGATTATATTTATTTTTGTATTAAATCTTTTAAAACTGCATCAATGATAAATTGATATATGAAATTTATCATCTTAGTTATATGGATTTAAATGGACAATTGCTACCTTATCTGTTATCAGTTATTAGCTATAAGCTTATGCGCTCTAAGATACAAGTTATCCGCTATTAGTTAGTTATCCTCTATTTGTTAATTTTTGCATAACGGAGGCTATGAGTCTTTGTTTAATATTAATAAGTAATTTGTAATAGGATTAATCAGTATGTTTTAAAAAGACTTTAGATGAAAATTAAACAATATAAGTATAGGATAAAAATGAAATGAAGTAAAATTAAAGGAATATTAAAGAAAATGTAAAGTTATAGTACAAATTTTTTTTGATTTTCCTACTAATTTTAGCTACCATTTAAATTAGTAGCTAAATCCTACCTAATTAACTATTAATTAACTAGAATATTATTTTTTCTAACTAAATTTAACTTATATTCATTTATACTTCTTATCACTACAAATTAGCTAAAAAATAACTACAAATTTTAAAAATTTACTACAAATTAATTAAGATTACTTTCTTAGCTAATTTGCTACTTATTTCATGCTACCATTTAATATTATAGTAATTTTGTAACTAATTATTTTTACTAGAAATTAGCTACAAAATAACTATTAATTTTAAAATTAACCACAAAATTATTTTATAGCAAATTTTAAATTTTCTAGTAGTGTTAATTAAAAGATAACAAAGAAGGTTTTCTTATAACAGTTTTGTTTAATTTTTTAACTGTATATTTGTTCATTAAAACGAATTATAATTTGATTATAAATTGAATATTAAAAATCACATTAAATAACATCAGCATTTTCATGAAAAATAGATTAATTAAAAGTCCACAAGGTCCCTTGTTAATATTCTACATGCGGCATGCCAATGATGGTGTGAGCTTATGATACTTTGAGAAGAACTTGCTCTTCCTATTCCTTAATTTATAAATTATTTTTTCCTTTTTATTACTTAATTGTAATATGTGTTTATTTTCGTCTTATATATAGGTATATTGTTTCCCTTTTAGTTAGAATTTTATATTAATTTCAATCATTAATGGAGGTTAATATTATAAAAAAAATTATATTAGCTATTTATTATTAATGAACTTTATTTTATGTGATTAAATTAAATGAGTTTATTAAACTATTAAATAAAATAATATAAATTTAAATGAACATATATCCGTATGTTAACACACAAAAAGAATTATATGATCTTGAATATCCTAAATTATAGAATTTATAATTTTTTTTCAAGCCAAGTATCATTAAAAAAACTTGAGAGATTTAGTTGAAAAAGATATATAAAATCACCGGTTACTTTTATTTGTATTTGTGTTTTTGTTTTCTATAACAAAGGTTGAAAAATGCTTAGATTAGAAACTGTTCGATATAATATAACATTGTGTTGTTCTTAAAAAATACATACTTTTTATTATTGGATTATTTTCACTTAAAGATCTTCTATATTAAAGATTAAAAATACAAATTTAAAAATTTATTTCTTGACATTTTGTTCTAAATATTTTAATTTCTTTTAGATTCCTCGTAACCATTAATTTTGAAAAGTAAATTCTAGCTAAACACATGACTTATATACTCATGTACAGGTGATGTGTGATGCCGATAAATAATTTCAATATGTATAAACTAGTGTGGTAAGAGATGGACGAATTTCATAAATTAAAAAAAAAAAGTAAAATAAATAATAATTAAAGAAAAAAGTAAAAGGTAAAATGAAAAATAAATGGGAAAACATGTATTTGGCCTCGTTGCCCTGACTATCCCTTTCCCACGCAGGTGTATAAAATTAAGATTGGGAACCTCACTCACAAATACACGTACTGCACAATAACTACTTGTACAGTAGTATGTAATGTTTATCCCTCTATATATAACGTTGCTTTCCTACCGTTCTCCTTGAACTTGCTTAGTTTGTCGCCTTTTCTCTTTGACTC
Organism: Mucuna pruriens; assembly: GCA_025330945.1. Classification (NCBI taxonomy): domain Eukaryota; kingdom Viridiplantae; phylum Streptophyta; class Magnoliopsida; order Fabales; family Fabaceae; genus Mucuna; species Mucuna pruriens. The sequence goes on from JAENHJ010000227.1 coordinate 291,913, forward strand.
ATTCTCTGCACCAAACCTCCCAAAACCGCTAACTTGAAGGTTCCAGTCATATGGGTAGGTCACCGTGCTGCGAAAAAGTGGGGTTGAAGAAAGGACCATGGACTCCGGAGGAAGACCAAAAGCTCATGGCTTACATCGAAGAGTTTGGCCACGGAAGCTGGCGTGCGTTGCCTGCCAAAGCTGGTGATTAATTCATTCATTACACTTTCTCTTTTTTCATCTTCTTTGTTAACTTGTTATCACTTATGAGCTTCTTTGTTTTAATATTTAGGCCTTCAAAGATGTGGCAAGAGCTGCAGGCTTAGGTGGACTAACTACCTCCGACCCGACATAAAAAGAGGAAAGTTCAGCTTGCAGGAAGAGCAAACAATCATTCAACTCCATGCCCTTCTTGGAAATAGGTGAGCTAAACAGTAGTGCAAAGTTCAAACACAGTAATTAATTAAGTCCAACATACACCACATAAACCAAAAACAACAAGGGACCCTTGCTATTTCCACATAGTTAACTAGCATACCATTATTTTAGTATGCTCTTATTTTTGGCTATGCAAGTTTCCCCTGTAGAAAAGTGCTTCAACAACATACCATTTATAAAAAGACAAAAAAAGAAAGTTTCACAAGTGTTTGTATTTGTAGCATGCTCGTTAAAACTAAAATTTTACTTTGGGTATTTTATATTAATCTTTAGTACAAACTTCTATTAATATCAAAAACACTTAAATAACTTAATTACTAATGGTGGTTTGTTGAATATTTTGAACATAGATGGTCGGCCATAGCAGCTCAACTTCCGAAAAGAACAGACAATGAAATAAAGAACTATTGGAACACGCATCTGAAGAAGAGGCTAACCCGAATGGGAATAGACCCAACGACCCATAAACCGAAAACAGACGCGCTTGGTGGCTCGGGTGGTTGCCAATCGAAGGATGCAGCCAACCTGAGCCACATGGCACAGTGGGAGAGTGCTCGTCTTGAAGCCGAAGCAAGATTGGTGAGAGAATCAAAGTTGCAGGTACAGAACAACCTAGGATCCTGTTCCAACACGCAACCGGCGAGACTGGTACTCAACAAAATCACAACACAACAACCGTCGCTGCCACCGTGTCTCGACATTCTGAAGGCGTGGCAAAGCTCGTGGTCGAAGCCGCAACCTACTAAAGACAACGCCAAAGTAATGCACAGCATGTACGCCATGATGCTGTCCACTGACGACACGCTCGAGTCTCCAACGTCCACGTTGTGCTTCCCTGGTACAACCATGCTTCCTGTCTCCAACAACAACATGCTTCCTCTCACCACCACCAATGCCACAGCCATGGATACCGCGTTCATCAAAGGGGCTAGTAACAACACAATGACACACTTGCACGACGACGATATCATGGCGGCAGTGGAAGCATTTACAGCCACTACAGGGTACGACATTAACAACAGCAGCAACAGTAATAATATTGTTCCTCCCTCACTCTCCAACAGTGTCGTCCTCGAAGGACTCACCAATGATGATAATACCTTGGTTTATGACTCCAACGATAACTTGGGCACGGAACAAGAAAACCTGGCAATCATCAATGGTGATGGAAGTCTCTGCAGCATGAACCTCGAGGAGAATAATAAGCATTACTGGAATAACATATTTAATTTGGTGAATGACCCCATGTCCGGTTCCTCTGTCTTCTGATTCCATCTAGACCTAGCTAGCCTTGTTACTTAATTAGAGTAGCTCTTAGCTATAGGACTTTAGGTTAAATCATAATAATATTGTCTTACAAAATAATTATGTAACCCTGATCATTCTTGTCCAAAATTGGATCTTAGGTTTTAACCGTTAACGTTCAGTGTGTAAAAGTAACCCCTCTTTATATTTTACCTTTAAGCAGCATTATCTAGGATTTAGATTCACCCATTTCCTGGGAGTACTGTCAACTTCGAATGAGGCAAAATCAATTATTTTTTTAATTAATTAATGCACCTGCTCTCCATTTCCATCCCAATCATTCATCAACATTAACTACATAATCATTAGGATCAACATTAACTCTCTCTCTAATATAGAAGGTTCTTCAACAGAGATTTTAATAAAATTAAAGATATTTTATTCCTATATATAATATGATGACTCAAAATATGTATATATAAATATATATATATATATATATATATTTATGACATGAAAGCCTGCTGAAGGGAAAATTAGCGGTACGTAGCTAGGTGAAATTTATATATGGAACTTATGAAGTTTGGTAGAATCTTTTAGTGCCTGCTTATTGCTCTTCCATTATCGGCTTGTACGTCACTGTTCATTTAAGAACTAGAATTAATGATGTTAGCTGGCGAGGCAACCATCTATCTTGAGTTAGAACCGGACCCTACCAATCTGCTGCTGCCTGTGAAATTCAGATTATTACTTTCAAAATCAAATCAAATTGGGATTATCACTTTTTTTTATGCTAGGATTATCACTTTTTTTTTACAAAACCATTTTTGCATTCTGTATTATTACGTACAGATTAAAGAATATGTAAGAAATTAATAATACATGCTGTGGATTCCACCAAATGTGTCCTCCCGTTACATTGAAAATATATACTACTAGAAACACACGCATGCGTATATTATTTTATATTTTATTATTTAATTATAAGTGATTCCACTTTTCATATATATTTTCTACGCTCACCCTCTTTTATTCTCTACATCTCAATACCATATAGCTAGGTATAAGGGGATGTCTGTAACATTTTCTTATTTTAGCTAGATATCTGTCAATTTATATTGAAGAAATCAACCATCACGTGCAATAGTTTTTCTAAGTTGGTCCACTATTAAAAATCCAGCTAATGACGTCATGATTCCTGATCTCATCGAAGGGGTGTTAATTTGGGTTAGTTGCTACGTGTTGGGTCAAATGATAGCCGGCCCATTACATGTATAGTAAGTACATAGTTCATAATAATAAATTAATGGTTCGGTCAAGTTTTATATCAGCAGCTTATTCAATGCAAGTTGGCCTACTGGTTCACATTATTTAATTATTTATTTACTTTTATATTTTTGAGCTTAAAAACATTGATTTTAAATTAATTAATGTTAAAAAAATTGAATTACTTTATATTAAAAGATTTAATTTACATGAATTGTTATTTAAAGTAAATTATTGTGTACGTTATAGGCAAACAAATAAAAATGAAAAATAAATTATTTTAATAATCGACTTCACATTTTTTGGTTTGTAAGTTAATTACATCAATTGGGTCTAAGTCGTGTTATGTTAAGTTAAAATATTTTTATTTCCATTTTATTGACACAGGCCATACATTTTATTTGCTTATATCAACTAGTTAATGGAGTATTGGAGTTTGAATCATTTTGATTCACTAATATTCTATGTTTACATTTTTTAACTATGTTGGTTGCATATGTTAGAATCATAAATGATCTTTGGTGTATATAAATGTGGATGTAAATGTTTGAACGACAATGATAAAAATATAGGTGAGTAAAAAATAATGGAGGGGTAGAACCAATAGTCCTAACTAGATAGTGAAAATTATGGTACGTGTATTAGTTTGAGTAGAAGCAGGGACTCAAATCCTTTTAGCGTGTGATCTTCAGATCGATCCTGAGATCATAGAACACTATAACAAAATTGCTAATTGCTGATAGAAGTATTGTAGCGACAGTCACACCACCGTTACAACTAGTGATAGTTGAGATAGTCCACGTTAAATGACAACTTTCTTAAAAAAATATATTTTAATTGTAAGTGATAATTAGATAATTTTGTAGAAATATTTTTAACAAATAAGTTATGGCTAGGTCATCCTTTAGTACCTAATTCTTTAAAAAAAAAACTCTTATTTTATCTCGTCTTTTTTTTCTTGCGTGCACTTTGAAATTCTAAAACAAAAATCAAAATCAGGTTTATGTTTTTAAAAAATTAATTTTAATTTTTTCAAATTTCAAAATAAATTTATTTTAAAACTTCTTTATCCTAATAAAACTAGTTTAAGAGTATATTTATATGGTGATGATGACGATGATGACAATGATGACAATAGTAATTGTAATGTTGATAATGGTGGTGGCGATGCGATGACGACACCAATAGTGGTAATGATGGACGTGCTGGTGCTAATGATGATGATATTGGTGGGGTAATGGTTGTGACATACCTGTGGTAGAGATGACAATAGTGACAATGGTAATGGTGTTGGCAATGGTGATGATGATGATGGTAATAGTGTGAATAATGATGGTAGTAGTGATAATGATAAGAGCAGCAATACCAATGATGATAGTGATGGTGGTGGTGATGACGTGTCAATGATGGAGACAATAATGGTGATAATGGTAATGATGGAGGCGATGGTGGTAATGGGATAGTTGTGCCAATGGTGGTGGTAACAATGTAATGGTGGTAGCATTGCTAGCAATAGTGATAGTGTTGATGGGGTGACAACAATATTGATAAAACGGTGGTGTGGTGGTGGTGGTGGTGGTGGTGATGACATATTGACAATGCCAGGTAGTGATCGATGTCGATGATAGTGATGGTGGTAATAGTGGTGGCAAAAACAAGTAGGTTATTACCTAATAGAGTGAGAATGTGTCTTTTAAAAACACTAAAAATCAAATTGACAAATCCTTTTTTCTTGGATTTGAAAATGATTGAAAAAGTATTTTTGAAATTAAGTTAAAAATAATTTCAACTCCTTTTTAATCAAATATATTTTATTTTAAAAATTATATTTGAAAACTAAAAATCAAAAATTTGCTACCACCCAAAAACTAGTCCTTAAACAATGAAATATGGAGGTATTTATGTGAGTAACATATTTAAAGTTATTATATAATTATATTTTTGAAATACTATTCTTAATAACATATTATGCTTGTATAACCAAAAAGTGGTAGGTCTATATTGAAATCATTTTTTTAAGTACATAATCAAATGTTGTAGTCTAACTTATGCATGTGGGGAAAATTTTCGGAATCGAGATATTCTTTGTAATCATATATGGTAAAAAAAAATTATGCATCTAAGTTAAACAAAGTATAATTATTTGTTTGGATATATAAATTTCTCTATTTATAAAAAAAAGATAATTAAAATAAACTAAATTTCTTCTATGTACTAAAGTCAATTTATGCATCTTAATTTTTTTTTAAATATTAGATGAAATAACTTCTACAAAAGTTTTATATATATATATATATATATATATATATATATATATATATATATATATATATATATATATATATATATATGATTTTAATTTATATGAAAGTAGTGAAATTCATTTTATTTTTTTAAGGAAAAATTTGTTCAAACAAATTTTATTTAAAAAGAAATAATAATAACTTGAGCAATTGATTTCACATTTGTAAGGCATGTACACTATCGTGGGCTCACATTAGTTAGTCAAATCGTGTCGGTGAAATTGAAATAACATTTTGCATCAATTTCAATGGCATGACCATATTTTTATTTGATTATTCAAATTAGTTTATTAAGTTGTACCCATTTTGATATCACTGATATATATCTCATGTTTTCAGGTTTCTAACTCTGTTGGAAGTTAACATCATAAATAATGTTCAGTATATATATTGATGTGGATATAAATGTTTGAGGTAAAACATAATTAAAATATAAGGGTAAGAAAAAATGATTGAAGGTTAGAATCCCTTAAACGCGTGGTCTTCATTTTGATCCTAAAATTTATATATAGAGAGAGGAAAAAGATACAATTAGAAGGAGTCTCCACTTTACCACCTAATTGTACCTCCAAAAAATTCGTCTCACTTACCAAGCGAGAAGATATTTTAAAAAAACTCAAAATTTAGATAGTAAAAATGTCAATTAACATGGATGAGAATGTACATGAATAGCTCTATTATAGTCATTGTGATTATATATGTTCTTGAAATACTACTCTTAAGAGTATATTGGCCTATATCTTAAATTAAGAATAATTTTTTTAGAAAAAAATAACTTCAATATTTTGTTTAACATTTTTCAAACCTTTACTTTGTAAGCCAATAATAATTTGGATAGATGAAGTGCGTATTTGAATGTGTTTATAAAATTAATTTTGAATTAGTGGAAAATTTATAGAATGGACATGAATATGTATTAATGTAATTTTTGTTTAAATAATAAATATTAAAAAAGTTCACACAATATTGTTTGAAAACTTGCAATCAAAATTGATTTTGGATGGATAAATTACCAAACTAAGTTTGAAATAAAATTAATTTTTTGATAGAAATAATATCAACATTTTATTAAGTAAATATATGTTTGGGTTTAAATCATGAAATGATGTTTTCGACAAACTTTTAGACGAATTGACATGTCTCACTCTTTATATCTCACTATATTTGTTATTAATGAAATCCTTTTACATCAATTAAAAAATTTATATTTTTTTTACTTTTTTCACACGCTAAAATAAATTCTTTACTCACAACATTAGTTTTCACATTTTCCTTCATTCATGATCCTATAAAAGATTCATTACCCATTCAAATGAACAATCAACCTGTTATTCACTTACCTAAACTTTTCCAGGAGAAAGATAATTTAAATTCCTTTCCAACATCATGGTCAATAAAAAAAATCTTGTTTAACTTATCTAAACTAAGTTTAGATATCTAAACATAGCCTCAATGAAGACGAGTTAAATTGAAATAATTCTTTTTTTTTTTGTAGTTTTATTCGTATAACTTAATTTATAGTATTCTAATTAATTTATCGAGGCAAATTCAGCCCATTTAAATATCTCTAATGTACTAATTTTCTAACTCTGAAGCATGTGATGATAAATGGTGTTTGCTACATATTAAATGACTGTAAATACTTTAGGTACCGTAATTGAAATTTAGGTGTGCAACTAATTGTTCCATTAGTCTTTTTTCTTCAACCTAATTGGTTTTTGGTTTTTGCTTCTTCTTCCTTAAGTTATTGGCTGCCTTTATTCTTGAATCTTTTATTAGTTGGTATTGAGTTTTTTTAGTTATGTTATTAAAGTTTTTATGCTTAGTGATTAACTTTGGTTTTCTTCTTTCTCATTTATTAATTGTATAGGAAAAGACATACTAAACTAATAATATTTTTTTATGTTAAAATTGTAGGTGAACTTGTGGTGTTTCAACTACTTTACGAGAAGGCTCTGGTTGCATTTACTCATGTTCTTCAACTTGATCCTGAAAACGGGAAAGCTTGGAATAACATTGCTTGCTTGTATGAAGTTATTTTTTTCCTTTTATTCAAAAATACGAAACAACTTAGTTTCTTTCAATGTATAACTTATTTTTCTTTCGAATCCTCACATATAATTATTTAAAATCATCTTTTTTTCTTTGGTTCCATTCCATCTGTATTTGTTTACCCATTAAATCATGTAAATAATATTTTATAATATTTTTCATTAATAATATTGTATTTTGTATTTAAACAAACATGTACTTATTTTTTTTAAGTTTATATAGTTATGAAAATTAAAATTTTTCAATTGATATTAATTTTAAAAAATAAATACAATTATAATTAAAATAAATTTTGATATTTCTATTAAAAAAATTACGTAAGTTGTAAAAAAAAAATGGTAATTTATGACTAATTTTTTATTAAGAAAAAAATATAACAATAATTAATTTTGTGGATAAAATATATTTTATCATAACAATTTTAAGGGTTGAGATGAATTTTTGTTAAAATTATAATAATTGTTAAGAATAGTCATTTTTTCTTTAACTTTGATTGATAAGGCTGTCTTTTGCAACGATGATGGTCATTAGGTCATGTAAATATAGCAACAATTTTTATTGGTTATCACAAATAAGTTGTAGTAACAATACATGTGTAAAAATGAATGGGAGAATTATTGTTGTTAAACTATAAGTAATGACATCAGTTCCAAATATTACTGCAAAATTTTCCGCATCGGTCAATCTTGTAGTGACTTGAAATGACAATTTTTTTATTAGCAAAATATGTTTTTCCTATGACATTCGAAATTTACCAACATTATCTAGCTCGCATTGTTGAAAGCATATATAGGTCGTTGGGAATTTTTCAACATTTCATTGATTCAACTATTAGAATATGTGATATTATCTTCATGACTATGTATATCAAATTTCAAATAATTTAGACTATTTTAGATATGTTATCTAACTATGAATATTTATATATATTTTAAATATCATATTATACGTTAAATGATGTGATAAAGTACCAAATATTACAAATTACTACTACTTGTTAGGATTTAGCAATGCATGAGTTGAATAATATGAGACTTATTCTTCTTTGTAGACCTATCCTCCTAAGTAATAATGACAATTGTCTCACCAATGATTCATATTCTTAGTGTTATAGGATGTCTTCAAAACATCAAATAAAAGGTAGTGATTCTAAGATCTTCCAATTTAGGTATTATCGTTAATTTTGAGCTTCATGGATCCCAACATATTACAATAATCCATCATCTTCAACATGCATGACATTTTTGAATAGAAAGAAATAATGAGTTTTCGAATTGAAAGAAATAATGATCTCATCTCTAATGAAACATCCTCTAAGCAACAATAGACTTACCAACTAAGAGTCAAGGGCTCTTCTTTCCTCAAAGTTAAGTCAATGTTGGCAATAGACAAATATAAATATAGAGATTTTTTCTTGTTCTCATAATTGATCTCACTCAAAGTTATCATAGAAATGAGCATAATAATTGGTAGGAAAATTACAAAATTATTTTATTGTGCACAACATAATATGCTCATCATACAAAATTCCTTATCCATTGTGATTTTGTCTAAGGGTCGTGAACCACAATGAAGAAGAAATATAACAAAAAAAAGTACAATGTACAAACTCACGTCACAAAAAAATTCCAATATTGATATAGTATCAAAACAAAATTGACACAATCAAAACAAAAAAATACATCATATCAACACAAATCAAATTTATAACAATTCATCGATAAGGTATAATTATTACTAATGTAATATTAAACACAAACATATCATACAAATTACACAATTTTTGTAAATTATTCCCACAATAAGTGATATAAGAATTATTCAAAATAAGAATTATTCAAAATATTAACACATAGATTATATAAATTACCCAACTTTAATGTAATTGTTTCCATGATAGGTAAAATAAAAATTATTCAAAATATTAAACACAAATAAAATATATAAATTTCTCAAATTTTATATAATTATTCCCACAATAGATGAGACGATAACTATTTAAAAAATATTAAGAATTATACATGCAAATAATTGTAGGGTCAGAATTCTTTAACACTAGGTGTCAAAACTAGTTAAATTACACTTTAATAACTTTTTATAAAATACAAATTTTATCTATTCAATTGTAAATATTTATTTATAATTATGTATATCAATTTTTACATAATTTAATCTTTTATATGTATGTTATCTAACAACGAAAGTGAACCAAGTTTGACTAACCCACTTTTTAACCAACTTGGAACGAACCAATTAGGATGAATCGGGTTGACAGTTTGACACCTTTGCTTGTACTTAAAAAAAAAATGAAATTCATGTTTATTGTCTCGAAAAAAATATGAGCAACAAAATGAGTAGATAGTTTTTTTTTTTCAACAATAAGAGTTTTTCACACAAAATAGTATTACATTAAAATTATCCAATGAAACAACAACTTTATAATCAGAGTCAAGATTTTTCATTTGGACAACAAATGTGGATCCAACTCATTATAGACATGTTCACATTATAAATCTAAACAATTAATATTCATCCATTAAAATATCATAAATCTTATTTTTTATAATTATATACTTTTAAAAATAAATAATTGATATTAATAATCTAAGATTTAATCCAATAACTAAACCATACTGATAAAAAACAATTCCACAATTCAAGTTAAATCGAAATAATTTTTTTGTTTTAATTTTATTCGCACAACCACACAGTTTAATTGACTATTCAATTTAGTTTATCCAGGCCAGCTCAACCCATTTAAACGTCTCCCTAATCTTTTATCTTGTAATTTTCTAACTCTGATGCATGTGATCATAAATGACGTTTGATACATATTAATGTGACTGTAAATACTTCAGGCACCATAATTGAAATTTATGTGTATAAAGGATATTGGTGGAATCAACAGTGATCAAATAGTGAAAGTTAGCCTTGTCAGGTAATGTGTGAACAACTGAATGTTTTTTTTTTTTTTTGGTGTGGTCAACAACTGAATTGCGATGGGATAGTTAAAAAATGTTGAAATTGAAATTCAAGATGTCCCAACAATTGATCCGGTTATGAATCGAGCTTATATTTAAAAAAAACGTGAATTTGAATATAGTTGTTGATGTAAAGATTTTATTGATATTATTAGTGAGTAATTTATAAATACTTATGTAAGTGCTTACATCTAATTTACTTAAATTTTTTTATAAAAAATTAAGATGCATTTATTTTAAGAAAACATTAAAAAAATCTTTTATTTAGAAAAATAAATAGTCTCTGGAGAGGAGTTTAAATGAAAAGTTTAGATAATGTACAAAATTTTAAAATCTAATTTTATTGTTATTATTATATTTTTTATTTTAGCATAAAAAAATAGAATAATTATGAGTAAGGAACTGCAGAAAATAATATCCACCATAACCATTCTAAATAAATATTAAATATGCAAAATTAATTATAACTTAAAAGTATTTATTTTTCTTGTTTTTGAATAAAAGATATATGAAAACTAGAAAAAATCAAAATTTATAAAAAAAATTGAAAAGTTAAGGAGAGAAAAGGTTTGTGAAAATATAATTTTAAAGGGATTTTTATTTAGAAAATAAGCCTAATATTGCATAAGGTTGAGATTAGTTGGGATGAGAATATAGACATACGATAAGAAGAATAATGTAATGGAAAAAATAAAAAGAAAAACTATATTATGAAAAGCGTCATGAGAATGTAAAGTAAAAATAACATTATTCAAATATAAAAGTAAGTTTCAACTTCCTTTTGTGTTTTCTTTTTTTACAATTTTTTAATAAACAGTAACTTAATGCATCTTGACTATTCTGTTTTGTTTCTTCTGTAGATAAAACACTTACCATGTGATCGTGGGAAAGAAACAAATAAAAACAAAAGAGGAGAGAGGTATCACTCGTCCATTATTTCAATGAGTGTAAATATAGGACCCGTGAAATTGGAGGGAAATGGGCAGAACGAGATATGAAATTTTTATTATTGGTTACAAAAATTATAATACTTTTTTATAATATAAAATTTAAAATAATATAATACAAATTCACATTTTAAGTTGAATTTTTTTTAATTAATTTTAAATTTTTATAATATTTATTTATCGAAATAATTAGAATTTTTTCTTTTTTCTATTTACGTCCATACTATTTTTTTCTCTCAGTTTTATTTCACTCGTTGTAAAACATTTAAAATCTCTGCACTAAATTTTTCGGACATTACGGACGAACTCTAGTGGTATCGGCCCCCCACCCCTTTTTATTACTTATGTTTGGTCATAACAAGTAACAAGGTAGATATATAGGACACTGGCACGTGGGTCCAAATTAGATCAAACCATAACTAATGCTTATTTTAATTGCACAAATTTCTACCTTTCTATAGAGATAGAACTTTTATATCTCATCTTAAGTTATTTTTTTTTTAGTTAAATTAAGTTTAAAATTTATTTTTTAATATGATATTAAAATTTATCCTAAATTTATTAAAAAATTACTCACTATATTATTCACGTATTAAGTTTGGTAGTTCTATGTATAAGGAGATATATTGAGAAAAAAACTCAAATCTAAATCTAGTAGCATTCGAGTGAAAGGTATATTAAAAAATAAATCTTACATTATATAAAGATAAAATTTAAAAATAATTTATAAGTAAAAAATAATTCTAATAATTTGGATTATAGTATATAAAAAATATATAATTATTATAAAAATAAATCAATTTATGTACAGGATAAATTTTATTTAGATATTTTATAGAGTCAATTATTTTCTCTTAAAAAAAAAAAACAACTTAGACCCACCATAAGGCTGGGCAAGTTTAAGTTAGGGTGTGGACTGTGGATTGTTACATTTGTTTCAGATTTGAAACGTCAGAAATGGAAAAGTAAGTCAATTTACTTCGTCCAAAGTGTAAACATACAGTTTGAAGCATGTTCTCGCATTTTCTGTGAACAAAAAATAATATTAATATCTTATACGGTGCCTTGACCACAGTAAAATATTTCACTAATTAGGTTGCAGAATGAAGTTTTAGAAAGGAGAGAATAACTACTATATTTAGTACCTATAAATATATAATATTGTGGCATTAATCTTAGATAAGAAATTTTTAAATAAGCTCTTGAAAATATTCTCAATCACTTTAGGATAAAATTATAAAAAAAATGTGTGACTTAAATAATAATATTAACATATATTTATAAACTAAAATAATAATAAATATTTAAGTTTAAAAACTTTGATGAAATAATAAAAAAATTTAAGAATTTAATTAAAAATAATAATTTAAAATTAATATGATAACGTGATACAGTTTCAAGAATTCAAATGATAATTTTCTTGATAATCAGGTTATATGTACACTTTAAAAAGTTGGAAAATAAGAAAAACAGAATTTTTTTTCTTCAATGGGTTATTGGGCCTTCAATAGACGAAAGCAAGAAATGGACCAAAAGTCAGACCAATAAGCTCATTAAGGTGTTATAGGGCCATAGAGCTATTTAAAGAACTACTCGAGACTCAATTAGCCTAAACCCATGTGGGTGGGGCCATAACATTTTCTGGAGAATGTCCATGGAAAATATAAACATAGGCCTATTCCATACTACATACACTACAACAGCTATTTTCTGGCCCATTTATAGTCTGTTAATCAAATTATTATTGTCTTAGCCGTTCTAAACAATAAATAAAATAAACTATTTTCACCACAATTTAAGTTTAACTTAGCCTTTATAGTGTGATTTTAGCTTAAGTTTATTTTTTTCTGACCAAATAAAATATTGTGGATTTTTATAGTATGATAGGATATCTTCTCTATCACAATAATAAGACGGGATTAAACATTGTTAATGATTTATGGTATATGTGGCGTTCTTTATGATATATGAGTGATGATGAGTGGATACTAGTGTATGAATCGAGATGCTTATAATATTATGATTTTGATGAGTGAGTTTCTTCATATACTGCAAAGTATATTACACATTTGATTTAATAATTTTTTAAGCAATATGACAATATGTATATGTACCTTTAATATGATCATAGATTTTTCTGATTTTGTATTAATTTTATTATACCTTAATGAGAGATAGTTTGAGAAAAGAAAATATTAGATTTTCTCTTATATATCGTCTATTAACCAGTGTTGTATTATGGGAACAAAATTTACAGTTTTCATTCAGGACAATCCAAAATCATTTACAAGGGTGTTATCACTTATCAGTATTATTAGTGTAGTTAACAAGTTAAGCTGAGTTAGCTTACTTGCTCATCAGTTAGTTTTGAGTGGTTAATTACATTCTTAGTCTTGTTAATCCGTATTATGGCTAAACTTTATCTACAATCCAAACTTAGTGAAAATGAAATATCATAAAAAATTTAAATATTTAAGTTTCTTAAAAGCATAATTGATAGTATAACATGGCATGTGCCTTTGCTTATACATGAAGATATGTCCACCTTCTAAAATTTCTCATGTCCTTCATTCACTGCCATTCTTATTCCATCATATAGTTCACATTTTTCCAATTCCTAGTCACACTTGTATTCATTATTCCAAACTAAAAAAAAATAAAAAATAGTTTTTCCCCCTCCAATTGTTTTCCCTAACTTCCCCGACCTGACTCCATCCCTTTACCTAAGCCCAGTAACAATGCCCTTTTTACCCATCAAATGAATGATAATACATCTTGAGGCTATCATTTCCATGCCAAATAACTTGCGGGTAGAAATAAACAAAGAGTCTCGCTCTTTCTCACTCAGATCCTTCTCTACCGCGATGCTCATTATCAATTCTAGGAAGGGGTGAGCAAATCACATATTAAGCTAGGTTTATCTTTATTATTTTTTTCTAAAAATTTGATGAAATTATTTATTTAAACTCGAATTTGACTCAATCAAAACTTAAAAAATATCAAAATTGACTCAATTCAACTTCTTAAAATAATGTTTTACTTTTTACATTATATATAGTTAAATAGTAAAATAAAAGAAATATAAAACTTAAGTCAAGTATATTTTATAATATATTTTAAAATAAATAATATTATTATACATATAATATTATATTATGCAAAATAATATCTATTAAATTTTAAAAATTATTATTAAAAACACAATTGTTAAAAAAAATATTTTAAGGGAATATAGGACACCAGGTTGGATTGGTGTAACTCAAAGTATAACTAGTACTTGTCCTCAAAATACACTAAATCTAATTTTAAAACTCGAACTCATCCAAATCATCCTCAAGTTGGATCATACTTATCCCTAATTCTAGACAAGGTTTTTCAATTGTTATCATGGTTTCATCATGTTCTTTGATATTGCAAAAAATATAGTAAATGCAGTCACAATTATAGTCATGTTGTGATTGAGCATACTCCAAAAAGCCTTGACATTAAGATTAAAATTTCAATCATAGACCATTTTTTAAAACCTTGACTCTAGGCTTCTAGACCAATACCTCTCACCTTGACTCGCAGTCAAGCCAGGTAAATACTTAAAAAATTTTCATTTTCCCTCAAATTTCACAATATCCAAAATCATCAATGAAACACCTACATGGATTTTCCAAATTGATTATAAGAAGAAAACTCTACATTTTCAAAGTTGTAACCATTGTAATAAAGCCAGTAAATAGAGCTAGAAGCTCTAATCCATGAGCTACACATTATCATCCCCTTAAAAGGCCTAATACCTTTTGTTGACAATGAAAATTTGTTTCGATAATTGAAGTGTCTTGATTTCCAAATGGATGATTATCCACAATGACTCTAATCAACAAATATATTTTTATATTTGTGGGAGTTAAAATCAAGTATCAGTTATGAATTCTTTTTATTCGAATTAGTAATATTATGTTTTCATCTTGAGGGTATGAGACAAGTTAAAATTGTAATTCAATTGCAATCAAGACTCTAATTAGTCTACAAAATATTTGATTTATGATGATAAAATCAAAGAATAGTCCTTACTTGGTTAGTTTCAAACAAATATTAGAATTGTATACAAAGCATTGAATTTAATCGAATTACAAATTTGATAAGAGATAAAAATCCATTAAAACATAAAAAATACAATTATTGAAAGCTTTTTTAAAAAAACTTAAAAATTTAAAGTTTAGAAGAATAATAAATGAATGTAAACAAAAAAGAAAAAACAATTGCGAAAAAAAAGAAAAATATGCTAAAGTATGAATCGCTAATTTGATTTCTCTTCATCACATATATATATATATATATATATATATATATATATATATATATATATATATATATATATATATATATATATATATATATATATATATATATATTTGGTGAAGATACTCACTAGCTAATTTAAGTAGGTACATAAGATGAGTAAATATTAGTTTTATATTATTTTAACAATCTCATCATGAACAAAGTGATAATCCACTTCAATGTACTTTGTTTTCTCATAAAAAATAAGATTGTTAGCCACTTCAATTCATATATGGTTGTAACCATGGAGCAACATTCTACTTTTTCATAAGACTTTAAATCCGTGTGTTTTTTCTTAATTTTTTTTTTCAAGAAGTTGGTGAATTATCAAGTAGAATGAACCAACCAATAAAAGACTTTCTAGTAAGGGGGCAACTTGCTCCGAATCATACAAATCATGTAAGTTGAAATCATTATCTTTACTCATTATAATATCTTGATTGGGATTTCCTTTTAAGCAATGAACCACACATAAAGTAACATGCCAATGCTCCTCTCTTAGTTGTTGTATAAATTGAGACAAGGTATGGACATAATAAGAAAGTTATGGCATGGTGAAACACAAGTACATGAAATGTCCAACAAGGTGTCATATTGAGCAAGATTTGAAAAGAAAGGACTTTCATCTAATGCTAAGCGATGGTCTTTCTCAACTAAAAAAGAACTTAGTTTGACCCTAAGCAACCCAGTCTTGATGATAATATCTAGGGTGTATTTTCTTTAATATAGGAAAATTCTAATAGGCAATTTATGCTTGGGAAATACTTTAATCTTTCGAAATCCTTCGTATGAAAACAAGTATAAAGGTGAAGGTTAAAATAATAAATAGAGTCATCAACATACACTAACACCACAACATGTACATGATACTTTTGCATTATAAACAAGGAATAGTTTGAGCAAGAGTGGTCAAATCCATAATGTTTCATAACAACAGAAAGCTTGGCAAACCAAACCCTAGGAGCTTATCACAAGCCATATAGGGACTTGTGTAGTTTGCAAACCATCCCTTGATCTTGCTTCATGAACCCAGGAGAAAGTTTCATGTACATATCTACTTGCAAGTCACCATGAAGGAAGGGATTGTCGACATCCATTTGGTGGAGTTCCCAAACCTTGACAACAGCTACAATTAGAACAATGCATACAATAACCATTTTCACCATATAGGTAAAGTTTTAGTATGATCTATCTCTTCAACTTGATGATTGCCAAAAATGACTAGCCTTACTTTGAATCGTTCAATGGTGCAATCTAAATGTTACTTGATTTTATAGATCCACTTGAAACCAACAACCTTATTTCCTACAGTTAAGCTTGTCATTGTCCAAGTACCGTTATTTTTAAAGAGCATGAATTTAAGCTTCCATAGTCTTTCACTAGCACACATCTTGGATAGCTTAAAAAAGAATATTGATTCTCTTTCTTCATTTATTGCTACAAGAAACTTATGATCTTACAGGGGAAAATGTCATAGTTTACATAGTGTGTAACACACTTCTAAGTCATGTGACAGAATTGAAAAATGATTGAATGATATCAAGTTTCTAATGATAGTTGTCACATAATCATATAACTACTCAAAAGGTTTAATAAATATATTATAATATTTTTTTAGACTACATGAATCTTTTCTAAAAAATAATCATATCCAAGTTAAATATAGTCATTATAAACATTAAAATTCTATGCAAGTGAAAAAAAACTCGAAGTTGAAAATGAAAATTATTGATTTAACAAAACATAATATATATATATATATTTAATAGATTTAATAAGAAAATAAGATAAACTTTCCTAAAAATAAATAAATAAGACAAACACAAAATTAAAGAAATAGAATAAAAGTAAATATAACAACTTGATTTATTTTATTTAATCGATTCGCTAAACATGTTACTTACAATTTATATATATATAAAACCGAATGCATTTTCATATTTGAAAATATTAACATTTTGCGTTTATAATAATTTTATTTAACTTACATAAAATTGCTTTCGGCAGAGGATAAAATATGTTGTTTGGATTGAAAATACAACAACACTATTACTGACTAATATATTAAAAATATTTCGAATCTTTCTAATGAAAAAAATTCTTATAAAAAAATAATTTTAGAATAAATAGTACATAGTATATAAAAGAGTTTTACGTAAAGAATCAATGAAAATAAATAAATCATGGATACTATTATTTTTTCCTATATATTTATGTTATCAGTTGCCGTGAATCTTTGGGATTCTATTAAGATTGTTTTTTGAAAAATACATGTGCTATTATTTATTTTGGTTTGCTTGTTAAAGAAGCAGAGGCAAGGCAAGGGTTTTAGAGTTAGAGGTTTTAAGCAGCATCTATTCTTGCCGGCAGCGTGTTTGGTAGATCA
This sequence comes from Mucuna pruriens, assembly GCA_025330945.1. Classification (NCBI taxonomy): domain Eukaryota; kingdom Viridiplantae; phylum Streptophyta; class Magnoliopsida; order Fabales; family Fabaceae; genus Mucuna; species Mucuna pruriens. The sequence goes on from JAENHJ010000227.1 coordinate 309,842, forward strand.
TCCGAATGTCAACGCCCCCGAAGGAGCAGCAATTCGAAGCTAAAGCTGAAGCCGAAGCTGAAGCTGAAGATGTTCCTCGGGATCAGGCAGGTTCGGAGTCTCCCGAGGCAGAGGAGGAGGAAGAAGAGTGCGGGTTTTGCCTCTTCATGAAAGGGGGCGGATGCAGAGACGCATTCATCGATTGGGAGAAGTGCGTGAAAGAGGCCGAGACCAACAACGAAGATCTCCTCGATAAGTGCGCCCAGGTCACCGCCGCGTTAAAGCTCTGTATGGATGTCCACTCTGATTACTACGAACCCATTCTCCGCGCCGAGAAGGTCGCCGAGGAACAAGCCATCATTGAATTGGAGAAGGAGAAGCAAAATTCGCCGCCAAACGAATCTCAACCCCAATCCCCTTCTTCTTCTTCTTCTTCTTCTTCTACTCAGGACCAAAAGTGAGATCCCCTTTTTCTTTTCTTTCTCTTTACTCGCTCTCATACCTGTACCGTCAACGCAATTAGATTACACTTTTTTTACCGCTCTCACTCTCTCATTTTTTTGTCACAATAATTCGAATGCTGAATATTTTCGCACCTCCCTTCGATTCATGATTTTAATTTGCGATGTGCTTGTCGTAGTAACAAGAATGTCTCATCTATTATGTTTCCCTAACTCTAAGGTAGCAAATATTCTGTTACTGAATTTGACATTGGGTTTTCTGCTTGATGCTTTTGCTTTAACATTTTAATGAATTGCATTACTGTTGATTTCCAGAATTTTAGTGCTAGAGCCACTAGTGAATAAGAAATGAGATAGATAGCTTGACTTCCAAATTCTCAATTCGATAAATTTTTCGACAAAGAAAAGAAAATAAAGAGATAAATTAAATCAAATTTCTTTCTGTTCTACACAGAAAATCCTTCAACCCCAGCGTGCCTAGTAACTGCCAATTTTATCGCCTGAATCCAAACATTATGACTGACCTGTACTTCGACTTAAGAGATTGAGTGAAGAACTAGGAAAGTACACAGCTTCCCAGCCTCGAGACAAAGGCCAATGAGTCTTAATCTAAGCTATAAGTCAATTAAAAAAGGTCCTCCAAGGAATCTGGAGGGTACACTTTCATGCGTCCGACATTTTGGGAGGTAAGATGAGAGAACCTTTAGGTTGAGGTGGATGAATTGCTTTCAGTTTAAGGAAGAAATTTGATTTATTTTATCTTATTTTCTTTTCCTGTGGATACTTTTTACCAAGTTTATCCAAAATATAAGCCTAAACATATGTTCAGCACTTGTTTTATGCAGATTCTGCTAGTTGAAGCATGCATCCTTTTATCCCTAGTTGAAAGCATTTTCACTTTGATTAAATAATTGTTAATGCCAATAATATATAGCCTGTTTGTTTTACCTGGAAATCAATTCTAAATCAATTCTAAATCAATTCTGTGGTCAGTAGAATTGATTTGAAGGAAATTAAAGTGTATTATCTTTTTTTATATAAAACTTTTTACATGTAGAAATTAAACTCATTATTAAAACATGCTTATATTTTACACTTCAAAGTTGATTTACTTTACTATCAAACATTTTTTTTTTTAAATTCAGTTTTAAAATACCATTCTCAAGTACAAATCAAACTTTGTAACGTCAATTATTTCAATGTAAATTCTTTCAAAATCTAAGCAAAATGGACTCTTAGCTATCTTGTATTGCATAAGTCAGTAAAGGTTTTGCATATTGGGAGAATTTTTGAGGATCACGTGTCGAAGCTTGGATATTTGAATTACTGATTTTCTGTCGTGACATTTTTCCATCTTTTTAAAATTCTCTGAAATGCTGAGGCTTTATCTGAGGTGCGGACATAGTTAGAAATAACTAGTATTAAGTTTGAATATTCAAAACGTGGATTTTTTTTTTCAAAGAATGAGTGTTGCAGTGTATGATGTATCGCCATATTGTTTCTTCGTAATACATATTATTTAGTATATACAGAATAACTTGTTTGATTCAGAAAGAAAAATTAGAAAGGGAAAAAAATAAGAAGGTTAAAATCCTTCTTCTCTTCTATACTGTGTTAATTAAATTATCCTTAATTTGAATATTTGAACATAATAATTTTATTTGTTCACTGTATAAGTATACTAGTAAATTAGTTTATTTTTCTTTGATCTTCTCTTACAAACCAAATAATTAGCTCCTTTTTTTCTTGTTTGTAATTCAGTTTAAACCTTTTATTGTCATCACAACCTCACTTCATGAGTGTTTTTTAAGACTTGCAATGAGCTGGATCAATCGAACGATGTGCATCTATTTAATTGTAATACATTTCCTCATATGTACGGACATTAACAAAACGTGTATGGGTGTAACATCATCCCACCACCCTGGCAATATTTCCAGCCACCCACGAAATGCACCTTTATTTCTTTAAACAAGAAGACAAGATTTACTCTTGAATTATCAGCATATGATGAAGGAAAGAAGAGAAGGAACGAAAAGGTGTTTTAGAAAAAGGAAAGAGGAAATCAAACAATCCATGTTCTAGACATGTTGTTTGAGCAAGCCTAGTATAGTATCACATCACTCATCTTTATCATCTTCGTCGTAATTGAAGGGTAGAGGCACAGACTTGAATGCACGGTACTTGCCAACATTGTTCAAGTGCTCATTCTCCAGTCTGAAAGTTAGAAATGTAGCAATTATTAGATAAATCAAACCAACTTTGGAAATTAGCCTTGTTTCTCCAAATGTTGCATGGCATACCAATTTGTAACACATAAGGTAAAGAAAATTGATTACTCAAGAGTTTTATACTATGTTCCATGTACTGCAATTGCCACTGCAGTATTTGTGATTTTGGGTGTCCCTGCAATAACATTTTATCTGAGAGTGTGTGAATAACACACTCTAAGACACTCTTTCTAACGTAGTATTAGAAAGAATGTATTGTTAGTATTTTTCTTTTATTCAAATCTTGATTAATTTCTTGTTTACCTGAAGAAGTTCCATATGCCACGACGAATGATCTCTAGACTTGCAACAATGCTAGTCATGGCTTGTTCATGCAAGAAGGAAAAGTTGAATTTCAAGACTGTCTGCAACCAGGCAAATCTCAGCAAGACATTAAGCACCTGCATGGTTTCAATTTGTCAGCAGTTTTCCAATTTAAAAAACCTAGAGAAACAAGATATCAATCTCGTGATTGTAAAACATCTCTGAAATTTTCTCTAACTACATACCATGGCTATAAAATATACACTTTTATGAGGGACTGCGAGTTTGTCTCTCAACCAGCGATTTTCGGAACGCCTTTGCAAAAGTCCCCAGTCTATTACAAGGTCCCAATATGTAGAAGCAACTGCTGCAAATACTGAGAAAACCCAGGCCAGCACATTCCATACCATTGCATCGTTAAGATTATACGCTGTCCTTAGGCAAACAGCAATAATTGTGAGGAAATATTTCAACCCGTTATATCCTTGCATTGGATCTTTCTCTTCGAACAGGCGCCTCAGACACTGCAACATATTGAACAAGATTTTATTTATAACTTCAAATTTTATTCATAACAGTTTGAGTCACTTAAGATGCATAAATACAAATAACAGGCTAGTGATTCTCTTGATTTTTTATTCTCTTTGACAATCTTATTCGAGATACGTTCATATACTAAATATGAACATTTCTTTCAACTGAAATTCGAACCTTGATTTGTGAGACTAACTTCTTCTGCTAGGTCCTACTCTCGTTATTCATTCTCCTAATTGTATAATTTAGAAAGTAAAAAATAATTTTGGGGTTTCTAAATATTAATCTTTCTACTTATACTTTGGTTCGAGAGCATATTACATTACTTGCTACTCACTAGTAACTTCCAAGAAAATTAAACAAAGAGGTATTTCTACTCTTTCTTTTCATTTCTGTTTTTATCTCCAACAAGCACAGTTCTAAAAGTTCAGAAGAATGGAACAAATTTAGTCACCTGAAGGAAACGACACCAGTAGGGAATAACAGCGACGATGAATGAAAAAGTTAAAAATACGCCGCTAGTGTTGCAAGTGTTTTCTCTCTGTTTGAAATCCCCCCAGCCGTAGTAGCAAATGTAGAACTCAAAACTTCTCAAGGCTTGCACCTGAGTACACAAAAGAATCACAATGTTACATGTGGACAAGGAGCATAAAAGGAATGATAATCCATGGTTTATTGTTTTAATTTGGTAACAAACCTGGCTAGTAAATTGATCTGCCAAGAAGAAATCCGGGAGTGTGACCTGAGATACATGGAAAATAACAAGTGTTGGACTACCCCAGAAAATAGGAATATGCAAAAACCTTGTGTCTGCAAGGATTTTTCTATACCTTGTAAAGGGGAGCACATACACAGTGAAACAGGCATATGAGCAAGAAAACCCTGCTTGAGCGATAAATGATGTTTAAGGGGCACAATAAAATAGCAATCACAATCTGCAGAATAACAACGAGTGAATTTATTATGTACTTTTAAAAAATGAAGTACAAAATCTTTTAAACACAATCTCCTTACAAGAAGCAAGATGAGTGGAACAAGTTCAGTCAATGTTTTGTAATCTTTTGTCTGTGGATCTATCTGCATGTCTAGGTTTGCAAGCACAGCGCTCAGTGCCAATACTGCTAAGCCAAAACCAAGGAGAAGGACTTGATTGTAGCCCAACTCAGACCCTTGCTTGAAACCAAATATGAATGAATGATTCACTCTGTACCTCCTCCAGAAGTATATATTTGCTGCATACATCAGCATGTGTAGAACTACGAATCCATACAGACTGCAAAGAGCAAAGTTTAACATATGTTACTTTTTTCCACATTATGTTAATTTTGGTGTTGGCTCTAGTACAAGAAACGAAAAACTCTTGTTAATTGGAATGAGCTATATAGAGTTTGGCAAAATTACCTGTGCAGTGGGAACAAGGTATTCATGTACCTAGAACTCCCTTTTTGATCCAATATTTTACGGATACGAATGATTAGAACCAGGGCTAATACTAGAGCTGCTGTGCATCCTGCTAAGAAACCTGAGAATATGTGACAGTGTCAAGAGAAAGAAGAAATGAGAATCAAAATTTGTCTCCTTTTTGCCCCCCAATATGTTAATAGTTTGAATTATAAAGAATTTCTTGGTTCTTACCCATGGAAAATGTAACTCTATGCCTTTCTCTCTTTGCTTTTGGTCTTAAGATACCCATGGCTTTATTACGATTTGAGTTGTAAAAGTGCTTGGTGAACGTTTTTTCAACCCTATCCATAAGCTTTGTGACCTGCCATGGGAAGTGTCAAGTAAGTTGGGACTAAAAATATCGAGAACCTCAGGGTGTTCATGCACTAACAATTATATTTTCATCTAATTACAAATTCATATATGCGATAAATTTGTTTATTTTTATAATAATTATATTAAAAATTTCTGATTGATTAACCATTAAAAAACTTCTACGCTAATAATGTATAGAAATTTAACTTGTAAGAATAATGAATCTTAATGGTAGGTCTTCTTTTTAGCTCACTCACCTCATCAGAGCTTCCAAGGTGGGAGTTGTCCACCATTTTCATATAAGCTTTCGCTGCACCTCTTGATGTGATCTGCATTATGAAATTACCAATTACATTGAAGTGATAGCAGGACAAGCATGTTTAAAACTTTAAAATGAGTAAAATGGAGTGAAGGGTAATTGAATTTGCACGTACCTTATCATATTTCTTCATTATCTTTGAAAATGCCAAGGTATTTAGAAAGCTGTTAAATTGGTGAAAATATGGTTAGATAATCACTTAGGAGAAAAATGAAGTAACTGAATGCAGTGGCTGCTTACGTTAATTACCTATAGCTTTTAAGAAGCCGAAGCTTGCGGTAGAATTCAATGAATGAGAGTTGAAGTTGTTCCTCAACTTTGTTGAGATTTTTCCTGCTGAAATTTAGTTGTGTCTGGCCAGGGAAATTGAGAACGCCTTTTATAGTTGAACGTGGAGTTTCAAAGGTGTGGTTCAATTGCACGTGATCAAGTACTTCCAATGGAGCTGGTCTAGTACCCTTGATATTCTTTGGCTTCGTTACCTCAACTTTTGGTTTTACATGGTCTTGGTCATCATTGGAATCATCTGATTGTTCATGATGAGTGCTGCCTTCGTCGATCACTTCCATGACCGTGGAAGCCCTTCCTGAATATCAACCATAAGGCAATTAAACTTGTACACTTTTATTATTTTCAAAAGAAAAAAACTATATGCAGTTACTTTATTGTTGTTCTTTAATTAAAATTAAAGTTTTTTCTCATTATATTTATTTGTAATTTAAATATCTATTAAGTAGATTATCAAGATAAAACTTTAATTTTAATGAAAAACTACATCAACTAAAAGAATTACCTCTATGTTTTATCCTTTTCAATATATACTAAATATTAGTCAGTATGTTACATGGGAAACAAGTTCAGTCAAAGGACAATGTTACTTTAATTCAAGTTTTAGATTCACTAAAAAAAATTTATTATTAGTTTTTATAAAATAAAAAAGTTACATATATATTAACAAAAAAAAACTAACATATAATTCTTTTATTTAAACTTAAAATTTGTTTGATGCATTATTCATTGTTTGACCGGCCTTGGTAGTATATCAATCTTTTTAAGAAAAATAGTTTAATAGTAAGTAGAGTGAAAAGGAAGTAAAAAGAATAAAAAAATAATTATCTCCTTCATTAACGATTTTATTGTTAGCATAACTTTATATGTATTAAGAATAAAAGTTACGTTAAATTAGAAAATAGCTTATGAATACCGTTGGGAAAAGTAAGGTTAACTAAATGAATACCGTTGTGAAAAGAAGTTAAGTATGATTAAATTAACGAAGAAAGTCAAACAAACAAATGGCTTACATCTTCAGCAAAATAAAATTATTCTCAGGCTGATATTACTAATAATAAAAAGGTTGAGTTCGAGGAAATTAAGAGACATTAATAAACGTTGATGAAAGAATAAGGAGTCTAATTGAAAAATGAAACTGTTGTAATAATTAATACACAAAGAAACATTAAGAGGAAGAAGAAAATTTGTGGCTCAATTAATTGCTTAATTGCAAAAGAGTTTTAACTATTGTGTCAACTGCCAAGTTTATAAAGAAAGAAGAGAGGTTAAGAGTAGTTAAGTTGTAACAGAAGAAAAGGAATTTTTAAATGTTATAAATTCTTTTATTTATAGCGTTATTTTATTTTTATTTTTCATTTCTCTAGTTTATATTTTTTTTTTCAAAATTTTCATCTTGTATAGCATAATAATTTTTTTATTAATGATAATCACATTATATTTTTTTTCAAGATACATATTTTTACCATAAAACTATATTAATAATATATATTTAAAAACTATTCTTTTACATATTAATAGATTATATGTATTTTTAATCTTAATGTTTCAAATTCTAAAATTAAAAGCATTTGTTTGAATAAAATTTGTGAGACAACTCAGTTGCTAAAGCTGAACGACACATACTATATATATATAAAGAGAAAAAAAATCACTTTCAGGGAGTGTATGTGTATCTTGAGAAGAAGAGAAGGATTAAAAGAAAAAAGATAAAAAAATATGAATATAAAATGTGAATATTAAAATAAAAAAAGAAAAAATATAAAATTATTTTATATTATCAATGCATATTTTACTTTTTAAAATATTATTTTTTACAAAGAAATAAAATAACATTATATCATCAAGTAATATAATTATTATACGTTAATTATTTGAGTCTTGACTATTCGATTAATAAAAATATTTAGATTGATATATTCTATACTAGAAACAAAACTTTTGATCATGCATTATTTAAAAGCATTGACTATAAATTTTCTACAAATAAAACAATCTAGTTCAAAGATAGGTTAAATATTTTAATCTATTAAAAAAAAACAGTATCATAGTATGATTTAGAGTTTTAAACAACACATGCAACAACTTGACTGATAATTACTGTTTTTACAAAGTTAAGCCAATCAACCACACTTTAACAGCAGCGTATGCTACTAAAATTGTAACAAGATAAGCGATGACCAACATCTGAACACGCAATTTTAAATCAAATTCAATTCAAATGTATTAAAATGTTGTTGTACCATTAACAATTATTACATTCACGAAACCATTAATTATTACGTTGATAGTATATTCAAATTTTATAATAATTATTTCAAATATTATATTTCCACTATTATAATGTTTTAAATAATTTATAGTAAAAATAATTTTAAGATAACTATTATAAAAATAACTATATATAACAATTTTTTATTTATTGATCATATAAAATCTATTTATATTTTTTTATGACCATAATATTTATATAAAATATCTATTTACTTTGATGATATTAGTAAAAAAATTAGTTAACTCGAGATGATATTTAAAATATTTGAGTTTTTAATTAAACAAATGATATATTAGTGAAATTTATTTATACGAAATATTAAAAAAATATTTATGAAGTAATATTTGTGTAACGTGATGTTATTGTTATTAAGTGATGGAATGTTTAATTTGAGAGGGAAAAGAAAGAAAGAGAAAATTACTGTTGAATTTGGCTCCTCTGGGCGTGGAAGCAGAGAGCACAGCGGAGGAAGAAGCAACGTGGGAAGCAAGACGAGTCATTTCGAGGGTTGGATGAAAGGAGGCAGTGGGATTCTCGACTTTGATCCTGAATGCAATTAGAGCCTCCATTTGCTTGTTCAACATGCTTGCCTCCTTCATCACCTCTTCCACTTTTGACCTATAAAACCTTTCTACTTTATTCAACTCATCATCAAGCCTCTTGAAATATACCAGCTCGTATTCTCCCCCTTCCTCCGCGCTCATCAGGAACGTCGTCTCGTAACTCTCACCGCCGCCGCCGCCGTGCTTCACCGCCTGCACCATTATGGCTTGGCTCTCCATGTCCGCCGGGCTCACCGCCTGGTACTGGTAGCCTCGCTGCATCAGCCCGCTGAAGGCTCTGTGTAGCGTTAGCTTTCGCCTTAGGCCTCCCACGGGCTTCTTCTTTTGCCTAAACCTTTGGATTTCTTTTAATTGTGTTTTTAGATTGTTGTAATCCATGTATGCCTCTTCCCACTCTGGCACCATTTGGGATTTGTATTCTTTTCCGAACTTCATTTTTTGTGATGAAACTGAAAATTGATTTGGAAGAGAGCGGTGGAAAATGTGCTATATAAAGTTGCTCAAGTAGGACGGTAGGAGGGAAGACTCTTTCAGCGCTTTTGTTTAATTAAATTGAAAATTAACATAAAAGCTACACACAAAGTTAGGTGTCCTTTTGTGATTACAAGGGAAACTTAATCAATCACACACATCCTCTCTAGCTACTTGTAAATAACTAGCACAGACGCTGCCCGTTCATCCATCTTTTTTTTATTATTTATATTTTAAATTTGTCAAATACTAAAATTACTGATTAAATTTATTGTGCTTCACATTAACTACATCCAGTTTATTTAAAATTACAGAGGATCTTTATTATAAAGATTATAAATGATTTTTTTTCTCCTTTCATTTTTTTTAATAAGATAGAAAGAAGGTAAGTTTATTACCACTCTCCAATTTTGTTTTCTCTCCCATTTAAGAAAGAAAGATTTTGTGAAATAAAAATACTAAAATAACCTTACTTTTTATATTTTTTTATACAATTAAATTAAAAAATAATTCTTTTAAATTTTTTGCACCAAACAACTACTTGTTTTGATTGACTCCGTTTGTGGAAAAATGACTCCATTTTGGGTTGGGTCTTGCGTTGGAAAACTTTGTCCCACTCCCCCCTGTGTATGGCTGTATGTGTAGAAGAACGAGAGTCGCCGCACATTATAGAAAAATAATGTTTACACATCATTTCGTTTCGTGGTGATTCCTGTATTATTATTATTATTATTAAAAACAAAATAAAAAAAGTCACCTAACAACATTGTTAAAAATAAACAAAGTCTTATAATGAAATCAATGCCCTATGATTAAGTATGAAATATATAGGTATTTAACTTCGTGTTGTCTATGGGAACACCTAATTTTTTTCCCTATTTTTTTATAAATAATATCTAAAATATCAATTTGAAAATAATATATATATATACATATATATATATATATATATATATATATAATCAAGCTCTTTGAATATACATTCAAATAATCTAAAAAAAAGAAACCAATTGGACATGCCTCCAAAGAACCAAAAGGAAAAGGAAACAAAAAAAAAGGGATTGTGCTACCACATGCTTTGGACATCTGTCCAAATGAACTCTTTGGACGAGCATTCAAAGAACTAATCAAGCCAACAAAGTTAGCAAAAATAAACCTATTTTGCACTTCCTTTAGACGAACAACACTGCTCCTTTCCTTTGGATGAGCATCTAGAGGGTTTTTGTTTCATCTTGTTACTATTCTTTGGACGAACAATATTGTTCCTCCCAAGCCCTTTGAACGAGCATCCAAAGGAACAAACTTCATTCTATATTGTTTCCTTTAGATGAGCAGCTTGACTTGTTCTGCATTGTGTTCTTTAGACGAGCATTCAAAGAAGTTTGTCTTGTTTTGGACTTTTCCTTTGGATGAGGGTCCAAAGAAGCATGTCTTATCCTACACTGTTCCTCCTTTGGACGAGTGTCCAAAGGAGTTTGTTCGTTTTGCACTACTCTTCCCATGTTCCTTTGGATGGGTATGCAAAGGAATGTGTCCTGTTCTACTACCTCACTCCTCCTAGGCACATTCTAAACATGTATCTAGAGGGCTAAATGACACGATCTTAATAAGGGACCGTCTTGAAAATAGGTAAAGGCGAAACTTGACCCTAATCGCGATCTGCCAGTAGAACCAAAATTATCAAAGGGTGACCCTAACCACGACTTATCAGTAGAACCAACACTATAAAAAAGTTCTTAATCTTAATAACAAATGAAAAGTTCTCACAAAGAGAAAACACAAATTTTATTAAATTCCAAATTCTCATTTGATTGCTTACAAGAGCTTATTTATAGGCTTAGCTAGGTAGCCTGAAAGTTAAAGCCCATTAGTATTTGAATTGGCATAAAATCTCAACCGCTATAACTTTCCACTATAAAATCGCAACTGCTATAACTCTTCAATATAAAATCTCAACCGCTATAAATCCCACCATAAAATCTAAATCGTTATAACTGACTTTCCTATTTTTTCTACCACCTACCAGCTACCAAAATTATTATGCGAAAATATATGTAAATGGATCCTAATTAACTACTTAGCCCAAATTACATGACAATGACTTTGGGCTTTATTTGTGTTCTTCAAGATATTCTTCATCAAATTGCAATAAAGTGACGTATTTTGGTGCAGCCTCTGATTCACTTTACTTCAAACTTTCATTAATTCTCAAACTCAAGCCTTACAAAGATTGCTTCCTCATTTTAGTCTTAGACCTAGTCATGGGACCTCCAATGTCATGCAAATGGTCTTTGTCTTTGTCGGTTGGGTTTCTATCATTCCCTCCCTCTTCAAAAAGATTCATCATCGAATCAAATTCTTCACCTACAACAAATAAAGATAAATCAACAACATTCAAAGTAGAACTTACATTATCATATGCAGTTGATAAATCCAGCTTGTAGGCATTGTCATTGATCCTTTCTAACACTTGAAAAGTTCCATCTCTTCTTGGTTGCAACTTGTATTTTCTTTGAGTAGGAAACCTTTCTTTTCGCCTATGAGCCCAAATGCAATCTCTAGGCTCAAAAGTCATAACATGCCCTTTATTTTCTTGCCTTGCATATTGTCCATTCCTCTTCTCAATGTTAGCTCGAACTTTGGCATGCAACTCTCTAACAAATTTTGCCTTTTGCTTCCCATCCAAATTAGCATGCTTATTGGTTGGCAATGTTAAGATATCAAAAGGAATTAGTGGATTAGAACCATACACAACTTCAAAAGGAGAATAAGAAGTAGATTGAATAGTTCTATTATATGCAAACTCAAGAGGAGGCAAGAAATCTTCCCAAGATGTTAGTTTGTTCTTATATGTTGGTTTGTTCAAAAGGGCAGCACTTGGGATAAGATCAATGTGGTGCTCAATTCCTCTAATGGAAGGAAAGCCGCTAGGGACCTCATCCAGAAAGACATCTTGAACATATTGCAAAAGATAAATAACAGAAGTAGGCAAAGAAGAAGGATCAATTTTAGAGTTTAAACATGCCTCATTGTACACAAGTACATGCATAGGTTGATTGGAAAAGAATGCCTTCTTGATCTCACTTTCTCTTGCAAATAAACTCATTTGCTTTTTCTTTTCTGAATAGCTTTCTTTTCTTTTGCTTTTCTCATTCTTTTGTTCACTTTTTTCTTTTGTTCTTTCATTCTTTTTTTCTTGTGATTCCTCACACTCTCTTACTTTCCTCATTTTTATTTGCTCTTCACATACTTGCTTTGGTATACTCATTGTAAATAAAAGACAAACAATTGGTATACTCATTCTGGGCCACCTTGCGGTCGAGCTGCCATGGGTAGCCCAAAGGTATATGCCTTGCCTCCATAAGAACCACATCACACAGTACTTCGTCTTTGTAATTCTCAATAGCAAAAGGCACTGCAACTTGCTTGTCAACCTTTACTTCTCCAATATTACTAAGCCATTGTAGCTTATAAGGCCAAGTGTGTTTGGTAGTTTGCAAATTTATTTTCTCCACTATGATAGTACTAGCCACATTGGTGCAACTTCCATTGTCAATACCTTGTCATTTATGTAGCACCTAGTATGAAAATTATGTTCACGTTGCTCCATGTCACCATCTTCCTTAGGCTATATGCTAAAAGCATGCCTAGTGACAAGAATATCTCCATTTACAGGTTCAGCACCTTCCACATCACTACAGTCCTTCAATGGTGACATTTCATCATCACTTGAGCTCTCACTTTCTATTTCTCCATTATCCAACATAACCATTTCTCTTTTATTTGGGCATTGAGAAGCAATATGTCCAACTTCTTGACACCTGAAACACTTGATATCATGTGATCTATAGGATGTATTAGTGTCAATTTTACCTTTAGGAGGAGCATTTGAATATTTGGCCTTCACATCTTCTTTAGGGTTTGTAACAACTTTATTGTTCTTCCAATTTGATCTTCATGAAGAGCTAGAAGATAAAGCGAATTTGGAAGAGCTTTTAGACTTTAATTGCCTCTCCACTTGAATTGCTTTGTGTAACAAATTCTCTACCTCCATATAATGCTGCAACTCCACCACATCAGCGATCTCCTTTTTTAAGCCTCCAATGAATCTAGCCATAGTTACCTCATGGTCTTCCTTCACATTGGCTCTAGTCATGGCTATTTTCATCTCCTCATAGTAATTCTGCACACTCATAGAACCTTGTGTTAAACATTGCAATTTTCTGCACTAATAGTTTGATACAAATCTTCTTCTCATGACAGACTTCATATCTTCCCATGTACGAATAGGCCTTTCTCTATATCTACGCCTGTTAATCACAAACTGATCCCACCAAATACTAGTATAGTCAGTAAATTTAACAATTGCTAATTTTACATTTTCTCCTCCGAGTAGTTGTGACAATCAAACACATGTTCAACTTTTCTCTCCCACTCCAAGTATATTTCAGGATCATTCTTTCCTTGAAATGTAAGGATTGTCATCTTAATATTACCCAAGTAATTGTCACGTCTTGGTTCACCTCTTCTTCTCCTTTTATTTTCATTATATCTTTCATCTGAATACTCTTCTTCTTCTTCCTCATCATTGTGTCGACTAGTAGGGCTCTTATACTTAGGTATAGGTTGTAAATCATCCAACTTGGCATTTAGAGCTTTGAATTGTTCTTGAAAAGCCTTGATGACTAATTTGAGATCAATATCCCGTTCGCCTTCTTCTCTAGTCATGATTAAAATAATGCAAAAGTAAGCTAGAAAGAAAAAAAATCCTCACACAAACACTCTCTCACGTGTTTACGCTTGAATTATGTTGTAGTCACTCATGTATCACTCAATTTGGCCTTTTTTTTGTCTCACTATTCTTACCTTTTACCACTCAACTTTTCCTTATGAGCTCTTAAGTAAGAACTTTTAAGAATGATGCTAAGCAGCAAGAAACAATAAGGATTTAGGTAATGTGATAACTTTAGAGAACAAGAATTAGTAAGAAGTAAGGAATTCTGGATTGTTTGACATGTACAACGAAGGTATTGTAGATGCAAAGGGGAAATATGAAAAAATTAAAACTTTTGTTTTCTGTTCAGATTTTTTTATTTTTTTATTATTATTTTATTGCAATATATAATGCAAAATAACAGGTTGACTACTAGCCCTTTTTTTTAGAAAATTGACAAAAAATATAAACGCAAAGGAAGAGAATACCTGATTTCAAGAGTCGAAGCTCTGATACCAAATGACACAATCTTAATAAGGGACTGTCTTGAAAATAGGTGAAGGGGGAACTTGACCCTAACCTCAACTTGCTGGTAGAACCAAAGTTATCAAAGCGTGACTCTAACCGTGACCTGCCAGTAGATCCAACACTATAAAAAAGTTCTTAATCCTAAGAACAAAGGAAAAGTTCTCACAAAGAGAAAACAAAAATTTTATTAAATTTCAAATTCTCATTCTAATTGCTTACAAGAGCTTATTTATAAGCTTAGCTAGATGGCCCAGAAGTTAAAACCCATTAGTATTTGAATTGGCATAAAATCTCAACCGTTATAACTCCCCACTATAAAATCTCAATTGCTATAATTGACTTTCCTATTTTTTCTACCACCTACCAGCTACCAAAATTATTATGCAAAAATACATGTAAATGGATTCTAATTAACTACTTAGCCCAAATTACATGACAATGACTTTGGGCTTTATTTGTGTTCTTCAAGATGGGCTCCATTCTTCATTAACTTGCAATAAAGTGACGTGTTTTGGTACAGCCTCTGATTCACTTTGCTTTAAACTTTCCTTAATTCCCAAACTCAGGCCTTGCAAAGATTGCTTCCTCATTTTAGTCTTGGACCTAGTCATTGGACCTCCAGTGTCATGCAAATAGTCTTTGTCTTTGTCGGTTGAGTTTCTATCACTGAAGAATAGAAAGTCATTCGGTGCACATGCCTTACTCTATTGTACGACCTGCTCTGCTCTCTTGATACCTACCCTAGTTATGGCATGTTGGATTTTAATGCCAACAACTCTCACTCAGCTTTTCAACCCTACACCTTTTGCTTTACGCCACCTCCTTAGCTTTTCCTACTTTCAGCACATGCTCAGCTCTTTTGTGACAACTGACCAACTCTTTTGTTGAAATTTCTTGCCTCAGCTTTCCTATTAACAAGTTTGGCTTTGCATTACGACTTCACTCAATTGCATTGTTGGTAAACCTTACCAAGGATCCTATAGAGCTAAATAGAGAATTCACAGAGGTCTATAAATAGAGTGAATTAAGGGGACTTTCAAGGGGAGGAACGAGGGAGAGAGAACTGAAGAAGAGAAGAAAACACAAAGAAAAGGAGGAGAGAGAGAAAAAGGAAGACGAACCAAAGGCAAACAAAAAATAGAAAGAGAGAAAAGGTTCTAAGAGAAAGGGAGAAAGCATGAGTTTGCAAAAGTTGGGAAGTGAAGGAACTCATTCACGCAAAACTGGTATTACTAATCCCCTTGTCCTCTTTGTTCTGATTTTCATCACCATGTAGTTTCATTCCACAACCTTTGAACCCCTCCCCCTTTGGAGGGCTCCTTTCCTTCTATTTCTTCTTACTATTTACTGCTATATGCTTTTTCTATTTCAGCTACGTTGTTCGTTCATACCTTTAGACGCAGGCTCTAAATGTTGGCTATTGTTCCAACCTTCGTCTTTTTATTTTTTGTTATCTGTTGTTAAGAGCCTTTGGACACAAGCTTGAAAGGCTGGCTATTGTTCCTCTCCTTGTCTTTTATACTTTTTGTTATCTATTCTTAAGAGCCTTTGGACATAGGAGCCAATAAGTGACTTCTGCTCCTTTCTTTGATATTTATTGCACCTTTCTGTTCATCCACGCCTTTGGATGCAGACTCAAAAGGCTGGCTATTGTTCCTCTCTTAGTCATTTTACTTTTTGTTATCTGTTCTTAAGAGCCTTTAGACGCAGGAGCCAATGAGTTGCTCGTACTCTTTTCTTTGATATTTATTGTACCTTTCTGTTTGTCCATACATTTGGATGCAAGCACCAAAGGCTGGTTGTTGTTCCTATCTTCGTCTTTTTTATTTTTTGTTATCTATTCTTAAGGGCCTTTGTTCCAATAAGTGGCTCCTGCTCCTTTCCTTGTTGTTACTATATCCTTGTTGTTCATCCAAGCCTTTGGACGCGAGAGACAACGACGGGTTCTTTTTCCATTTTTTCTTTTTGTTTATTGTTTATCCTGCACTTTCATTCCTTTGGATGCCCCTAGGTAGTCCATGACATGTCTATTTATTTTCTCCATAATCACAGCCTTGTTTTGGACACATAGACTCCTTTGGACACCCTTAGGCAGTCCATCCCTATTCACTTATTTTTTGCATAATCACAACCTTGTTTTGGACGCACAGACTCCTTTGGACGCCCCTAGATAGTCCATCCATTTCCATTTGTTTTCTAAATAATCACAGCCTTGCTTTGAATGCATGGGCTCTTTGGACATCCCCTAGGCAGTCCACTGCACATATGTTTATTTTCTACATAATCAAAACCTTGCTTTTGACGCCCAGGCTCCTTTGGACATTTCTAGGTAGTCCATCCTTATCCATTTATTTTCTACATAATCACAATCTTGCATTGGACACACATGCTCCTTTGGATACCCGTAGGCAGTCCATCCCTTTCCATTTATGTCTGCATATTCTCGGCCTTGCCTTGAATGCAGGCTCCAAAGGCTGGCTCTCTTCCCCCATTTGTTTTTTATTTTCTCTTATTGTTGCTATATGTCTTCTGTTTTGTTCACCCCTTTGGATGTAGGAGCCAATGAGTGACTTTTGTTTCATTTTTTGTTATCTGTTCTTGTTTTCCTTTGGACACAGATTGACTCATGCTTCTTTCTCTATCATCCATTGTATCTGTTGCCTTTGGATGTAGGAGCCAACGAGTGGCTCCTACTCCTTTCTCTATCATTCACTATATCCAAGTCTTTGGACGCAAAAGTCAACAAGTGACTCTCGATACATTTTCTGCATCTATTTCTGTCTTGCTTTCGTCTAAGCCTTTGGATGCAGGAGTCAACGAGTGACTCTTATTACATTTTTTGCATTTATATCTATCTTGCTTTCATTTGTCTTTGGATGCAGGAGCCAATTAGTGGCTCCTCCTACTCCTCTCTATTGTTTATAGTATCCTTTTTGTTTTGTCCAAGGCTTTGGACGCAGGAGCCAATGAGTGGCTCCTATTATGTTTCTTGCATCTATTTTTGTCTTGTTTTCATCTAAGCCTTTGGACGTAGGAACCAATGAGTACCTCTTGCTCCTCTCTGTTGTTTACAATATCCTTTTTGTTTTGTCCAAGAGTTTGGACACATGAGCCAACAAGTGGCTCATGTTACGTTTTTTGCATTTATTTCTATCTTGCTTTCGGCTAAGCCTTTGGACACAAGAGCCAACGAATGGCCCTTGCTCCTTTCCTTATTATTCACTATATTCTTTTTGTCTCTTTTTCCCTTTGGACATAAAAGCCAACAAGTTGCTCCTACTCCTCTCTCTGTTATTTACTGTGCTCATCTGTTCGTCCAAGATCTTTGGACGCATAGCCTTTGACAACTCTTTTATTTATCCCATTACTACTCATCTGTTTCGTCCAAGCCCTTTAAACGAAGAGTGTTGGACAACTCTTCCATTTATCCCATTGCTTCTCGCCTATTCGTCCAAGCTCTTTGGACAAAGAGCTTTGCACAACTCTTCCATTTATCCCATTGCTGCTCATCTGTTCGTCCAAGCCTTTTGGATGAAGAGCTTTGGACAGCTCTTCCTTTTATCCCATTGCTACTCATTTGTTCATCTAAGCCCTTTGAACGAAGAGCTTTGGACAACTCTTCCATTTATCCTATTGCTACTCATCTGTTCGTCCAACCCTTTTGGACAAAGAGTTTTGGACAGCTCTTCCATTTATTCCATTGTTGTTCATCTATTCATCCAAGCCCTTTGGACGAAGAGCTTTAGACAGCTCTTCCATTTATCCCATTGCTACTCATCTATTCATCCAAGCCTTTTGGACAACTCTTTCATTTATCCCATTGTTGCTCATCTATTCGTCTAAGCCCTTTGGACGAAGAGCTTTGGACAGTTCTTCCACCTATCTTTTTGCTACTATCTATTTCATCCAAGCCCTTTGGAAGAAGAGCTTTTGACAACTCTTCCACCTTTCTTCCATTTATTGTTATCTGTTCAATCTTTTTGGACGTTGTCCTCCCCTTGAACGCCTTTGCTTTGGGCAATATGATTCTTTTGGATGCATTCCATAAACCTTAACTAATCCTTTCAATAACCATTTTAGAAATACTTCTTATTTGGTTATCATCGAGATCTCCTTCTAAAAACTAATGACCATTTTAGAGGCACCTCTTGTTTGGTTATTAAACCCAAGTTAAGATCCTTAAACTTGCATTCACTACGAACCATTTTAGATGAATTAATCATAGCCATTTGAGATGTACATCTTGTTTGGCCATCCTTTTTAAAATTTCAAATTCGAGAACTACGTAAACTTGAATTCTCCATTGCACTAAGAGATACATAGATATAAGAAGTCACTCTTGTCAAGTTCAAAAAAAACAATACATTCTTCCCTTTCCTAATAATAAATCCAATTTTATTTTCATTAAAGGGTCAAAATAACAATTTCGAAGTTATATTAATTTCACAGGATTAATTAAAGATAAATTGTCTTAAGATAGAAATTACAATGTGCTAACACCTTTCTTATACATAATCGACTCTCGAATTCAAATTTTGGTTTCTACGACCACCCTTATCTTTTAAAAGATTTTTCTAATATTTTCCTCAAAAATTTTGGTGGTGACTCTTCTGCATTCATTTTCTTTATTTTCAAAGAAACTTGAATTTCTTTTCATCATCTGTGTAGGTAGGAAAAGTAAAATTCTAGGTACAAATGTTCGATCAAACTGATAATGTTTCTTTCTTCGTCCATGTCTTTAGTTCATTATTGCTGGGTTGAAACTTGAGACTTCATATGCAGCGTAGAGATAACTTAACGAATACACTGGTGTAGCACCCTAAAATTGTTCGGCCCAAACAACCACAGTTGACTTTCCCTTAACCAATAACGATAAAATCCTGAAGATTCTATACGTTATCAACAAACAACCATAGTTGACTTTCCCTTAACCGATAACGATAAAATCCAGAAGATTCTATACGTTATCAACAAACAACCACAATTGACTTTCCCTTAACCGATAACGATAAAATCCAGAAGATTCTATACGTTATCAACAAATAACCACAATTGGCTTTCCCTTAGCCGATAACGATAAAATCCTGAAGATTCTATACGTTATCAACAAACAACCATAGTTGACTTTTCCTTAACCGATAACGATAAAATCCTGAAGATTCTATATGTTATCAACAAACAACCACAGTTAACTTTCCCTTAACCGATAACGATAAAATCCCGAAGATTCTATACGTTATCGATAACAACCGGAAACAATAAAATCTCCTGGAGATAGGATAAGATACACTTCCATCTCAACCACAGCCTATATAAGGTCTTGCTGCGGATAAGGGGGGGTCAAACAATTTTTCACCAAAAAAGAACGAGAAAATTGGAGCACTAAGGAAACACTAGGAACATCAAGAGAGAACAAACTTAGACAGAGAAGAGAAGACGACACGGCAGGAAACAAGTTGATCCTGATGAAGTGAATGCTCCAACTCAGCTAATGACATGGAAGACAGCCGTACATTCCTTATGGAGGAGCAAAGGGAGTGATTTTTGCAACCCAAGGGACCTGAGTGTTAGTGAGTTAGAGTGTCTCACTCGTGTCTTCACCCAAAAGATTCATGATCTCATTGGCATCCAGAGGGATGTTCCTGCCCCTGATATGGGGACTAATGCACAGACAATGGCTTGGATTCTTGACGAGTATTCAAAGTTTCATGGGCATTCACCAGCAGTTGTGACCAGGAAGCCTCTTGATCTTGGAGGGGTTTGGAAACATGGGCACTTTTCTAGCGCCAAAAGTACCAGACAAAGGGAAGAAGGAAAAATCAAAACAAGCCATAGAACGAGAAGAGAAGAGACCACATTCCTCCAACCTCTCTGTGTCACAGCGGACTCCAGGTTAGTGGTACTCTTCCCTCTCTTATCATAAACGTTATAGTCTAGTTTAGAATCTAGTCAACTTCACACACTTAGAACCTACACTTTCTTTAGAATAAGTAAGTAAGTCTGCTAGTCTAGATAGTATAATATTTGCCCAAGCCGAGTCTGCCTCGCCCTTTCTCAACTTTTCTAAACTCAACCAGGCCGAGCCCGTCTCGGCCTTCCCCATGCGAGCCTTCCCTGACCTTCTCCCTTAACCAAAATCGATTAGGGCCGAGTCTATCTCGACCCTTGGCTAAGCAAATCTCCCAACCCTAGGAACTGACCAGAACTACGTAGACTTTGAATCCTCGAGTTCAAGGTACGTAGGCAAAGGAGGCACACTCCTCTCAAGTCTATTCCCCAAACCAAACCACCCCCCATGCATAGAATAAGCAATGATTCTAGGATGCATTTAGTTGTAATTTCATTTATGAGCTGTTAATGTATGATGTTCTCTTTTGAATTATGGCATGATTTTATAATATGAATTACTATGTGACATTCCCCTCTTTGCATGCACCAAAACCTTAGTAAACCCAAAAGCTAGTCTTAGGTAAACTGTTAAGTAATAGGCATGCTGGGAGCACCCTGTGTCCCTGGTGTGTAACCAACTTCCGAACTCGCCTGGTTCTAGACCAACCTTATCCTCCCATCTCGGTTTTCTAGCGTTCCTAAACAAAACGCTAGTGGCGACTCCTCCCTAGGCCGAATTGATTTCGACCTACCTCTTTAATTTTCCCTTTTCGCTTCGTCACAAAATCTGGTTGTGACAACTGGTATTTAATTTAAGTAAATATTTGTATTAGTTTATTTTTAATAATTAGTATTTTTATTGTATTGTTTTTAAAATAAGATTAAACTGGAGGATGAAGTCTTTTATCAACGATATGTCTTATTACTATGGTTAGTGAAACAAAGGAATGTTAATTATGCTTGCACAATTAAGTAGAATTAACTTAGGCTAAGTGATGATTGTATTTAGAATGAATTAATGTTGGTGTGTGTAAAACAGAAAACTTACAAGGGGTTAATTTTTGTTTCTTATTTTTTTTTAATCTTTCAGAAAACACTTTAAAATATTTGAACAAAACTAGTTCACAAATGTAACACTTTAATATATTTGAACAAAACTAGTTCACAAGCTAAAAATGTCGTCATATGGATGAAATGCAGATTTGTCAAAACGAGCTTATAAAAAAAATAATTTTTTTTAATGGTTCATCTCTCTCAATATTAGTATAATTAAAAAGATAAGATAAATATAAAAAATTTATACTAGTTTGTTTCACTACCTAATACTACATTTAGTCCTTGATAACAATCAAGATTTCCACTAACATAATCTTATTAGAATCATTTTTGCATAGTTACAATTTTTTTTACACATTGCATTTTCATGCAATTAACCCATATATTCTTTCTCTTGCTTCCCTAGATATATTTTCAAGTATTATTTTTACAAACTTCTCTAGACTCAACAAACTCCACAAAGTTTTAATGAATAAGGTTATCCCAAACTATCATTTGATTAAATTCAAGTACAATAATAATAGTTTAAAACTTCTTAAAGAGAGAGAGTATTTACATTATTATAGAGAATATTTTAAATAATTGAAAATAAACAATCTTAGTAAATACAATACGCAAATTCTATGGCTTATTTATTTTTTAGGCTTTTATAAATGACATAGAAAATAGTCATTTATAGTTTTTTCTTCATGTCAATTTTGAATATTAGTGCATTAAATGTTTTTTTTTTCAATCTGACAAGAATATTTTGATAAGTACGTAATTTATCTTTTCTTTTTGTACTTTATCTACATATTAGGTAAAAGTTTTCATACATGAACTTTTATCTACTGACTCTATATGTAACATTGTCTTGTTGACTATATTTTTATATCAATTGCGTTATTTGAGATATGGAAAAGTATTTCTTCTATCTAAGACAAAGACCATGCTTGTAAGATACATCATTTGACTTATACTCGTCATCATGTCTTGAAGTATTGAGGTCTTTTATCAAATAATAGCTAGTGACAAATAGAACTTTTGAGCACTTGATGGATTTGATGAAGTAGTCTGATGCACCAAGACAAATCATTTGAGACCATTTATAGTACATGAAAATTTATTAGTCATAATCAAATTATAATTTTTTATGTTTAGTTTGTTATTATTAAAACTAAGTTAGATCATCTTAATCCAACAATCTTTCCTAGTTTGATAATAACAAATAATCATAAGACAAATGATATGAAATTTTTCTTAAGAGAAACAAGATTTATAATTTAGACAAAATATAAACCAATCTATGAGAAGATTAAACAAATTCACACACTAATCATATATCAAAAGTCTAAGTGTTAAAGATATTCTAAAAACTTGTTTTTCATAAAAAAAAAAATCTTTATGATATTGAGGTTTTAGTTTTCAAATCTTATTTTTAAAATAAAATTTGTTTAGATAAAATAGTTTCGAAACCACTTTAAATACACTTTTAAAATAATTTCAAACCTTATGTCAAAACCATAAGAATTATTTTTTTAAGTGGTAAAATTATGTCATTAACACTAGTTATGTGAACACCAAACTTATTATTATTATAAAATTATTATTATTATTATTATTATTATTATTATTATTATTATTATTATTTATTATTATTATTATTATTATTATGAAAATAAATTTTATTATTATTTTATTGTTGTTTTTTAAATTTTTTATCACTAATGCTTATGTAATGTTTGATTAATAGGAACTTAGAAAATCACGATTTGTGAAAGAATAATTGTTGTTGTGAAGAAACTTTTTCAAAATAATTTATAAGATTAACAGTGACCTTTTGAAACTGAAAAAAGTTTGAATTTAAATTTAGATTAAAAAAATTAAAAACTAGATTTAATTATTAAAAATTTTAAAATGGGACTTAAGTTTTCAAACTTCAGGTTTTTTTAAAACATTTCAGAGAATTTTTTTTATATATAAACATTAAATATTTGTGTGGAGGTTGCCAAAAAAACAATGACACTAAACTCCAAAATTGCGTTTGGCTCACTCACAAGGTCGTAACCAGAAATTCTTTTAAGAGGGCAAAAATGATAAGTTTATAAAAAATAATAGGTTCCACTCATGAAATGAAGAATATTACAGACTGCATTCCTGCTCACTCCCCTGGTCTTGTATGGCTGTTTGTGTGGAAGAACAAGAACGCCAGTCAACGATATAGAAATATTATCTTTACACATTATTCCTGTATTATTATTTAACTTTAAATATATTTTAGATACTTACAAATATTATTCATTTTGGTTTTAATTTTTTGTAAATATTTTTTTAATTTTTAAATATCTGACATATTTTAATATTATTTTTTAATCCTTATTATTTATTTTAGTTAATCTAGTATTGACATGACTAATAAAATAAATAATATTAATTAAGATAATTAAGGTAATAAATAATATTTTAAATTAAGTTAATTAAATTATTTTGAGGTGCTCAATTCAATAATTAATATATTTATTATTTTATATAAATAAAATAATTATATAAAATTTAATTTTATCTTTTATTTTTAATAATCATGACCAATAATTTCATTTTTTAATATTATTTTTATTTTTTAATTTACTAACCTACTTGTAACATTTTACTTTTAAAAAATATATAATGTAATTTTAATATATTATTTTATGTTATTTTTATCTTTTTTATATTTTAATTTTGGCTTATTTCATATAATTTATTTTTAAAATATATCCAAAGTAGTAATTTTATCTTTAAAGGAAAAATAAATTAAAGTATAATATATTACAAGTAAATTATATTACAATCAGTCAAAATTAATAAATAAAAATGTAAAAATAAATATAAAAATAATGTAAAAATAATATATTAAAATTAAATTACAAGTTTCTATATAAATTATAATTTTTAAAAATTATAATGTTAAAAATAAAATTATTAAATTAAAAATAAAAATAATATTAAAATTAATAAAAATATTTTTCATAATATAATAAAAATAAATTATAAAATTAAATTATATGTAATTATCTTATTTATATAAAATAATAAATACATTAATTCTACTAAATAAATAAATATATAAATATATCAATTAATTAAATTATGTATCAATAAATAATTCAATCATCTTAATTAAAAATATTTTTTGTTACCTTAATTATCTTAGTTAATATTATTATTTTAATAAAAATATTATGATAAGAATTTAAAAATTATACTAATAAAATATAATAAAAATATTTTTTTAAAGATTAAAACTAGACAGAATTATATTTATAAATACTTAAAATATATTTAAGCCTCTATAAATATATTTATAGAAAGGATCTTTATTGACAAAGATTATAAATGATTCTTTTTCTCCTTTATTTTTTAATAAGATAGAAAGAATGTTTATTACGAGTCGTATTTTACTTTCTCTCCCATTTAAGAAAGAAAGATTTTGTGAATTAAAAGTACTAAAATAACCTTACTTTTATATTTTTATATAATTAAATTGAAAAATAATTCTTTTAAACTTCTTACACCAAACAACTTATACTTGTTTTGATTGAAGGGGTTTGTGGAAAAAGAAGAAAAAATACTTCGTTTTGGGTTGGGTCTTGCTTTGGAAAACTTTGTCCCACTCCCCCCTGTGTATGGCTGTATGTGTAGAAGAACGAGAGTCGCCACACATTATAGAAAAATAATGTTTACACGTTATTTCGTTTCGTGGTGATTCCTATACTATTATTATTATTATTAAAAAAAATAAAAATAGTCACCTAACTACATTGTTAAAAATAAACAAAGTCTTCTAATGAAATCAATGCCCCATGATAAAGTGTGAAACATATAGGCATTCATTTGATTTTTTTTCCTCATTTTTATAAATAATATCTAAAATATTCAATTAGAAAATAATAAATATATATATATATATATATATATATATATATATATATATATATATATATATATATATATATATATATATATATAAAAGAAAATCAAATTCTTTGAACATACATTCAAATAGTTCAAAAAAGAAAAGAAGACCAAGATCTTTGAACATATGTCCAAGGAGTCAAATGGGAAAGAAAACAAAAAAAAAATGTATTATTTTGTTGATATCTCATACCTGTTTTGAACGCATGTCCAAATGAATTCTTTGGACAAAATTCAAAAAACCTATTAAGCTAGCAAGTAAACAGAAGTAAACCCATTTTACACTTTCTTTGGACGAACAACATTACTCCTTTTTTTTGGATGAGCATCCAAGTTCTTTGGACGAGCATATAAAGGAACAGACTTCTTTGTGCACTGTTTCCTTTGGACGAGCAACTTAACTTGTTTTGTATTGTGTTCCTTTGGACGAGTGTCCAAAGGAGTTTTTGTTTCAT
This sequence comes from Mucuna pruriens, assembly GCA_025330945.1. Taxonomy (NCBI): domain Eukaryota; kingdom Viridiplantae; phylum Streptophyta; class Magnoliopsida; order Fabales; family Fabaceae; genus Mucuna; species Mucuna pruriens. Next base: position 335,599 of record JAENHJ010000227.1, read on the forward strand.
CTTGTACTATTCTTTAGATGAATAACATTGTTCCTCCCAAATCCTTTGAACAAGCATACAAAGGAATAGACTTTGTTGCACTATTTTCTTTGGACGAACAACTTGACTTGTTTTGTATTTTATTCCTTTGGACAAGTGTTCCAAAGAGGTTTGTCTTGTTTTGATCTCTTCCTTTGGATGAACGTCCAAAGAAGTTTGTCTTATCTTGCACTGTTCCTCCTTTGGACCAGCATCCATACTTTATTTTAAAAATATATAATTTAATTTTAACATATTATTTTATATTTTAATTTATTAATTTTAACTTATTTTCATATAATTTATTTTTAAAATATATCTCAAGCAGTAATTTTATCTTTAAAGGAAAAAATAAATTAAAACATAATATATTACAAGTAAATAAATTATATTACAATAAATCAAAATTAATAAATTAAAATGTAAAAATAATAATATATTAAAATTAAATTATAAATTTTTAAATAAATTAAAACCTTAAATAAAATACAATGTTAAAAATAAAATTAGTGAATTCAAAATAAAGAATAATATTAAAAGAAATAAAATTATTGTAATATATTAAAAATAAATTATAAAATTAAATTATATATAATTATTTTATTTATATAAAATAATAAATACAATAATTCTACTAAATAAATAAATATATATTAATTAATTAAATTACACATCAAGAAATAATTTAATTATTTTAATTGAAATATTCTTTGTTATCTTAATTATCTTAACTAATATTATTCATTTTGATAGGAATATTATACTAAACTAAGATAGTGATGAAATTTATTTTTTTTAAGATGAAAACTAGACAAAGATATATTTATATATACTTAAATCGTATTTAAGTATATTATTTATTATTATTAAAAAAATACTAATAAGTATTTTATAATACTTACTAAAAAATTAAAAATAATTTTTTATTACAAATATTACAATTCATTCTTTTATAATTTTAATATAATTTTCAATAAAAAAACCTTTTTTTATTGATTCTTTAACTAATTATTTGAAAACACATGTTAGCTGGACACTTATTAAAAGTAAAAAAATAGTCATCTGAAAACACCAAGTTAAAAGAATACTTATAATAAAACCAATAATGGTTGACGTTAACAAATTCTCGTCTCTAAAACGAGTCTTCTAATAAAATTAAAATTTTAAAAATTAAAGCGATTATTCAACCGATAAAAATATTATTTACTATTTATTGGTTCAATTATAATTAATATGTGATTGAACTGGTAATTAAATTTATATTTTAATATTATATAATATTTTAAGTAATAAAATAATATAAAATTATCAAAATTTAGGTAAAAAGTAATATAAATAGTTAAATTATATATTTTATATGATAAAAATTAATAATAATTAAAAATTAATATTTATATGAAAATGGTATATATGTATTTTTATTATTGTTAAAAATTTAAATAAAACTAAAAATTTTTAAAAATAAAATAGTAATTTAAAAAAAATTATTAATTCAAACTAATTTCTATATAGTTTTTACCGATTTAACTGATTTTTACCAATTTTAATATACTCCGATTTCTTTAGAATTAAATATCAATCACTGGATCGATTTTTTTAAAATAATGAATAAAAACAATAACTGTTGACATTGACAAGTGGTACACTCGGAGGATGTAAAATAAGAGTCGTTGAGTGTGACCAAACGACCCATGGATAAGTGTGAATTATATATATTATTGCGTTAATTTCGTGTTGGCTTTAGTTTAAAGTGAAATATCAACGTTTGATTGCTTTGAAATGGATGTGAAAAATAAAAAAAATGTTTCTCTTCTCGTTCATATCTGAAGGCAGGAAAAGTTAAAATCCAAGTGCGCAAGATACGAATTTACGATCAAATTTAGAATGTTTGTTTCTTCGCCCATGTCTTTGGTTCTTTATTGCCAAGTTGAAACTTGAGACTTACTATGCCGCGTCAAAATAACACTACTCATTCATTAAGTAAATATCTGGATTAGTTTATTTCTAATAATAAATGTTTTTAATTTTTATTTTTAAAATAAGATTCAACATATGGATACTTTGCATCAGTTTAAAATTTGAAATTAGATATGATATATTTTAAAAACATATTAAATTATTTTTAGATTGTTTTAATTCAATTTAGTATTTTATAATTTCTTAAAAATATAAATTTATGAAAAATTATTGTAATATTATTTTATAATGATATTATTTGTTTTAAAATATATTATAAAATATATCTTAATATAAATTTTATATTTTTTATTTTATGATTTAATTATATATAATGTTAAGATTGATATATTATGTTAAAATATTTAATTTATCTCGTTTTGTTTTATGTATTTTAGGTTTTAATTATTAGGATTCAAAGAATACAAATTCCTCCTACGTGAAATGCAAAAAGACTATCGGAAGGCGTAAGAACAAAATAACCGAAAGAGTAGAGGAAAGAAGACACTGTAATTTTTACGTGGAAAACCCTCATGGGAAAAACCCGGGACCTAGTCCAAGAAAAATATCTCCACTATGAAAGTAGGGTTACAAAATGTTTCTCTCAATCTCGAGGATCTCTCAACGAATCTCACCCTCCGGATGGTATACAAACCTCTCCAGATATATATCTCTTTCTCTCAAAGAAGAATACGTAAAAAACACTCTAACTCTCTTGGGTTTCTTCACTTGGATGTGTTTTGTTGTTTCTCAGATCTGTCAATCTAACCCCTTCTCCTCTTATAAAGAGAAGCTAGCGGGCTTGAGAAGTAATGGGCTTTTGTCCACATAGTTGGAGCCCAAAAATAACCCAATATGTTCATAAAAGCATTGTGACTTGTGAACCACAATTAAGGAGGGAATTCCAACAAATCTCCCCCCCTTCCGACTTAATCGGGAGGCACCACAATACCAAAGATCTCTAAGAACAACCTTCAATCTTCTTGGTTGGCATTGACTTAGTCATCATGTCGAGACCAATTCAAATCTGTATGAATTTTCTCTATCTTCAATTCCTTCCTATCCAACACTTCTCGTATCCAATGATAACGGATGTCAATATGCTTTGAAGCGTGAATGGAACATGGGATTCTTGGTTAGATGAATTGACTTTTGATTATCACATTCACCACATAATCATCTTGATCATGTCCCAATTCTCTCGTAAAAGTTCTTCATCCATAAAGATCTCTTTTGAGGCTTCAAAGTGATCGCTACATATTTTGCTTCAAATTGTAGACAATGTCACACACTTTTGAAGTTTTGACTGCCAAGAAACAGCTCCCCCCGCAAAAGTAATCAAATAGCCTGATGTTGACTTCCTTGAATCCACATCTCCCGCCATATCCGAAGTCCGAATATCCAATGAGCTTTAGATTTTCATTGCCAAAACATAAACTTCTTTTGGCAGTTCCTCTTAGATATCTCAATATCCATTTAACAGCCTTCCCAATGCTCCTTTCTTGGGTCTGATAGGAATCTGCTCACAACTCCTACAACATAGCCAATATCCTGGTCTTGTACAAACCATTGCATACATAAGGCTACCCAGCAAGAGAAGAATAGGGCACCTTGTTCATCTCTTCTCTTTCTTCTTCATTCTTTGGACATTGCGATTTGCTAAGTTTGAAATGTCCAGCAATTGGAACATGAGCAGGTTTGGCATTGTGCATGTTGAACCTTTTGAGAATCTTCTCAATGTAATCTTTTTGAGATACCCACAACATTCTTTTTGAACGATCTCTAGAAACTTTCATTCCAAGAATCCTCTTTACTGCACCCAGATCTTTCATGGCAAAAGTCTTACTCAATGCCTTCTTGAGAGCAGTTATTTTTGCTTTGTCATTCCCCACAATCAACATATAAGAGAAGTATGATGGACTCACCATTTTCATATTTCTTCACAAACACACAATGGTCTGCAGAGGTCTTCTTAAAATTATGTTGGGTCATAAAAGAATCGAATTTCTTATACCATTGTCTTGGGGTTTGCTTTTAGACCATAAAGGCTTTTTTCTTCGACGACACACCAAGTGTTCTTTGCCTGGTTCTTCAAAGCCTTCTGGTTGCTCCATGTAAATTTCCTCCTCTAGATCTCCATGTAAGAATGCTGTTTTGACATCCATTTGTTCAATCTCCGTGTCTAGTTTTCCGCTGCATCGAGAACTGCTCTTATAGATGTCATCTTCACCACTGGTGAGAATATTTCATCAAACTCTATTCCTTTCTTCTGGTTGCATCCCTTCACGACAATTCGTGCTTTGTATCTTGTTCTCTTCATTCTTGAGCTTGAACACCCATCTATTTTGTAATATTTTTCTTCCTTTTGGTAATTCTACCAAATCGTATGTCTGATTATCCTTTAAGGATTGAATCTCTTCTTCCATGGCTTGCAACCATTTGTCTTTGTCTTCCACCTCAATGGCTTCTGCAAAACATTGAGGTTCACCTTCATCGCAAGATTTACATATTCATCTGAAAAAATACCTTGTTGACGGTTGCTTTCTCTCTTGTTGATCGTCTCAATTGGGGTTCTTCTTTGAACATTCTCAATTGCTTGATCTTCTATCGTCATGTTAGGTTGATCTATCTGATCAGGTTCTTCAATCCATCAAGTTGTCGCTCTTGAACGGGCTCTTACGAGGAGTCTCCCCCTTATGTTGTTTACCACAAGAGGACTTCGATCAGAATCACCTTGAGTGTTGGTTTCTCTATTTTCTTGATGTCTTGGATTGTTTGATCTTCAAAAAACACCACATCTCCGCTTCGAATAATCTTTTTATTTGCAGGATCCCATAATCTGAAAACCAAATTCATTTCTTGGTGAACCAAGATATACACATTCTTTAGCCTTCTCATCAAGCTTTGCTCGTTCATCTTTTGAATGTGAACATATGTCTTACATCCAAAACTCTCAGGTTGTGGTATGAGGCCTTTTGCCAGTCCATACTTCTTCCGGTATCTCTCCATTTAATGGTCTTGAGGGTGATAAGTTGATCAAATCAGTTGCAGTAACCACTGCCTCTCCCCCAGAATGTTTTAGGAAGTTTTGCATGAGACAACATACTTCTTACCTTCTCAACAATCGTTCTATTGAATCTTTCAGCTACACCATTCAATTGAGGTGTCTTGGGAGGTACTTTCTCGTGTCTGATCCCTTGAGTCTTACAATAATGCTCAAAAGGACCTCTATATTCTCCACCATTATCACTCCTCAAACATTTCAACTTTTTACCAGTTTCTCGTTCAACTGAAGCGTGAAACTCCTTGAATGCTCGAAGAACTTCATCTTTTCTCTTTAATGGATACACCCACAACTTTCTGGAGTGGTCATCAATAAAGGTAACAAAATATTGAGCACCACCAAGGGACCTTTCAGATGTTGAACAAACATCTGAATGTACAAGATCGAGAATATGCTTTCTTCTTCTTCCACTATCAGGTCTATGGAAGGATACTTTGTGCTGCTTACCTACTAGGCAATGTTCACACAAATCAAATAACTGTCCTTTTATGCTTTGGAGATGATCTTTCGCAAGGATCTCTAAACCCTTCTCGCTCATGTGGCCCAATCTTTTATGCCACAACTCCTTACTTTCTTCTTGAGCAACATTTGTCTCCCCTTTGCATATCTTTCCTTGCATGATGTACAAGGAGCCTTCCTTCTTGCTGCGAGCAACAATTAAGCTTCCTCGGCTAAGTTTCCATTTCCTACCACCAAACTGGTTGTTCATTCCAGTATCATCTAGTTTGCCTATTGAGAGAAGGTTTAGGCGTATCTCGGGCACATGCCTTACCTCCTTTAGCACAAGTTTGTTTCCATTTTCTGTTATCAAAGTCACTTCTCCTATTCCCACAATCTTGCTTGTGACATGATTGCCCATTTTTACTGTTCCAAAATCTCCTTTTTGATAAGATGAGAAGAATCCTTCATGAGGGGTAACATGAAAGGATGCTCAGTATCAACTATCCAAGTGCAATCACCAAAAGCAACATTTAGATAATTTTCTTTACCAATAAGAAACACCTGTTCATCGTCTGATGCCACCGCTGTTGTGGTTTTCTCTTCCAACTTCTTTTTGGGGTCTATCTCGTCAGGATGGACTGATCCAGCCTTCTGATCTCTCTTCAAGAATCTACATTCTTGTTTCTTGTACTAATTTTTCCACAATAGAAACATGTCAATCCTCTAGGACGAGACTTGGATTTTCCTCGTGACTTTCCACGGCTTCCTTTGCTCCTATGCTCACTCCTTCCTCTATTCTCAACAACGTTGGCTTCTGAGTGACTACTCATTCCTCTTTCTTTCCTTCTCGATTCTTCATTCAGCAGACTGTCTGTAATGGTATCCAGACTAAGCTTTCCATCTGGTGTTGAGTTGCCGAGAGTGACAACCAATGTGTCCCAACTCTCAGGTAGAGAACTAAGGAGTAGAAGAGCTTGTAATTCATCATCAATCTTCATATCTGCCTTCATTAATTGATTCACAATACCTTTGAAGGTATTTAGATGCTCGATCATATTCTGGTCGTTAGAGTACTCCAATTTTACCAATCGTCTGACAAGATAAGCTTTGTTTCTAGGGGTTTTCTTTTGAATCATAGATTCAAGCTTCATCCACAACTCATACGCATTGGTATAAGTCGACACATGCTCAAACAAGCTTTTGTCGATGTATTTTCGAATCATAGCAACAGTTTTACGATTCAGAATCTCCCAATCTTTTTCAGTCTTCCCTTCTGGCATTTCCTCATTTGTGATTGGCTCATACAAATCTTTGCAGTATAGATGGTCTTCCATCATTGGCTTCCAATAAGAATAATTATCTGCAGTTAGCTTGAACATGTCTCCATCATGAGCGTATGTTCCTTCCATCTTGAATTACACAGGACTATGGCTTTTCGAACCAATAGCTCTGATACCACTGTTGGGATTCAGCAATACAAATTCCCTCCTCTGTGAAATGCAAAATGGGCACTATGCGGAAGTGTAAGAACAAAATAACTGAAAGAGTAGAGGAAAGAAGACACCAGAATTTTTACGTGGAAAACCCTCACGGGAAAAACCACGGGACCTAGTCCAGTAAAATATCTCCACTATGAAAGTAGGGTTACAAAATGTTTCTCTCAATCTCTGAGGATCTCTCAATGAATCTCACCCTCTCGGATGGTATACAAACCTCTCTGTATATATCTCTCTTTCTCTCAAAGAAGAATACAGAAAAAACACTCTAACTCTCTTAGGGTTTCTTCACTTGGATGTGTTTTGTTGTTTCTGTTGTATCTGTCAATCTAACCCCTTCTCCTCTTATAAAGAGAAGCTAGCGGGCTTGAGAGTAATGGGCTTTTGTCCACATAGTTGGGAGCCCAAAAATAATCCAATATGTTCATCTCCAAGCATTGTGACTTGTGAACCACAGTTAAGGAGGGAATTCCAACATTAATCATATTAGATAAATAATTTGGTCAAATTTTGAAGTTAAATAAAGATAAAAATAAACTCAACATGCCCTTACTCATCCTTAATTTTCAATATTTCTTCTTATTATTGTTAGTGGGACAAAGAAATGTTAATTATTTTTGCACAATACAATTAAGTAGGAATTTTCAATATTTCTTCTTATTATTGTTAGTGGGATAAAGAAATGTTAATTATTTTTGCACAATACAATTAAGTAGAATTATCTTACGAATATATTTAGAATGAACTAGTGTTGGTGTGTGAAAAACACAAAAATATAAGGAAGTTAAAATATGTTTCTTATTAAAACAATTCACAAATATTTAAAAAGAATGCTTAAAATAATCAAATAAAATTAGTTTCCAAAGTTGACCATTAGTTTGCAAATGTTTATATGACAATTTTATCAAAATAAGTTTATAAAAAAAATTAATATTTTTTCACAGTTCAACTTCCTTAACATTAGTACAAATAAAAGAGACAAGAGAGAAGATAAACCAAAAGTTTATACTAATTTGTCTCACAATCTAAAATACGTCCGGTCCTTGATAATAACCAATATTTTTACTAACACAATTTTACTGGAACAACCTTTCACATTGTTACAAGTATTCTTTTACACATTGTCTCTTCATACAATTAACTTACATATTTTTCTTCACTTGACTCTTGTGACATAATCCCAATTATTTTTTCTAAAAGTTACTTTAGATTCAACAAACTTCACAAAATTTGAACAAATAATGTAGTCCTAAACTATTGTCGGGTTAATCTTAGGTACAATAAATGATAATTTAAATTTACTCGGAGCATATTTACAAGATTATAAAGAATGTTTCAAATTATTAAAAATAAAAAGATTAGTAAATGCAATGCAGAAATTCTTTATGATTACTCTTGAAAATTTTATAGATGATGTATTAAATAATCATTGAGAGCTTATTCCTCTTATAGAATTTGAACATTAGATGCATTAAATGTTTTTAACATTTTGACGAAGATATTTTGACAATGTGCATAACTTATCTTCTTTTTTTTTTTTTGGACTTTGCAGGTGTTTCAAGTAGAAGTTTTCATACTTACACTTTTGTTTGCAACACTATCTTTTTGACTATGTTGTTGAGTTGGTAAACTCCTTCTCTTATTTCTTCTAAATAAGACAAAAACTAGGCATATAAGATATGTCATTTGGCTTATACTCTCCGTAACACTTTGAAGTCTTAAGATCTTATTAAATGATGATATGTGATAGACAAAACTTTAATCACTTGATAAATGAAGTGATTTGAAATCATGTAAGGAGAAACAAGTGATATAGATTTAAGTGTCAAAAGCGCAGTGTTAATTTGAGTATTTGTAATGTGACAATTTCGATTGAGACCTGTTAATTGTAACTTAGATAAAAGGTTATAAGTGGTAGTTTCAATAAAAGATTGCCAGTGATAATTCGATGAAAATATAAAAATAGCAATTTTGATAAAATTTTAGAAGTAATAATTTCAACACAAGTTTGAAAGTAAATATTTTAATAAAAATATAAGTGTGATTTTTATGACAATTGAAAAGGGATAAATTTTTACATGATTGAGAAAATGGATAATCAAAAAGTACTAATTAATTGAGATAACATGCAAAAGAAATTTAAGGAATTAATGAGAATTTCGACGAAGTTCTATGATGTGTGAATTTCAATGAATGATTGAAGAATAGTAAATAAAAATTGATCAAAATATTATGCTTGTTAACGACTCAAACCTTAAAATAGTAATCAATTTGAGTATTGGAAGAAATTCACAATTTTGACAAGCTCTTTGAAAAGTATGCTTATTGAAAATGTCGTGTTAATTAGAATAGTGATCACTAGTTGAAAAAATACAATTGTTTGAAATTTCAAGTTTGTTCGTTGCATTTAGGATACCAAGTACCAATTATTAGAAATTTTTATTTCAAAAAGCACTAGTCAAAATTAGATTTAGACAGTAGGAGTTATGTGTGTAAATCTTAGGAGTTTTACTGATAAAAAAAAAGTCTTAGGAGTTTAGCATTTCCCCCCATAAATATTATTCTGAATTTAAAAATTCTATAATTTGGATTGCATTGCATTACTTTGTGATTCTCTTCAAAGTATATAATACATCTAATGCTCACACTTATACATCCTTCGGTCGCTTTTTGAATTTCTTTTATTTTAGAATTTTAACTTTTTTACTTCCATTCTACATTTTCTTTCTTCTTTCTTTACTTTGTTATTTTTTTTCTTATTTGTTCTTTTATTTGTGTAATTTGTAAATTTTTAATTATATAATTTTTAAATTTGTTATTTTGTAAGTTGTTGTTATAAATATTTTTAAATTTGAAATAACAAATAAAAAAAATATAAAGAGAAATGAGTAAACTTGAGTCATACAACCATACATAAATGATCAAGATTTTGTATCACCTAAGTTTTTTCTTTTGTAATTAACTTTATTTGTGTAATTTATAAGTGGAAATATTAATTAAGTTATAAAATTTAATTAATTATAATTTTATAAATTTTTCGACAATATTTAACTGAAACTTAAATTGTATTGTAAAACAAATAGTAAAAAAATTTATTGAATACTAATTTTCAAAAAATTATCATTTTATGCTTCATTTGTCTTATGTATCCTAATGAGACAAACTAGCACATTAAACATGATTAAAGTATAACATATCAAAATGGCTAAATATAAGCTTACAAGCCTTGGTCAAATGTTTATGACTTGCTTCAATTGTGCTAAGATTTGAATCAACCATTGGGATTAGTCCTATAATGCCCTCCACCATCCAGTCCTAACAAGTTTTGGGGGAACTTTAATTCATTTTTATCAATTTACTTCATTAATTCAAATTAAAAAATAATGCTAAGTGCTTTAAATTGGAAGAAAAAAAAAAACCTAAGCTCACCGGCTATTTATATGCATTCATGTAATCTACATTGGCAAAAGTAGGAAGTAAAAATGGAACCTTGACGAATAAACATTTTGTAGCCGTGCATAGAACCTAATGAGCTCATAAAATTTTAAGAAACGTTATTTACACAACAAAGAGAAAAAAAAAAAAGTGTATGATATAAATAATAATGTAATGGAAAGAAATAGAAAAAATAGTGTTGTATAAATAACATAACTCTAAAAATATTTATTTAAAAGGTTGAGATGGATTAAAGTCCTAAATCAAGTTATTAGTAGGAGTTTTAACTTAAAAAATTGCTTAAAATTAATTTATTAACGCAAAGGCTAATAAATTTTATAAAATTTAATGTCGTGAGATTAAGAAATTAAGAGTGATTAAAAATAATTTCTAATGAATTAGTTAGCAATGATTAATAATAATATAAACTAAGTTAGAATAATATAAAAATGATAGTAAAGATTTTTAAATTATAACCACATGAAAATTAATTAAAATAAATTAGGTCAAAATAATATAATCTATTTAATTAATTTTTATACAAAGTAAGTTAAAAAAGTATATTTAAAATATATAATATTTAATTAATATTTGTAAAAAAAATTAAAGGATATGTACATGATTAATTGATTAGGATTTAGAATATATATATTAAATGGATTAAAAATTAAAAATAATGTATATACACTCTTGTACATGCCTAGTTGAGAGCTCTTTGGCAGGGTGTGACCCCCTTGGCTTCCGTCGACTATCTCTCGTGTCCATTCATTGTCATTTGTGACGCGGATCCTGTCGCGTATCTCGAAACACATCTTTGAAACTACTTCATATGAGTTGTCGGCGTGTGGGAGCCCAAGGATCCAACTCCCATAAATAGGAGGTCACACCTATACGAGATACACTTTGACTCACCACACATTCACCTACGCTTCAATTAGTGCTAACTTGGGCATTAGAGTGTCTTTACAGGTACTCCTCCCCCTTCCTAGTCAAACCTCGACTCCAACTGACAAGAGAAGAAGAGGGATCGACTCATCTAACAGCACAAGACAGGACCTGACCCTTATTCGAGAGAAGAGCCTAGCCCTCACCCGACAGGTCTCTATCGAGGATCCTTTGAGAATTCTCGACACGAACAACTCATATATAACATAAAAATATTCTTAACTATTTATACTATCTTTAATCTCTTATTAATTTTTTAATTTCTCCTTAAGGTATGTGTATATTTTTCCAATCAATTATATTATATTTTAAATATATCGAGTCATCATTATTTTTGTAAAAAATATTACAAATCACATTAACTATCAAAATAAAGTAGTACCATCAAGTATTGATTAGTTTTTTATTTTATGAAATTTATAAATTCAATATGCTTTTTAAAAACTTTCAATTCACCAAATGAAATTTTGTATTCTAAATTTTGACACCTCATCTCAATTCATCTTGCTTATACTAATTAAAAAATACACTTACTTATTTCCTAGAAGAAGTAATTTATCATGTTATTACTTTCATTTAAAAAAAAACACCTCATACTTAGTTATTTTTTAGAATGAGTATTTTAGTAAAATACATTTAAAGTGTAATTTAATAAAATACTTTTTATATATATATATATATATATATATATATATATATATATATATATATATATATATATATATATATATATTATCATGTTTGGTATGATAAAAATTATTTTGATTTTCAGTATTTTGTAAATTTAGCATATATATCTCTGGACATTTATTAATTTTAATCACAAATTTTAAATGTAGAAGAGTGAAAATTGAAAGGTCAGTAGTGTTTGGTGGTTAAATATATACACTGCTAAAATAATTTTGAGAGTGGTTTTATTTTTTATGAAAAAAGTTTGATAAGTTGGATTCCATAAACTCATCCGTATCAGAATAAACCTTCAAAATTAGTGAGTATTTGTAAAGATATTTATAAATCGCTCATCAACAACGACACTCAAATTCATGTCTTTTTAAATACGAGTAGGATCCTTTTCCATACAAACTCGATTATTAGGCGTTATATGTTCTAAATTTCTAATATTCTTTATTCGCATAGTTGAAAATGAAAATCCAGAAGTTGCTTCTTTTGGAAGCAGTTAGAGCATGATATGCATATGATATTGACGGACTTTGATACGGAAATTAATAATTTATATAATGATATATGTATGATTTGTTATGAACATATATCTAATGTTAATCATTGATTTTTTTTTATTAACAATTAAGATCGTCACTTTATTTTTTAAGTATAACCTGGTCTGGGATCATATATTATCCTTTCGTTGTAGGTTTATATTTAAAAATTCAATAGACGTTTTATTTTAAATATACATGCAGCTGACTTTTACTGCATCATTCATGACTGATGGAGAGATTACTTCTATTTTATGGAACCTCAGTTAGGTGTAATCATAAATTTAATCTAACGTATTAATTAACCTGACGCATACGAAAAATAAATTATAGATTGATTATGTTCAAGTTGGGTCAATTAGTGTATCTTGATCATTAATTATCAGATTGAATATCAAGTTATATATATTTTTTCAAATCTAATACTTGACCTGAGCATTTCTTTAACTTGTTTCTTATTATTTCTATCCTGCTTTATTTTTTTATGAAAATTGTTTGATATATATATATATATATATACACACATATGTATATATGAAGTTTTATTATTTTTATAAATTTTATTTTATAAATATTCTCAATATACTTAATACAATTTTACAAATATATTTTATAAATAATATTATTTTAATCTTTTTAATATATTAAATATTATATATTTAAAATAATTATTCTTTAATTCTTTAAAAATTATGAAGGTATTAATTAACAAATTGTTTAAGAATATTATTATAATTACAACACTTAAGAAATATTTTAATAAAAACTGTAAAAAAAATTAAAATAGAAAGTGAAAATTTTGTTATGTTAAAATTAAATAAAAATATTAAAAGTTACACCAACATATTTATAATTTAAAAATTTATAAAAAAATATTTTTACATATAAACTTATTTAAACCTATAAGGCAATAAGAGTCTGATTGATCTCCGAAACCTTCTATAAATATTGCATAGTCTCTTTAATGAGCAAAACAAAAGACCCTAAAGTCATGATTTGCTAACAGAGGAAAGTGGAAATATCCCCTGCAAGCAAAGGGAGAGAAAAGGATCACCATCTGCAAAGAGAGATTTATAGTAATTTGTACCCAAAAACTCCAATTCATCTTGCTCTGTAGTCCATTCAGCATTATCATTTAGCAATATATATCATAAGTATTTCACCTTAAGCGAATCAAGGTATGCCATAAAAGTATTTTGAATTTTTATCTCCAAATTCTAACCACTTGTAGCACAACTTTTAGAACCACATCACTTCCTCACAAAGGGCTATAATTTCTTACTCACTCCACATGCGATGATAATTCCTTCAAATTAATTCCCTTTTACCTTAAATATATTTTTTGTTCCTATTTAAAAAATTAATTTTTGTCCTTATTATAATTATATTTTTTTAGATTTTGGCCCCCATTAACAAATGTCAGCACACATACTCTTTAAGATCGAGATAGCCATGTCTGATTACCAATAGGGACCAAAACCTAACAAAATAAAACTATAAGAGTAAAACCTAAAGAAAATGAAACTAGTTATTTTCCCATTCAACAGAAAATAAAAATGAAACTAATGGGACAAAAGCTTAAAATGTGAAATTATAAAGACTAAAAACCATATAAACTTTAAGTACAGAGACTAGATTTAAAATGAAATATAAAGAAAGAAAAATTATTTAAACTTTTAGTTTTTGTGAATTTGACTCAAACCACGTTCCAAATAAAACGCTTCTTGTATATCACTCTTCTCTTCTGTTATCTCACATCAATATGAGATGGAAGTATCAAAATGTAAGTAGAAATTCCAATCATATCAACAAAATAACACTACTATTTTCCCACCATATTGTCAACCAAGTTACGTAGATTAACCTTCAATATTGAAATCCAACGAGATCTCCAAGCTCCATACCATAGTTTCTGAATTGGTGAACAGTGCTTTCTTCAGCCATATTACTTTGCATTTGGAAGATATGACGTGAGTGAAGAAATCGAATTTATCACTCAAAAGTAACAAGTGCAGTTACAAAGTTTGATATACATAAAAATGTGATGGAGATTCCTATTGTTCTGTGCTTGCTGTTCCTGCCAAATCACTCATCCTTATCTTCCTCTTCGTCGTAGTTGAAGGGTAGTGGCACAGACTTGAATGCACGGTACTTGCCAACATTGTTCAAATGCTCATTCTCCACCCTGAACCATGCACTAATTAATACATAATGCAAATGAAATGTTGAAATAAAGTGCACTGAAAATATTGTTCCCTTGGTTACCTAAAGAAGTTCCACATGCCACGACGAATGATCTCTAAGCTGGCAACGATGCTGATCATGGCTTGTCTATGCAAGAAGGAGAAATTGAAATTCAAAATTGTCTGTAACCATGCAAACCTTAACAGGACATTCAGCACCTGTGTATGGTTTGAATAAATCATTAACTTTCACAAATAAAAAACACCAAAAAGGAAGCCCATATAATAACAGTTATTTGTTAGACTTATCTCCATTAGTATACACTTGTCTAATGAGAATGGTATTATTAATATAGATATTGTAGGTCTACGCTACATGATAATTCCATTGTAAGGAAATTGATATATACCATTGGTGCATCAAAATGTTAGTGTGATGAGTCATAGTATCAGCAGACCTACAATGTTTACACTAACTCCTCAATAACAAAGTTTATATTAGCAGAGGCAAGTCAAACTACTAACTGTGGATATATGGATTTCTTTTCCAGTGAGAAAAGCAGAAATTCAATATAAACATGTATAATATTTTTAGTCCCGTTGTTAATTACATACCATAGCAGAGAAATATACACTATTATGAGGGATTAGGAGTTTGTCTCTCAGCCAGCGGTTGTTGGAATGTCTTTGGAGGAGGCCCCAATCTATTACAAGGTCCCAATATGTGGAAAAAATGGCTGTAGATACTGAGAAAATCCAGGCAAGAACTTTCCAACCCATTCCATTATCAAGAGTGTAAGCTGTCCTTAGGCAAACAGCTGCAATAGTGAGGAAATACTTCAACCCGTTATATCCTTGCATTCTATCTTTCTCCTCGTACAGGCGCCTTAGGCACTGGCAAGAAAAAGAAAAAGATTATTTGGCACTCTCTGTCATTTCTTAATCAAGAGCATGCATATTTGAATTTTGAATAAGTTTTAGATAGAGTTTTTGTTGCAGATTTTATTTTTTATGTTTTGTTTTTAGTTAACTAACGAAATCTCAATAAATCTGATGGGAGATGGGATTTTTTTTTTAAATTTAAATTGATTGTAAGCTTATACATAGACAGTCTTTTTTATAAATTTTAATGACAAACTTTTCTTCTTCAATTTTAATCTCTGTTTATTTTTACAAAATATTTCCAATAGTGGTATCAAGAACTTGCTTCCTAATAGGTTGAGGTAGAAAATTTATTGACCGGTGCAAATTATATCTCCTTCCAATAATAATTCTTCATTTGTAATTTCAATGTTAAATGGTGAAAACTATCACATTTGAGCAATTAAGATGAATTTTTTTTTTTTGGTCTCAAGATTTATGGTGCATTGTGATATTTAAAGATGATCCATTACCATTGGGAGAAAATATTATTATTACTCAAATGAAAGATTACGAGAAAAAGCTGAAGAAAGACAAAGTCATCACTTGCATGCATTCAGTACTTCAAAATCACATTTTCACAAAAATCATGGATTTGGAAACACCTAAACAAGTATGAAACAAGATCCAAGATGAATTTGAGAACAATAACATTGTCAAATTTGTTAGGCTCCTCACATTGAAAAGAAAATTTTAGTTGATGAAGATGAAGGACAACAAATTTATCAAAGATTACTCTAGTCAATTAATAAATGTTGTAAATGAAACATGGCGTCTTGGTGGGGCATCATTTCCATATCAAAAGGTTGTAGAAAAAATCATAATTTTGGTGCTTGAAAAGTTTGAAGCCAAGGTGTCTACAATTGAAGTGTCTTGTCACTTGCAAAGTATCACAAATATAGTTACTTAGCAAACTTCATGCACAAGAGCAAAGGGTCTCAATGAGAAGTGATGAAGTTATTGAAGATGTCTTTCAAGCAAAACACGATGGAAGGTATTCTTAAAACTCGGTCTTACAATAGCAAGAAAGAAAAGTTAAAAATTTTTCATAAAAAGAATTATTTTTTCCTTGTTCTCATTGTAAAAAAAGACCAACTATGCTGAAGAAGATTGTTGGTACAAAGATAACATGAGAAGTGATGAAGCTATTGAAGGTGTCTTTCAAGCAAAACACAATGGAAGACGTTCTTAAAACCCAGTCTTTCAATAACAAGAAAGAAAAGTTGAAAGTTTTTCAAAAAAAGAAAATTTTTTGCCTTGTTCTCATTGTCAAAAAAACCAACTATGCTGAAGAAGAATGTTGGTACAAAGATAATTCTCTTTCTCAATGTATTTTTTGTAATAAACCTAGTCAAATTGAAAAGTGTTTCAGAATTGAGTGAAAATCAATGGTTATGATGACAATGATTTAGGTTAAGAAATTGATGTGCAATTTACTAACATAATTACTAAGACACTTTCTATATCAAGTTTGGAGTTTTTAAAGATAAAGTTTGGCATGTCCATGACAAATCTCAAAGATGTAT
This sequence comes from Mucuna pruriens, assembly GCA_025330945.1. Classification (NCBI taxonomy): domain Eukaryota; kingdom Viridiplantae; phylum Streptophyta; class Magnoliopsida; order Fabales; family Fabaceae; genus Mucuna; species Mucuna pruriens. The sequence continues at coordinate 352,801 of JAENHJ010000227.1, forward strand.
TAGAGTAATGAGATTTTGTCTTGTTTGAAATTTAAATTTTGAATAAATTTTAGATAGGATTTTTGTATTGATTGTAAAAAAATTTTTATGTTTTTTTAGTTAGTTAATGGAATCCAAATTGAACTGATGGCAGGTGAGGTTGTTTAGGAAATTTAAATTGATTGTTCATGAACATCTCTTTTATGAATTTCAATGACAAATTTTCTTCTTCAATTTTAATCTCTCAATTTCTCTGCAAGTTTCCGTATTTGTTTATTTTTACAAAATATTTCCTACAATATCTTTATCCTCGTACAGGAGCCTTAGGCACCAACGAGAAAAAGAAAAAGAAATTATTGGCAGTCTCAGTCATTTCTTAATCAAGAGCATGCATATTTACCTTCTTCATCAAGATTAAGTAAACTCTTCCTGAATAAAAACTAATTATATGAGAATTTATCTTATATGCGCTTACATCAATCTTATTTCGATAAACTTCACAGCAAGACTTGCTAAAATAAGCTAAGAAAAGCACACAAAGAGGGTCATAAGTCACTTTCATAATCATAACCCAACACTTCTAATTAGTTCCCAACATAGTTGTTTATATGATAGAAACCCTTCCAAATGCTCCCTTAGTGCCTGTATTCTTGTTTTTATGACTTAACAAGCTCAAATATATGTGCGGAGGAAAGTGGAATGAAGTTGTGTACCTGAAGAAAGCGAGACCAGTATGGGATCACAACAACAATGAATGAAAAAGCTATAAATATCCTGTTTGACTTGCAAGTGCTTTCTCTGTGTTTGAAGTCACCCCAACCATAGTAGCATATGTAGAACTCAAAACTTCTCAAGGCTTGACCCTGAATGAGTAAAAAGAACCATTGTATCTGAATGATCACTGAAGGGACAATAGGCATAAAAGCTATAATATGGGAGATTGAAAAGCAAAGTATAAATCCCTTTTGGCTTTTCGCTGACCTGGCTAGTAAATTGATCGGCCATGAAGAAATCTGGCAGTGTGACCTGAACCGGTGTTAGACTTCCAAACAAAATCATTGTCCAAATAAGTGGGGTTCTTTGCTAAGGTACAATTTTCTTTACCTTGTACAGAGGAGCACAGATGCAGTGAAACAGACATGTGAGGAAGAACATTCGGCTCGATCGATATACGATGTTTAATGGGCACAATAAAATGGAAATCACAATCTGCAGAGCAAAAATGAATTCAGTTTGTAATTTTTGAAACAAAACTCAATGACAATGTTAATGTGATAGACTAACAATAGCCTTACTAGAACGAGGATAAGTGGCAAAAGTTCAGTGAATGTTTTGTATTCTTTTGTCTCTGGATCTATTTGCATGTCTAGATTTGCAAGCACACTGGATAGTGCCAATGCTGCCAGGACAAAACTAAGTAGAAGGACTTGCCGGTAGCCTAACTCAGTGCCTTGCTTAAAACCAAATATGAATGAGTAGTTCACTCTGTATCGCCTCCAGAAGTATATATTAGCAGCATACATTAGCATGTGTAAAACTACAAATCCAAATAAACTGCACAGAGAGTTTGAAAATGGTAAGTTAGCAACACTTTCTTCTTCTTTTTCAGATTAGAAGGTTTAGGAGTTAAGAGACACACAAGACATCTATTTCAAAATATGCACATAAAGTTACCTGTAAAGAGGAAACATGATTTCCATGTATTGGGTACTTCCCGAATGATCCATGATTTTACGGGTACGGACAATTAGAACAAGGGCCAATGTTAGAGCTGCAGTGCATCCAGCAGAAAAACCTGTCAAGTTTATCAACATAGAAAATCAGGGAAAAAGTACACACTACACCCATATTTCATTTTTAGACAAGACAAAAACTGAGATATAGTTTCATACATGTTTTTAGTAATGTTTTTGAATTGGAATTGAAGTTTTGTCTTTATGTTGACCTTTAATGTAAACCTTTATTATGCGAATTACCTAAGTGAAATTTCAATTCTTATCGGAAAACAGCATAAAAAATATACGAGGAATTGCATTTAAGTTTTTCCTTTTTGATATATGTATATATAATACTAAATATTGGGTTTACCCGTGGAAAATGTAATCCTATGCCTTTCTCTCTTTGGTTTTGGTCGCAGAATGCTCATTCCTTTACTTCTATTCGAGTTGGAAAAGTGCTTAATGAATACTTTTTCCACCCTCTCCATAAGCCTGGTGACCTGCAGGGAAAAGTGATTCACAAGAAAAACTGAGCAATTGAAAGCATTCAGAATGATGATGCCAAGGCTTTAGGTCCATACAATACAACTCTCACCTCATCAGAGCTCCCAAGGTAGGACTTATCAACCATTTTCATGTAAGCTTTTGCTGCACCTCTTGATGTGATCTAATGCATTAAGCAAAATGAGGTAAATAGGCAATTTTGTTATGCTTAGGGAGAGGCTTCAACCTGTTTTTGGAGGATGAATAATTAATTACCTTGTCATATTTCTTCATTATCTTTGAAAATGCCAATACATTTAGAAAGCTGTTTCATGAAGCACAAATCCATAAGAAACGTTAAGGCAATAATACGCTTATTGGTGTAAAAAAGATTGTGATTGTGATAGTGTCCACTACGTGTAGTTCTTTAGAAGTCGAAGCTTGTTATAGAACTCAATAAAAGCCCGTTTGAGTGTTTCTTCAACTTTGCTCAAATTCTCCTTGGTGAAATTTAACTCTGCTTGGGCAGGGTATTTGATGAAGCCTCTTATAGTTGAACGAGGAGTCTCATAAGTGTTATTTAGTTGCACTCGATTAAGTATTTCCACAGAAGCAGGTTTGATTGGTTCGATGGGTTTGATATTCTTCTTCTTCTTCTTCTGTACTTCAACTCTCTTGTTGGTAGTTTCACTAGTTTGAATCTCTTCACCTATTTCATCGCCATATTCCTCTAATTCTCCATGGTGGGTACTTCCTTCCTCTTTGATCTCTTCAATTACCGTGGAAACACTTCCTGTCCATGCACCAGAAAACGACTATACACATAAATTGAGAACTCTCTACTTGGAATAGATTTAGTTTCCGAATTTAAACTGGATACTCTTTTCCGATTAATTTGTAAAATATTCATTATATATCTACGCATGTATTAAGAACTACGGTAATATTACATATAGGAAAAGGAAATATGATGAAAAAATAAATAAATTTTTTATTTTTAACTTATGAAATAAACTTATTTTATTTTTTTCTTATTCTCTTCACCTAAAAATACTTACCAAAAATCTTATCCAAACAAAACCTAATTATTCTAAAAATCTAAGCAACTAGACAAGATCAACCAATATTTTTTTAAACATAACCCCACACAAAATTGACGATACTAGCCAAGTATGTAATTTAAAATTAATTTGAAAACACATTTTAATCTATTTGTCTCCTCTAAAGCTAGAAAAAGTAAAGTGAATGATCTCAATCGTTAATGAAAAAATACTCAATTAATATTCTAATATATTCATGATGATTTCCATCCATGACTATGGTTGAAAAAAAAATTTATGAAACCAATTCACAAGAGTCTAAGGCAAGATGAGGATGAAACATACTATTCAGCTGGACCCCTCTGGGGGTAGAAGCATGCAATGCTGTCGTTGAAGCAGACACATGAGAAGCCAGACGAGTCATCTCAAGTGAGGTATCAAAGGACTCAGTAGGATTCTCAACTTTTACCCTGAAAGCAACAAGAGCATCCATTTGCTTGTTCAACTCAACCGCTTCCTTTATTACTTCCTCCACCTTGGACCTATAGAACTTGTCCACTTTGTTGAACTCATCATCGAGCCTCCTGAAGTACACCAACTCGTACTCTCCACCTTCTTCTGCGGCCATAAGAAAAGTAGTTTCGTACTTTTCGTGGCCATCTCGCAACACCGAGTGCACCAAAATGGGTTGGTTCTCAATGTCCTGCTCAGGGCTCAAGGGTTGGTAGTGCCTCTGGGTGAGCCCGCTGAATGTTCTGTATAGTGATAACTTTCGCTTTAGGCCTGTTGAGGCGGCACTGGAATGTGGCTTCTTTTTTTGCCTGTGAAGGAGGATTTCCTTCAGAAGGGACTTTAAGTACCCATAATCCATGTATGCTTCCTCCCATTCTGGCACCATTTGTGAAGCAAATTCCTTGCCAAACTTCATTTTTGGCCTTTTTCTGCAATCTAGACTCTATTCTTGTCTGCTTGGGAAATAGTTAGAGTGAATGAGGAGTGATAAGAACCAATGGATAACAAAATGTTGCTGCTCCTTTTTATAGGCTTCAGCTCATCTTTGCAAAGTGGAGATTTCGAGAGGAACTTTTTATTAAGAAAATAGCTAGACTCCACATTGTCCTTTTTTCAGAGCCAATGCCAGATAAATACTATTATCTTCCTCCAAATTTACTGTGCTTAATTCATTTTTATTAAAAAATATTTAATAAACATAAAATATTAATATATTTAATTTTAAATATTTTAATATAAATATATTTTTTCTCCGTAAGTATAATTTTTTTTTTTTGCAAATATTAAATTTAATAATGACATACTGTCGATGTTAAATAATTTTATATTATTATTTAATTGTAAATAACTGTTAATATTTTAAGATAATTAATATAAAAAATTATTATGACTTCTGAAATTAGTCGAAACATTAATTGGAACTTCTAAAGATTGACATATGTTAATTATTTAATCATAATATATTAACTAATTTTAGAAAGCAACGGGTTTAATCTTTCGAAAGATTATTTGACCATTTATTTATAATATAGCATTTCTTTTAATGTAAAATCAATAAATTTATCGATTTATAATTAAATGATGGTATAAAATTATTTTATATTAACTTATTTTTTCTGTAATTATTTTAAACAAATATATATAAGAAATAACAAATAAGATTTAAAATATAATAAAACATCAAAAACTATATAAAAAAAAAAAACTAAAACTAAAACATCAAATGAGGGTCACAACTGGTCGAGGACGGTGGGTTTCTTCTTGCATGGTGAGTTGGTGACAAATACACCTTGCTTTCTGCAAAGTGGGACAGTGCGCTTGAATGCGCTTTAAACCAAGGTCAGAAGGCCAAATAGAAGAAACATAGGTTAGATCTAATAGACTAAACTCACTAATGATGATAAATTACCGTTGATTTTAAATTAATTAATGAGACTCACAATCAAATCTTCAACATAAGATTCTATTAGAGGTAGGTTTACAATATTCAATTAAAATTAAACAAATCAAAGACTTCAAATTTTGAAAAAAATATCAAATTATATATTAAAATTAATGGATGAAAGAAACAAGAAAATACCTAATACTGTAAAAGTTAAAATATAAAAATAAAAATATAGATTTACATATATTTTTAATCTTAATAAAATAAATGAATTTTAATTTTAGTCTTTATAAAATTCTTTAATCAATTTTCATCTTTCAAAAATTTATAATCATTTATTATGATCTATATAAAATAAGTAAATTTTAATTTTGATCTTTGTAAAATAATTTTATTTGATTTTTATTTTTCTAAAATTTGAAATGTCTATTTTTATTTCTCAATTTTTATTTTAAGATAGATAAAAAATATTTATTTTTAAAATCTATTTTTTTTTAAATATCATATGATATTATTAAAGTACAACCTATAAAATGACCTTTCTTTATATATAGATAATTAATCAGTGTTACATAATAATAATAAATATAAAAAATAAAAATTTATATTTTAGATAAATAAAAATTGATAAAAAAATTTATAGAAACTATAATAAAAAAATAACTTGAAAAAAATATATATATATTACATACATGAATCTCACATCAGGAGGTCATGTTGGAGACATTAATTAGGCGCTACAGAGTTTCAATAAATAGAACTCAACCACTATTTTTATCAAATAACTATTTCAATACTTCTATCCTTAACAGTTATAGTCCTAATTAGAATAATATTATGGTACATGTCTCAAACTTCAAATTTATAAAATAACTTACAATAACCCGTAATTACTGCTCTAAAATCTTCTTTTTTAAGAAATCCCTAATCTTAAAAATAATTAAGTGCACGTGGGATAAATGGATAAAACTCATCTATTACCCTTTCAATAGGTTATCTCAATTGGGGACGGATTCAGAAATTTATCAAAGAGATTGAAAAAATTAATAATAAATATTAAACTATAATAGTCAAATATTTTCTTTGTCTTATTTTATTTGACCTTTTAAAAAAATATTTTAATTATCATTTTATAATATTAATAAAATATTAAATTTCTTTTTCTTATTATATATTTAACTATTTATTGTGAAATTGAAAGGAAAAATATAATTAATATAAAGATAAAAAATTATACAATAATTTTATTAAATTTAAAATATTAATTATATTTTTTACTAACTCTAAGACAAATAATAAAGTTCATTTTAATTAAACATATATTTTTTTTCACCATCCAATAATATCAATAAAGTTAACATTTTAAAAACGTTAATGCTATGATTTTTGTCAGTAATAAAAAATAATAATTTATAATTAAAATCCAAAGCAAGTGTTTTTTTTTTATAAAAAAAACAATAAGAAAGAAAAAGAATGTGCAACCCTTCTTTTTCGAGTACACCTTGTTTTAACTAAAAAAAATTAGAGGTGTGATTAAAGAAAAGATTACAAAATGTAAAAGAAATTTACACAGAACAGTAAAAACCCTGTATTTTAGGAGAATATTTACGTGAGTTTACAATCCCCAATAAAAATTAATTACTATTTTTATTTTTATTTTTAATTATAAATATTTCACACTGTCGTATTAAAGAATATTATCCATTCCTGTTCTCAACCTCAATTTTTTTTAAGAGATCTTTAAAATTCTTCTTTGTTACGGTCGGGTTTGGACTCGATCGCTCAAACAGACGAGATATTCCTGTAGAGACGGATGAGATACCTCTGTCTGACAATACAGCTAATATCATTCAGTTCTTTATATAAACTTCCTTAGTGATTGACCTAACAACGTGTGACAAGACAAGGAATAGTTCAAATAAGGAATAGTTCAAAGTAAGGTATAAAAGGAAAAATTTATAATGGAAAAAGCATTTTTTTTTAAATAAGAACAAATTTTAATTTATCTTGAATTATCCGAAAACTTTGATTTATAACAATATGTTTTAAAAATTTTATTTGAAACACTTACTAGAAGCAAGTCTAGAGTTCTTTCGTGTGCTTGTTTCCTTATCGAAACTATTTCCTTATTTTCTTTTACATTTTTGTCTATTAGCAATTGTACGCCACTTGCAAAGTTATGATGTGTCGCCAGTTTTGGATCTCTAAACGTAACTGCATTTACTTTACAATTCACATGCATGTTGTACTTCAAGCCTTGTCCATTTGTATTCGTATGGTTCCTTTCTCAATTTTGTTTGTTTGCAATGAAACAAAATATCTTTAAATGGTATGGTAACTTGGGGAGAAACATATTATATATAAATAAAGGTGGAGTCCACATCGTTCCTTTCCTTTTCCCATATAATGGTAAATCCAAGGTTAATTATGTGATTATTAATTTAAATTTTAAATTTACGTGTATAGAAAAATATTTATTAAAAATTTTAATATTTTTAATAAATTTTTATATCTCCAAGGATTTGTTTTTAATATTTTCAAAAAAGCAACAAAAAAAGAAGGGTGTATGTTTTCCTGTGTGGGAAATAATTGGTTGAGGGTGTATCATATATATCATTGTTATAATTACATATATTAATTTTAATACTATTTATTATAAAAATATTTTTATATTTTTAATAATATTTCATAAATATAAAATATTATTAATGATATTTTGTGACATAATTCATATATAATATTTAGTAAAATATTATCAAAACTAATATATAATATTTTTTATATTTTATGATATTTTTAAATATTAAAATAATCATAAATGTAGTAGTGTTTATCCATAAGTGTGGGACGGTGAGTTGTAAACCAAGGTACGAGGGGTTAATAGAAAGAAACTTAGGTTAGATCTAATATACTAACAAAACATTTGTTTGAGATACAAAATAAAACAATCAGCTTATACCTAATAATTCTTTAGTTTAATTTGAGTTTTGACTTCCGAAAACAATTAAGTTGTTTAAAAGTTTACTGTACTCAACTTTTATGCTAATATCTCCGTCTCATTTTACTTCGTGTTTAAAATTTTGACGCAAGAATTAAGAACAATAATTAATATTTTTTTATTTATTAGATTTTCCATTTTTATTTATTTTTATTTTATAATAAGTAATTAAAGATATTAAAAAATATATTTAATATTTGATTGATATTGTAAAATCACAGTTAGAATTAGAATGAGATAAATTGTTTTTGCTAAAACATGAAACAAGGAGGGAGTATCAATTTCTGAGATTCTGTCCACTTAATGCCTTTTGATGAGGATTGATGTGCCTATAACTTTCTTGGCAAGCATCTATACATAAATGATGAGTTACGTGCTTGGCTAAGTAATTGATGGTTTGGTGAGTAGTTTCTCTGAGTTCAGGAGCTATTTAATATTACATTAAATACATTATTAAATACATTATTGAAATGGAATTGTACTTCTCTTGGCAAAATTAAATCTTAAGCAGAAAATATCTCTGAAATATATAGTAAAAAAGATTTTGTAAAGCCCATAATTAATAGCTTCAAATGTGATTTCTTACACTATACTAGTATTTTTCTAGTAGAGTAGGCGGCAATGAGGATTTTTTTTATATTTGTTGAACTCTTATTACTAACCAAAGGACTCAGTTCAAGTGAAGAGTAATCTATATTGCTAGTCACCCTTTATTTTTCACACCTAAAAATATTATACCATACCCCTTTCTACGCACATACATATATGATATAGGTGTAACGGTAAGGTATACGATTTTAGGGTAAAATATATATTCTTTCCTTTGTCAATAGATTATGGAGCAGATTTTCTTACAAATCAATTATCTAGTATCTGGTAAGAAGAAAGTAGTACTCAATAGACCGCAAATGAAAGATTGACAGATAGGACACTTAAATTGTGCAAATTAGTTGGTTTAAAATTAAATTATCTCCTTCAACTACGTCAAGAAAGGGGCTTTTCATAAACGATTAAATAATGCATGCTAAAAAAAATATTTTTATTCAAGTATAAATTATTATATATTAAATTTATTAATTTTGATAATAATTATTTTTAAAATTTTATCAACAATAACCTATAATTAATTGCCGTCATAAATTTTGTACATTAATAATACATAGAAATTAAATTTTTTTATATTTTCTCCACAATACTTTAAGGTTTTAAAAAGATAAAATTTTAATGTAAATAAATGTTAATAAAAAAAATTTAATTGTTATATATTGCTGATATAAAAAAAATTCTATTTTTTTTGTAAATGAGCAAAACCCCCTGAGATCAATAATCTCTAACAAAAAGTATACTAGTTGAGTCAACCAATAACAAAAGTAATAAAAAATTAAGTCAAAAATAAAAAAAAAATATATGATCTACTACATTATTTAATGATGCATATTTGGTTAGGGCATATACTACTTGATTTGTCACGAAGTATATGAAAGAAGAACATTGTAGATCTTGAATGAACAAATTAAGAACATTGTAGATCTTGAATAAATAAATTAAGAATATTGTAGACCTTAAATAAACAATTTTTTTTAATATTTGATACTAAACTATAGTAAAGATGGTTTAACGTACATCCTCGTATAATCAAATTGAAGATTGTTTAGAAGGTTGATTCAACAAATATTAAAAAATCATTTGACACATATATACTACCTCTAATATTATATATAAGAAACAAATTAAAGTAATTTTTTGGTTTTAAATCTAAGAAACAAAACTCATTTTCAATGTATTAATTATCAATTTCTTTTTATACCTTTTATTTAGGGTGAAGTGAATTAATATGTCATTTATCTACTTTCCACTAAAATGGATGTATTCAATAGGTATTTTTGCAATAAAATTTAAATTTGACATTATTAATTAAAATTAATTAATTCAATTATTTTTATTAATCTTGATGAATTAGATATTTAGTTTTTATATATAAAACCATAGATAATATTAATTAAAAGTATTTTAATATAATTTTAAAAATAATTATTATAAAAACCATCCATTTTAACATATCATTTACATAGTAAAAAAAATCACACTACCTTAAAACAATCATAAAACAAAAAACTTAAGGAAAAAACATCAAATTTTAATTTATGGGGCACTATATTGTTGCATGGGTTTGAAAATTGGATAAAATATGTGTATCTCGTAAATTTTACTATAAATTATTTTAAATAAATATTTGTATTTTTTAATGTAAAATATTTTTCTCTTTTAATCGATATTTTTAACCTAAATTGATTATGCATATATTTTTTCTAACTTTAAATATTTTTCTTTTAATTTCTATTTTGATATATTTTTATTAAAATTGAAAATGTCTATATAATACTTGAGATTCATGCATACAATATTGAACGTAGCACAAGTAGCATTGACCTTTTTAATTTCATTTGATGCAAACAATGATTTTCATTAGCTTGCGCAGGGATTTAATTTGAATTTTAGGTAAACGTTTACATGAAATTTTCTTCATCGGTGTTATTGAATGAGAGAATTATTAATAAGTTTTGTACTGTGGGTAATTTTTTATTCCCGTGACGTTTTATTTATTTACATTATTGTTTGAATAACAATTTTAGAAAATAAATAAAAATAAAAAGGAAATAAAAATGTGTTGACGTACGTGTTGTTATTTTATGTATATAATATTGAATGTGCCACATACTTAATTTTAAAAATTTTTATTTTTCAGACTATTTTTTCATTTTTATTATTTATAATTGGTATAAAAAATATATTAAATTAAAATTGGAATCGATAATAATAAAAAGTGGAATAAATTATGAGATCTATTTTAAAAAAAAAAACTTAGAATTATTAGAAAAAATGATTGAATTATTCAAAATAATAACGATACTATGTTATTATAATAGTATAAAATATTAAATGTGGCAACTCATTAGAGTTGGTTGAATAAAGATGCCATCATTAATTACTAATTAAGTGATTCATTTATGATAGACTTAGAACATTTATTTCTAGGTGGAATTTTCCACATCCTCAATGTTACAACTGACAAAATACTAGTAGGTCAATAATATTCCAAAATTTGTTTCATTTAGGATGTGTTCCCTAAGAAGATAAAATAAGTCTTTAGAAGGAAAGAAATAAGCGATAAATAAAATAGATAAAATAGAGAAGAGAGAAATAAAGTGAATAAAAATATTTAATTTGAAAAAAAAGAGAAGAATAAAAATAAAAATTTAATCAATTCAATAAAGTTGATAATTGATTGTGAAATATTTTAATGGATTATAAAATATTTTAATCAATTATAAAACAGGAAGAGATAAAACGTGTTACGGTTAAAATTGATTTATAAAAAATATATTTTAATCGATGATGAAATAACTGATAATCAAATATGAAAAAAAAAATAATTATTTTATTTAAAAAATTTCCAAGAGCAAAAGTTGAAGTGCTGTTAGAATTAGCTTGAGAATTTATGTTTTCTATCAACTAAGAACTGTATCACTGTATGTGTGTCGGGGGATGCATAGAACGATTAATGCAAAGGGGGAGGGCTCACTCCAATTATGACTCATACGGCATTTTGATTTCTTAAGAAGTTAGAATCGGTCATATTAATTCCTCAAAAATGAAAATCATTTTTTTAAAGATAAAATTGTCAATCAATTTTATTTTTTCAATCACTAATGTCAGAAAATAATTAAATTGATCAACTTTTTTTTTTCTAGAGATGAAAATTATCTTTTTAATTTTTTTTAAGAACTAATGTGATTGACTAATTATTTTAGAGATCAAAATAATATTTTACTCACGTATATGAAAAACAAAAATTTATCAAAAGTATCCTTAGTAGACACCAAAACAAATGGGGGGTTGGCGTTTGGTGCCTAAAGAAAATATAGAGCATAAGTACGCTTTTTCCATATGTACGGGTAAGGAAAATTATTTTAGTAATCTTGTAATATATATTTTTCTTTTCTTAACTATAATTGTAACACTCACTTTTAAATTGTTGCTTCTTTATTTCAAAAAAAAAAGAGTAACCAAATAAAGAAAGTTAATAGTAAGAAAATAGATGCTATAAAAGTACCAAAATTTTAGTGGTGGCCGTAAGAGTAGAGTGTACCTAAAGTTAGTTATTTCTTATAGAATCGTATTCTTGTCTCTATCAATTAATCTTTACGTTAAATTCCATCGACATATCTAGTCGATAAATTAGCAATGTCATTATGGTATTTTGTAACTGCTTCCAAGGTATTATTGGTAAGTTGTTAGCAAGAGTAAGTAAAAGAAGTATGTTTTAATTAAAAAGGAATTAAAAAAATGAAGAAAGAATTTTATCGTAAATTCAAAAGAAAAGAGAAAAAAAAGACAAAATAAAGGAGTCAAAAGAACATTTTCTCTTCAATATTTTTATTTCCTTGATATTTTATAGAACTTATTTTCCTCATTCCTCCGTGATAAAACAATGATAAATAAGATAAATTGATCTTAACGAATAGAGTATTTGTCCATCCAACTTATCCGAATTAACTCACCATGGTTGGTTCGTCTAAAATAATAAAGAAATAAAAAATAAAAAAGCTAAAAAATTCAATTACAGTAAATAAAAAAATTGCAAAATTCAATTATATATGTGAACATGTTAAAAAAATGTTATTCTTAATGACACCAAAAAGCTATTCTTACTCACAGCAAGTCAAAACTCATAAAAATACAAGATAAATAACAGTAACGGTTAGTACCAGCAAGTTTAAAATGTTATTTCTAATAGCTGCAAAATGTTATTCTTAATAACAATAAGTTCAAGTTTATCAAAAGACAAGAAGATAAATATTAACAACAGTTAATAACATCAAGTCCAAAATGCTATTCTTAATAACAAGTGCAAAATGTTATTCTTAGCAACACCAAAATGCTATTCTTACTCACAGCAAGTCCAAGTTCAAAAAAAAAAAAATAAATAAATAAATAACAATAATTGTTAATACCAAAAGTTTAAAACACCATTCCTAATAGCTGCAAAATGTTATTCTTGATAACGGTAAGTCCAAGTTTATCAAAAGACAACAAGATAAATATCAATAGTTGTTAATAACATTAAGTCCAAAATGTTATTCTTAATAACAAGTCCTAAATGCTATAATAAATAGCTGCAAAAATGCTATTTTTAATTATATAACAAAATGCTATTCTTAATTATATAACAGAAAGTCTAAGTCCAAGATCATGTTGCCTTTATCCATCAACAATGTTAGAATCTTGAACAGTTAAATCTATAACAACTTCCTCTCTTTCAACTTCTTTGCTATCCTTATCTACAACAAAAGTCTAAGTCCAAGGAACTTTCATATGTGAGTATGCAGGGGAAGTTGTAGATAATGCTAGAGCAAAGGAGCTTGGTAGTTATAAGCTAAGAATAAAGCTAGCTAAGTCACAACCACAACAAGTCCCTATTTTGGCCAATTTATCAACATATGGGAAAACCATTCAATTGTTGATTAGCAGCAACAAAGAACCTCTAGTGACAGTTCAACAGCAGGCCTCCAGCAGCCACTAAAACCACGTATCCAACCATTTTGATGCTACCCTTCTTGGAGTAGTGAAAGTTGGTGCATTCGCTGCCAAGGCTACTGGAAATGGTTTCTCTTCTTCAAAGACGTTGACCTCACACAGTTTATGGACAACATCAGTAGCAGCTGCAATTGATGACCATAAAACGCCATCTAAACCTTGGAAATGAAAAGGTTTTAGCAGGAATTGGGTTATCATCTTCCACACCTTGTAAGCGAAACATACATGTTGGTTTCTGCAGATGATGGGTCAATTTATATTCTTCAATTATGAAGCTCATGCAGTGTTGGGTCTACACAAAGACTAATTGATACCACATTTAGATTCCATAAAGCTATACGCAAAGACTAGGAGTATCTAGATGTTGAATCTGGAAAGTTGAGTAAAAGTGATGAGACATTTCTTTGGAAATTTAATAGGAGATTTCGTCTTTTGTGGGGATTATATAGAGCTCACAATAATACTGAAGTTGATATAGTACCTCCAGCTTGGAACCTAAAGAGGCACTTCACAATAGTCCTCTGTCTTTCATGAAGTCGTGGCCATTGTTTGGGAGACATTTCACTGTGGAAGATCAAGACAAGATAACAAGTCGGATAATTGGAACAATCGTGCTAAAGTTCCTTAATCAATGCTACCATGGGTGATGTCTGCACCCATTCAGGATGAACAAAATGAAACGATGGATGCATGGAAGTAGGCAACGCTACGTTCAATGCATGGCTAGACCGTGATTCATTGGAATTGAATCAAATACGTTTTGGACGTGAAGCCATAGGAAATTCAGCAGCCACACAATATACTTAAGCTGGACCCACGTGGCTTTGTTATCATGCTTTGGCTAGGAAACGAGGTGACGTAGCTAAACTAAAAAATTAGAAACAAAAAGGACGAATGATGATGTTGGTCCTGCTGCACTTATTATTGGACCATATAATGAATAATTTATAAGGTGGGGTGGTGGTCTTGGAAAATCTTCCAGGAGAAGATTACATACTAGCCAAATAAATTGTTGTCACCTCGGGGAACTTGTAATTGGCCCAATCAAATGGCAAAACTTGCCATGGATGAAGGACTTAAACTATAAGAGGAAATCAAATTTGGAGAAACCCAAAGAGGATGAACTCAGTCTTGAGTTGCCAAGCTTCACACATATGATGATGATATTATAAAGGTGGCCCAACATCTCGGTAGGAGTGATCTCAGGCACGTCCCGTAACAATTATTCTCAGCTATTTAAACCATAGTCTATCAAGTAGCAAGTAGGCAAATATTTGGCTTACATGTTGATTCACCACAATCAGACTTCTAATAGCCTACACTATAATATGAAGTCCATCTTTTCCAATTCTGTGAAAACTAATGAATACATAAACTTTGAATTCTTCATTACATTAGGAAATATGTAGGAGTAAGAGACAACTTTTGTTAGGTTCAAAAGACCAAAAAATATATTTTCCCTCTCCCAATAGCAATGGTTGTAGTTCAATGTCACAAATAGCCATACATTCAATGACACATTGATATCTAAATGCACTTTCAAGCATAACATAAGTAGAATTCCATCTAGTGGGCACATCCATTCTAAAACCTACCTTAGTATCAATAGATCTCACTTGAAGAACACATTCTCTAAATGCTATCATTCTTGTCTTCAATGCTCTCACATACTTGATACTTTTTCTAATCTTATGCAAAGCACCACTGGCCACCTTTAAATCCTCTTGAACTATGAGATTCAAGACATGAGCACTACATCTCACATGAAAGTAATCATCATCACATAACAAACTTATTTTGCAATTTTAATTGCTTTTTCAACAAATTTTGCATTACTTCATTGTGACTAGCGTTGTCTAAAGTAATAGAAAAGATCTTTCAATCTATTCCCCAATCAAGCAAGCAATTAAATTTTTCTTTTTTTCCAAATCAAAACAGTATGTGGAGGCTTCATTTTACAAAAGGCAAGAATCTTGTTATTCAACATCCAGCTATCATCAACAAAATGAGTCAAACAAATATACCCTTCTTGAGGAAAAGAAGTCCAACAATCAGATGTCAAACAAACTTGGCTATGACATTTATGCATTGCAAGTTTCAATTTCTCTTTTTGTTCAAGATGAAATTTCCAAATATCGACCACAATTGTATTCCTACTCATGTGTTCTACATATGAATTTAACAATGAATACAATTCTCTAATCCACTATATTCAACAAAATTAAATGGTAACTCATGCTCAATAATAGCCATTGAAATCACCTCACACAAGTTTATGGTCAATTTCCCTAGCCTTCAACTTCCTCGCATGATCAATTATCATTCCACCCACCTCTTAATATTTAGATACTAGTTTACACCTATTCATATGACACAACAATGTTGAAGTCCCTATTTTGGTACCATTAGCAACATACTCTTGTTGCATTTAATCTTTTCTTTACCATCCTTTATACCAATTCTCTTAAAATGCTTCTAAACTTCATATGTAGTTCTTTTAGATCTCTTACTTGTCGTACCAATATTACCATCCTTTATCTTTATCTCAATTTCTTTTGGTAGCATAAATTCATTCATATTGTTTAATCCATCATCAATACAATTTACATTTACACTTTGATGTATAGTTTCAGATTCCATTATGCAAATATAATCCAATAAAAACTAAATACCTATTACTAATTTATTATATGCAGTAGTAGTGACCAATAATCTTTTCTTTACCATCCTTTATACCAATTCTCTTAAAATACTTCTAAACTTCATATGTAGTTCTCTTAGATCTCTTACTTGTCGTACCAATATTACCATCCTTTATCTTTATCTCAATTTTCTTTGGTAGCATAAATTCATTCATATTGTTTAATCCATCATCAATACAATTTACATTTACACTTTGATGTATAGTTTCTGTTGGGAAATAGCAATGCCTATTCTCTCCACTGTGAACACAAAGTGGGCACTATACGGAAGCGTAAAAATATAACTGAGAGAGCATAGGAGCAGATGACACCAGAATTTTTACGTGGAAAATCCTCTCGGGAAAACCACGGGACCTAGTCCAGTAAAAGATCTCCACTATAAAAGTAATATTACAAAGTGTTTCTCTCAATCTTTGAGGATCTCTCAATGAATCTCACCCTCTCGGATGATATACAAACCTCTATGTATATATCTCTCTTTCTCTCAAAGAAGAATACAGAAAAGACACTCTAACTCTCTTAGGGTTTCTTCACTTGGATGTGTGTCTCTCAATCTAACCCCTTCTCCTCTTATAAAGAGAAACCTAGCGGGCTTGAGAGTATTAGACTTTTGTCCACATAGTTGGGAACCCAAAAGTAACCCAACATGTTCATCCCCCAAGCACTGTGACTTGTGAACCACAATTAAGGAGGAATTCCAACGACTTCAGATTCCATTATGCAAATATAATCCAATAAAAACTAAATACCTATTACTAATTTATTATATGCAGTGGTAGTGACCAATAAACTTTTCTTTACCATCCTTTATACCAATTCTCTTAAAATACTTCTAAACTTCATATGTAGTTCTCTTAGATCTCTTACTTGTCGTACCAATATTACCATCCTTTATCTTTATCTCAATTTTCTTTGGTAGCATAAATTCATTCATATTGTTTAATCCATCATCAATACAATTTACATTTATACTTTGATGTATAGTTTCTGTTGGGAAATAGCAATGCCTATTCTCTCCACTGTGAACACAAAGTGGGCACTATGCGGAAGCGTAAAAATATAACTGAGAGAGCATAGGAGCAGATGACACTAGAATTTTTACGTGGAAAATCCTCTCGGGAAAACCACGGGACCTAGTCCAGTAAAAGATCTCCACTATAAAAGTAATATTACAAAGTGTTTCTCTCAATCTTTGAGGATCTCTCAATGAATCTCACCCTCTCGGATGGTATACAAACCTCTATGTATATATCTCTCTTTCTCTCAAAGAAGAATACAGAAAAGACACTCTAACTCTCTTAGGGTTTCTTCACTTGGATGTGTGTCTCTCAATCTAACCCCTTCTCCTCTTATAAAGAGAAACCTAGCGGGCTTGAGAGTATTAGACTTTTGTCCACATAGTTGGGAACCCAAAAGTAACCCAACATGTTCATCCCCCAAGCATTGTGACTTGTGAACCACAATTAAGGAGGGAATTCCAACAGCTTCAGATTCCATTATGCAAATATAATCCAATAAAAACTAAATACCTATTACTAATTTATTATATGCAGTGGTAGTGACCAATAATCTTTTCTTTACCATCCTTTATACCAATTCTCTTAAAATACTTCTAAACTTCATATGTAGTTCTCTTAGATCTCTTACTTGTCGTACCAATATTACCATCCTTTATCTTTATCTCAATTTTCTTTGGTAGCATAAATTCATTCATATTGTTTAATCCATCATCAATACAATTTACATTTACACTTTGATGTATAGTTTCTGTTGGGAAATAGCAATGCCTATTCTCTCCACTGTGAACACAAAGTGGGCACTATGCGAAAGCGTAAAAATATAACTGAGAGAGCATAGGAGCAGATGACACCAGAATTTTTACGTGGAAAATCCTCTCGGGAAAACCACGGGACCGAGTCCAGTAAAAGATCTCCACTATAAAAGTAATATTACAAAGTGTTTCTCTCAATCTCTAAGGATCTCTCAATGAATCTCACCCTCTCGGATGGTATACAAACCTCTATGTATATATCTCTCTTTCTCTCAAAGAAGAATACAGAAAAGACACTCTAACTCTCTTAGGGTTTCTTCACTTGGATGTGTGTCTCTCAATCTAACCCCTTCTCCTCTTATAAAGAGAAACCTAGCGGGTTGAGAGTATTAGACTTTTGTCCACATAGTTGGGAACCCAAAAGTAACCCAACATGTTCATCCCCCAAGCATTGTGACTTGTGAACCACAATTAAGGAGGGAATTCCAACAGCTTCAGATTCCATTATGCAAATATAATCCAATAAAAACTAAATACCTATTACTAATTTATTATATGCAGTGGTAGTGACCAATAATCTTTTCTTTACCATCCTTTATACCAATTCTCTTAAAATACTTCTAAACTTCATATGTAGTTCTCTTAGATCTCTTACTTGTCGTACCAATATTACCATCCTTTATCTTTATCTCAATTTTCTTTGGTAGCATAAATTCATTCATATTGTTTAATCCATCATCAATACAATTTACATTTACACTTTGATGTATAGTTTCTGTTGGGAAATAGCAATGCCTAATCTCTCCACTATGAACACAAAGTGGGCACTATGCGGAAGCGTAAAAATATAACTGAGAGAGTGATAATGAGCGTTTTTACAGTCGTTTTCAACACTTTATCAGATAACTAAAGCTAACTATAGCATAGCTAACCCTAGGTCATTCTTCTCGAGGACACAGTGCGTCAATTGTGTATTTCTATGCATGGCAAACGGGAACCGAATTCTAAGTGTAGGATCTTGACTCACCTCGGCAGAGACTCGGCGAATTGATCTCGGCGAGAGATGATCCGGCTCAGTCTCATTTGAGTACACCAGGACGCTACGAGATTGAAGGACCCTATCTCGGACTCGAAAAGCAGTAATTGGGGGGGATGATTCGGGCTGCCGATTAACTATAAAAGAAATTGAAATTACTAATACGCTGAATACTACTTCTAAGACTAATATTACTACTGTGTCCATGTTCAGTTCAATATCCAAGGTTTTTCTGGTTCATTTACTCGATTCAGTTCATATCAGCCTCTAGCAGTCTTATGGCAATCGCCACAGTCCGTCTCATGCCATACCGAGGATTTACACAATCGTTACCTCATCATGTTGGTAGAGATTAAGTTCAAGCTGATTTTAGAGTCTCAATTAATTGTCATTAAGTGATTATCTATTGAAATAGTTAAACCAATTCCAATCAGTTCAGTTTAACCTTGTTCTATTACCAGGTGCAATCATGAACACAGCAATTGAATTTAAACATCAGAAATGCAATGGAGTTTAGAATTCAGAAATCGCTCATGATATTGAAAGTAAAATACAAACACAGGCTTGGATTCGGTGGCTCGTCTTCCCACAACGATCGCTATGGACGACGGTGATGGTTCACTTACGCTAGCTAGGAGTTAAGGTTCGGATCCTCCGAGTGCGTTGGAACTCCAATCGGTCTCCTCGATAATCTTCGGCTTCTCAATCCTTAGCTTTCATTTCCTCAATCGAGAGAAATGCCATTGAAAGCACCGTTCACCACCGTGAATGGAAGAGAGAAATTGAGGGAAGAATTAGAGAGTATGGGCGCGGGAAAGTTTTGAATGCCAAAAGCCCCTATTCTATCGGAGTTCCGTCTATTTATACAAAGTCGGACACGACTAACGATGCTAACAGAATTACAAGCGAAATTCTTATTCTACCCTTGCTGTTGCTTGCGTTGCAAGTTGATCTAGGAGGTGACGTGGAGCGTGAGTTGGCATCCAGGTGGTTCTTATATTGCTGACGTGGGATGCTACCTAGATCAACATGCTGATTGTGCTCTGGCTGAGCTGACCGAAGTCGGCATCCTGGCCAAGATGGTCTCGGCACTGGGCTTTGTGTGAACCTGCAATGAAGAGATAATTAGCTAAGAATCTTGATTAGGCACAGATTATGTTTTACTTCGGGTTTTGGCCATTAATTTGGATTTTAGCTAACAGTTGTCCTCTTAAGCTCATGAGTTGCTCAATGGCACTCTTATTAGGTCCCTTTGAGATGTGCTGTTTATGATTCATCAGAGAGCATAGGAGCAGATGACACCAGAATTTTTACGTGGAAAATTCTCTCGGGAAAACCACGGGACCTAGTCCAGTAAAAGATCTCTACTATAAAAGTAATATTACAAAGTGTTTCTCTCAATCTTTGAGGATCTCTCAATGAATCTCACCCTCTCGTATGGTATACAAACCTCTATGTATATATCTCTCTTTCTCTCAAAGAAGAATACAGAAAAGACACTCTAACTCTCTTAGGGTTTCTTCACTTGGATGTGTGTCTCTCAATCTAACCCCTTCTCCTCTTATAAAGAGAAACCTAGCGGGCTTGAGAGTATTAGACTTTTGTCCACATAGTTGGGAACCCAAAAGTAACCCAACATGTTCATCCCCCAAGCATTGTGACTTGTGAACCACAATTAAGGAGGGAATTCCAACAGCTTCAGATTCCATTATGCAAATATAATCCAATAAAAACTAAATACCTATTACTAATTTATTATATGTAGTGGTAGTGACCAATGAGGTATTAGAGCACTAGACATTGTACACCTCCATTATAATTCGACAAATCAACCTTTATAATTAAGCTAAATAGAGTTTGAACAACAAGATTAAAAAAAGGCAAGAGTATAAAAGTCTTACACACATGCAAATTAATAAATTAGTTAAAGCACTAGACTTTTTTTTTATTTCTTTTTTAACATCCATCAATCTACGCACAAAAAATGTTCTTAATTTCAATTCACTTCTTCTCATAAATTCATCAAACACAAGCATGATATACATAACATAAAATGCTTGTAATTATTATCACAATGACTAGAGTAGGTAAAAAGATTGGACCATTTTGAAAACATGTTACTAAACCAGTTAACACATTCTTTTTTCATTGAATCTTTATTAAAATCAACAAAAAATTTCATCTTCAAATTGTGACTGCTTCTTTATACACATAAATTTTTATAATACTTTTTGAAAGTTTAAATGTTTATCAAGGAGATAAACACACATTTTTCATATGACTTGGTCATTTGAACATCTTATATAAGTTAGTCTATTATCATTAATTTTGTCCTCAATAATTTATATGCATGCATTTAAAATCTAATAACCTAATTGATATTAGTATTGTTTTCTTTATGATTGTTTGAAAAATTTCAAGACAATGATTAATAATGTAAGACAATACAGATTAATTGTTTGTAAATGGGGTAGTCATAGCTACCTTAAAGTAAAAAAATACTAAAATAATTTAACAGTAAAAAGATAACTAAGAAATAACCTATCAATCAGCTAAAAAAACAAAGCAAACCATCAAAGAAAATTATAAAATAATTATGAAGTTTAAGAGTAAAAATTACCTTAAATTTGTAGAACTAGAAATTACTTCTTTCTGTGCACCTCTACTCATACAACTGCTTTTAAACAAATTCACTTACACCATAACAATGTGCTGATTTTGAGAAAAAAAGGTTGGAAGAATTAAGATTATCAATAAATCAACACATTTGCATTTAGAAAGTAAAATGTCCAAGCAAAAAAGAAAGAAGAAAAAAGGAAAGTTAAACTAAACACACCAAAGAAACTGAGGAGGGCTTGCCAGGCTTGGTAGTGGGGAACGTTGTCGGAGAGAAAGGTGTCATCGTTGCCATTATCATGGTGGTGAACAATAAATATGACCAGTTAGCCCTTACAATGAACAAGAATCCTAACTTTGACTTAGATGTTTGTTGGTGTTGCTTGTGTAGCAACATTATGATTGAAAACCAAGTGTGAACGGCTCGTTGAGCTAGATCATGGTAAGCGATGCTACAGAGAAAGATGTTGTTGTCATTGTTGTGGTGGTGAGCGTCAATGGTGAACCCTAACACAAAACCTAAATGTGTTTGGTGTTAGTGTGATTGAGAAGTGAGAAGTGAGAATTTAGGTGTGACTTTCTTAACTATTTTAATTTTGGACTTTTAGTATTTTAGATTTTCAATAAAATGAGTATTTTTTTGAATTTTTTATTAATATTAATCCCTAACTCGTGAGGCAGCTCGACTTACCACGAGTTCAACCCGGTGAGTTGTGAGCTAAGTGAGTTGGGCCAACTTCTATTAAATAATTATTGTGAGCTGAATTTTTCAAACCTAACTTGACTCGAACTCATGCTAAGCTAGGTTGGCTCATAGGTTGTAACCCACTTTGACGACTCTAGTTAAGATCTACTCAACTTTTACTATGTATCTTAACTCATGGGATCAGTCACGACCATTTAGTTTCTGTGTTGAGTAGCCCTTAGTAAATCTAGTAACCTTATCGTTTTTCTCATGTCTACTTTCTCTCACACAGGTTACATTATATGATGAATGTCACACAGTTTATATTCTCATTAGTTTCTTTTTAAACCAAATTGATAAGGATCATATTCTCCCCCAATAGGCTAGGTATCTCATCTCACAACTTACACAATAAGCACCATTCTCGCGTCACATAGGTTTAGGTTGCTCACTTAATAAGCGTTATCTGAGTTTCTTTCATGCTAACTTTTGGCATAGGAAGCTCATCTAATAACCACTCATCCTTTACTCGTTTTCATATCTCATACTCATTTCTCAATGTAATGACAATTATATCTCCTTCAAGTCCATACACAACAAAATATAAAGGCATCATAACAACGTCTCTTTAAGTTTATAAGGAGATACGTTCTCTAAGATAGCATCTCTCACTCAGTAGGTCTAACATATTGCTCAATGAATTAGAGTTATAGGGAGCCTTACACTGCCATTTACCTAATGAACCCCTCGTTCACTCAACGATAAGGACTACAGAAAGAGTCCAGAGCTCTAGCTCGCCTAATGAATCCCGTATCGCCTAGCAAAATGGAGTCACAAAGAATTGCAACTCTTTATTCTTCTTTCTCGCTTAGCAAGGCACCAGGTCACTTAACGAACACCCTTAATAGAGAGTCTTAATTGGCGAGCCTCTATGCTCGCCTAATGAGTGGAGCCATAATGCTCTAGGGATCTTATTCACTTTGTGAATATTGTGCTTGCCCAACAAATAAGCTCAATATAGAATTTCCTCTTTTTGACACATTCTTTCCCAACAAGAAGTGGTGAACAACAATTTGTGATTTGCAAATTTTATAGAAAACTCAATCACAAATCCAAAAATTGAACAGGAAAAACCTAACCAATCTATGTTCTCTTATTCCTATAGGTTTAGCATATGAAAACACACACAAAACAACATTCAATTTCATCTAATTTTGTTCAACACGAAAAAGCCCCAATTCAAACCCTAAAATCAACCAAAACCTCCAACACACATGAGTAGCCATGAAATCAATCAATTAATAGCAGATCATGACACTAAATTCAATAAAAATCACAATCAAGACACACTAATCTAGGGTTTAATCCCCTTTTAAAGACTACTAAAAACATACAAAAATGGGGTCTTAGGGACAACCCTACTACCCGTCTCACATAAAAGAAACCCAAAATAGAGACACGGTCTCACACCCTTTACCTCATACGAGAAAATCGTAGTAGAAAACTATTTTCAAGACTTTCCTTGATGATCCTCTAATGCTTCTTCTATAGATTTTTCTGCTTCTCTCTCTTTGCCAAGAAAGAGGTTTCAAAGAAAGTGACTCTAATGTGAAACAACTCTAACTTTTAGAGACACGTTGAATTTTACTTAATGGGCAAGCCCAAAACCACTTTATTTTTATTTATTAAAAAATAATTTTTACATTCACTTACATAATTCCCAAATAAACTTTATGTTATATTAATGAAAGGTATAAAAAGATTCAAACACTTGTCAATAGTAATAATAAATATAAACATGATATTTACAAGCAATAATAAATAATAGAAATTTTGAAGTGTTACACAAATTCCAAAGGAGCTTGATGAGAATGAGTTCTCGTTCAAGACAAGAGAAAGAGAGAGAATTCTTTCAGAAAGCTTGCAATGTAAGTTACTCAATTCATTCAAAAGTGATTAGTATTAATTACAAAAAGCCTTTTATAGGTTATCCTACTCACACTCAACTCGACTAGTCCTTACTTAAAGACTAAGCAAAGGCCCAAGTTCAAGAGCCTAAAAACACAATCCATAAATAGAGACCAATTTAAACTAGACAACGCTTTAGTGACCGAAAATTCGGTCACTAAAACCAAAAGTATGGCTTTGGGCCCCTTGGCCCATTTAGAAGCAAAAAAATGAAATTACATGTTAACCCAACTAAACAACAATAGTTTAAGGTTTCATACAAGTTTACAAAAGGCCAAAATAGCATTTCGAAAATAAATGTACAAGTAGACTATTCTTGGATTCTCCTTGGCCCATTAGGAGGCACATCTCTTCTTGGACTTCTCTTGAAGTCTTTTCAATCTCCCTCTAGTCATGTGACCCACCAAGCCTTAGGTCTCCATATTTTTCAAGCCTCTTTAATGGTCCTTGCCTTCCTTGTCTATATCATATCATAAATCCATTATTGGACCACCTACATTTGCCATGCTCTAAGTTGATAACCCTGAGAGTGTTGAAAGTCGCCTTAATTGCAGTTACCCTTAGTTTGTCTTTGTTGCAGCTTTTTTGGGGGTTGCCTTAATTGCAACATCAAGGGCGGTGGTTTAGTCTCACATCGACTAGTGATATGACTAAATTATTGTGTGTAAGTGGAGGAAAATACTTACCTTACAAGTTGATTTTGTAGGGTTGAGTTAAGGTCAAACTCACGTTTTAAGACAAGTATTCACACTCACTAGAGGTCAATGAATGCATGGTGAACACACTCATGAGAAATGATCCAAAACACTCATAATGCAACCTTGGACAATCCACTAGGTTAGCCATGATAAAAACGAGAGGACAAGAAAACACTATAATAAATTGCGAAAAAGGTCATTTCTACAAGACAAAAGTCAATGTTAATCTATAATTTAGTATCGATTAAGCGGTGGTCATGAGGTTATCACTAATAAAGGCAATACCATTTTTTGTATCAAATAGGAAAGGTCGTTGCTTAGTTGCAACTGTTAAGTTGTATCATAAGTTGACAATAAAAACAATGACCAAAACAAAAAAACATTACCAATGACAATGGTGTTTCACTAGTGAGGGTTGAGCCACCTAGAAAATGCAACCTAGCCTAGAAAAATCCATCATTCTAAACCATTATCCCAAAGTGTCAAACCACTCGTAAACAATTATTCGCATCACCACCACATTGCACTACCACTATAAGAAAATCAACAAGTAGCAAGAGATATTTCCTTTCCAATTTGGAACAAAATTTATTGTAGAATACCTTGTTATTCCCTCACTAAAAACATTTCCTAATTGTCCCTCGCAACACATTTCTTGCTAATCCCACGCTAGTCCCTCACAAAAATCCATCATCAATCCATAACAAATCTTCTCTATTGTTTTACTCTCATTTTCTATTCCTTTGCTAATCCCTCGTAATTTTAAATTAATTATTTTTTAAAATCAATTTTTTACAACTTATAATTTTAAAATTTTAACGTTATTAAAAATGTATTTTATACATGAATGACAATGTTAAATTGCTATTAATTCCCTTTGATTACAAAAAAATGTATAAAATAAAAATAGCATGTTGGAATTTGTATTCCTTTAAATAAAAATATCACACTAAAAGTACATTGTATTCTTATAGTACAATAAAGTTAACAGGAAATTGGTATTAGCTTATGGACTTCTCCTTTTACAACAACAACAAAAAAAAAAACAAAGGAGTAACTAAGGATAGTTTTCATGCAACTCCTTGGCTATTTAGTGATGGACTTGTTAGGAAGAATTTTCTTCTCTAATCCCTTGTTAATTTGTGAGACATCAAAGAGGAACATTTTTCCTTGCTAATGTCCTTCACTAATCTTTGAATATCTTGCAAGAGAAAGAAAAGAAAATTATGAAAAGAAAGAGGGAGAACAAGAGTTGTTGTTGTCACCGCACTTCTGCCACCAATAAGCTATCTTCAACAATCAATAAGAGAAAGAAAAAAAAGAAAGAGAAAAGAGGGAGAAACCACACCACCACACACTGCCAAGCCACCTCAAAGAAAAGAAAAAAAAATAGAAAAGAAAGGGGAGGATAATGAGGAGTTTGGAAGAGGAAGCAATTTTATGAAATAAAATGGATTTATTACAATGACCAAGCAGTTAATTAATATCATCAATTAAACAAATAGTTTGGCCATCACTTAATTCAATTTTAAAATTCCAAAGAGAGAAAAAGGCAAGGTAAATAAGTAGGGTAAAATAGAAGATTTTTGAAGTGTCGGTGCTTAGGTTATGCAACAGTTGGCCATCACTTACCTTTAAGAAATTACTAGTAATAGCTAGGTTGTCACTTACTTTTAAAAATTAAAAGTGACATCCTACTCATCACTTACTTTCTAAATTTTTTTTCCAAAAATTACCAATAACAACTTAGCCAATGCTTACATTTTTTTAAATTTAAATATATGCTTTAAAGCCCGTTTCACCAATGACTTGGTCGTCCCTATTTTGACAATTTACTATAGTGAAAATTGAGGAATATATATATAGTTAGTTAGTTAATTAGTTAGTTAGGACATAAGGTTATGGTGAATGTAATGACTAGGATGCATAAGTGATGCAATGCTACGAGATAGGGTCTAGGTGGGATTCATGTGTTATGTCTTGCATTATGTTTTGTTTAGGTTTTGCATTCATTTTGTTTTGGCTAGATTTAGGTATTATTCCATTATCATTTGTTGAATTCCTCTAATTAGGAACTTTTTACTACTTTAGGTTATTTTTATTTTAGGAAAGATTGATTGTGGAGTGGCTATGTATAAGTAATTGAAGTAGGAAGAATTGGAGCAATTGAAGTTGGAAAGCCCATGGCAAAAAACACCACCCATGGTGTGGGAATTGCCATGTTCATGGAATCAAGAAGTTGAACTAAAGAGCTTGAAAACCTTAAGGTAAAGGAGCCCACGGTCTAGCCTTCAGGATGACCACAATAGTAAGGATAAGCTAGTGTTGATGAAACTCTAGGAAGACCATCACGACCAGGATTAGCTATAGCCAACACCATAACACATCTTAAGCCTTTATTATTTATGTTTTTAATTCTTTAATAGTATTAGGCTTAAGCCCTTGGAACCCTAGGTATAAATAGTTCTTTTAAAATTTGTTTGTGCGTTTGAAACCTTAGAGATGCAATGACACTAAAAACAAGATTGGAAACAAATTATTTTCCCTTCTTCCTTCCTCTTTGATTCTTGGTTCAAATGTTCTTGCTTAATATTTGCAGTTACACTATTATGAATATGTTTGAGTAATTACTTAATTTTTGAGATTTGACATAGTCCTTGATACATTTATGATGTCAAAAATTGATTATTTTTCCTAATTTGTTAAAGTTTGAATAACTTTTGATTCTATTCTTATTGAAGTCTATTCATGCAAATTTTCTAGTTAGTTATTTGCATCTTATAGATAATTAGGAAGAACCAAAATGTGAACCTAATTATTATAACTATAAGAATGCAACTTCATATTTAATTTATGAGAGGAGTTTTAATTTTTTATGAAATCAATGAATTATTACGAAGCTTAAAGGAGTCAATTTAAATTCAATTACCACAAGTGTAGGAATTAGTTTGGTTAAGTATAGCTTTTGTATTTCAGAAAAGAACTTTAACTATAATAGAATAATTCAAGAAAATAAATCTTAACAATTGAGTAACCAATTCAGAGTCATTAATTATCATTGTGATAACCTTCTATCCATGAAATTGTTCTAGACATTGAAACACTTCTCTTAATATCCTTGCATTTTTGTTATCTGCATTTGATCTTTGCTTCTTTTTTATGGCTTTACCATTACACTTTTTACAATTTCTCACCACTTCAAATATTTATTCTTGTTTAATTTATTAAATTATGATAAATTAGTACTCATCAATACAATTCATATGGATTCAATACATTTTATTACTTGATGGAAATCATACACTTTTTTAATTCACACATCAGGGGTCTAATTTAGGGCTAGATTCGATGCTAAGTGTAACTAGTCTTGTGTGACTGGTTATGGTGATGAAGTTGCTCATGGTTTACGTTGAATGTGGCTAGTAAGATGTTAGGTTTGAGATGTGTGGTACATGGTTTATGATTGATTGTGTAACATCCTAAAATTCAAAAATAATTATTTAGTTATATATTTTATTTATTCAGTAAAATGATTAGGTTGTTATGAAGTTTGAAATGGAAAATGGTTATAGTAAGATTTATTAAAATTATTTAATAGTTATAAAGGAAAATAAAATAAAAAAGTTAACAAAAACATATAATAAAAAGAAAGGAGATTCATGTGGGTATTCCACGTTTCCACCTAGCAAAATTCTAGGAGAAAATTGCAAATATTGGTGTAGTAGAATTTTGTAGATACCTTGCGTTGATCACCAGGTAGCAGTCCTCCGTATTTTTAGATATATCAAGAAGACACCTAGATAGGATTTACTATATGAGGATAAAGGAGACACTCATATATCAGGTTATTGTGATGCTGATTGGATAGGATCTCCCATTGACAGACAATCGACTATAGGTTTTTGCATATCTATTGGAGGAAATGTGATCTCTTGAAAAAGTAAGAAGCAAAATACTGTTGCTCGTTCTAATGCTGAAGCAAAATATCGGACTACGGCTTCAGCCACTTGTGAATTGATATGGGTAAAACAACTTATTCAAGAATTGAAATTTGTTAATGTCCAACCAATGAAACTGTATTGTGACAATCAAGCGGCTCTTCATATTGCTTCTAATCCCGTATTTCATGAGAGAACTAAACACATTGAGATTGAATGTCACTTTGTACAGGAGAAGTTATTGGCCAAATAAATCAGTACAAAATTTGTCAACTCGAATAATCAATTTGCTGACATTTTCACTATATCTTTAACGAGACCACAGATACAAGCTATATGTTCCATGCTTGGAGTATATAATCTATATGCTCTAACTTGAGGGGGAGTGTTAGATATATTTTCTATTTATAGCTGGTTTCCCCTATTTTTCCTATGGCTATTTTTTTATTGCTTTCTGCAATAGTCTTTCTTCTCTCTGTATCCTTACTTTACTTGTAAGCATAACTTTATTATGTATATGATGATATATTTTGCTAGGTTGTGTAAGCAAGAACTTAATATAAATAAAACTCAAAGTGTGTATCATGAATACCACTCACTTAACTATATTTTGTCTGTTTAACTAATTTAAATAATAAATAATTTCTAAAAAGATAAAATGAAATAAAAATAATAGTAGATGAGAAAAATACTAGGTTACATGTACAAAGAATAGGAAAAAAAAAAGAAAGAAAAGAAAGTTACTTTTACAATTAGAAAACCTAGTACACTTAAAAGAAAAAGGGTAAGAGAAAGATTCAAAGATGTTGGTGGAAGAAAAAACATTAATCATGGAAGCATAAATGAAAAATCCCAAGACAAACGAAAAATAACGTGACATTAGTGCTTTAGCACAACAAACTCACAAAGATTGAGTAATGGGGGAAGTACGAAGCTTAAGGGAACACCTAGATGGGGAAAAAGATCTGGAGTGTCAAGGTATGACAACCACTATATTTAGAGGAAAAAAGATGAGTTAAAGAACCATGAACTAAAATTAAAACGAGATATATTTAAAGGAAGCAAAATAAAAAAATAGTGTTTTTAGATTCTAACATGACTGAAACAAAAATTGCCAAAAAAGTGACATCATAGCGTGACATGATGATGTGATCTTTTGTTACTCACCTCAAAATAATTAATGATACTTGGGTAATGTCAATAATTAATGTAATTTTATTTTAATATTGTAGAGAATATTTTAAAAAAATTAATAGGACTAAAATAAAAACAAAGAGTATATTAGAGGAACAAAAGAATATATTTAAAAATGATATACTAATTTTTTCTATTAAAAAAATTTTATTTTATTTTTATCTGTATATTTAATCTTCTTAACTATCTCCTTTTGATATACTTTTTATTTTTTTCTTGAAATTAAATTTTGATTTTTTTTAAAAAATTGTCAATAATTAAAAAATATGACTTATTTTATTTCCTATAATATTCAATTTTTTGTGTTAGTGATTACCATTACTTAGTTTCATTAACTACTAGTTTGGTTTATCATGTGATTTTAATGCCACTTTTTAGTTTAAACAATTTTTAGTTTAGCAATTGTAAATATATCTCATTCTTATTTTAATCTCTCTAGTATATCTTATTTTTTATTTATTTTAGTCTCTGACTCTTTAATCACCAAAACAGATGACCAAGTAACAATGGTAAATAATGCCAAAAAAATTGAATATTACATGGGTTATTGTAAAAATAAAAATTAAAAAATTAAATTTAAATAGTGAATATATTACAAGAAGTAATAACATATTTAATCTTTAAAAATAATTTTACATTACAAGTTAAATTATTTATTATAAATTTTAATTATCATATAATTTATATATTAAAAATATTTATTTATTATAAATTTAGTTATATAAAAATAAATATTTATATTATTGAATATGCTAAACTACTGGTTCTAATTAACTTCATTTTAAAAAAAAAAACAGACTGGTTCTCTGTTTAAGCAAAAGGTGTTAGTTTATGTTATAGGATTTATCTAAATAAGATTGCCGAATGTGTATTCAGCCAATAGAAAAAAAGTTGAATGTGAAAGGTGGGCTCGAAGAAGCAGCGAAGAGTGAGAAAAATCTTATCCACAACCATAACGAAGGAGAAGATCGAAGTCTCATCTTTGAGACACAACACCACAACACAATATAGAAAAGCAGTAACCAGAGAAAATGGCTAGTGTCTTTTCTGCATGTTCAGGTTCTGCTGTTCTTTTTCACAGCAGATGCTTCTTCCCCTTTGCAGCCAAAGGGCCTCTCTTCCACCTCAAAAGGCCTCCATCTGCTAACTGTGTAGCAGCTTCTTTGGGAACTGAGATATCAGTGCCTCCAGCGGTTGACACTTTCTGGCAGTGGCTCAAGGAGGAAGGTGTTGTCTCTGGCAAGACCCCAGTGAAGCCTGGTGTGGTGCCAGAAGGCCTAGGACTTGTTGCACTCAAAGACATCTCTAGGAATGAGGTTGTCTTGCAGGTGCCAAAGAGGCTCTGGATTAACCCTGATGCTGTGGCAGCTTCAGAGATTGGGAAAGTGTGCAGTGGATTGAAGCCTTGGTTGGCTGTTGCACTGTTTCTCATAAGAGAGAGGGCAAGGGGTGATGATTCTCTTTGGAAGCACTACTTCAGCATTCTGCCTAGGGAAACTGACTCTACTATATATTGGTGGGTTTCTTTTGGTTTGCTTGTGAAACATGCTTGATGGGGATTTGGGTTGTTTTCATATGGTTGGTTGGTTGATTCAGTTGGTAATTGGTTATTCCAGTGCAGGTCAGAGGAGGAGCTCTCAGAGCTGCAAGGTTAGTTGTGTCAACAATGTTTTAATGCCAAAGCATGTAAATAATAACTATAAAAGACTTTGTTTGGATAATTTTTTTTATAGAAACACTTATACTATGAGAATAAAATATAAAAAAAATAAATTAATTTATAATATAAAATTAGTTTATGTACAAACTATTTTGTAAAATCTTTCGTACTAGTTTATTCAAAATTTTATTTTTAATTTATATTAAATTAATTTTAATTTATGAAAAAGTTATTTCATTTTTCCTTTTTATTTTTCTCTCACAAGTAGTTATGTAAAAAATTATCCAAACAAATCCAAAAAGATTGTGGTTTGGAGTTTGAAGCAGTTGCTTTGCTTATATTGTTTACTTTTGGAAATGGTTTTGTGGTGTGGTTTTCAGTATTGCTGATTGAACTGATTTGTGTAGGGACTCAACTTCTGAGCACAACACGGAGTGTAAAAGAGTATGTGCAGAATGAATTTAGGAGACTGGAAGAAGAAATTATACTTCCTAATAAGAAGCTTTTCCCTTCTCCTATTACACTCGAGGACTTCTTCTGGGCATTTGGAATTCTAAGATCACGGGCATTTTCTCGCCTTCGCAATGAAAATCTAGTTGTGATTCCATTAGCTGACTTGGTAAGGTCCTTTTCATTTTCTCTTTCTGTATGCGGAAGCAGTGAGACTTGACTACAGCAGTACCTCCAGAAAGAACAAAGAGAGAAAGAGAACATAAGCATATATAACTATCTGTTACTATTATATTCCTAGAGTTAGAAAAAGTTGAGTACTCCACGAGATTGTACTCCTTTCATCAAAATCATGATACCTTGCATGTATGTTTATTTTTTCTTATTTTAATTTCTTTGAGATAAAATAAGAAAAAACTATCAATTTAAGAGGATTAACTGTCAAAGGAGTAGATATTGATAGTACAGGAATACCAAAAACTTACTGCTGAAGTATACATTTTACTTGTTTTTTGTTCTGATATTGTCTTCTAATTCAATTTCTGGATCAGATAAACCATAGTGCCAGAGTAACTACAGAAGATCATGCTTATGAAATTAAAGGAGCAGCAGGTCTTTTCTCCTGGGATTACCTGTTCTCCCTAAGGAGCCCCCTTTCTCTCAAGGCTGGGGACCAGGTGAAGTGTTGTTGCCTCCTCTTATTTTCTCTTTTCACGTTCCATTTATACACAACATACCCTTAAAATAATGAAAACATCGATGTACATCGTGTTTTCCACCAATAGGAACATTATTTTATGAGTTTAATTTCTACACATTTTTAATGTAATTACACTGTCAGTCAATTAAAAATCGTAGTGGATATAATTTATAATTTATAATTATAGTAGATATAACTTTTTAGATATTGTAAAAGTCAATAAGACAATTTGTAATTGGATTATCGTATAAAAAATTTGTATATAAACTAGACAGCACTTATGTATCAAAGAAAATAAAAGCATGTTGTGAACTAAATACAAAAATGCTAGAAAGTTGCAGTATAACTTCACAATCCTTGTTGTATTGTCATGCAATTGGTAACATAAATTGCTATCATAATATAGTTTCACACTTAACACATAACAATGGAGAGAACTTTTTACTGCAGGTATATATCCAATATGATTTAAACAAAAGCAACGCGGAGTTGGCTCTGGACTACGGTTTCATTGAACCAAATGCAGATCGGAATGCATATACCTTGACACTGCAGATATCTGAGTCGGATCCCTTTTTTGGTGACAAACTAGACATTGCTGAGTCCAATGGTTTTGGTGAGACAGCATACTTTGACATCTTCTACAACCGCCCCCTTCCACCAGGGTTACTTCCATATCTGAGACTAGTAGCTTTAGGGGGCACTGATGCTTTCCTATTGGAGTCAATATTTAGAAACTCCATTTGGGGTCATCTTGAATTGCCAGTGAGCCGTGACAATGAGGAGCTAATATGCCGAGTGGTTAGAGAGACTTGCAAAACTGCCCTGGCTAGTTATCATACAACCATTGAAGAGGTATGATTACATAACTAGTATTTTAGTTTATGCCTCACACTATAAGTGTTTATTTTTATCTTAATTTACAGATTTAAAAAAGATAAGACAAAAAATATTAAAAATATCTGGTTGAGAGTGTTCTCTCCAAATTGTAAATTCTAAGGTATAATGTAGAAGTAGATTTAGACAAGGAAAATCTCCCACATTAAAGGATTTCCCTCTAGTTTATAGGCATAAGGTATCCATACATCCCATCATGAGGATAACTATATAACTGACACTTTTAAAGGAAGGAACTACATGACATCTTACAATGGTATATGCAACTTAAATTGTGAAAATTTTGAAGCTGATTGAGCTCAACAAGTAACTGAACAAAGCAAGTGAATGGCAGGACCAAAAGTTAAAAGAAGCAAAGTTGGATTCAAGGCTTGCTATGGCAGTTGGAATTAGAGAAGGGGAGAAGAAGCTCCTGCAGCAAATTGACGAGATCTTCAAGGAGAAAGAATTAGAATTGGCCCAGTTAGAATATTATCAAGAAAGGAGGCTCAAGGACCTTGGACTTTGCGGGGAAAATGGTGATATCCTTGGGGACCTTGGAAAATTCTTCTAGGAAGCAGCAGTTGCACCCCTTTAAGGACGCGTTTTTGTCTGCATTTTCAAAGGACGAGAAAACATAAACACTTGGTAAATCACAAAAGGAGGCTTCCAAGGCGAATCCATATTCCATGCCATGCATTCAATTGACCTTTGAAGAGGAACATAGTCAAGTTTTTGACTCACCCCGTTTACTACAACCTATTACTTGTTATTTGTAAAGAGGAAGATGTAATAATCTTTAGAATGCCTGATCTGAATTAAGGCTGTGACATGAACTATTGTTATATAACTACACAGAACTTAAATTGGGAAAAAATATTTAATAAATCAATGGTGAAATTGAAGATACATCTTTGCTTGCTTCAATAGAAGCTGATATTTCTCTCTTTTTTTTTTTTTTTTTTTTTTTTTACTTTCTTTTCCATGGTTCTCTACAAGTTCACGTGTACATATTTATAAAGGTCATGTGTACAGCATTTGAGCAACTATGTGGGAAGGAGCAATATATAAATTCCTCTCTCAAACTCATGGTTGGGCAGAAGAGTGCATTTATACATTTGACAGTTGTACTCATCGTATTTGACTAGAGTTAACAGGACCTAGCAAGTCATCACACTTTGTTCCCTCGCAGAGGCACTCATAAGGGTTGGCATAGAAATAATCCTCTTCCTTTGGCTTGTCTACATAAACTCTACGATGAGTTGGCTGTCCCATTCTCTTTTCATGTTCCTGTCTCACAGCATTTGCAAATTCATTCCACGGAAGGGTTCCATTTTGATGCATATCAAGCAATTCTACAAGCCTTTTCCGATCCAATAAGATGGATTTTTTAAAGCCAGAATACCTGCAGGAGGACTAATTAGAATATTTTTTTTAAGGCTACTTTTTGCCTTCTAATATAAAATCAAATTGCAACAAGCAAAAGTGCATGCACACCTGCGATGGCCTTCCACAAGTTTTGCCATGTTACCGTAATAGGTAGGAATAAAGGTGGTACTTGCTACAGAAACCATAAAATCCAAAGCTGCCATTTGTGATGTATGATTCTGAAATGGCCGCAACTCATCGTGGGTCAACAATGACTCTTTCTTAACCTAAAAGTCAAAAGAGTTGAAACAAGCAGAAACCATGATTGTAAGGAAGAGAGAAAATGTAATGTAGATTGGTAAAGAATTTGAAACTTCTTCCAAAAGTATTTAGCTGAATCTGTCACATAATATTTGTAATATGAACTGAAACAAACAACAACAAAAGCCTTATCCCACTAGGTGAGGTTGGGGTTGGCTGTATGGATTGCATGATGTCATTCAGTTCATTAAAGACCAAATCTTTAGAGTTCTTTTGTGATATTCACTGTAAATTGACAATTTTGCATAATCCCTCACAATCCATTATATTATAGCATTTCATAATATCTAAGGTAGTTAAGATTGGATGTCAACTCATAAGATCTTATGATCTTTGCCAGTTTGTGATCCCGGTCTTGTCTGTTACATGTTTTTTGCTGAATCAGTGGGATCATCAAGTAAAGTTGTGGGATTGATGAGGTCGTGCAATCCCACCATGTTTTAATTTGCCTCATATTTTCACTTAAACCTGAAACCCATGGGCAACCCAGTTCTGCTGAAACCCTAAATGAATTTTTTTGCTTTTTGGTATTTCAACTGTGTCTCTCTTCTGGTTCTTGTGTGCCTGTGGTTCTGCTTTGTGCATTACTGTATCCACCTCTTCTCTCCTCTCCTTAGTTCTCTGGTTCTTCCTTGTACATCTGCCTCTTCTCTCTCCCGTCCTCTCCTTCATTCTGTGGTTCTGCTGATATTTTGTTTGGAGTTAACTTAAGTTGTTACTAGTTATGAGTTATGTATGACCTTTAAGTTTAAGCAAGTGATTTGCAGTCTTTTTCTTCTTTATGCTAATTTGTATGCATATATATGTGAATTTATATGCACAAACACATACATTATGAATTTTGTAGGATTTTGCAATCCATGTTATGATTCCCCGATTTACGATCTTTAGCTCCCTTCCTGATCCTAAGTAGGATCTTCATTTTAACTACCTGGATTATTATTTATATCATATATAGAAGAACCAAAATATGAACGGAAAGGAGGTGGGTAGGGGGTAATGGTGAACTCACAATTCTTGGAAATGCAGCTCTCAGTTGTGCTAATCTGCGTTCACCACCATAAATTTCACCAGCTGCAATATATATCGGTGTCTCCCTATGAAAACCCAAGGCTTGCAGAACTAAGGCAGCCTCCTCTGGTGTCAAAGGACAGAGACCCTGTGATCTCCTTTCTTCAGACACTATCTCCTTTTCTCTCCAGGAATGGAATGCATACCTGAATTACACAAGCAAGATCAAAATTTTATGTGAGAACAGGAGGCATCCTTAACTATTTAGAATCAATGGCAATTTAGCTATATGATAGAGAAAACAACAATTACAATGATCCACATCTTCCCCAGCAACCATCAGACAAAAAACATCTATCTCAGAAACTGTTGGAGATATCATAAATATCTCATTAGGATATCATAGATATTTCATTAAGATATTATAATGAAATATCTATGATATCCTAATGAGATATTTATGATATCTCCAATAGAAACCTATCCATAAATATATGTACAGTAAATCATGAAACATAAAATACCTCATCCTCTTGAGCTCCTCAGCTTCTTCATTGGTGCAACCAAGCGTACAACCTGAGAATGCCAGCATGTCCATCTCATATCTCAGATGCAATGCCACAAAAGGTCCACTCTCACGAAGTATCTGAATCAATTTTTGGCCCAAATTCTCAATTTGAGGAGTGAATTTAAGTGCCTGGTAATTCACACGACACCTAAGTTTCTGTAGATCAAGTGGGAGACCATTGTTTGCTAGACGTGCATCTGTTTTGTTGAAGTGTAATACCTTATGCTTGCCAAAAAGTGGCAGAATCTGCAGTATGAAGTCAATAGCATTGAATCAAATTCAAGACATGTACTACTCAAAATGAGCAAGGGAGAAGAATATAAGAAAATGTATAATTTTATAACTTCCACACACTTGATTACTAAGTACTATTTTGGAAGTGGGTTTTGCTACATTAGAAGCTGCTCATTTTAGGCACTAAAATACTTAAGCTGTCCATATCTTTAAATTGTACTTTTTTAATAAACTGTTACTCATTCAATTGATAAGTTGAAATTCTCCATTCAATTGTAATTATTATGATTTTGATAAGTTGAACTCCCTCAACATCTGTCTTCTGTATGCTGTATTTTCCTCTCCATCTGTCATTTCCTCTATAAAGGACAAGTCAGTAATAATGCATCTAGTAATTTATGGATTACCAATTAGCTGATAATTGCCATCCTAGATGAAGAAATCAATAACTTGGGGAGAAAAGTAGGGGGTGTCAAATAAGATCGAATCGGCAAAAGTATGAATAAGATATCCAATAATCTACACTCTCATTTACTTTAGCAAATACAATCTTTGACATTTTACATCCGTCTTACCATCATCATCATATAATAAAACTGCAAATAAGATGACTATTACATGCCTACAATCATAAAAATTAACTATTCTAAGACGTTCTCTAAAACTTCCATGTACACAAAAAGCAATTTAGGGAAATGTTAGGATACTGGAAAAATAGAACTGTATATTTCAGTAAAACTAGACCCTCAAAATATAAATATGACGGGGGGTTATCTAACAGAAAACTAGCCCCTCAAAAGCAACCTGAACAAAAAACATGGCCTTCCCTTAGGCTGAAAAGTTAAAGCATACAGTCCAAAGATGATAAATATCAATGTCTTAGAAGTTAAGGTGAAGATTCATTAATCAATCATTGTATCAAACCTTAAATTGCCAAATAAGAAAAAGCCCGATGAACATACAGCTCATAGTTTTAGCTTAAATGCAACTAATACAATCTGCCGACCTGCTCCAGGTAATACTTTTCATTTGACCAGCTAACAGGAGGCATCTCCAAGGTAGAGTATCCACTTTTCCTACTAAACTTTTTGGGCACTCTTTTCACTATTCGAACTTCATCTCTTAGAGAATCTATGAAATGACTCACATCAAAAATGTCCTCGAAATTACTGCAAAAAGACAACTACAAAACTTTAAAATGACAAGGAGGCCAAATTAGATAATACTCTGAATTTGTTCAAAAGCAAAAGATTAACCTAGGGTCTGCCCAAAAGGATTTCTTATCAAGCTCTGGAACAACCAATGTGAGATTCAAATATCGAGCAACTGTCACCATGTCACAAATCTGAAATGCCAAATTTGCTAAATGAACATTTAAGTTTATCATAGAATAGGAATAGAGAAATAATAGAATAGGAAGTACAAACCGCTGCACGCATTTGATTCAAGCCCCCATTGCAGGACACTCTTAGAAAACCATTACTCGTATAATTTCCTGAAAGGTTTCAGGTCATAAGGCTTTAATATTTACCAAAATGTGTAAGAATGGTATAACCCTATCCACCAAACCATCTATCTATATGAATTGATTTAAATTACTTATACTCATTCACATAGTCCTTTTGACAATTAAGAATACAGAAAATTGAAAATCAAAAGATGGGGATGTTCATGGGAGGTGGGAACCTATCTGAAACAAGACACAATTTTGGTCCAGCAATTGGGCAACTATCAATAATTCAATATTATTAATATCCAAAACAAAACCTACAAATCACTAGCAAACTGCCTCAATTGAGTAGATAGAAATGTCACAATTAATATATATAGTCAAGTTAAAATAGCAACATATAAAAGCTAGGAATTGAGTTTTATGTAAGGTTTTGCAACAATGATCTTTTTAGTTTCAACTTATAATGGTACATGTAAATATCTTACATGTGAATCTGGCTACTCTATAGTAAGAGATTCACTTTAAAGAGTACAATGAGACGTTATAATTATTAATTAGAAAATCAACGGTTAAAATTTGAAAAATTAGATAATTTAGTATACATTTGCAAGCGCATTTAATCACAATCTAAACCACTGATTTCTCAATCAATAGCCACAACTTCTCACTTTTCTCTCTAAAATGAATCTCTCACTTTAGAGGAGCCAAATCCCTTACGTGCATATAAGCATGTCTTCAAAGACACAAGTGTTAAGCAGGGGATCTATAGTTATAGTCTTATTTTCTTTCTAATTTCCATTAAGTGATATGGAGATCGATGGGGATTTACAGGATTAAAGCTTGGTAATGAACAAATTCTTCATTGCTTCAAGTTTAATTTGTGATCGCAAAATGCCCATCAAATTTAAAGGAAAGTTCTACTGAACATCTATAGAATCAGAAATGCTGAATGGTGGTGAACGGTGGACAGTGAAGTATCAACAGGAGCCAAAAAAAAAAAGTGTAGCTGAGATGAGAATACCAAGGTGGATCAGTGGACATACAGAAAAGATAGAAGGAATGAACATATTTGGTAGAATGTCAGAGTAGCTAGCATATATTGAGGAGAAGAATAAAATGATGGAAACCAGCTTACGGTGGTCTGGTTATTGAGAAGAAGACCAAGAGAGACTTCAATGAATAGTAAATCAAATGGAAAATAATTAGATAGGGGTAGACTGTGGAGAAAGGGTCAAAAGGTTAGATTTTTCAAAATTTTGGTTTTAGGTAGAACCCAATGGCATCAATTGATCTATGTAGCTGACCCCACCTAGAAGAATATAACTTGATTGTTGTTTTCTAAGGCCCTAGACAGTATAACCTATAAAGCAATTCATCTTAGCAGGAGTCCACAACACATGATGGTAAAAGTCAACCAATTAATATTGACCTTATAAATCATAATTCACTATGATATCTACATTTGATGTTAAAAGCATACTTTCATTCTTCCTCCTAACAGATTGCATAACCCACAAACCTCCTTCAAAACAAGCACCAATAAAAAAAAAAAATTCTTTTCTAGAGGGGTTTACCAACATATAAACATTCAGCACCAACTTTCAGCTAAGCAAGATCATCACCTCCTAATAACAAATACAACAGAGTCAACAATATCGATTTCATAGCTCAATCGCATCACATATAAGGTTGCATCACAAGACCAAAGCTAACTTCTCCAAAGTCCAAACCCACGTCCATAAGTACTTAACCAAACAATAACTTTGCTAATATAGACAAGCATAAAGTAAAGGAAAAAACTAACTTGCGGGAAGAAAAGGTGGAGGCGGTTGAGCAAGTCCAATTTGTGCTTGGAAAGGAGGTTGAGTTGTTTGATATATTCGATTAGAAATCTCCAAAAAGAAATGGGAATGCCATAGTTCACTCACTGTCACTAGCTGAACCAAACATGTCCACAGCACAATGCTAGAACACACTCGAATGAACCAAACCCGCAAAGGGCTCCTCGAAATCACAGCACCCTGAAGCTTATCACACCTCACCTGAATACCCTCCATTCCTCTGCCACACACACCTCATTGCCACGTCATCACCACAACCTTCACACAGTTTCCAACAACCCCATTACAACAAAAACAAAACAAGAGAAACTCAATCATAAAAAGTGCATTGAAATTGAAGAACTACCTTAAACAACACTGCAACGAAGTGAATCCGCACTGCTCGCGGCTTTGGAAGAAATCGGAACCGACCCAGAATTGAATTTGAAGCGGGTGGATGCTGGCGAGGCTCAACATAAGATCTTTTTATGCCCCCGATTGGTATGACAGAACTTGAAGGTCATATTCAAGAATAAAAGACGGAGAAAGTGGAAAAGAGGAAAGGAAGAGGTTGCTGTAGAGAAAGAAGACAGGGAGAACAAGAAAGGGTAAAGATCTAAGATGGATCAAATCGGAATAATCAAACACAGAAGATTCATGCATTTCTATTCCCTTTTCCTTTTCTTTCTCTCTTGTTCTCCTTTTTCTTAATTTAATGGAAATAAAATTATCGTTTTCTATTTCTAGAAAAATGTTTTTAAATTCAAATTTTGCCCATTAACCATTTTTATTCCCTTTTATCACTTTTAATTATGATGAAGTAAATATAAGTCTTTTATAAACATGTTTTGAGTTTTTATTTAACTTCAAACAGGATATCTTTTATTATAAAATTTTATGTATATATAAAAAAAAAAAGACAGCTTTGAACTGTTAGGACTAAGAAATCGACAGGTTCTGCAAAAAATTGATTCCGAAGTAATTCTCAAATTTATGACAAGATCTAGTGATAAAGGCCTTTGTAATTTTTTTCTATTTTCTATTTTGATACTCTTATGTAACAATATTTAATTACCATTTTTCCTTTTGTTTGAAAAAGAGATATTTATGTAAGGCCACTTAAGGGAGATCAAGAAATAAAAACAGGAGAGTGCATTAGCCGAAATTAAATTCATACCCTCGATTAACCCCAAAAAATAAAAAATAAGAAAAATACTAACATACACTCTCGGTCATTCTAGGATCGAGAAGTTTAACACTTCCCTAAGAATGAAGAAGTTCACTTTCAGATTTTCAAAAATTATACATTTATTCTACGTGACAAGAGGCAGATATATGTATTATCTATTAAACAAGATTGGTCTAAATATATAACAACATGAATCTAATTGTTCCTGTAATAATTTTATTAATAAATAATATATAAGTATTTTTTAAGTATTTATAAATTTTTAAATCCTAATCGTAATAAACTCATAATTTAACTCATCTAAATTATTTTTAATAAAGAAAATGTATTCCCTATCCCAAGAATCCTGCTTGAGGGGAAGGGAGGATGTGAGTTCCAGAAGAAAGGAGGCCCAAGTTTAATGAGTTTTAGCTACAATTCCAATGAATAAATCATCTTCTTTAAGTAGTTTTTAAAATAATAAAATTATATAAGTAATTTTTAAAATATTATAAATTATGTTATATATTCTTTCAAGTATTAAAAATCTTTTAAATTAGTATTTTAATGTTAGTAAAATAGATCAAAATAAGAATTAAACTGATAAATTTTCTATAGAACTATAATCATCCAAGTATTGAAAAATCTTTTA
Source organism: Mucuna pruriens (assembly GCA_025330945.1). Classification (NCBI taxonomy): domain Eukaryota; kingdom Viridiplantae; phylum Streptophyta; class Magnoliopsida; order Fabales; family Fabaceae; genus Mucuna; species Mucuna pruriens. Next base: position 395,403 of record JAENHJ010000227.1, read on the forward strand.
AATTAATTTTTCAATATTAATAAAAATATATTAAGGTAAAAAACTAAATTGATAAGTTTTTAATACTTTGTATAATTTTATTATTTTATTATTTTAGAAATTATTTACTACTTTAAGAATTATTTACAAAAGAATATAATTTAAAAAACTAAATCAATGGCTTACTCCAATTATCCATAGATTCTAGCCTACTATTTATTCCAAAAGTGACTCTGCAAAACATTTATTATATATATATTTATATTTATATTTATATTTCCTTCCTAGTTGTTTGAGCAAATAAGAGAGATTACCATAAATGTCTCTACCGTTATTTTTTATACATTAAAAATTAATAAATATATCGTTAGGCAGAAAATTGACTATGCATCACGAGATCTGGCCTACACACAAATAGAAACAAAAATAGTAGTAAAACAATTGGAAACCCTGGGTGCATAACAGTAGGATGACTTCTCATGAAAAATGCGAATAAGGAATAGATCATGAATGTTTAGTTACAGTTAAACTTGTTTAAAGGTTTAAACAAGTTTAACATCATCTATTAGTTTTAATAGGTGCGATTTAGTAGTTGTTTATTAAATTATAATATTAATAACTAATATTAACATATGTAATCCAAAATCAATCTTAAGCATGTGTGGAGAAATAATACAAAAAATATAAAACAATATAATGATTAAAAATTATAATTTGAATCTAAATGTCAACTAACTATTTTATTTTGTTTCTTAACTTAAAATATACATACAAGCCAATCTATATTATATAAGATGTGAAATAATCTGAAAAGTGATATTTTAAAAAATATATTAGACTATAAATTAGTCATGATTTAATTTAATTATTTTTTTATTGTGTTATGTAGTTTGGTTTCCGTTAATAATATCAAATTTAATTAGTTTTATCAATAAAATCATTTAAATTATGTTCCATAAAATTTACAAGTTTGGTTTTTAAAATTATTATATTTAAGCTTAACCACTCAAATATGACTATATTAATATAACTTTTTGAACGAAGATAACTAGCTTGTGTGAGCATATTATAGATTCCATTTCAGCATCAAAAGTTAAACTAATTACCAAATTGCAAAATGTACTGTTACAGCTTCCCTTTCACTTGAAATTTGCGTTTCGGTCCTCACAAATCACAATGTGAAGAAAAAAAGAACCTAAGTGCAATGATATTGTGCAACGTAAGTTAGGTCCAAAGATGTTTATATAGCAATTCAGTTAACCTCATCAATCTATTGTATATCGCTATTATTAAAGTACTATTGTATAGAAAAAAAAACCTATTGAACAAGGAGGTATTTGGGCTTTGCCAATGTCTTCTAGCTGTAGAGATAAGGATGTTTTTACCTTCAATCATTGTTAATGATTATAACCATGCATGCACTACAACAACAAAAAAATACTAATTGATTATTTTCTTTTGGGTATAAACTTTGTCTAACAAAAATTAAATTATTAATATAAATATTATGAGTTTATTTTAATAGTACTTTTATAAATTTAACTCACACCCTATTCAAATTGAATCAATAATATTATTAAGAAAGGTAAAATTCTCCCTATCAAGTTTGAACACAGCTATATTTCAAATTTCAAATTTTAAATTTATATCATTACTTGAATTAGAGTAATTTTCTATCAACTCATGAAATATTTATATTAATAATATCATACATTATATTAACAAATAATTCTATTAATATAAAAATTGATATCGCTAATATATTCTTAAAATTTGAGTTAATTTCATCAAATTAATTTATAGTATAAAATGATAGTTGTTTTTCACTTGTTTATTTTATTTTTATTATCTTTAGTTAATGTGAAAATTTTAATATATATAAATATATATATTATTAAATAATTTATTTTATTATTAGTATACACTCGTCATAATATTTATAATATCAGCATAACTTGAAGTAGAAAAAAGAGTAAATTATAATGATGTTTACCATGCAAATGTATAACTACGATCTCCTTTACTCATCTCTATTTTTGCAGTCAAATGAAGATCCTCCTGGCTGCTTTTCTTTGAATATCCATGGCCGTAGCATGCTGAACTTAGGATGATTCAGACCAACCTCAAATCCATTTTTTATTATGCTTATATATTTTTAACACTGATTCACGCAGATTTTAGCATTCCTTAAATTAAAATTTTCTTTTTTAAGTCTGATTTTGAGATTATTGCAAGTTTTTAGTTTTTAATTTTAAAATAAAATGTATTTAATTAAAATAAAATTGAATTAGTTTTTAACTTAATTTTAAAATATTTTCAGTTTAATTTTTAAAACATGAAAAAATAATTTTTCTTTTTTACTTTAATTATAAAATAAATTATTTAATTTCTCTCGTCTCTTTCATAAACTACTATTAACACTACTACTCCTATTATTTATGTTCAATCATCATTGTTATCATCATTTATTATATGTTATATTACTTCATGGTCTTTTAATTATTTATTTAATTCAATTTAGTCTTTTTATTATTGAAAATTTTAATTTAGTGTCAATATTATCATTTCTATCTAATTAAAGATGACGTGGTTAAATTAATTATGATGAGAAAACACAAATAATAACAGTTTTTTATTCCCACTTTAATAAACTATTTTTTAGATTATAAAAAATTAATCTAATAAAATTTATAATACTAATACAGTAAATTGTTACAAAATTTGTAATTGTATTACATAATATAATATAATAACATAAAATTAAATGTTTATAATAAATATAATATATTATATTAATATAAATATTTATTTTACAACAAGTATTTTAAAAATCATATCAATATCATTAAATAACAATGTAAAAATGTTTAACACTTTTAGTGTATCACTACTAAACTCTTATAATAAGAGTTATAACACAATATTACAACATTTAAAATATTAATATATCTGACATGATACATATTATAATGTAAAAAATTATTAAATTCTTATAATTTGATAAGTTTTAATATAATAAAATTAAATTTACCATTAATTATCATGATACTCAATATTTAAAAATAAAATTATTATATAAATAAAAAATAAAAAATTATTATAATTTTATTTTCTAATTAAATAATATTTTTTGTAGTTTTAAATAATTTTACAATTATTATATTATAATAATTTCTTCTATATTTTAAAATAAAAGTATTAAAATTTTATAAAAACATTATATAATTAAATTTTGATAAAATTATTATAAATTTATTTTGTTTAAATAATATTTTTATAATTTTAAAATTATTAAATTATTATGATTTTTTATGTTTAACCAAATAAAATTTTTACAATTTTAAAATTATTATTAACTAAAAACTGATAAATTTATATAAAATTTATTTTTATTTAAATAATATTTTTTATTAATTTTAAATAATTATAAAATTATTAAACTATTAAAATTTTAAATTTTATTTTAAAAAATATATATACTTTAAAATTATGGCAGTTTTAAAATACAACTATAATAAATTTATTTTCTAAGTTATAAAAAATTATATAAATTAAGTAAAAATGAAAATTTTTAGTAATTTAGTAATTTTTATTTATATAATAATTTATAATTATAATAAAAACTATAAATTATTTTTTATTATATTGAAATTATAATAATTTAATAATTTATAACTATATAATATTTATCATGTGATATATATTAATATCTTAGATTTGAGTATTGTGTTATAATTCTTATTATAATAATTTTATTTAAAATTAAATATTTATATTAATATAATATTATAATGATTTAATTTCATATTATTATATTTGATTATCATATATAAATATTTTACAACCATTTACTGTATTATTATTAATAATGACAAAAATATAAAATTTATTGGAGTAATTTATTTTTATAATTTAAAAATTAGTTTATTGTTGTGTCAGTGAAAAATTGTTATAAATTTTAAATTAGTTTTTATTAAATTATAATATTTTATTTTTTTTAAATTTGTGAATATAAACTTATTAGAGTAGCTATTAAAATTCCTCACTATTTGTGACTCAAAATCATCACAATAGGCCGTCTAACATTGTCATTCTTAATTGGACAGAAAGGGTAATATTGATGTAATTTTAAGAATTGAGAGACTAAATTAATCTTTTTAATAATAAAGCTAGTAAATTGAACAAAATAAATAAATTAAGGAACCAAAGAAGTAATTTAGCCTTGTTATTACTATCATGTCATCATCCTTGTTATTATCATCACTTAATGATCATTCATTACTACCATCACTAGTTGTCACTTCACTACTATTGGTCATTGCTCCCTCATGGCACCACACCGTTATCATTTCAATATTAGTATCATAAACTAATAATTGTCATCACTAACCATTGGTCACTACCACCATTATCATTGCCTATTTATGTCCATCCTAGAAACCAACTATGTATTACCCTTATGTATATATTATATTGTATTATTTACTAATAACAAATATTTCTTTATTAAGTTGTTATATTGTTTACTTTATTTATCTATTTGATTAATATTATAAAGTCATAAATCAGAATAATGTATTTGATAGTATAAGGTATTAAACATGACTTAATTGTGAGATTCTATTGGTTGTTATTAAACATGTAATTGTCTCCATTCTAGTATAATTATTAATAAGGATAATAAAAATATGGTGAAACTAATATGTTAATGGACTGCAAATTCTATGTCTCAAGTGATGGATATGATATATCAAATTTATTACATGAGTACATATTAAAGTATTAATGGTGTGTTGGGCAGCTTGGTTGTAAGAACTTCATGAATTGTTACATGATTGTTATAAGTTATTTTTATAATAATAATGATATAGTGACATTAAACTTTTTATACTATAGTTCTTACATAATGAGTCATGTATTATCATACCACTAAACATCTTGCCTAACTTAATAAATATAAAAGTTAGTTATTAGACATGCTACAAATATTGTAGAAAAAGATGAAAATGGTAAGATGATATTTGTCCTTCCCAATCATAAGATATATATCACATTGATGAAATAAGACTACTATTATAAGAGATTCAATAAATATAAAAGTTATTTATCAGACATGCTACAAATATTATAGAGAGATGAAAATGGTAAGATGATATTTGTCCTTCCCAATCATAAGAGATGTATCACATTGATGAAATAAGACTACTACTATAAGAAATATTAATATTATTTGACATAAGTTTACTAAAAAAATCAAGAAATCAAGAATGAACTATATAAGGATGAAGCATTTCATGTCTTATATTCAATCTAAACAAATAGACAAAAGGATTAGACTCGTGGTAAAATTGATGGTAAACAAATTATTTCTAATTGCATCAACATTCTTATTATTTAAATAGTAAGAATATTCAAGATTTGATTCAAACTATTTCAAACCACTAAAGCAAGCCAAAAAAGGAAAACAAAAGTTGAACATACCATTTTATATAATTGGAAAAACCCTAAACCTTAAAAAAAAAATTGGAAAAACAAAAAATATATATATTTTATATCTAATTTTACTATTGAGTGTGTGAATAAATTGTTACCAAGTTGTTCTAACTTAACCAATGGTGTTAAGTTTAAATCCTAAATATGTAGATTAAATACTTGAAAAGAAAATTGTCACTCAGTTTATGAAAAAAATTGGTTCAATTTTTTGTTTCCATTTTCAAAACCAAATAAAATGAAACCAAAAACATACAAGACTTATATTAATTTAATTTTTCATACTTTGTCCTCAAATAAATCTTAACCTCAAATAAACAAAATTTTATTTTCAGAAAACTTGAGATTATTTTGGTTTGTGGTTTGTAATGTAGATTAAGGTGTGATTTATGATGAGGTTTAATAGTTTAAACAAGTCTTTTTTTTTTCTATTTGTTATGTATTTAGCTTTTATTTATTAAATATTGTCCTTTAAATGAAAAATTAACCATAAGAGAAACTCATTAATTGGAGACTTTACTCTTAGACTTTAAATGAAAAATTAACCATAAGGGAATTCTTCTTTCCCTGTAGTTTTTCCTATTATTTCCTTTTGCAGTTCATAAAAGCTAAATAAATAATTATAGAGGTTACACATTCATTTGTGGTGTTATTATGTCTTAGTTTTTCCTTCTAGCAAGATCATATCATTGGTGCTTTCGTTGACGTCCCATGGCATGGTTGAAAGAGGTTATGTTTGATGGCTTTAGGAAGCATTGGAGAATGAGAAGAAGATTGGGCACACTCGGATGTTGTAGATGGAATAGAAATTGGATCCTCTTACTAGCTCGCTTGATTCTGCGTGTATGGATTGTTTGGAAGTCTCCATTGAGGCTCTCACTAGTTCCATGCACATGGTCACTCGTAATATGGAGCGTCTATCTTGCCCGTCTGGAAATACCAATGACTTAACTACCACTCTTCCTATCCGCTCTATGAAGTTAGGTTTTCCAAAATTTGATGGCACTGAACCCTTGAATAGGTTGTTCCACGCGGAGCAATCCTTTGCCTTTTATCTAGACCCCAACGTTTAGCTATAACTGCCACACATATAGTCGGGATGTCGTTTTGTGGTTTCAAATGCTCCAGCGTACTCACTTTATCCCCACTTGGTAGGCATTGGCTCAAGTTGTGGAATTTCACTATGGGCCATCACCTTTTGATTCACCCCGTGCCACCCTATTCAAGCTCGTACAAACCGATTCCGTTCAACAGTACTACCACCAATTCACTGTCTTGGCTAATCGAGTTGATGGACTCATAGATGAAGCTTTGTTGGATTGTTTTCTTGGTGGGTTAAAACCCGATGTCAAATGGGATGTCATCATCCAGGCTCCTTTTACATTGGTGCATGTTGTGTCTTTGGCCAAATTATTTAATGAAAATATTACTCTCTCCCCTGGTACCTAACGATCCTGAAACTATGCCACATCCCAACCTATTTTAAATAGCCTAGCTCAACTGTGACCCCTCCAAAAGTCCCCTTCCCGAGCCTATTACCCACACCTACGCCACTGACCCTACCAACCTCCCAACCCAAACCTTTTGCCAAACGTATCACACTTGCAGAAATGCAAATTCGCCGTGAACGTGGCTTATGCTACACTTGTGACGAGAAGTTCACTCCAAACCACCATTGCCCAAACCGCCATTACCTTCTTCAATACAATGATGAAGCTCCTGACCTTGATTTGCCAACAATTCAATTCCTCTGTCTAACATGGTGGCACCTACAGCGGAGTTCCATCATTTATCTCACAATGCATTGAATGGTGCTTCGGGTCTCGGGATAGTGCGTTTCAGGGTTCCATTAATGGGCATACTATTCATGTCCTTTTGGATAGTGAATTTGAATAATTTTATTCAACCATGGTTGGCTAAGTTTCTACATGCTTATGATTTTAAGGTGCTTGTGGGCAATGGTCATTTTCTGACAGGTGAAGGTTGTGTTAAGAATGTTCCCCTTTGTATCCAAGGGCACACCATTACTCTTACTGCTTTTCTTTTACCAGTTTTTGGCGCTGAAGTGGTATTGGGAGCTTCTTGGCTTGCTACTATTGGCCCATGTGGCTGATTACAGCAAACTCAATATTAAATTTGTTAGAAATAATAATTAAAAAATAAATAGTTGTAAGATGAAGAGTTGTGAGTTACTTTATGTTAAGGGACAATTACTCTATAAGAAGTAATTATGGACAATTACTCTACATTAAAGAACAGTTATTTTGCATTAAGAGACATTACTATTTTGTAACTGTTATTTATGGATATTTAGTGCTTAATTAAAAGACGTTGTAATGTTATGAATTACTCTATTTATAAATTGTTTTATTATAAATAGGGTATCAACCTATGTAACTAATACACCAAGAAATAAAATATTTTTCTCCTCTAGTTTATCTAACAAAGTGCTATTAGAGCTTAGGCTCTGGTGAATTGAGAAAAACACTTAGTGAGTTGAGAGATACAGTTAGTGAGTTGAAAGATGACAAGTGATAATTTGAACTTGTTTCAATTTCCTTGTCTTACCAATGAGAATTATGACAATTGGTGTCGTCGCATGAAAGCCTTGTTAAGTTCCCAAGATGCTTGGGAGGTTGTGGAGAAAGGTTATATTCTCCCTGAAGATGAGACTACTTTGTCACACAACATGAGAAGGAGATTTTAGAAAAGACGAAAAAGAAGGATAAACAAGCACTTATATTCATCTATCAAAGTTTAGATGAAGTTATGTTTGAGATGGTGTCTAATGTATCTACATCTAAAGAAGCTTGGGAGATTTTGAAAACTTCTTTTGAAGGTGTTGACAAGGTGAAGAAGGTGTGCCTACAAATTTTACGAGGAGAGTTTGAATCCTTGTGTATGAAGGAGTCTGAATCAATTCTAGATTTTGGCAATAGAGTGACGACAGTAGTGAACCAAATGAAGCATTACAGAGAGAATATGAAAAATATTCGTGTGGTAGAAAAAATTCTTCGTTCTTTAACCATAAAATTTGATTTTGTGGTTTGTGCAATTGAAGAGTCAAAGGATTTAGAATCGACTACAGTGGACCAATTGATGAGTTCACTTCAAGCATATGAAGAAAGGTTCAAGAGAAGACATGAGGAACCTTTGGAGCAAGTCCTAAATGTCAAAGCTTCTTTGAAAAAAAATTGAGGAGAAAAATATCAAAGAGGACGTAAACGTGGACGTGGACATGGACGTAGCCAAGGAAGAGGAGGAAGAGGAGATCATGACAACTTTTATAATACTGAAAGGAGTGATCAACCCACCAAAGGTCGTGGAAGAGAAAGAGGTAGAGGCAATTTTGGTAAAACGAATGAAAGTAGGTATGACAAATCTAATGTTGAATGTTATAATTGCCATAAATATGGTCATTTTTCTTAGGAGTGTAGAACCAATGTTGAAGAAAAGGAAAATCTTTTTGGTGACAAAGAAGGTGAAGAGCCAACACTATTGCTAGCACTTGATGAAGATAGTGATGATAAGAGCCTATGATATCTTGACAATGGAGCAAGTAATCACATGTGTGGTTACAAGGAGAGATTTGTGGAGCTTGAAGAGAAGGTAAAGGGAAATGTTTCCTTTGGTGATTATTCCAAGGTGGTAATGGAAGTGTTTTCACTTGAAAATGAAACAACTGTAGAAGAGAAAGAAAGGGACCACTTTGCTCATGATGTTGAAACTGACACAAAAGAACATCGTTTGAGTTCTTCTGAAAGAACTATGTCTAACTCAGGTTCCATGCTTGAACTAGAGAGGGTGAAAAGGGACATGAAAATGATGGAAACTACACTACAAGGTGCTGTAAGACAAGCTCAGGCTAAAGTTGATGATATTGCAAAATTGATGAATGAAAATGAACAATTAAAAGCTGTGATTGAGGATTTCAAGAGAAAATCCAATGAGGCAGAAGTTGAGTCTTTGCGAGAGGAATACCATCAAAGACTTGCAACTCTTGAGAGAAAGGTTTATGCTCTCACTAAGGAAAGGGATACACTTCGTCGAGAGCAGAGTAAAAAAGGTGATGAAACTACTCTCTTGAAAGAAAAGGATGAAATAATTAATCAAGTTATGACAGAAGATGAAAAGCTTTCCAAAAAACAGGTTGCTCTAGAACCCACAATGAGGAAGCAAAGGGCTCAGATTAGAGATCTTGAGGAGGAGAAGAAAGGTTTGACTATTAAACTTCAGGTAGGGGAGAATAAAGTAGAAAGTATCAAGAGGAACAAGACAGCTACAAAGAAGTTGTTGCACGAAACAATATAAAAGCATCAAAATGAAATTGCAGCACAGAAAGAATATTACACAAATGCTTTGGCTATGGCTAAGGAAGCTGAAGCATTAGCAGAGGCTCGTGCCAACAATGAAGCAAGAACTGAGCTAGAGAGTCGTTTGAGAGAAGCTAAGGAACGTGAATCTATGCTAGTCCAAGTACTTGAAGAATTGAGGCAAACATTAAGTAGAAGGGAACAACAGACAATGTTCAAAGAAGACATGCTTCATAAAGACATTGAGGATCTTCAAAAACGTTACCAGGCAAGTGAAAGACGATATGAGGAACTGATTACTCAAGTTCCAGAATCCACAAGGCCACTTTTAAGGCAAATTGAAGCCATGCAAGAAACAAATGCCAAAAGAGCTGAAGCTTGGAGTGTTGTTGAAAAAACCCTCAATTCTCGACTTTAGGAAGCAGAGGCTAAAGCTGCAACTGCGGGGGAAAGAGAGCGATCCATGAATGAACGCTTATCTGAGACCTTGTCTAGGGTTAATGTCCTTGAGGCTCAAATTTCATGTCTTAAAGTAGAACAAACTCAATTAAGTAGGACCCTTGAAAAGGAGAATACAAAAATTCATATTGATAATAAATCTACACAAATTCTTGCTAAAAATCCTGTGTTTCATGAATTAAGCAAACACATAGATACAAGGTATCATTTCATCAGAGAATGCATTGTCAAGAAAGAGGTAGAGCTAGTTCATGTGAAGACTCAAGATCAAGTTGCAGATGTTTTTACTAAGCCCCTCAAGTTTGAAGACTTTAGAAGATTAGAGAGCAAGATTTGATGTACAGAATTTTCTAATTACGAAGGGATGTTAGAAATTAATTAGAAAATAAATGGTTGTAAGATGAAGAGTTATCGATTACTCTGCATTAAGGGACAATTACTCTACAAGGAGTAATTATGGATAATTACTCTACATTAATGAGCATTTATTTTACATTAAGAGGCATGACTGTTTTGTAACTGCTATTTATGGATATTTAGTGCGTTAATTAAAAGACGTTGTAATGTTATGAATTACTCTATTTATAAATTGCTCTTTTATAAATAGGGTATCAACCTATGTAATTGATACACCAAGAAATAAAATATTTTTCTCCTCTAGTTTATCTAACAAAATTCTATAATGGATCCACTTTTGTTTCTCTTTGTGGGGACCAACTTCCTCACGCTTTAGCTACTCAGTCTCAGGATCATAATCTCCTGTGTATGCATCATAGTGACTCTCTTTCAGCTTTATTTACCCTCCACACCTACCCCATTGATTCCTCAATGGACCCATTAGCCAATCTTGAACCTCCACCACACCTTGATATTTTTTCCATTTTTACCAAGTATAGAGTGGTGTTCTCCACACACCCCATGGGTTACTACCTGAACGAGCATACACCCATAGCATTCCTCTCATTCCATATACACCTCCCATTAAGGTGCATCCATACTACTACCACTTCAGCTACAAAGTCGAAATTGAGAAAATTATGGCCAAATTGTTAAAGGAGGGTCTTATTCAACATAGTACAAGTTCGTTCTCTTCTCCTATCATCCTCGTCAAAAAGAAGGATGACATTTGGAGATTTTATACCGACTATCACATGCTAAATACATTCAGTTTTAAGGATTGTTTTCCTTTACGCACTATGGATGAGCTATTGGATGAACTGCACGGTGACACTTACTTTTTAAAATTAGACTTGCGTTATGGATATTACTATGAAGGAAAGGATAATACATAAGAAGGGGCCAAAAGTTGAATTGTGTGTAATTTTTGAAAGCTTTTTGCAAATTTAAAAGATTTAAAAGAGTGAGGGTAAGAGAGAAAAACACACAGAGATTATATTGGTTCACTCTTATAATAAAATTACATCCAATCCTTTCAACAATACAAAATTTCACTAAGTCTTCTAATTTACAACACAAATATTCTCTACCTCTATAGATATTACAACCCTTGTAATCTACTTTACTACAAGAAAATCAATTATTCTCTATCTTTCCAAGTATCACAACCCTTATAATATACTTGATTATAAGAAAACCAAGTATTGTTTGTCACTTAGCCTCTTTAATCTATTACACCAACTCAATGAGTTTTTGGAACAAACTCTACTCACACAATGAGCGTATTACAATACAATTCATAAAGACTTAGCTTTGTTGAACTAAGTAAGCTATACAAAGAGTGAAAGAAAGTGTCGTCCAAAAGCTACTTTAAGAGCGTAAAAGTATATCACGTCATTTATGTTTTTCGTTTTTTTCATTTTCTTTATTTTGTTCGAGCTTGTCCGTCCCTTCTTATAACATGTGATAGTTTGAATGTTGCTTGTGCATGAGGAGTGATTGAGTCAGCATTAAATGCCACAATTATGATTTCTACAAAGGCTTTTCTTTTTTTGAAGATATAGAAGATCGTGTCAGAAAAAAAAATTCTCTAAATTCTACGTGTTATCTACTGTTAATGAGTGCGAAAGCTTCTATTTGTTCCTTTTGAATGAAATCATAATCTAGACTTTTTTTTATCATACTTGACTTGTATTATAAAATCTTTGTTGTTGTTCTTTGTTAATCTAAAGGCTTAACACGTTTTCAAACAGTATATTAGGAAGACATTTAAACATTGGATCTAGACAATCAACTCTTTATAAGAATTCACGAAATAAGATAAGTAAGATAAACAAAACTTTACACTTTTAAGAAATATACTTCTTGATTTGGAATTGTACAATCGTTTCACTTTTCGAATGATCTCTCTTCTTGACGACATGAGTGTCTTTGAATGTTGAGTTCACTTGTGGATGGTGAACACGTCATTGGATGTCACACTCTTCTATGCGTTGAATGAGTCCTTGGGACGTTGAGCTCTCATATTGGATGGTAAATCCTTCTTTGGACGGTGAACATGTCTTTTTTAGATGATAAATCTCATTTTGGACAATGAGTCCCTCTTTAGACGATCACTGCGTCTGTGGAAGTTGAGCTCTTCTATGGATCTTTGATTTTGTCTTTGGATGTTGATTTCCTTTATGGACGCTGAGCTCTCTTTTCGAACAGTGAGCTTCTCTATAGGCACAAAATGTCCTTTAGACAGTGAGTATTACTATAGACACTGGGAATATCTTCTGGATAGCGAATTACTCTATGGATGCTAGAGTGTCCTTTGGAAGACAAATGACTTTATGGACATTGAGCATGTCTTTGAACGCTGAAAATGTCCTTTTAATGTTGAGTTCCGCTATGGATGCTGGTAATATCCTTTGGACGACAAATGACTCTATGGATGTTGAGTCTCACTATGCACGCTAAAAATGTCATTTGGACGACGAACTCCTTGTGGATGCAATAGATGAACTTCTATTATAAAATTAGTTTTTTTTAAACAGATGCGTTTCAACTTTTAAGTCCAATAACCTATAGTTCTTGTGAAATCTAGAGAACAATGGTTAATCATATATTCATTTCCATAATGTTTGTTATCATCAAAATACTTGAGTCATTTTTGACTCATAGACTTTGTTCCAACACACCAATTGTTAGTTTGACTTGAGGATTGTTACAAGACAGTTTTTCAGACTCACCAAGGGCATTATGAATGGCTTGTTATGCCTTTTGGCCTTACCAATGCCCAACCTCATTTCAAGCTCTGAAGAACCACCTTTTCCAGCCTTTTTTACATCTCTGTGTTAGTTTTTTGGATGATATATTGGTCTATAGTGCCTCATGGTCTGAGCATTTACAAGATCTAGAGGTTGTCCTATAGGTTATGCAACAACATCAATTATATGCCAAAATATCCAAATTAATGTGCTTTCGATACTCAACAAATTGATTATTTGGGTCATGTGGTTTCTTCAATTGGTGTTGCTATGGACCCAACAAAAATTTCTTCAGTGCTTGAATGGCCTATTCCAAAGACTTTAAAGCAACTTAGAGGTTTCCTTGGTCTTACCGGCTATTATTGCCGATTCATCAAGGGGTATGCATCTTTGGCATCTCCGTTACACCAACTTCTGAAAAAGGATGCATTTCATTGGGATACTTCCTCTTAATTGGCTTTTGACCATTTGAAGTGTGCCCTTACAGAGGCTTCTGTATTGACCTTACCTAACTTTACTAAACTGTTTATTCTAGAAACAGATGCTTCCGACATTGGTGTGGGTGCCATAGTCAAAATGGTCATCCAATTGTCTTTTTCCTTAAAAAAGCTTACCCCTCGTTTGCAAAGCAAGTTGACTTATGTGAGGGAAATGTATGCTATCACAGAGGCTATTGCTATCATACATCTTTACGCTCATTGGTGGATCAAGTCCTCCAAACCCTAGAATAAAAAAATGGTTGCATAAATTGCTTGGCTATAATTTCATTATTAAGTACAAACCAGGAGCACAAAATTCAGGAGTTGATGCTTTATCAAGAATGTACTGCTTGGCCTTATCTATCACTTTATGTGATTTTATCCCATTGCTCCAACATGATTTAGCAAATGATCCACAATATGGCCCTATTTTACATGCTTGGGCATAAAGTAATATCCAACACCTCTTCCATGTTTGAGATGGCTTGTTATATCAAGATGGTAACTATTGCTCTCATCAAGGAATTTCATGATACTCTAGTTGGTGGGCATGCTAGATTGTTATGCACTTATCAATGCCTTATTGTCCGATTCTTTTGACCTTGCCTTAAGCAACAAGTCAAGTAGTATGTTCATTAGTGGACAATCTGTCAGTAAACCAAACCCTCATAATCCCTTCCTGTTGGCCTTCTTCAGCCCTTGCCAATTCCTCAACGCATATGAGAGGGCATTGCCATGAATTTTATCATTGAACTTCCTTTGGTGCTAGGCTACACTGTGATTATGGTGGTAATTGATCAATTGTCTAAATATACCCATTTGATTCCTCTTAAATATGATTTCAGTAACGTTATGGTTGCTGACCAATTTGTTCAACATGTTAATGGTATGCCTAAATCAATTATCTCATATAGGGCTAAAACCTTCACTAGTCACTTTTGGTAGCATTTGTTTAAGCTTCAGGGCCCCACATTAGTTATGAGTACTGCCTATCATCCGCAAACCGATGGCCAATTCAGAGCTCTTAACCATTGCATTGAGATGTACCTCGGTTGCTTTTTTATGAGCATCCACGTAGTTGCCATAAATATTTGCCATGGGAAAATTTTGGTACAATTCATCCTATCATTCCTTTGCTGGCATGACCCTATTCTAGATAGTTTATGGCCAACCCCCTCCTCCACTGATTCACATTTCATCTAATGATATTCTTGCTAATATGCTACATGACTTAAACTAGAGGGATAAATTATTGTCAACCCTTAAGCTCAATCTGGCTCGTGCTCAAAATCGCATGAAACAGATAGCGGATCGCAAAAGAGTGGATGTGGGGTTCCAAATTGGAGATATGGTGTTTGTTAAATTGCAACCTTATCGACAAACTACATTATGTTCCCATAGTTATCACAAATTGGGTCTTTATTATTTTGGTCCTTTTCTAGTTATTTTCAACGCATTAGTCTTGTGGTATATAAGTTGTTTTTGCCTTCAACTGCATGCATACATCCTGTCTTTCATGTTTGTCTCCTAAAAAAAAGTATAGGAGAGAGACTCTAGCCAACAGTATTGGCCATTACCTCTCAGCACCTTTGAGGATGGCCCTCAACATTTGCCAGAGTTGGTGTTGGGTTCTCGTTGAATTTTCCAACATGGCAATTGGGTGGATCAAGTTCATGTCAACTAGTTTGGGTTGCCCTCCACTGCTAACACATGAGAGACTATTTCATTCATGAGGAATCATTTTCCATCCCTTGACCTAGGAGAAGGGCTGGTTTTAATGGATATTGACACAATAGTAACACCCATAATAGAATTGTATGATGGGCAAGTACACGTGGCAGCTAACCTGTAGGATGTGGTAACAGAAAAATGCAGGTTGAGGCATAGCTAAGAAAAGTATGCAAAGAGGAGTATGTGGAATATTTGAGTATTCTCTTCCCAATGTACTAGTTCAATCCCATGCTATGAATTGGAATTCTTCTTTCCCTGTAGTTTTGCCTACTACTTCCTTATCCAATTCACATAAACTAAATAAATAATTAGAAAGGTTACACATTCATTAGTGGTGCTATTGTGCCTTTATTTTTCCTTGCTGCAGATATGTATTACAAACACCGGATCTTAGGAATGATCTTACTACCCAAAAAACCTAAAAAATAGTGAGATATTCTCACTCTCTCTTACTTGAATAAGAGTTGGTAGCTAAAAGGTATTTCTCATGGTTCTTTCTCTTGTATTTCCTCCATATGTTCTCTTTCTACTCCTTTAACCGTAGAATAACTTTTATGAGAAACTAATTCGCAAGAAACTATTCAAACATTCAAGAAAGTACATTTTGTTTTTATCCTAATGAGTCCAATATGTTTCTTATTAAAATAAAATAAGCCAAAATAATTTTTTTTAATTTAATTATAAAAATTCAATATATATTTTTCTCAAAATATTAGTTATTTAATTATAAAATAAAAAATAATTAAACTATTTATTAATAATAATTAATAAAGTATAATATTTACAACAATAATAAATAAAATAAAAAATAAAGTGTTACACAATACTTTAATTTATTAGGTACACATTCCATTTGTAAAGAAGTTTTCAAAATATAGGTATACACAGTTCAACTTTTCCTCTATGTACTTTTATTATTTCACATCTCACATTAAAACCCTTAAAGGTGGGTAAAGCAAATAGCGTCCGTTGATCGTCATTAATACTATGAAAGAGGAAGTCTAAGTTCTATATTTGCAAGTTTGTAATCTAGCACAAAAAGTTATGACCACCTGCTGATTTGACAAAAATGTATATTTCTTAATATGATTTACAACTTTTGGATACATATATACATGAGAGGTCTTGAAAAATAAAATAGTACATCACATTTACACAAAATTTGCCATTAATAAAATTTTAAGGTTATACAACCAAGATGTATGCCATAATATGATTTATAACTTTTACACAAATCTGTAGAGGTTTCGGAAAATCACTAGCGACCGATTTTGCTTGTCGCTAAGCTTTGAAATTAGTTGCTAAAGCATTTAGCGATCAAATTAGCAATTGAATTCGTTAATGGTGAAAATCTTAATTGTTAAACTATTTAACGACTGATATTGATTCGATGGCAAAAATAGCAACCACAATTTTGATCACCAACATACTTAGATCTAGGAAGTTATCATTTGTATAGATTAAAAATTAGCGACCAAACAGTCGGTGCCTATTCCGGTTGCTAATTTTTTTTGGGAAAAGATTAAAAATCAAATAGGTCGCTAATTGATTTAAATATAATTTTTTAAAAATTAAAAAATTGATCGTTAAATTAATCCGAAATTTATATAATTTAAAACAAATCGGTCACTAAATAAGTAATTTAAAATAAATTGATCCTTAAATCAGTAATTTGTTTCGAAATATAATAGCGTATTTTATTTTCAAAAATCACTTGTTATTCAGTGGCTAAAATTAAAGATGCAGATTTGGTTAGCAACCAAATATTTCAATCTCTAAATTTTTTTTACCTTTTTCCTTTCTTTTTTTTAAATTAGTAATATATATTTTCAACCTGCTAAATATTTATTGATAATCACAAATTTAATTACACTATAAATAACATACAATAATAAATTTGAAATAAATAATTATATATAAAAACATTAACAATTTAAAGTATTAACATGATCACTAATAATTCAAAATCATAAGAACCATCAATATAATTACCCTAAACATTGTGGACATGATTGTCTAGTACATAATCTTGAAGATAACAATCATAAGAATTATCACTATGGTCGTCATCATTATTTGGTGCAATGAGGGCTAGCATAAGTGATTTCAATTGTAAACGTTGTAAAATAAGTTGCATTGGTTGATTTTGTTGTTCCATTTGTTGATGTTGTTGTTCCATTTTTTTATGTTGTTGTTCCATTTTTTTCATTTTGTTGTCGAATCTACTCACTTTCTTCCTCATGATTATGCAACAATTGCACCACTTTCTCCTCAAGTGACTTATCCTTAGCTATTTTTTCCATAAGTTCATTATTTAATTTATGAATTGTCTCACGCATCTCTTCCATTTGTTGTACCATTGACATGTCTATCAAATTAGTCAAAATACGTGTTGAACACATGAACTTGTTGGTTAATTTCCCAAGTCCATATACATTCCATTTTTCATTCTTACCTCTAACAACTTCTAATTATATGTCATTATCATTGATCGGTAAAAAATTGGAGTCATTTGCAAATATTGCTTCCTTTGTGGTAGATTTTTGGACTTCTTGTCGCCGTTGGCAATGACTCCTTTATCAATAGCTCGATTTGCCTTAGCAATCAACCTCTTATTTTGAAAATCTATAGAAGCTCAATGCTCGTCCAAAATTGTTTGAACACTAGGCGAAATCCAAGTTGCATGATCATGACCATTTCTAATCTTATTCATTACATTTTTGTAAATGTGTGAACCCTTTTGCTCCAAAATGACTCTAATAATTTGCTCTTGTGATGGGTTCCCACCTCTACTCTTTTTGCACTAAAAAGTAGTTAAGCAAAATGCAAAAAAACAATGAACAATACAATTGAAATTGAACCAAAAGTGTAAATTACCTTAAACTCTTCGAACCACAAGTCACGAACTTCAAGCCGTACCTTTTTCCAACTCGGTCATGGTTCATCAAATTTTTGTTTAATGATTCGTGAGATCACACGAGGAGCACCATGGAATGGTGTAAATCTATGGAAAATGATTTTGTGAATGTCTATATTTGAATAATGTTATTTAAAAGATGAACTATTATATTAAAATTGACTTACTCATTATCTATTACTTGAAGGAAAGGTCTTTGATCCACTGCATGTTTAGAGTGTGGAGATGGACATTCAAGTGTGAATGAATCTTCTAACGTTGAAGGTGTGACCACTATATCGCCTATTTTGATAGGTTATGGTTCCTCTTCAACTATAGCAAGTATGGCATGTTGGTGAATGAGGATTATAGACTCTAACATTGAGATGTGATTTATGGAAGTGGGAGAGTGATGGTGAGTTGACCTCTCTGATTAACACCACGATTTTTATCACGGTTAGGTGGTCTACAGCCATCACTTGTACCTCTGTTTGTCATTTGTATGTAGTAATTGTTATATATCACAATTGGGACTAAAGATGAATGAATATAATGAAATATCATATTTTTAAGGTTTAGGAAACTAATACAACTCGGAAGAGAAAAGTCAAACCTGATCGTTTTCATGACACCAAAATGTGTCACTTATTGCATAAATTACCTAAAAGTTATTTGTATCATTAAAATCACTCTCACTTTCACTCTTAGTTGTTATGTATTCATCCTCGTTTGGTTCATCAAATTCTGTTGATCTAATATATGTGTGTCTACTTCTTCTCCACCACCATCAATGTCAACAAGAGATTCATTAATGACATATGGATCAATATGCAATACTACTTGAAGTCCAACAAAGTCATCATCTTAGTACGGAGCCTCTTGCTTAATTTGAGGTAATGTCTTATTAATAATTTTACTCCTTGCCTTTGTCTTGATTACAGTCAACCAACTATGATGTCCCTTAGGATATGTTGTGTAAACTTGTTCAGCTTGTTATATAAATATGAATGGATTGTATGCTTTATTATATTTTTATGTTGCCCGTACCTCAACAATCTCATATTTGTTATGTACTTTTATTCCTATATTAGGAGTGTTATCAAATCAATCACCCTTGAATAGAACTAACTTCATTATTGGGAAACCAGTGTACTCTAATTGAATGATATCAGACAAGTTTCCATAAAAATCAAATTTTAATTGACTGTTAGTTCCTCATACATAAACACCTTGATTTATGGAATTCATGGATTCACTCTAGACAATTGTATGAAATTTATATCCATTGATAATGTACATAGGCCATGATTCAACTTTTCTCTTAGGCCCCTAATAACTCATTTTTAGTCGTGTTCTGTTTACCAAATAAACTAAAGCTAACTATAGTATAGCTAACCCTAGGTCGATTCTCTCAAGGACACAGCGTGTTCTAATATGGTTAAATGTGAAAATCAAAGTTCGTGTAGAAAATGCTAAGTGTAGAATGCTGACTTGCTCTCGACAAAGACTAATCTGATTCGGTCTCGGCAGAGACTAATTCGACAAGGTCTTGGCTAAGCGCAGACTCTCAGACAAACGTGACGGAGTCGGACTAACTCGGTCTCGAACTCAAATGCGGGAAATAATGGGGGTTTTGTGTTAAGTGCAGAGAAATAAACTAAGGACTGAAAGTAAACTAAACTACACTAAACTAACTATTGTATCAAATCAAAATTCAACCCACTGCCATTCTTTAATTCCTTACCTAAGATTATATTTCGAATCAACCTAAAACTCTTATGACAATTGTCGAACGTTTGTCCCTTGTCATATCGAGGATTTACATAATCGCTACCTCATCAGTTGGCATGGAGTATGTACGTGGTTGATTTTAGGTTCTCTTACCTAATAAAGTTATTAAACCAGTTCTAATCGGTCCTAGTCTAACGTGATCCACTCCTCACAATGTGCAATCACGACAAAGGAATAGCAGATTAAAGTGCAAGAATTATAATCAAAAGACAGAATTGCAAACCAGTTGTATTATTGAAAACAACATTGAGTACAAGGTGAGAATTTAGAGATTCTAGAGAATCCACCTTCCACGACGATCGCCTTGGAAGGACGGCGATGGCTCACCAATGATAGTCGAGACGTTGAGGATCAGGTCCACCAAAGTGCATTGGCTGGCCAAGCGGTTGCCTTTGACAACCTTCGACCTCCCAGTTCTTGACCTGCACCTCTTCGATCGAGAGAGACACCTTACTAAAGCTTTATGTACCACCGTGCTAGCTAGGATGCATTGTAATTGCTGACAGTGCTAGGTCTAAATTCTGTTGAAATTCCACCCTTAAACTTGTGCCTTACGTGCCTTTATAAACATACAGGTAGTTGTGGCTAAATCTAAATTTAATCCTACAAAATCGATGATTCCTTGATCCTAGCAGATTTCTAGTTGATAAATCTAATCATATAAAATTGATGATTCCTTGATTCTAGCAGATTTCTAGTTGATAAATCTAATCATTCAAAATTGATGATTCCTTGATTCTAGCAGATTTCTAGCTAATAAATCTAATCATTCAAAATTGATGATTCCTTGATTCTAGTAGATTTCTAGCTGATAAATCTAATAATACAAAATTGATGTTTCCTTTATTCTAGCAGATTTCTACCTGATAAATCTAATCATTCAAAATTGATGATTCCTTGATTCTAACTGATAAATCTAATAATTCAAAATCGATATTTCCTTGTATGCTGAAGTGTTTGTCGCCACTGATGTTGGTCTTGGCCGGCTGGTCTAGTCGGGACTGCTTCTTCTGGGCCGAGATGTTCCTTTTGGGCTGAGATACTCTCGGCTTTCAGGCTTACAAAACAAGTTCAATCTTTTTGTCAATTAAAATCCTTATTTAACACAGATTTATATTTTTCCTATTTCTAAGTCCATAATTCGAATCTTAACTAAGACAAGACTCTTAATTACTAAACAGTATTAATAGTACCCATCTTAAGCTCTTGTGATGTGTATAAAATATGACTTACCAGCCCTCATGCCAAATTAACCAATATTGAGTTTTGAATATTATTTTCTGAATTTAGAATCTAAAAAATTAAACGATCAACATCATACACCATATTAGGGTGGACAATATAACATTTAAATAACACCAAAAAGTGTTAACGTACATATTGTTTGAACCATGCAGGAAATGTTGACGAAATGTCACTGTCAATTTCAGCATCTGAAGCTGTGAGATTAAGCTCTCTTAAAAACTCAATATATATATTACAATGAAAAAGTATAATAATCATAGTCGTTAACATAACATGACTAACATCTATAATTCGAAATACTTATTGTAAATACGACTCAACATGTTCATAATTTAAACGAATGTATAAGTAAGAAACTTCAAGGTCAACTTGGTCCAAAAAATATGTTGTGCCTTTGCCACCTGGTCTTCCCTGGGTAGTAAAAATTGATAAAGGAGGAGTAGATGAAGAACCTTTACCCAAATCTACATTACGAGGTATCTTGGTCCTTCTCGTTTCAATTTTATCAGGATAATAAAATGGGACAAATGTTGATGTCTCTTCCACTAAATAAGCTTCACAAATAGAAGCCTATACCCTTGCCTTATTCTTCACTTTATTTTTTAGGGAATGTAGAAACCTAACAAAGAATATGAATGCACAATCTTAGGAACAAATGGTTAACATATATAGCATAATGATATATAAATGATTACTAGTTTTATACCTCTAAAAAGGGTACATCCAACGATATTGGACTGGACCACCAACTTTAGCCTCATACGGTAGATGAATTGGAAGATGCTCCATTGAATCAAAGAATTTTGGCAGAAATATTTGTTCCAACTTACACAACAACACAAGTATATTACCTTCCATAATTTTTAGTTTTTTAACATTTAGTCTTGTTGAAGTCAATTCCCTAAAAAGTGGCTAAGTTCAATAAGTGGGTTCCAAATATGTTTTGGTAATGAATCAAATACAATAGGAAGCAACCGCTGCATGAAAACATGACAATCATGACTTTTCATTCCATGTAACTTTTCTTGGTTAACGTCGACACATCTACCCAAATTAGAAGCATACCCATCTGGCAACTTTAATTCTTTCACCCACTTGCAAATAACCATGCTTTGAGATTTGGTAAATGCATAAGCTGCTTTTGGTTTGAAAAGTTTGACACGGCCAATTTCTTTCAACTCAAGCTCTTTCGAATTGCATATTCTGCTATATTCATTCGAGTCTTATGTATGTCCTTTGTCCTACCATTGATGTCCATCATGGTGTCAAATACATTCATAAAAATATTTCTTTCTGTGTGCATGACATCAATGTTATGATGTATAAGATGTGTGTTCCAACACGGCAACCTCCAAAAAATACTTTGTTTTTTCCAATTATGTTGAACACCATAACTAGGAATTTCTTGTTCTTCTTCTTGTAAGTCATACAAAAATGGTATGTGTGCAACTCTCTTCCACATATTAGACTAGACAACTGGGGAGGAGGATGTGATGTCTTAACACACCTTTTCTTGAAAGAATTTTTGTTTCTTCTATATGGATGATCGAGTGGGATAAATTGACGATGACAATCAAAATAGGAGACTTTATAATTGTGCTTCAGTGTGAATGTCTTAGTTCGTTCCATACATATGGGGCATCCAAGTCTCCCAGCAGTGGTCCAACTAGATAACATTTCATAACTTGGGAAGTCATTAATTGTCCACATCAAAGCAACTTTCATCATAAAATTTTTGTCTTAGCAACACATCATAAGTTAGTATGTCATCATTCCACAACGTACACAACTCATCAATTAGTGGTTATAAGCAAACATCAATCTTGTGCTTTGGATTTGATGGACCTAGAATTAAAATTGTTAGAAACATAAATTCTCTCTTCATGCACATCCTAAGAGGAAGATTATATGGAGTTAAGATAATCGACCAACATGAGTAACTTTTTCTGTATTGACCTAGGGTCTTTACTAAACTCTAGATAAAGTCTATCAAAATGCTTCCAAGCTTCGGCATCAAATGGATGACATAAGAAAGCTAGGTCCCTTTCATTGTTACTATGCCATCTCATGTGCGGTGCAATGGTTATTGAAGAGTACAATCTTTTTAGTCTTGGAATAAGTGGAAAGTACGACATTTTCTTAACAGAAATGTTCTTCTGAACCCCCTCTTAGTAATTGACTTGTATCGATCGGTGTTACAAACAAGACACTTTGTTATGGTCTTGTCAGAATTTTCATTGTAATACAACATGCATCCTTTTGGACAACGATCAATTTTTAAACAACCCAAACCCAAATTTTGTACCGACTTTCTAGCATGATACAAATTTGTCATCATTCTGTTACCTTCAAACATCATCTTCCCCATCAATTGCACCATACGATTAAAGCACCCTTCTCACATGTTATAGTCATATTTCAAGCTTAGAGATACCAAAGAAATTGACAATTCAGAGTGATTATCGCATCCTTCCCACAATGGTGCTTATGCAATTGCAAGCATATCAAAAAAAATTTGAGCTTTAGAATTAGGACTTTCTTCTATGTTTTCTATATGTTCACCAATTGAGGGTCCAACGTGATCCATGATCAACTACTCATAAGGATTGGATTCTTCCCTTTGTTCACCACTTGCATAATATGAACCTTCGACCACCAGTGGAAGAAATTGTGGCAACTCCTCACCATGATTTTTCCACCAATAATAATTCAACATAAACCCTTGCTCATAAAGATCATATCTCACTTCATCGACAAACTTGAAAACTAAACATTTGGATTTGTTGCAAGGACATCTTAGTTTTTCACCGTGTAACTAAAATTTTTCTTGAGCAATAACAAATTGTAGAAACTCGTGTATTCCTTCAGTGATCTTGTTTGTCCAACATTTATTAGCATCTAACCTACAATACATCCACATTCGATTATCTAGAATATCCATTTTTTTATATTAGGTACAATAAACTGTATAAATAAATAACTTTTAATGTATGTATAACATTCTTATAATACAATTAAATTTCAAACAACTCTTATCCATGATAAACTATTGTTTTCAAAATGTATTAAACACAAGCAATATTCTAACAGCTCTACTCCATGATAAATTATTGTTTTCAAAACATATTGAACATAAATAATATTCTAAAAACTCTACTCCATGATAAACTATAGCTTTTAGAATATTTTAATAATTCTAGTTCATGATAAACTACTTTTATTTATATTATGAAAATTAACATATGTCAGTCATAAACAATAAAACAATATTGAACTTACATAAACTCCAAACAAATTATATAGCGAGGGAACTAGCTAGGAAGATCAAAGCAGATTTGGAGTCTATCACAATACATCTAAGCATATTAAACAACAGTAGAAAATGGGTAGAGGTGTTGTTCCGACATGGTGAGAATGCGGATTTGGGCCGCGCGTAGGAGTCGACATGGTGGAGGGTTGTACGTAGGAGCTAGAACGTCTGTCGGTTGCTCGCAAGAGCTGGCACAACAGCGGGTCGCACGTAAGGGTTGGAGGTCGGTTAGTTCAGTTTGGGGTCGCTTGAGCGCGGATATGAAGTTGGGTCGCATGATCTGGGTTGAAGTAGGGGCCTCGGTTGGACGTCCGTCGCTCGATCGTGGATTTGGAGCTGTGTCGTGCGATCTGGGTTGGGGTACGGGGTTCAGTCGGAAGTTGGTCGCTTGATTGCGGATTTGGGGCTGGGGTTGCGCGATCTAGAGTGGAGCTGGTCATGGATTTGGCTCGAGGTCGAGGGGTTTAGTCGTGGGTCGCTTGATCGCAAATCTGGAGTTGGGCCATGAAATCTGGGTTGGGGAAAGGGTTTGGTTGGTGTACACAGAGGGGTTTGGTCAAGTCACGCGGTGGTGGCACACGGTTGTGGACGCTTACGATGCTGGGTGGTTGCGGACGCTCGTAGTGGTGGGGCGCACATAGTTGTAGACGATCGCAATGGTGGGGCACACAAAAAACTTCTACCACGTGAAAGTTGGTAGCGCACGCGGTTGGTCGCCGAAGGTGGAGACATTGTGGTTGGTCGTTGGAGGAGGTGGTGGAGGGAGACCATGAGCTGGGAATGAATGAAAGGATGGAGGCAAACTTTTTTTTTTTTTTTTTTACAAATGGTCAAGTTAAAGTCGGAGAGTGAAAAAGTAATAAAAATTGATAAGTTTCACTTACACTTCGGCAAGAAACAAATTTAGTAAGTTAAAGTGGGAAATATTTTAAAATATGTGGGAAATTACTAAACTCAAATTGAAATATTATTAAACTCAAATTTATGTCTAATTTAATTAAACACAATATTATTTGAATAAATAAAGAAAATATATAAAATTTAAAGAGAAAATTACTAACCTTACTATATTTTAAAAATAATTATACTCTCACTTCATATAAAATAAACTTCAACACTTTAACTACAAAAAATATAAAATCAAATGACTCATTTAATTAAAAAATCACGCTATTATTTGAATAACCAAAGAAAATATCTAAAATTTATAGACAAAAATACTAAAATTTCTTTTTTAAAAAAATAATTACACTCAATTTAAAATAAATCTCAACACCCTAATTACAAAAAATATAAAGTCAAACGACTCATTTTATTTAAAAAACATACTAAACACACTATTATTTTGATAAACAAAAAAATCTAAAATTTAAAGAGAAAATTACTAAATTAATTTATTTAAAAATAATTACACTCACTTCATGTAAAATAAACTTTAACACCATAATTACAGGAAATATAAAGTCAAATGGTTCAGATAATTAAAAAACACACACTAAACATACTATTACTTGGATAAACAAAATATCTAAAATTTAAACAGAAAATTACTAATTTTACTTTATTTTTCAAAAAATAATTACACTCACTTAATGTAAAATAAATTTCAACATCCTAATTACATGAAATATAGAGTCAAACAACTCATTTTATTAGAAAAACACACTATTGTTTGGATAAACAAAAAAATATCTAAAATTTAAAAAGAAATTATTGACTTTATTTTAAAAATAATTAGACTCACTTCATGTAAAATAAACTTCTCACCCTAATTATAGAAAACATAAAGTCAAACAACTCATTTAATTACAAATAAAATAATTATTTAGATAAATAACCAAATTATCTATAATCAAAATACACAAATACTAAATTTATTTTAATTTTAAAAAATACACTCACTTCATTTAAAGTAAATTTCAATATCATCATTATAAGAAATATATATTCAAGATACTCTTTAATTAAAAAATACACACTATTATTTACATAAATAACCAAAATATCTATAATTAATATACAACATACTAAATTTACTTATTTTAAAAATAAATAAACTCACTTCATTTAAAATAAACTTCATCATCATAATTCTTACGATCATAATATTTTTTTAAAATTATTCTTATGTGACATTAACAGTGTTTTAAACATGTCATAATAAAAATGCCTTAAAACAATTTATGATGTCCATTTATATAAATTATATCTATTAATTAAATGGTTTCAAATAAAAAATAAATAGATTGTTATTAATCCAATCTAAGATAAAATTTTAAATATTAAAAAAAATCTATTTTTATATAAATAATTTTAAGTATTTAAAAAGGTAATTTTTGAAATTTCGATCGTTAATGTCATCGCTAATATTTAAAAAAAAATGATTTTGATAACTAATTTCATTTTTTTCTTATTTCATTGCTAATTCAGTTGCTATATTTCTTTTTTTAATTAAATTTATGATACCTTCTGTTGATAAATCAGTCGCTAATTATGCTTTTCTTTTTTAAAAAAATTGTTTCAGTCGGTAATGCGGTCGCATTTCCAATTTTTTTATTTCCATCTCTAACAATTCCTTTTTAACTAAATTTTTAATGTTATATTTTCAGTCGCTAAATCTGTTGCTATTTTTTTTATTCCATCGCTAATCTGGTCGTTAACATTTCCATTTTAAAATTTCTTTTAAATTTACATTTTCGATCTCTAATTTACTATAGTTACCAATTTAGTGGCCACTTCGGTCTCTATTTTTCGTTTTACCAACCATTTTATACTTCATTTAGCAACAAAAATAGCGACATTAATTTATTAACTTACATAATCTCATTTTGGTCACTAATTTAGTCACTAAAAATAATTTTTCTTTTAGAGAATGATTACACCACATATACAGAATTTTTCATTAGCTAAAATTTCAAGGTTATATGATTAAGATGTATATTCCCTAATATGATTTATATATTTTGCATAATCCTTGGGATGTTTTGGGAAAAGAAATAGTACATTACATTCACATAAAAATTGTCATAAATAAAATTTTATGGATATACTAGAATAATGTTGTCATGTTGAGTAATCAAAATTCACACATTTGTCATCAATAAAATTATAAAAAAATAGAATATCAAAGAGGAATTCTATATTAAAAATTACTTATATGTCAACTACTAATTTGTTACAAATTATTGACTATTGAAAGTTGTTCACGTCTACTAGTAGACTGCAAATGTGACTCTTAATTCTTCTTAGGTGTCTCTCTATGGTGACTAAGTTTGTCCCTATTGAATTATCTCTCATCTCCTTTTATAGCCTTCCTTTTTATCCTATTTTTCGAAGATTATGTTGTCTATCACTAACGTTTTCCTTTATTGTTGTGTTGTTTGACTACTGTGGTACGTCGATTGTGCCTTTGACCCTTATGGCACACACATAATATTGTTTAACCCTTGTTATGTAGGTGAGATGTGTGTTGACAATGTAAGCTCACGTGACGACGTTGTTAAGAGTCGTTGTCAAGCTAAAGTTGGTTATCCTTATCGGTCGTTCGGTAGTCGACCAGTTGGTGCAGTCCACAGCCCCACAAGCACCGAGTGAAGATAAAGACGCTTAAAATTTTGGAGTTGAAGTTGACCCTCTTGGTTGGCCATTAGTCCTCCATAGGTCTTTTTTATTTTCTGAGGGGACCAACTATCTTAGATTTTAGTTTATTTGATCGTCGCTTACCGGTCTTATTTTGCTTAGGAGGTCATTTTGACCGACTGCCTTTCATAGGTATTTAATTTCCTGAGGGATTCTTTTGGCCAACCACCTCTCATAGGTCTTTTGATTGCTCGGGGGTTGTTTTGGCCGACTGCTTCTCATGAGTCTTTAATTGTCCGAGGAATTGTTTTGCCCGACCGCCTCTCACATGTCTTTAATTGCCTAGGGGGTTATTTCGGCTAACCGTCTCTCACAAGTCTTTGATTGCCCCAAGTATCGTTTTGCCCGACTGCCTCTTATAAGTCTTTGATTTCTCAAGGGTTGTCTCGGCCATCTTTGATTTCTTAAGTGTACTTTTTGGCCGATTGCCTCTCACAGGCCTTTTAATTGTCCATGGGTTGTTTTGGTCGACTGCTTCTCATAGGTCTTTGATTACTTGATGGGTCGCTTTGGCCGACTGCCTCTCATTGGTCTTTGATTGCTTGGGGGTCGTTTTGGCCAACCACCTCTCACAAGTCTTTTAATTTTCATGATGGAATATGGAGGTAGGCTTGCCGAGTTCCATGTGCATGGCACCCTCCTCACCTCGAGTTGCCTTTGAATTTCTCTTTTTTTTTTTTTGTAATTTTTTTTTTACCAACCTTAAAGTGACATAACGACACTCTTCGGCCTATTAGTGATACTTTTCTGCTTCTTGCAGATGAATGGCCTTTGCAACAATTTGTGCTTGTTCTTTACTTTTTTCTTGCATATTGGCTATTGTTCATAGCAAGTGTTGCATTGTGTCGCCTTAATATTCATTGTTGAAGCCAACTTGATGTTTTGTAACCAACATCGTTAAATTATATTCATTGTTAAACCAACTTGATGTTAAATTATTCCTTTCATTTTATATTCTTTTTTTTTTTGTGTTGTTTGCCACCGAAAATTTATTTAAATACTATAATAAATTTTTTTGTATTTTTTTTACCAATATTTTTGGTCGTGGATCTGTGAAAGAAGTGTGAAAGTGTGAAAGTGTGGTGGTTGTCGGGAATAATTTTCTCAAGGGCTCACGGTAGGTGCAAATGTTCACGTAGGTCGATAGAATGCAAAAAAAAATTTTTAATTATCTTAAATTTTAAAAAATTTTAGACTGCAAACAAAACTCTTAACTCTTCTTAGGTGTCTCTCTTTGGTGGCTAAGTTTGTCCCCCCTAGATTATCTCTCATCTCTTTTTATAGCCTTCAGTTCCTTTCATCTTATTTCTCGAGGATTGTGTTGTTTGCCACTTACACTTTCCTTTACTACGATGCACCGACTATACCTCTGACCCTTGTGGTTCACGTAGAGCACTGCTTGGCCTCTATTATGCATGAATGCTTTGTATTGACAATATAAGCTACTACAACGATATTGTTAGAAATTTTTATCAAGCTAAAATCAATCATTCTAATCGACCATTTGATAATCGACTAGGTGGTGCAATCCAAAAGTGGTGGAAGAAGATAAATCAACTTTTCAAGATGTTGTTGATTTTAAATTTTTCTAAAATATAGTTAAGATTAAAAATGACCCTTGTCACACTGTAAGATATAATGTTATGAAATTATGTTTATTAACACAAAAAAAATGTTTACCTTGACATGAATGAAATATCATTTATTCAAGACTCTTAGTCGGCTCAACGGTTGTGTGGCTTTGTACAAGGCTCTTTTACCTCTTAACAAGTTAAGGATATAAGACTAGTGATTTCAACATAAGCCCTTCCTCCTTCTTTCAATTCAAGTCTACTGGTACTGTAACGACGCTTTCAGTTGGAAGAATAAGAATAATCACCTCGCAATCTCTTACTTTTTCCTATTTTGGTTCATGTAACATTCTCCTTCATGCGAGGCTTACAAGTTAGTGAAGACATGTTCCTCTTAGACTCAAAGTCTCATTTATTTTTTTAAGTTTTCATTAACTACTATGCAACGCAATGGAAGAAAGATTTACGGAAAAAGTTAGGATTAAAAGCCTATGAGCAGAAGAGGTAAATAATAAGCATGAATAATAATATAATTTCAACTTATAAATATAAATCATAAGATGTTTATGGATCCTAAGGGTGAGAATTGAATAATAATAACGCCCCCACATAAGATGCTTAAACAAAAAAAAAAGGAAAAAAGAAATAAAAAAGAAAGCATATCTTTTTTTATCATTTAAATGAATAAAAATATAAAGAAAAAAGAAGAAGGGAGATGTGACAAATAAGGAACAAAAGATTGCCCTTCCCACGGGCGTTAAACGAGGGAGTGGTAATTGTTTAAAAATAAAACCAATTTCTTACAATAAAAAATAAGAAAATAGTAAATATTTTATATTAAAAAGTTAATTTTTAATTATTATAAAACATATTTTTACATTATTTATTTATTTCCATTAATTTTTTATAATAATTTAAATAAATATAGAATTATATTTATTTATTATATTGATTAAAATAACATATATGTATACAATTTATTATTTTTTCCATCTCATTTGATTCTTCTCCGATTCACTCAGTGGTGATGCTAAGCGAGTATAAATATATAAATAATACGTGTACCTTCCAATGAAACACAACCACGTAAGATATCGAAGGTTTGACATTGCCATCCTCGCTGTGCCGCTGCAGCAGTAGTAGTTGGCACCTTGTTTGGTTGGCGACTTCAATTCCCATTATTAATTCGCATCCCTCACCGCTAAATCTCCTTTGATTCTTTTTCTCACCTTCACCCGTAACCTAATCAATCTCACCCATTTTTCTCTCTCATCAAACATCAATCTCACTACGATCACGATGACGGTGATTGGGCCAAACCACAAACCCCTCGCGCATCTCTCTCTTCTGCTTTTGGTGCTGTTTTCTTCCTCAACTGAATCCCTCCGATTCGAACTCCAATCTGGCCACACCAAATGCATCTCCGAAGACATCAAGAGCAATTCCATGACCGTGGGCAAGTACTTTGTCGTTAATCCCAACGAGGGTCAACCTCTGCCCGATTCCCACAGAGTCACCGTCAGGGTACTGTCAAAAAATCGGAACTTTTTCGTGCCTAGTGTTGAATCGGATCGGGTTCTGTGGTTTTTGGTTAATGGGTAATCGTGTGTTTGTTTGCATTTTTTTTTTTTTTGTTAGGTGACTTCGACTTATGGGAACAACTATCACTACGGGGATCGCGTTCAAACGGGGCACTTTGCGTTCATGGCAGTGGAGGCTGGAGATTATATGACTTGTTTTTGGGCTGTGGATAACAACCCCGTCACAACTTTGACTGTGGATTTTGATTGGAAAACGGGTGTTGCAGCCAAGGATTGGTCTAATGTTGCTAAAAAGGGCCAAGTTGATGTAAGTAGTCACTAGTCAGTCATTACTATGTGTCACTCTAACCCCCTCTACGTCATATTTCCAACACCTAATTTGGTTGAGTGTAGTGTTCTTTGTTTCCTTGGTGTATATATTAATTTTGTGATTTGTGTCCTCTATTAAGATAGGTTCCATCTAGTTTTGCTACTGAAAGATTTGGGAAACAAAGAATACATGTTTTGCAAGATTTACTCGTTGGTCACATTTGTAGTTTTCTAAGAAGAGCTGACTTGGACTAAATTCAGTATTACTATGTGGTGTTTGTGCCTATGTCAAGATTAGTTGAGGCTAGGATATCTTACAGTGTACTTGATCTGGTTCTTGATGATTACAAATTCTAGTATTGCAGTTACTGAAATTGTAGAAAATTGCAGCTGATTCCAAAGCCATGATATTGCAGCTGCAATTGTAGTTGAACCACAATTTAAATAATTAACAAGTAGCTTAGATTTTGGGTATCAAGTGTTCAAATTTTGCTTAGTGATCATGATTGTGTTACCCAGCCAAGGAAATTGATGTTTGCATGCTTTTAGTTCACCCCTGGCTTATGCAGTGTATACTGATATGGTATGAGGTGAATGTATACTATATATGAGATTTACTGGCTGAAGCTCAATCTATTATGATGGATCAAGTTGTGTGTGCTGTCAGTTGCCAGTTAGATAGGTAGAGATGTGTATTAGGACTAGAGAGTAGCATTACTGGAGGATTTCTAATCATGGTAATGGTAAGCTTATAGGGCATGCTATATTTCTAATTATTGCAAACTTTTGACTGTATGATGTGCATATTGAATTGTAACCACATATTATCCTTGCAGATGTCATTTTTATGTAGCTCATTTTCCCTTGTGAATTTTGTTTTTATTCTACATATTTGATATTGATAAGTGGTAGTTAGCTCTTTTTGTTGGCTTATTTTTCTGTTGACAAAATTGGTTTTCTTGAAAGATTGCTAAACTTAAATTTTTTTTTTTGGTTTCCTCCTCAATATCTTTTTTCTGGAGTTTACTGTAATCTGGTTGATATCACCAAAATCTATGCCATAATCTATTCTTGAGCAAATCAGAACCTACTCAAAGCCTCCCCATCGCATGACTCCCACAGTCCCACCCTTTTGTTATTTGATGCCTAAGCACTATTACACGATTCTTGTTTTTCAATTACTTTGCAAAAGTTGTATTGTAATCTTTGCTGCCATAATGTTTGATAAAAGAAAAAAAATTCCTTACCTCGATTACATGCATCTGTACCAGGTAATGGAGCTAGAGCTAAAGAAGTTGCAGGATTCTGTTGCTTCCATTCATGAGGAGATGTTTTATCTTCGTGAAAGGTAAGCATGTCACAATTGCCTGAAAAATCTTAATTCAATAAATTGGCATAGGAAATTATAACAACCATTATTCTTACCAAGAGAATTAGATATGTACTAGCAGTGTATAGTGTTTTTACGCTGAAATTCAATCACAAATAACCATTCTTAGAATATGGGTTTTAGGTTTAAGCATACAAAATTGGCTTATAAGGTAAGAATTGTCTCTTACTTATATATTATTAGTTGACGTGGGATCTCCAATACACTCTCTCACGCAGACATCTTGAGTATAGTTTTGCAGAATTGGATATGTGTCGGTAGTCCGATAACAATCTGATAGATGGTGGCCTAATAGGCTCAATAATGATTGCCAGTATAGATTTTGATACTTATTTTAGACCGTAAGTTTAAGTCTAACTCAATCTTACAAAACTAGCTTATTGTTGCCTATTTGTATACTATATTTTAGCCATATTACTAGTTCATGTGAGAACAATCATACATAGTAAGTTTATTAACTTTGATAATAACTATTTTAAAAGTCATACCAAACATGATTTTTAATTGGTTGATAGTTTAAAGTTTTTTACACCGACAAGGCATATCCATTAAACTGATTCTTATTTTTGTGTAAATACTTAATTAAATACATTCACATGGGATATTTTGACAATCACTATTCTTATTTCTTACTATTGTTTTACTTTTTTTATTTTTATTTCCAGAGAAGAAGAAATGCAGGAACTAAACAGAACCACCAACAGCAGAATGTTCTGGTTGAGTCTGCTTTCGCTCTTTGTCTGTTTATCAGTAGCAGGGTTGCAACTATGGCACTTGAAGTCCTTCTTCGAGAAAAAGAAACTCATTTAAAATTGTGATAGTTTTTACATTTTTCTTTTGTGCTCTTGTAAAATATACCGGCATTAATTTATCCAGAGGATACGCATAACGGTAGTCAGTATAATCTCAGAATATTTCCTTTGTTAATCGCAAATCAGTGTTATGAGAACAAGTGGTTGAAAGGAAATGTTGACCTTCTTCAATCGAAGGTCTTTTTTCGATTTGTTGTTTTAAATAAAAAAGCCATAACCACCTCAAATCAAATCAGATTCAGAAGTTTGTATTTAATCAAATTCCATTTTCTGTGATAGGCACTTCAAAAATATATCTGATAAATTAAAAAAGGCTATAAAAATATAAAATAAGTTAAATTCAAGTTTTATAATTTCAAGTTTAAATTTTGAATTTGATTTACTTAAATAGATGAGTTAAGGTTGGGTATTATGCATTTTTTTTTTGCAATTACTCTAATACTTTTTAGCATATTTATTTGGGTATAATTTTAAATTATGTGTATAGATGAAACTTGAGAAAAGTAAAGTTCAATAGGTAATCTTTATACTTTAAAATGGGTTAATTTTTTTGCTGTACCAGATACCTTTTGTGCAAAGAAAAAAACCAAAAGATTTAAAGTATTGATTACTTGCCAAATATTTATGCCTTGATAATTTAAGTTTAAGCTAATCTTTTTTCTTCTAAAATTAGTTATTATAGTGGAGTAAATCCTAGGTCCCTAACTTTAGTTCTTGTAGTATTGATTACTTTAATCTTAATTATACAAAGCTCTAATTCTAATTTTCGTTTTATAAAACCTTATTTATTGTAATTCTTAATATCAATGAAAAAAGTTAAAATAGAAGTTAATTCTTAGCGAGAAGACAAATATAAATATGAAGGCTTTTCTAAAATTAAAATTCAAGAATTAAAGAGAATTATTGAACACATAATTTGAGCTTATAGGGCTGGAGCAACCCTAAAGATAAAAGTGAGGTAGGTTTTAATTGTTAACCAAACAAATATATTGACTTTCTTGAATTCAACTCCAACTAAGTAAATTATATTAATTTTACATCATTTTTATGGATTAGACGTGAATATTTGATAATATATGTTTTCGAAGTCTAACTAGACATCCTCATCATTACATGCCTCAAAATTAAATTGAGTAAATTATAATTTTATTTCTTGAGATGGTAAGATTAATAGTATCTGAAATTTGAAAATATCAAATAAATTTCTAAAATTAAAATTACTGTAACTTTAATCTCTAATCTCTAATGCATACAATTTACTATTATTATAATTATTAAATTTTATAGCTTACTATTATTATAGTTCATAATAAAGTTAATAACAGAGAGCAATGTGGTTAACGAATTTCAATTTTAAATACTTATTTAATATTTTTTTAATTTCAAGAACTACTGTATCAACATTTCACAATTTTAAGCTATAAAATGATAGGTTATTCAAATTAAATTTGACGTGACTATCCTGACCTCACTTCCTCCCCAGGTCAACCGACAACCATGTAGAAGCCTTGCCCTCGATCACTAGTCAAACCATGCGGAATGCATGGACCCTTCAAGATTGGATCATATATGATTATGTAATTTCTTGAGATATAGCATGTACAAGGTCCGTGTTTCACTTCCCAAGAAAGAAGTTTTATACTGAAAACTTTGGAGTAAAATAATGAATTAAATTAGTAAATTAAACTATTAAATTCATGTATAAATGTAAGGTCCTTATAGCTCCATGAAAATAAAGAAATCGTAAGGCAAATCTATGTCATTTTCTCTTCCATTTTTGCATTTAAGCAAGGAGGTGGGATTGGAGCTTGCAACTATTTGCTACTGATGGTCCCCCAGTCCACAATTTAAGACACTTGTCTTTTTCACATGAATTCACGTGAAACCAGCTAAAAGAAAATTCCCATGAGAAGGGCAATCCCAAAAAAGTGGTAGCATCTATACCAGAGGAATTGGTAAGGCAAAATACAAGAGTGGAAACTACTATTAATATTTAAACGAAAGATGGAACATAAACAACGGATAGCATGAAGCGACCTACTTTATTAGTTTG
Organism: Mucuna pruriens; assembly: GCA_025330945.1. Classification (NCBI taxonomy): domain Eukaryota; kingdom Viridiplantae; phylum Streptophyta; class Magnoliopsida; order Fabales; family Fabaceae; genus Mucuna; species Mucuna pruriens. The sequence goes on from JAENHJ010000227.1 coordinate 431,560, forward strand.
TACACTTGAATGAAACAAGAGCTTTAATGAGATAAAAACGTAGAAACCAAAAGCAGGCAATCAACATCACCTTTTCTGCTCATTAATCCAAACAGTTGAAAACAAGTATTGACCTTGCAGGTTTTCCAGTTGGCTCAACCAATCCACAAATCCGGCAGCAAACCAGAGAATGGTAATGGTAAATAAATCATCTGAATTTCTGAACAAATTAATGCTATTAGACATTTATGAAGCAAACAAGTGCCAGTGATGTTCTGACGGTAAATTTTCCTTGATCTTTTCGAGCCGTTTAAGGATATCTATGAAGGATGGTCTCTGATTAATGTCAGCAGCCCAACACTGCTCTGTTAACCTGAGAACATGAAAGGCCGAAGTTCATAAGATTACTTACATGATCAAGGCCTGCTAAATGAAATAAATCTTTACTCGCTATTACTTCTAATAGCCTAATTTACAAAGCATTCCAGAGCCTCTAATTAAATGGTTACAAAGAAAGAGTTAAATCATATTTACGCTAGTCACACTTGGGGTTTGTGAAATTGGAAGTACTAAGCAGCAACATGAAGCATATAGTTGGTCAATGTTCTTCCATGTATGGAGAAGGAGGGCAAAATCATAACCATTATTAACCATCCCTTTAAATTTTTTATAGTCTACCATAATTAGTCAGACTGTCAGAGAATAAAGCATACTGCCCACAAAGTAAGATCATAGATGTCGAATAAGTCAAAGGTAAAAAGATGGGACAACAAACTAAGATGTCTTTAGTGATATTAGGGCAATATACAATGGTAAGCCTAGTAATGGTGTATGTATCACATGGCTTTGATATCACAGAACATTGAAACAAATGAGTTTGTAACGGAACAAAGAGAAGAAATCAATCGTAAGCAGGTGTTGAATAAATGGGAGGTCAGACTTCAAATGTCGAGGATATGATTAATTGTAAGGATGCATTGCTCTAACATGAAATATATCTAATGGAAGCATCTTGGTGAGTACGTATACAAGACCCATCAAAGTAGGTGGACTTCTCACATTACCGTTTTTAAGATATCAACTTTCCTAGTCATAGCTCCTCCGAAAGTGAAATTAGACCACATTATCCACTATTTTAAGCGAGGACACATGTAGGCTACATTTGAGTTTTCTTTTAGAACTGTAAAGGACCTACTCTCTTAAAAGCTTCAGCTATTAGGTTCAAGCTTAGAAATGATTTATATATCTCAAACATGGCTTGCTATGTGAAAGCCATTTTAGGCTTAAAGTGTGAACAACCATAGACCCACTTAGAAGAATGATAACACAAGCTCTTAAACATTTGGTCAAAGAGGGCGTGATACCATGTCAAGAACTAGCTTTCATAATAAAGTGCTAGAAAATTGGATAAAAGAAATGTCTCGTAAATGACTTACTCTTGCAATTCAGAGATATAACTCTTTGACCGAAAATGAGGCCTGTGTCCCTCAGCAGCACGTTTTGCTCCTTCATAAGGTTCATAACTTGCAAAAGGTGGTTCACCTTCAAGCATCTGCATGAGATAAAGATACCATGCATTAAAATTAGCTTAAAATTGTATTACATAAAGCTTCTGTATTTAAGCAAGCAGAATTACCTCATATAAAATCATTGCAAAGGAGTACACATCAACCTTCTTATCATATCTCCGATGTTTGAAAACTTCAGGAGCCATGTAGCGGTCTTTTTATTTATTTTTTATCCATAAGAAGAGGAAATTAAGTTAAGTTTTGCACAAGAATGGATACTAAAATTTTACAAGAAATTCTGAGACTACTCACAGCTCCCAGTTTCACCAGTCATCTTGTATACATCATGAGAACTCTGAACCGTGATAAGCTTACTCAATCCAAAATCTCCAACTTTTAAATGGTCGGCACTAGAATTGACTAAAAGAACATTCCTGAAATTTCAGAAAATAAACTTCAACATATACTACGGAGACTTCTTAATTCCAGAAGCATGTTTTTTATGACAAAATTTTGTCAATCTAGTTTCTTCAATTTGTTATAAGCAATACATCATGACATGCTGTCTATAGCAGGTTATCCATAATAATATTTTCATATATAGGTTGCAAATAACCAACTTACCTTGGCTTTAGGTCTCGATGAATTATAACATTTGGTTCATTGTGAAGATAGGCCATTCCTCTACGAAACAATATTCACAAAATATATATTAGCATAGTGATTAGATTAAGTGAAGATGAATGTAAACAAATTCTTCTAGATTTCCTAATTCTATTATCTCTGTAGATAAAATACAGGATGCTACGAAATTGGCTTAGTTATACAATGGCCATATTATTTGATGGAGATCAACGAGGCTAGCCAAAGCCAAATACAAATGATACATTTGGGATTCATGTTTGTCCAATGACAAGAGCTTGGGCTATGAGAGGTAAAGAGACTATGGCAAACCTAGTTGCTAAAATTTGTTCAACAATCATGGATAGCAATGGAACATGGGTCTAGCTTTGGAAGACTAAATGTAGTAGTTTAGGCTATGTTAGAAAGTGAAGCAAAACTTAAATAATGAAATAAATGAATGAAATTAATATGAGCCTTGCGTAGTCAATAAGGCCTAATTTGGGCTTGTAATAGTTAGGAGTACTTTTATTAGTTAATTATAAATTTTGGACTTGTAATAGTTTAGGACTTCTTTTAATTAGTTGATTATAGATTTTAGGTTAGTTTCCATGTTTTGAGCTTTGACTAAGACTGAAATTGTGTTGGTTATGTTTTGCCTATATAACGTAAGAAAAATATTGATTTTAGGAGTTGAACATAACCTTGAATAAGAAATTTTGGATTCTTTATTGGTGAGAATTTCTTTTCTTCTTAGGGGTTGTAAAATTCTACTAGAATGTTATCAAGAATCGTGTGTGCAGATTCTTGTGGTAAGTTCCTCTTCTTAGTCCGTGATTGCTAAAACTCTCATTGGGTCAAAGTCGATCGATTTTGGTTCATTGGTGAGCATTATTGTGGGATTTAGGAATTGCACTTATATGTAGTCAGAATCAGATTTCAATTCAAGATTTGCTTGTGTCCACATATATTTTATCCATCTTGTTTTCTGTATCAGTTTGGTATCAGAGGTTCCTGATTGTTGGCTGAATATTATTTGTTTTGTGCTTTCATATTTTCAAAAAAGAATAATAAAAAAAACAAAAAAAGGAAGAAAAATAACACTTGAGCATTTGATCTTTATTCCTTTGATTCATCAATTATTTTCTTGTTTCTACATCCTTATTTGTTAGTTGTCAGTTTTCCTAGACTTGTACCTATCTCTTTCATATCCTTATTAGTTAACTATCACAGAATCCTTATCAATTCTTCTTGTTTCTATAACTAGACATTCTCATCAATTCTTCTTGTTTATACATCCTTATCTATTAGTTGTTAGTTTGTTACCATAAAGCTGTCGCACTCATCTCTTTCTTGTCCATATCCATATGTTCTAGATTTGCTCACACATTCGAACATCCAAATATTTTCCCTTATCTTTCTATAATTCTAAATTGTTTCACTTTTACTTTAACATTCTGAAAAAAAGGAAACAGAAAAGGCAAAAAAGAAGAGCATAAGCAAAAAAAAAAAAAATAAATAAATAAATAAATAAAGACAAAAATACATTAAAAAAACAAAAAAAAAATCTGCTATTTTGATCTTTAGACCATATTAGTTAATATGAGAGAACTTTTATAAATTAGCTTGTAAATAAGCTAATTTTAGCTTATAAAGAAATTTATTTCATTTTTTCTTCTTATTTTCCTCTCCTATAAGTGCTTATGGAGAAGTTTACCCAATCAGCCATACTTTTTGGTTCTTCCTTGTGCTCATAATTTTTTGTTTAGTGATCCTCTTGATTTCTGATAAAACTTGATACCAGGATCATACTCTTCTTATTTAGTGAGATTTGAGCACTGCTTTGAAGGAATTGAGTGCTGGAAGTCACGACAGTGTGACATTATTAGAGGGTAAAAGCCAAATCAAGTGAACAAATACGCGTGTGTGTGAACTGTGATAATTATTTGAGTGAATACACGTGAGAATATTATTGTGAGACTTTTTTTTTTGTTCACTAACTTTTATGTAGAGATTTTATCATGACTTCTAATTCAAGGTACATGGAAGAATAAGAAGATGATTCATTGATCTTGAAAGCTATGCATCAGCAATTAGAGCACACGGGTACTGCATTAGAAGAAGAAATAAAGGAAGGATTTCATAGGCAGAGTAACCAAATCACAAGCTTAAAACAAAATTTAGGCCAGATAATGGTGGAAGGTGGCAAGTTAGCTGATATCCTGATTATAGAGAGGAGTTGAGGATTTTGAATAATAAGAGAGTGAAGTTGAAGGTTTCTAGCCTAGAAGGGGTAGAAGAGAAACGAGAATACCACAATTGCTCAAATAGATACAAATAAAGTTGGTAGCAATCTTGGGAAGAATGTTTTCCATTGATTGAGTTTGCATATAATCATACTAATCACTATTCTACTATATTTTCTCCATTTGAGGTTATTTATGGTTTTAACCCATTGACTCCTTTAGATTTGTTGCACTTTCTTGTTAATGAAAGGTTTATCCTTGGTGGGAAAAGGAAGGGTAAAATGGTGTAGAAACTTCATGAATTGACAATACACATAAAAAGAATGACAAAATACATCCAAGGCTAACAAAAATCCCAAAAATATTATTCTTTTGATCAAGCGATTTGGTTTGGTTGTATATAAGAAGAGAAGTTTTATAGCCCCATGGAGGTCCAGGTTGCTACCAAGAGGACCAGGTCCATTGCATGTTGAACATGTTTACTGATCAAATCTTCTAAGTGTGAGTATGGTTTAGTCCAACGTTTAATGTTTCTGACCTTTCTCCTTCTGATGTAGATTTTGATTTGAGGATGAATTCTTTTGGTGAAGGAGATCAAGGAGACCCAATCAAAGCCAAATACAAGCAATTAATTTGACTCATAGGCAGTGTAAGATATCAAGATAAATCAGGCTGCATCAATAGCAGTGAGCAGTAAGAAGCATAAGAGGATGGACAAATAGCCTTTTGGATTTTTTTAGTAGTAGACTAGTAGGTTTATCCACCTCTTGGAATATTTTTAATCACTCCATTAAAGCAGAATTAACAGTAGGAAAAGTGTAATTTTTTTGAAGAATGGTTTCCTTGTGGAGCTGCTGTGGCTGGAGCACAATGTCATAGTTCTTCAACAAACTGACGGGGTGTTATATAACAGATGTAAAGATAATTGGAGTGCACTTTGGGGCTAATTTGTTTTTGATGTGCTTTAATTGTTCATCGGTAAGATAATTTCCCCCTGTCCTCCTCTTATGTATTTCTCTTTTATTCTTAATAATTTCTTTTTATAAGATAAAAATAAGAAAAGAAAATATGGTAAGACACCATACCTGACAATATCCATGGAAAAGTTGATAGCTGTTAAAGGACTAAGTGCACCTTTATCTTTGAGGTACTGATGAAGATCACCCTATATATGAATGAAACAGAAGTTCAATTTAAAGAATAAATTTTCTAGATAAAAAAACTATGTGTAAAATGCTCAATATGAAAGAATTATATATTCACATACCCCTCTTAGATACTCAGTAATAAGCATAAGGGGCTTCCTGTCAGTAACAGCTCCAAGAAACTGAACTATATTGGGGTGTCGAAGCTTCACTAGCAAATTGACCTCATGCCTGAAGTCCTGACTGTATAAAAATTAACACACAAAATAAGATATAAAAAAACCTTGGACAGAGAAAATATGATTTATATTGCTGCAAAACCCCCCCTCCCCCTAGAACTACTTCCCTTTCCTTTAATTTTAATAATTCATCATAAACAGACATAACTACCCATCAAACAAAATACATTTAGCAAAAACAGTTCAATTACTTGTCTAAATCTTTCCCTATGGCCCCATGTAAGACTTAACATACGACAGGTAAAAGCAATTCATTAGACCTTAGTTTCAACAACATCAGTCACATGCAATCACGAATAACCACTAACTAGCAGCAACCAAATTGAAGACAAATGCTAGAGGCGAAAGAAAGAATCTTACACCACCAATCTATCTTCTGAAAGAGACGGAAGAATACGTTTAACAGCAACTGGTGTTCCACGCCAATGGGCTGTTAAAATCTCACCAAAAGACCCCTTCATGGAACATAAACACATACAAGGTAAACAAATTAAACCAGAGAAACATAAAACGAATTTGTTCTTTTTTCCCCAGAATCAGTCATAAATAAAACTGAAACAACTACTGTCCTTCGATGGTGATTACGCAACAACAATTCTTTTTTTTTTTAGTTACAAGATCACTTCCCTTATATCTTTTATGAAAAACAATCTAACTTGAGTTGAATAGAATCACTATTTAAAGCAACTCCAAATATCTAACATAGTTGTATATTCAGAATTTAAACTCATAACTACTAATTAAGCTAAAACTATCTCCTACCAGTTCATCGTTCATCCACACTCGGTGGTTACGCAACAACAACTCAATTCGCTTCACTATCAAACTTGCAACTATAGGTACTAAAATATAGCATAATTAATCTATGTATATGTTTAAAAACATCTGCGGAAGTGTAGTAGAACAAAGAGTTGACCAAAACACAGATCAGGCTTTGAAATTCGTTGACCAAAAATCAAGTCGAACGAAGCGAAGAAAACGCAGAAGCGAGACCAACCTTTCCGATTCGCGTCGAGTTGGAGAAGTCAAGCTCAGAAGGCTCGATTTCCCAATCACACTTATTAGGCAACGGCGGCGGAACAGGCTTAGATTCAAAATGGCTTCCATTTTGCCCCTGCACAACCATCATCGCTCAAACCTCAACTTCATTCATCATTGAGAACAAAAACAAAGAGAGAATTAGACACAAAACAAAGTAACAAACGCACATAAGACAATCCTCCATGCGATTGCAAAAGCTCGATCACGTTAGTCTTTTCAGCTCCTTCTGCATCAGCCAGAGGCTGTCCACAATAACCAAAACCTAAATTTCATTCACTCATTTCACAATCAAGCATACAGTGAGAGAACAATAATAATTAGGATTATTATGGTTACAGTGTTTTTCCAACGATCCTGCGCGTTGACATCGGCGCCGAACTCAATCAAACATGTGGCGACGTCGATCCAGCCGTGGAGGGATGCCACGTGGAGCGGAGTGCGGTTGTCGTAATCCCTGGCTTTAACCAGCGAAGGATCCTCCTGCAGGAGCTTCCGCACAGCTGCGGCGTCGTTTTGGTGAGCGTGCCACAGTATCAACGACGTGCGACTCACCCTCTGCTTCTCCTTCTCCTTGTCACTGCTACTACCCGAACTCATCGTTTCAAACTCAAATCAAACAATGGCTCGAGGGTCGGTTAATTATTATCTTCTTCTACTTCCGCTCTATAAAGTTGGTTTTGGTTGGTAATTTACTCAACGATATTTCGAGTGTCAACTCTGAACCATTTTTGTCGCTCTTTAATTTCGTGGGGGCATAAGGCATGTGGGGTATGTATATTATTATTAATATATTTATTATTATTATTATATAAGCTTTGCTGCCCCGTCTACTTTTCATCTTTATTACCGTTTAACCGCTTCAACTGAAACCGGATATTTACTATAATGGATAATTTTACTGCTTCACCCTGTCTCTTCGTAGTTATGAATCGACTATAATATGCACAATAAGTATATATTACGTAATGCTTAGTCATCGAACTAGCTGATTCTTTAACTTATCGCTTGTTTACGAAGTCTCCTCCGGACGGTGACCATGAAGTTAAAAGATTTGGATTGGAGAGATTTTGGCTATATCATTAGCTTACTTCTCTCAAATATTTATCATTCATGCTGTTAGATTTTTTATGTAAATTATATTGTTTGTATATTAATTATTAATGGATTATAATATATAGAGCATGAAATATATAATTTTTTTTTCTGAAAAGGACAAAAAATACAATGTCGATGCCTACTTTTCTGTTCAAGTCCTTTGGGAATGTGGGATTAACATGACTTGACCTTACGGTGAAACTTTTTTTTTTTATTTTTATGGAACAACATGACATAACTTTGCTTTGAATAGGCCGTACAGAAAAAAAAATCAGTATAGAATGTCCCAAACAAAACTGATCGATCGACATTCACAAGTTTCTCATATATAGAAGTAGGATGCATTGTACTGTGCGTAAATAGGTTTTGCCTGTTATATAAAATTAAAATATAAATATGGCTTATTATTTATTAATTTTAAAATATGACTTAATATTTTATTAAATTTTACATAAATAAATTTGATTTATTATATAAAATTAAAACTTAAATATAATTTATTATTCATCAAATATTTTTTTGAAATATGAGTTAATCTTTTTAAAAGTCTATTATAGTTTATTAGCTTATTTAATAACTTATTTTATATTAAGATATTTAATTAAAATAATAAAATTTGTTTTTAAATAAAATAAAAAATTAAATAGATCAATAAATCTATTTTTAAATAAATTAATAAATTTATTTTTAAATAGACTAACAATAATAATTTATTTTAAAAATAAAATTTATTTTATTTTAATAAAAATACTAAGATATTAAATATATAAATATAATATTATATTAAAATTTTAATTATATAAAACTAAATAAAAATTTTATAAGCCCAAACTTAATATATTTTAATAAATAATTTTTTAAAAGTCTAAATCTAACGTTTCTATTAACAAAGATCGAATTAAACTTTAAAAATATTAGGAAATAGACTCGTGTCTCAGGCGGCATGTGCGGAAGGTAAATACAACCCTTTTTTTTCTGAATTATATATACACGAACAACTTGAAGAAATAAAAGTAAACTAACTTTGGTTCGTGTATTAATTTTTTATTATTTTCTAATCAATATTTCCAATCTTTTATAAAAGGATGGATGGACGGGTGCAGTTGACATGCCAAGTGCTTAATTATTACTTCTTGCACCCAAAACCACAAGTCTCCTTAGAAATAGCATTTATTCGTAAATAGCGATAGCAATATATTTTTTAATATATTATTTATAATTGATTAAAATTTATAAAAAATTATAAATAAAATTTATTAAAAAAGATAAGATTTGTTAAAATTTTATAATTTTTAATAAATTTTAATTAATAATAAAAAAATATATTAAAAAGTATGTTAAAATTTGTGTTGTTAACCTTTCTTCGTTCAAACTTTCAAAGCAGCCTTTTGCTTCAATGCTATAATTAATTCATGACTTCTTTGAGAGAAATTAACATGCCAACTCTGTCACAATTCTAAACCAAGTGACTAAAGGAAGATATATACTTTTGTGCCATTGAGAGAAAGTCGCAAGAGCAATCTAAAATCCAAAAGGAGAGCAAATAATCTATTTTGAGCATAACAAACTTTGGAAAATGCTGCAAGTTGGATTTATTTTTAGTATAAAAACAGAGGTAAGTGACTATATATTAATTTGGGAGTTACATAAAATAAAATATATACAATAATAAAACTTTTATGGGTAATCTTTATTTAAAAATGCCCACAAAATGAAAACGGGTTGACCCAAAATGAAGTCTTGGCATATGAATATTCCACGTTCCAAATTCCTATATCTATGGCGTTCTTTTCTTAGGTGAGAATCTGAGATACGGTCTTCACTTTATAGAAGAATATGGACCGCAGACTCAGCTTCGAATTCTTAATAAGCGGAATTTATACTTTTTGAAATGTAATCAGTTATGTATATCAAACCGACCTTTACGATGTGTTTGAATAAGGCATTTAAAATTTACAAAAATAACAAACAAGGCATTTAAAGAAAGTTATGTAATTTTTAAAAGTATTTAAATTATTTTATAACTAGCAGAAATTCAAGTACAAGTACTGCCTCTGTCTTCTTTTTTTATTATGCCAAGTTTGATATATTGTAATAATTTTGTTTATTATGTGCACATTAATTTTAATTTATTAATTTTTATTTTTACTGAATATATGTTTATTTGTATTTTTTTTGGTTATGTGTTACTTTTAGTTTTATTAATTTGTTTTTTAATACATATTTATTTGTACCTCTACTATTTATGATAATTTACACACTATTTTTAGTGCATTTCAGAGAGTCCAATTTTAGTAGCAGTATAAAAAACTTTGACTATTATATACATATACATATAAATTGGTTAAACCGAAAAGGAGGAAAAAAAAGGAAAAGATTTTTTACCAGATACAATATTAGTATCAGCAAAGTAAAAAAAAAAAAATGAGGCTACAATTTGAGAAGAACCGTATGTTTGTCACTGATGTTTGGCTACAATCTGAAAGAGAACAACCATATGTTTGCCACTAACAAATGATTGTTTAATATTTTCTTTTTCCTCGTAAAATGTTCTTTCTACCCCTTTCAATTAAACCAAAAAAACAGAGTCAATCGGATTTTACCCAATTGGAAGATAATATTTTATGGGGGGTAAAGATTGGAAGATAGTATAAACAGCACATGTATAGCCAAAAAGTAGACGCCTACTACAAAGTAAATTAATTATGAAGGTAACTAGTTAACTATAGCACAAACAGAAAATTAGAAAGTATATAACAAATATTATAGAAACTCAATGTAATAAGTAAACAAAAAGGTTAGCTTCCATTGTAAAAAAAAAAAAGCATGAGATATATAAAGGTAAACTAACTATATTCACAAGCTTTAAAGCACTATGCTATTTACTTGTAGCATTCAGTCTCATTCTCTGGTTTAAATAAACTTATCTATAAATATTTATATTAAAAAATAATAATAAAATAAAATAAATTTATTTATAAAATAATTATTTTATACATAAATTAATTTATAAAAAAATTTATTAATTTCTCTAAAACAAGTTCTATAAAATAATATTTTTTTTCTGCATTTGGAATGTCTACGTGATGTTCTCACAGCTAAAGGTCTCAATTATCTTCCCATGTTATTTGATATATTAATTGTCATTTAGTCTCTTCAAATGTAGAGGCTCCCCCAAGTTCAAGAACCCCACTATAGCATCCACAAGAAAAGAAACAACTATCTGTTTAACGAACAAGTGGAAGAAAAGAAGCCAAAGTATATTACCATGTGTGTGGGAGACAGATAATATGCAAACAACAAAAAGTAATAATAAGCAACATTCTAGTTCCATTTAACAAATTTCTACCACTGGACACAATAAGAAAGTGAGTCAAAAGTCTACAACTACCAAGCCAATTCAAAACTGGATCATTTCATTTACAAATCAAAACATGTGTTGTTTTTTCACTGCTACTTACTTTTGGGACTCGTATAACCACCATATTCATCTTCATAAGCTCAGGGGAGATCAGTTATAAGGGCTATTGTTTTGTAAACTATATTATATATATATATATATATATATATATATATATATATATATATATATATATATAGTTATAAGAAGACTTCTTCCCAACCATGTTAAATTAAACACAAAACTCGTTAAAATTACCATTACCCACTCTCCTAGTAACCATTTCTCCTGATTTCAACTGCCACCATCAATTGTTTCACTGCTAACCAAGTAACCAACAACGAATCACATATATAAAACCTTAACGGATTTGGTTATAATATTTATAGTGATTGAAGACGGAATGGGTTTCTATGTTTGTTAGGATATTTTTACGGGACAAAAATGAGAAGTTAAAATATGAGGAAGAAAGAAATAACGGAGGTTAATAGAAAATAAGAAAGTGGGTGATTGTAGTTGAAATTACGAGAAAGGTATGATACAATTTTGTTAACAATATGATAGAGCAGTGGTGGGGGAAGGTATGTTATGACAAAGATTTCTACTTTATCCTTTTTTTTTTCTTAGAAGTTAAGGAATAAATAAGCCTAATGAGATGACATGAATAATGTGTATAACTAAGGAGCAATTCTCATTTAAAAGTCAGTTTTATAGGTTTGAGTTACGATTAAGTTGTTATGTTTATTAGGTCACTGTTATCAAGTCATTATTAGATCACTTACAAATGTCTAGTCCTACAAATTTTACGTTCAAAGTGTGTTGGAAATTACACATAATTACCCAAATAGTGTATATAAGTGGAGAGCAATCCTCATTTTATAAGTTGATTTTGTAGATTTGAATTAAATCTAAACTTACTTTTTTAAGATAGATCAAAATAGAGATATTCCTATATATCAGTCTAATGATCTCAAGTCAATAGTTAATTCTATCTATCTCAAACATATGTGGCAATTTGTTCTTCCTACAGTAATCCTAAAGTTCTTTTACTAAAATTAAGTTAAGTCCAATTTCTTGACTTAAAATTGAGATTAACTTTAATGTTCTATTCTTAAAGCTCTATCAAGATCAATTAAATTATTAAGTACAAAAATCTCAAAGAACACATACATTAAAAAGTTCTATCTCTAAAATATCTAAATCATAGATGATTAACCTTAATGTTCTATTCTCAAAGCTCTATCAAGATCAATTGAATTATTAAGTGTAGAAATCTCAAAAAAAAAAAAAAACACATACAACAAGGCTAGTTAAGCACTTGTCTTATGCCCACTGTTAATAAAATGATTAATATCATATCACTACAAGAATTTTTTGATTTTGCTACTAATTTTAGCTACCATTTAAATTAGTAGCTAATTAACTATTAATTAACTAGAAAATTATTTTTTCTGGCTAAATTGAAGTTATATTCATTTATACTTCTTATTACTACAAATTACCTAGGAAATAACTACAAATTTTAAAAAATTTACTACAAATTAACTAAGATTATTTTCCTAGCTAATTTGCTACTTATTTCATGTTACCATTCAATATTGTAGTAATTTTGTAGCTAACTATTTTTACAAGAAATTAGCTACAAAATAACTATTAATTTTAAAATTAACCACAAAATTATTTTGTAGCAAATTTTAAATTTTCTAGTAGTGTATGTAGTATATTTATTAAGTCCCAACCATTGAAGTATGAAGACTCAAATACTCAATGGTTAATGAGACTTGTAGGCACTAATCTTCTAATTTACGTCACTCACACTACACTAATGGCAAACTCAACTTTTAAATCTACTATCTTAATTATATGAAGCGAACTTGAAAAGTTAGGAGCAAAGCGACAAGCAGTTGGATCGTCTAGCCAAGTTGGAGATTAGAAAGGCTAACATCACGTTTTAGTTCAATGCAATAGAAGCTGATAGGTGATAATTCTATTTTAAGTCCCCTAATAAGGTCTTAAGATGGGTAGAAAAGACTCTAATTTGTAGTTAAGAATCATGTATTGACTAAGATTTAGATTTCTAAGGTTAAATTAAGGAAAATACAAAGCTAGATTAAGTTGTTGATTTTAGCTAACAAAAAGAGTAGTCTCATTTTGCAAGTCAAACTGGAGTCCCGAAACACCCCAGTCGAGACTGAGACCGAATGTGTCTCGGCCAACTGAAAGCGTCTCGACCAGTTAAAGCCGAGACCGAGTCTGAGTCGTCCTGGCCAAGACAATTTTCTCTCCTGGCCGACTCCACATGGAGGTTTCATATGCTAGCTCCAGCCTGCTGACTCCAGCCAACTGATTTCGTCTCGGTCGGATGAAGCTGACTCTAGATAGAGGTCGTCCCAGCTGAGGTTGGAAGCGTCCTAGTCGAATGAAGCTGACTCTACAATTCTGACTCTATCATCAGCAGTTAGATGTCGACTCCTGTAGAGCCGACTCCATGTTCGAATCCTATCTGCTTGCCGAATCCAGATCGAATGTCGACTCCTATTTGGATGTTGATTCCAAACCGGAGGCCGACTTCAACTCGTGTGCCGACTCTGTCTCCACATACCAACTTTGTCTACATTGTTGAGTTCATCCCATTCGTCCGGATCCATCCCGGCAAGTGAAGACTGAATCTACTCCAACAATTCCAACACATGCCATTTAAGAAAACCGTTAGTTCAATCTGTTAATTTTGTTACGACAAGATAGTTGTTTCTGTTATTTCTGTTAGGAAGTAGTTAAGCTATACATGTATAAATAAAGACGTGTAACTCGTTCATAGGTTAGTGAGTAAGGCCTAAGGATAGCACGCAAAACACACGCAATCCATTACCCACTTCACTCCTCTTTGTTCAACGGTGCTTCAGTGATGCTCAGTCGATCGAGTGAGCGTAGGGCAGAGTTCAAGCTGAGTAGAGTTGCTAGAGATAGACTAACCAGGAAGGACAGATTCGTCTGTCCTCACAACACGCTCTAGAAGGTACCACCTCTCATGTTCTTTGTTCTCCTTTGGTTGAACACTGTAGCTATCACTAGCGATCGTCGTGGGAAGTTGAGACCATCCTTTCCCTGTATCCATTACATGTATCGGTATACTGTTAATCAATGAATGAATATGTTTTCCCTTACTATTATGAGTGTAATTTTTGCTTAGCTTAATCTGTTCTTGCTTGGCCACGAGAGTGTAAGGTAGGAATAAAGCATGTTAGTTTAGGGGCCGATCAGAACCACTTTATTCGATAGAGAACCTACATTAGCCAAGGGCGTAATCCTTGCCAAACTCGAGGCAGCGGTCGTGTAAGTCCTTAGGAGGCAATGGACGAATGTTGGGTGATTGTCCTAGGAAATTGGGTTGGTGAGGAGTTGCTTGCATAACAGGAACGGGAACCCAGAACCATCTTGTTGACAACTGTGGAATCAATACAATAACTATTTGTCCTTTTAATTGTTCTGTTAGTTGTAATTAATTATAGCTTACTTTTATCTTCATAGATAGTCCTTTAATTTTAGCACTTTACTTTACTAGCAAAACCCCATGTTTTATCTTTAATTGCTGAGTCCACATACTATAATGCTGGTTCTGCACCTTTTCAGCCCTTTTCACTAGAAATCATTAGAACCACGTGTCCTTGAGAGATATGACCTAGGTTGACCCTGTGCTACCCATAACATAGATAAATCTAGTATTTTGATAGGAGAAATAATGACCATTCTACATACTATCAATAGGCAAGCCAACATGTATTCCTAATCCATCATTTTTGGCTCAACTAACTAAGTTGAATGAAAATTTAGCCAAAATACAAGCTGAAATAACCATGCTTACTCAAGCGCATCAACCTATAACAGAAACAACTAATATGGATCGTGCTTCTGGCACTGAGTTTAAGGAAACTATTTAAGGTAGCTTGGCTCCAAAGGCTTGATCTTTTGCTCTTTTCCTCGTGCCTTATCATTTTGAACTATTTGGTTTGGGTATGTAAGCCTTGGTTTGCTATGACGATCTGCTTATAACTATCATGACCATTTCTTTTTATTTTTTGTACATGTCAAGGTAATGTTTCTTCAAATATCATGCATTTATACTCCTACTATGCTTGTTTTCATTTATGTCTCAAGCTAATATGCCCCTAACAACCATCACTTGGTTGATGATAAAAGGGTCTTCCTCAATGCATGATCGTTTATCTGATTTGGGTTTTTTTTTATGTTTAATAGGTAAGATTGTTTTTCACACCAAATCCTTTTTAGAAAAGCCTTTTTACACATGTGTTTATTGTAATGTCTAACTACCTTATCTTTGTTATGCATGTTGGAACATAAGTCTATGCATCCAAAATGACCTAAGTGTTTTGATAATAACAAACATTATGGAAATGAATAATAAATTATGGTTAACTAGAGTTCTCTAGATTTAAAAGAATTGTAGGCTACTGAACTTAAAGATTGGAACATATTCATTAAAGGGAAACTATTCTACTACGTCCATAAAGAGCACGCTATCCATAAATGTACTCACCATACTCATCGTACAAAAGAGAGATTCGCTGTCCAAAGGACGTGTTCATCATCCATAGAGAGACTCGTCATCTAAATGACGTATTCGACATACACAGCGAGAGCCACTGTCCAAAGGACGTATTCAGTGTCCATAGTGAGACTCATCATTTACAGGATGTACTTAACGTTTATAGAGGAGCACAATGTCCAAAGATGTAGTCAATGTCCATAAAGAGACTCAACATACAAAGACATAGTCAAAGGTTTATAGAAGAGCTCAGCGTCTATAAACGTGGTGATCGTCCAAAAAGGGACTTATCATCTAAAGGAAGTATTTACTTGTCAAAGAAGGACTCATCGTCCAATATGAGAGTTTAACATTCAAAGGACTTATCCAATGTTCATAGAAGAGTGTGACGTTCAATGACGAGTTCACAGCTAATAAGTGAACTTAGTGTCCAAAGACATTCCCGTTGTCAAAAGAAGAGATAATTGAAAATAGACTGATTGAATTGTTCCAATTAGGAAATATCTCTTGTAAAAGTTTAAAGTATTGCTTATCTTACTTATTTTATCTCATGAATTCTTTCACTTATATAAAGAGCTAGTTATTTTGATTCAACATTCAAATTTCTACCTATATACTATTTGAGAACGTGTTAAGCTTTCAGATTGACGAAGAACAATAACAAATATTTTGTATTACAAGTCAAGTTTGATAAAAGGAAGTCCAGATCATGACTCTCTTCAAAAGGAATCAAAAAAAGCTTTCTCACTTATCAAACAGTAGACAACATAGAATTCAAAGAAAAGTAGTTTTTTCCTTACACAACTTTTCTCTGTCTTCAATAGAAGTACTGCAAGAAACAATCACGTAGCATTTAATGCAGATTCATTCACTACTCATACAAAAAACAATGTTCAAATTTTTATGTGATATATAAAGGATCTATTAAGCTCAAAAGTACAACAAGAGGAACCACAATGCATACAATCAACAAAGATAAACAGTCTTACACTTTGGACGACTGTCTTGTAAAGCTTTATTTGCAAAACAAAGAAAAGTTTGTGCTCTATATTGTAAACACTTGTTGTATGAGTTACTTATCCTGTAAAAACTCTCTTTCAGTTAGTATGATAGCCTGAAGAGGCTAAGAGTCAAAGAATACTTGGATTTTTTGTAATCAAGTATTATAAGAGTTGTAATACCTGAAGAGGTAAAGAATACTTGTTTGTAAGTTAGGTAGACTTAGTAAAATTCCTTTGTGTTGAAGGGGTTGGATGTGCCTCTATTGAAAGAGTGAACCAATATAAACTCTGCATATTTTCTCTCTTACCTTACTATTGTCTTTCTACACTTCTTTGGACGATCGCTTTGGATGGTTCCTTTGGACAACTAGTTTGGACGCTCCTTTTTAGACTATGTGTTTAAACTCCTTTTTCAATCTTTTTTTTTATTAAAAACTTTAAAAAATCACATACACAATTCACACTACAAAAAATTTGATTTTTAGTGGGGTTATTATAAACCTTCACAAAATTGTATGATTTATGACAATTTCTTTAACTTCCACAAACTACAAAACAAAATAGGTTTTTAGCGACATAGTTTGTGGGGGTGTTCATAAACCTCCGGAAAAATATGCAATTTTTGACACTTGATATGACCACCACAAATTATTTTTTTTTGTAGCTTATTTTTTTTAGTTATACATTGTTTTAAATTGATATATGTTATTGTCTATTTTTTTTACTTAGTTTTGATTGTTATTTTACTTTATATAATTCTTAATTTATTTTTTTTTACTTTTTTATCTTTTGTCAATTTAACTTGCCCAAAAGATAAATCAAATTTAAGAATCATATTTTTTTTTATAAAAATCATGTTTATATGTATGTAATTTTTATTAGTAGTTAGTACTAATAAAAAATTATTAATATAACTTTTTAAGTAGTTATTATAAAAACACTACAAAATATTTAAAATTTAATATAATTTTTTAATACCAATAAATTTAATAAATGATCTATAGTTAATTTAATATTCAAATTTAGATTTATAATATAAGAATAGGTAAAAACATTTAAATAATTAAATATAACTTATTCTATTTTAACTAAAATCATATTCGTAATTTCATTTGAACATGCAATTTTGTAACAATGTATTTCCTCTTTTATTTGGATAGAGAAGGAAAAACACCACCTTAACCTCTCCATCACCAATAATATTTGTGTCCTATGCTTGCATCCTCACCACTTTCACTTTCTCTCTCTCCTTTGTGCTCGTGCTCGCTCTAACTTTGTCTCTGTTTGGTTCGTCTTTCTCCTTATCTCATCTCTGCATTTCTTCTCGCATCCTCACCGCTTTCGCTTTCTCTCTCTCTCTCTTTCGCGCTCGTGCTCGTTCTAGCTTTGCCTCTGTCTGGTTCGTCTTTCTCTCCATCTCATCTCTGCATTTCTTCTCTAATCTAGGGTTTGTTGGTTCAGATTTGGTCATTCATATGTGTTTTTTTATTTTAGGTAAGTATAGGTAAGCTTAATTTTGTTTTTGATTTTTGATCTTGTTTCTTAGGTAAGTTTGATGTTGGTTCTTTGGTACAATTTTTGTTATTATAAGCTCAATGTTGTTGTTACTCGTCCGTGGAGGAGAACTTATATCTTTGATTTTTGTTTAGTATCAGAATAGTTTATTTTATTTTTTATTAGGTTTAGTTCTGTTTTTTTTTAATAATGAGAAGCTTACTGTTTTGAGATTTTACTAATATTTGATGGGGAGAGTTTACTTCTTGACGTTTACCCTACCATTTATTTAAACTCTCATTAATTTCTCCTATTATCTTCAACTGTTACTTTCTGACAATGAATGGAACTGATATATATTTTTTTGTTCAAGGACTCACTACAACTCCAACTAGACCTGGTAATGTTTCTGTTGAAGGAGGACTTCATATATCATCATCAGAGGTACGGGTTAACTCTGTGCAGCTTATGATAGTTCAATTTAAAATTTGCTTGTTCTAAATACATCTTGAGGATAAATTTTGATTTGTTGTCAATATGAAGCTTTTTTTTTTGCACTATCAGTAAACCAGTTGATGTCATGCTACCTACTAAAATCCAATGTTGCGACACTTGTTTTCTGATATCATATAATTGTATTTAGTGTGGCTGTCTTTAGTTCTAAATAAAATGACAACATGTGGTATAATGAAAAATATATCAAGTGGATTTGAAAGGGTATAAGGTAGCTTTTTATGGATCAATTTATGTTTTTCCTTGTGAGCATTCTATGATTTACAGTTCTCACTGTCCTTAACATCAATGCCAATTGATATAGAAATCTGGAACCATTATATTGCAAACTAGATTTTTACTAAGAAAAATGCTAGCAAGGTTGAAATTTGTTGGGAATCACAAAATTATGTGGGGTCTCACATCTTATTTAATTAACCTCACACAATTTTGTAGTTTTCAATAAAATTTAGATTATGGATGGATAAAGGCCATGCAAGAAAAGCTTAATCAGTTCCAAAAGAATGATGTATGGAAATTGGTCTCTCCTCCAAAAGAAAAATCCATCATTGACACAAAATGGATATGTAGAAATAAATTGTTTAATAATGGTAAGGTTGTGCGAAATAAGGTTAGGTTAGTAGCATAAGGCTATTCTCAACAAGAAAGAATAGACTTTATTGAAACTTTTGCTCCTATAGCTAGGTTAAAAGTCATATGCATTTTATTATCCTTTGCATCTCATCATAATATGAGATTACATCAAATAGATATAAAATATGCTTTTTTGAATGACATAATAAATGAAGTTTTTGTGAAACAACCACCTAATTTTAAAAGTGATGTTTTTACAGATCATGTTTTTAAACTAAAAAAGGCTCTATATGGACTCAAGCAAGCACCTTCGGCTTGGTATGACAAACTAAGTTCATTTCTCAGACAAATGGTTTTCAAAGAGAAAAAGTAGACACCACTCTATTTTGCAAGAATTATGATTCGCATTTTATAATTGTGCAAATCTATGTAGATGACATAATTTTGTGTGCTACTGATGACTATCTGTGGAGAAATTTCTAAGTTAATGCAAAAGGAGTTAGAGATGAGCATGATTGCAGAATTAAAATTTTCTTATATTGCAAATTAAGCAAGCAGAAGATCATCAGTACAAATATGTCAAGGAGTTACTTAAAAAATTCAATCTTGAGGATTACAAAATAATGTCAACTCCAATGCACCCAACATCCATATTGAGTCTGGATGAGATAGATAAAAGGTAGACTAAATATCATATAGAGGTTAGAATATATCTTAGCAGCTAAATGTTGCTCACAACTTCTATAGGTCAAGCATCAACTAGAGGATTATGACATTTTTTAGAGTAACATCCCTCTTATTTGTGATAATACTGTTGTAATTAATTTATCTAAAAATCTCATTTAGCATTCTCGTGCTAAGCATATAACAATTAAACATCTTCCATTAGGAATTATGTTCAGAAAGGAATTTTAGATTTAAAATTCATCAATACTGAAAATTAGTTGATTGATATCTTTACAAAATCTCTTCCTAAAGATAAGCTTGTCCATATAAGGAATCTTCTTGGTATGATTTTTATTCTAGAATGATGTTTAAAATTCTATGGTTTAGACGTCCATGGTCAGTGTGTCCATAGCATGTGCGTCCAATGTATAACCAACCTTACTCTGTTCTTCCATTGCATACTTACATTTTTCTTATTTACAAGCTAAGTCAATGCATTTTATTTACCATTTTAACCTTTGTAAATCCCAAAAAATAATATCTTTTTACCATTAAATGTTCTTTTTTAGCGTTACAGTTTTAATAAGGGTTTTGAAAAATGTTTTATATACAAAGTCTTTTCATCTTCCTTTTTTTGCAAATTTCAAACCTTTTGCTCTCTACCTTTGCAAAAGCCTATTTTCTTTCACCTATTCACCTTAATCCCCCTTCACCATTCCAAACCATCGTCCATACCACATTGGACGTCTCTAAATCTAGTCCTTTTTCATCCATCCAACCTACCTTCCAAACACTTTTGAACGATACCACACAAATCACCCTCCAAACACCTTTAGATGACCCCATCATCTACGAGCCTATGGACTTCCTTGATCCTATCACCATCCTCAAAAAGGAATGGTCAATCTTTTTCCTTCAACAAATCAAGCCTAAAACTTATCCATCTACCCTTTAACCACACCCATAGAAAAACCTTCCCAAACCTTATCTCTTATCCATCAATTTGTGTTAGCCCTTCTAGGGTGCTCCCTCATCAAATTCCTCTAAAGGAATAAGGAGAGGATCTAGGTAGAAGCAAGATCCTTTGGAGTGTCGAAAAGAAAATCTTTCCACAAGATTTGAGGTTCTCTCCTTTGGATGCCTTAATGCCTAGATTTTATACCAATCTTGAAGAATATTTGATGGCAAAACTCATTAAAGGAAGCTCAACTTGGAGAGTTCAACTCTTCACTCCACCATCCTTTGTCATCAAGCCAACAACTCAGGTCTTGATACAACTAGACAAAATCTACCCAAGGCTCTTAATGGATGAAAAGAACAAAAATAAGGAGATGCGTGTCCTTAGACTTGCTCCCCCTATGCCTTGTATCTCTTAGTCATCCATATAAAGTTGCTCACTCGAGACTTGTCTGCTTTGACTTATCATGCTTTAGGAAGCAACTTAAATTTCTAAGAGAAGATGGCCTCCTCAATAACTTCAAATGGCTCTTCTCATTTGTTAAAGGAGTTGTAGACCTTCCACTTTGATGATTAGCTAACAGTGCCCATCAAAGAATCATTAGTGGATGAATTCAAACAACTTGGCCCAACAAACCCTCCAATTTCATTCTTTGTCCCCTCCTTCAACCTTATATATCTTAACCTAAAAACATCTCATCAAGCCTATCTTCACCCCTCTGACCCTCCTATCTCACCACACAAGCAACCACCACCTCCTCCAAACCCTTAAAAATAATTTTGTTCTCTCATGTTATTATTTTTTTTACTGTGATGATTATTCTTCCAATCTATTTTGTTGAAGGGGGGAAATTGTGTAAAGGAGAAAGAATCTGCATTTTTTTAATACATAAAAGTCTACATTTTTTTTTATATGATGTTTCACTTATCTTTACTACTTTATATATACTTTAATCAATTTATATGAATGATTTGATACATCTGTCATATGCTCTAATATAATAACATAAATCATATATGTATGTTCTGATATTTTTGCTTTGATCTATGTATTAAACTCTTATGCGCTGACGCGTTTAATATATGTTTCTCTTAACCATCCATTAACTTAAGGGGAACTAAAATAAAATAGAAGTTATATATCTTAGGGGTAGCTAGTAAAATAAATCACACGCTTAAAATGTTATATCCTGAAATCATCTTTCCCTATAACATAATTTTTGTCATCATAAAAAAGGAAAAGATTGTTGGAACATAAGTCTATGCGTCCAAAATAACCCAAGTGTTTTGATGATAACAAACATTATGAAAATAGATAATAAATTATTTTTAACTAGTGCTCTCTAGATTTCAAAAGAATTGCAAGTTATTGGACTTAAAGATCGAAACATATCGTTTAAGGGAAATTGATCTACTACATCCATAAGGAGCTCGCCATCCATAGACTTACTCATTGTCCAAAAGATGTACTCATTGTCCAAAAGAGAGACTCATTATCCAAAAGAGAGACTCATTATCCAAAGGACATGTTTAGTGTCCATAGAGAGACTCACTGTCGAAGGCATATTCAGTGTTTATAGTGAAACTCACTATCCAAAAAGACGACTCAACATCCATAAATATGGTGATCATCCAAAAAGGGACTTATCATCCAAATGATATATTCATCATCCAAAAAGGGACTCACTGTCCAATACAAGAACTCAATATCCAAAGAACTCCAACGTCCATAGAAGAGTGTGGCATCCAATGAAAAGTTCACTGTCAATAAATGAACTCAGCATCCAAAGATGTTCTTATCGTCAAAAGGAGAAATTGTCCAAAAGAAGAACGACTAAATTGTTCCAATTAGGAAGTATCTCTCATAAAAGTGTAAAATATTGTTTATCTTACTTATCTTATCTCATGAATTATTTCATTTGTATAAAGAGATGATTATTTTGATTCAATGTTCAAATTTCTACCTAATATATTATTTGAGAACGTGATAAACTTTTAGATTGACGAAGAACAACAACAAATATTTTATATTGCAAATCAAGTCTAATAAATGGAAGCCCGAATCATGACTCTCTTTAGAAGGAACCAACAGAAACTTCCTCACTTATCAAATAATAGATAACACGTAGAATTCATAGAAAAGTAGCTTATTTCCTTACTTCTTTATGCTTACTTTAGTTTTTTATACTCTTACCATGTGTATGGGTAACTAAATCTCCTTTTAAGGGTTATGATGTAATTTGTATTTGGAACCTTTTTCCTTTTGAATGCAATTTTCTATTTTTCTTCACCTTTCTAATTAAATTATTTTTTTATTCTAATATGTTTGTAAAACATTGATAACTAGTTGCATATTTAAAACAACTAATTAGTGGTGACCGCACTATAATTAGTTGGTGGACTAATAAAATGATTGGTTATAGAGAAATTGCATGACCAATCTCTTTCTTTAGATTTCTGATTCATTTAACTATTAATCAACCTCTATATTTCTAATGTTTGCTTGATTGAGTTTGTTTTTCTATATGATCAACTAAGAATCATCCTAGGTTAAAGAATATTGGAAGTACTAGACCAAGATGTCCTACTAGAATTAAGAGGTAAAATCAATAACAAGGGAAGATAGATTTAGAAAGTTGTATGAAATTAGGATTGAGGAGGAAATCATAGATGAAACCACATCCATTAATTCAAATTTAAATTTCAAATTACTCACTTTATTGGCATTTATTTTCTTAAATAAATTCGTTTTCAAACTCTTAAAATTTGGTTTACTTAAGCTGCATGATAATTTCCTAAAACTAGTAATTACTTACACTAGTCTCTATGAGTACGATATTTGAACTCAAGTCGATATTGCTGTAATAGAGTATGCTTGCCTTTAAACACATTCTCAAGTGCATCAATGACCCTTTGTAGTGGGTCATGCCTTACATCCTTTAGTGTATTTCACGCAATTGGATAAGATGGTTGGCCAAAAATAGTTATGTCAATGTATCATCCATCTCATTTTGAGGCTTGACTTGTGAGAGCTGCAAGTGCCTTTATGGACTTCCTCCATTATTCCTATGACTTTGTGTGAGTTTAGAAATTCTAATAGTAATATGTCAAGTATCTTTTTGTACAAGTCATTGTCCAATAACACATATTTTAGATCCTTCGTCTTTAGGGTGAAGTTACCTTTAGTTGATCGGTCTATTAATAAATAGGTTGTTAGCTCCTTTCTTTAACTAGGTTTCAGATGTAGAAAGATATACAAAAATCATGTATGGCCAATGATATATAGGTTTCTTTCAAGACTTAAAGTTCTTTGAAACTTAAGGTATGTTGAGCAAGGTCATTGACCTCTTGGTTTCACCCTTGGTATATATGACACCTTGACATCCATGAAATGATTGAGCAATTGGACAACCTAAGCTATTTGATATCATTAAATATAAGAATGAATTGTTAAATGAGAAGTAATTGAAGATAAAAAAGATATATAAAAATTTTAATTGATATGATATGATGACTAAGACAAAACCAAACAATAAAGTTGAACATTGTTGTCAAGGTGTTGGTGCAATATTGTATACCAATTATGTTAGTGGTAATTAACAATTGTGTATATTAGGAGGTTTAATTCTTGAAGACCACCACTATCATTAAAAGTGGTGAATGCATTTGGACAATGAACCATTATTATATACTTTCTCATGAAAAATTGCATTTATTTCATGAATGAATTATATCCTTTCATTCCCTACAAATAGTGAGACTTGTGAAGATGTAAAATATTCCATACCATTCTATGTCATCTCATCCATTTGATAAATGGTCTTTGAGAGAAATTGAGAGAGTTCTATATATTTCTCTTTGAGAGATAGTAAGAGAGTTCTATATTTTTCTTTAAAAAAGAGAGAGTTGTGTTTCTACCATACTTAGTGAGAATTGAAAGATAATCACTTGAGAGTAGGATTTTTAAGTGACTTTGAGAATGAGACAAATTTTGTAATCCTACTTTTATAATAAGATCTTTTATTAGATTAAGTCTTGTGAATTTTTCTTACTTACATTGAGAAGATTTTTTTCATAAAAATTTTGATATTATTTTTATTTTCTTTACACATTTTAATTTTCACATGGTACCTATTTTGTGTTCATTGGAAAAAAAAAATTTAGTTGGTTATTTCTCAACAAAATAGGTTTTTGTTGCATTTCAAATTAGTGAATTATTTATAAGAAAACAACTATTTATTTACGAAGATACTGAGTATCTTTACACGTAAGTGTTAAGTTTCAAGCTCATATACAATTTACAATATACTAGTCAAGTCAATGCTGCAAAACTCGCATCAGTTGATTCGATGCACCGGAACCTTGCGACGAGATGATAACACTTCATTTAATTGTGCAATCTGAAATAAGAGTTGGCTAATCTTCTGCACCAACAAAGGATAATGTTATTCAATGTTAATACCTCATTTTGCAAATAAGAGCAGATTATGCAATTAAATGTACAACTAAAAGTACTAGACTTAACTACTACAACAATCTACATTTTATATAAATAACTTCAAGATAAATTAAGAGTGAAGATATTAGTGTACCAATGAAGATGGACCTTAAAAGAGAGAGAGAAGAATTCCTTTAAATTGAGTTTGTATCTAAAGAAAATAATTATGTGTGCAAGAGGATAAAGTTTAGATCTATATATAACCATTACTTAAAAATCAATGAGTAATTAATAATGTTTTCAAAAATGTGATTGATCATTCAACAAGTAAAGATATATGATATCCATTAGTTCAATTGTGGGACAACCATTGTAAAATAAGTTATATTTTAATATGATTGTACTCTTACATTAACTTATCAATATCTATTTATAATAATTATAAATTGGGAAAGTTGATTTCAAATGTCTTATATACTTTTAAGATTTTTTATTTTTTACATGCGAATCTATAAACATAAAATGCTTTGTCCAAATAATAAAATATCTAAATAATTATAAAGAAATGGGACAGTAAATTTTTGAACAAATTGGATTGGGTTAAATTAAAATAATATGGTCTAGCCATTTTGACATATCATAGTCAAATTTAATTTGGGTTAATTATTTTTTTTTTAAGAAGGTCAATAAGGATTATACATCTGAGTCTTTTGTTTAAAACAGTCGTAACTTAGGTTTAATTATTAGATTTCTCATATTAATAAGTAATAGGTAAATTCTATTATAAATTCTTATTAAAATTGATCTTTCCTAACATTGCAAGGGAATGGGCTTTTCTCCTTATCTAAATTTTCATGTATAAAAAATATTCTTTTAGGAAAAGAAATAATTGTTACAGTTATATATATTTTCAATTCCATAAATGATTTTTTCTATAAAAAAAAGTTGTAGTTTCTTAAAATTAGTCTTAATGAATTTAAATAAATTAATCTAATTTAACCCTAATTTACATGTTGTAAATTATTTGGGAACTGCATCAAATAGTTTCTTTTTGATGAACTTCTATTAACTTCCATAGTTTCTACTGAAGCATTTGACGTTAATTATCACTTAAAATCAACTTATATTTTACTTTTGAAAATGACTTTTTTTTTAAATTAAATTTTTTTTGAATGATTTTAATAATTAATTTTGTCATTTTTAATATGGACTAACTCAATCATTGCGAGTGAGTATTTATCCAGTTGGTTAGATATTTACGTATTTAATTTAATTTATTTTAGAAAAATAATTAATTCCTTTTAATAATGTATCGATCGAGAGAATTTTTCAAAAAATAATTTTTTTTTTATATTTAAACTATACCAATCATACTGCTGGTCAAATCAAACTAAAATATATTTTTGACACACCATATGTATTTTTTAGAAAAAAAATGTTTTTTTTTAAATTATAAATTATTTTTTACTAAAAAAATCCGGTTTGAGTCCGAACCACTGCCAGCAACAATCTTAGAAAAATATTCTCTAATTTTACTTTTTAGTTATAAAAGTATCACCATATTTTCCGTAACTACTCCATGATCCTAGTTTTACTTCCAATTCCAAACTTCCAGATTGCATATTACAAAAAACTTCCTAAACTGATAGTCATGCAGAAATACCATAAAATTCTGGAAATCGATATATTCTCATGCTCATGCACTTTCTATTATATTATTTCTTCCTAACAAAAATGGTATTATCTTTAGAGTTTAATTTAATAGTATATGGCAATTTTTCTTATTTTTTTTTTATTTAAGCTAATAGAAAAAATCTTTATACTCACCTCATCTTTCTCTCCAAGAAGATAACTCCAACGATCCACCACGTTCTGCCGACCAACCCTCCTCCTCCGCCGTCGAATCCCCACGTAAACCAGCGACACCAACACCGCTGCCGCCGCCGCCGCTCCGGTCACGTGCGCAAATGACCAAAACACCCCCGTACACATTGCCCAATTACTAACTTTGGAAGACACGCCAACAACGCTCTCTGTCATAGCCTCCAACCGCAGCTTTAACAGCTTCTTGCCCTCGTTAACCACCCGCTCCCGCCAATCCGACGGCGGAGACGGCGCCGGCACACCGTCTCCATCGCTCGACGCCGTTAACGGCGAGGAAGTTCCGTCTTCGGGGTCCGTTATTGTCGTTGGAACGATTTGTAACAACGAGAGTTCGTGGTGGGTGGGACTTGGAGGGTCGTCTGTGGAAGAACCTTGGTCACCAACGAGGTAGTTTTCGTTTATCACTACCATGTTCCATTCAGAGGTTTCGGGAGAGTGTTCGATTTGTTGCCACTCGTCAATGTTCTCTCTGTGTTCCATGTTCCCCGAGTTTTTGCGTAGAACTAACTCGTCCGTAAGAGCTTCTGCATGTCTTAATCTTACTTGAAAAATATCTATATAGAAGAAAACTGAAAAATATCTCGGGTTCAATTTTTCTGTTTTTTCTATTATTTGTGATAAATAAATAATTAGTGCCTTATGTTTAGAGGATATGGTGGGCCCGGACTTTATAGGATTCATCTGAAACTATCCTCCTGTTAGTCCAAACAGACATGCCCATTTTCTATGGTATAATTTGATGGAAAATTCGAAATTGCTCTTTTGTAGGAGATAATAATTTTTAACTTTCCATGGTTAAGTTGAAGGAGGAAAAGGGAGCACTCGGTAAACGAGAGGAGCAGGGTTGAGTATTCACTTTGTTTTATTGATGCAATCATGCAAATGCAACCATTTAGTGCCAAAGGATGCATCTTGAACATGAAAGGAGCAGCAGTATCACCTGAAGTGCTCAAGGGAGTGTGCTTACTTGTTGAGAAGAGTTAGAAGAATAGCATGAGTGACAGTCTTTATAATTTATATAATTAATATATCATAGTTTCGGCCCACATTGAGGAGTTGAACTGGGAGAAGCTGTATGGCTTTCTATAAAAGACACCGAAAAGTTGAACTTAACTATCTAGGCTCACCGGTGCTTATGCGCGATCATGAAACCACAGTGTTGTGGTTGTGGTGACATTGTAGTTATGTTGCATTTTCTTGACTGAGTCAGATGGTGAGTCCTTGATTGACATAATAACTTCTTCATGACTGTGAGGTTGCATGTTTGGCCTACCACTTATCAAGGGATCACATTTATTGACAAATCTTATGTATGAACTACCTTCAACCTGTGACATCTTAGATTTCTTCCTCTTGGCAAACAATTTGTTGAGTTTATGGAGAATTAAATGTTCTTAACTCTATGCCCAGCGATTTAATGCACCAAAGTGAACTTAGGATGGTTTTCCCCTTTCACTGCTTATGCTTCTTGCAGTGAAGTAGTAGCTAAGAAAAGTCATAATTGCTCAAGTGGGGCTACCACACTTCTGATATAAACTTTTTCATAATCTTCCGTAATGAGTTGACAGTGAATTCTTTCATGTTATTTTATTTACACAAAATTAAAAGTAATACTCTTTCTTGTTCGAGATTTTGAGCTTTATGAATATCTTTAGGCTAACTTAAATAGTTACAGACAAATGTTTGAAACAACTCATGAATGTCTGCATTAACCTGCCTTTCTTATAGCATTAGTTGAATCATCAATGAGGTTCATAAGCACACATAAAGATGATAAATAACATTACTGCAGTTTCCGTAGCATATGGTGGTAGTTGCAGAAAAAGCTTTAAGCCCTGAAGACATCACTTGCGGGAAGGCAGCCTTGGAAAACCAACAAGAAAAAATAAATTTCAATAAGTTGAATATTGTTTTAGCAATCCCACGAATTGGCAAACCCTTGGAATTCTTGAATCTTGATTCTAAAGGGAAAAATTTTGATTTTGGATATACTGACAACCATTATTCCAATGACAAAAGAGTTAGATATAAAACCAATATTAAGCCTTCACCTAATAGTTGCATTTGATATCTTTGGCCGGTGATCCTATAAGATGTTGCTTTAGTTAAGGATAATTATGATGTTAGGTTTTGTCGAAATTTTGAAGAAGAAAATCTGGATGTTACATGATCAAAAGGATTAGAACATTCAGCTCAAGAATGAAGGTAACATCCATGGTCTTTCTAATGTTTTGTCATGCTCTGGTTCACTGTGTTGGAATAGACATATTAATAAAGGTGCATATATTGGGTTGGTTTGACTAAGCAATTTGTGTTAGGTTCAATAAAGTTGAATGGAAGACATCCAAAATAGTTTGAATTTATACTTCCTATAGATGTATCATTATTCAGGAAAAGCCTGTGGCTGTGGTTGACTTTTGTCAGTGGTAATATAATCTTGATGACTTGGTAGAAATTTCCATTTGTAACATTAATCTTTATTTTAGGCAAGGATCTTTAAATTGACTCTGGAATCTAACAATGTTAATGTCATTTTATCCATGAGAACATGAGATGTTCTGCCTTAGTGTTATGCAGTTTATAAATGTATATGAACCAAAGCATGAAACTGCAGGGAAATTTTGGTTTATTGTGCACAATTCAATGATTTTTTTCTAGTACTCATGCACTTCATTGCTATGGGAGTTTTTAGGGGGAGGGGGGCTAAATTTGCTACAGAAGAATGGGTTACATCACTTAGGTTCTTGACTACATCTTTAAAATTTCATGCACTTCGGTTCTTGTGATGTTAACACTTTAAAAACATTGCTGTTTACATCGGATACATTTCTCTTGGAATTACAACTACATGCAGTAAAATGGAATAAACTATAAACAAACTAGGTTTTATTGGATTCCTCTTGCTGGAATTACAATTACGTTACAACTGATAAAACAGTCTAGTACGTAAAATTACATGAAAGAAAAGCATAACACTGCCTTGCAGTATTCACTAAGATTCTTTTGTTGTCATGCAATATTCATCTCCACTTGTTGGCGTGAAAAATAAGACGTGTGAAATTAATAAAATGTGCAGAATGGATGATGGATGGACTTACTTGATTGACCGCAGGTGGAATTGTAGCAAAAGAGAGTAGATTTTCGAGCTTCTTGCGAGAGAAGTTGCTCACTCCAATTGTTTTTGCAAGGCCCAGTTTGTGACACTCTTCCATTGCTACCGACACCCCCTTTAAGTCAAATGGCACAAGGCACTCCTCAGAATAACGGACATCCCGCTTTCCAGGCTTCTCACCCATGGGCCAATGAATTAAATAAAGGTCCAAATAATCTAATTTAAGAGACCTGTTTCAATTTAGGATTCGACAAATTTCAGATACAATTCTATATATTTTTCTATTAGAATTAAAATTTTACTTTAGAAACCTATATTGACCAGTTTAAATGTTTATTATATGAATTATCAAAATAAATTTCAATTCTAATTATAAAATATCATCAAGAAACATGGTAAAAATACTCCAGAAAAAACTGTATATCTGAATTATAAAGTAGTAAATGGGTGAGGATATATAAATACTTTGTAAATGCTTATCATTTCTATTTGTCACTTGTCTTATCACATCCTTTTATTTTATTTCTATCTCTCATCTTATCATATCTATTACCTATTGTATCTCAAGGTTATAAAGTAGTAAATGAGGGGTGATATATATAAATACATTATTAATGCTCATCATTTCTATCTATCACTTGACTTATTTCATCTTTTTATTTTAAGTAGCCTCTTCTTTATTATGTAATCTTTTCAGGCTATCTCAACAACTATATTGACTTTTTTGCAAATAACCAACTCACACAATGAGTGTATAGCTGTTGGAGATATTGTAAATATCTGATAAGATATGATAGGTAACCAATTAAGACGTTACCTATTAAGAGGTTACATATATTTAAATATCTTATTAAGTGGTTACAAATATTTAAATATCTCGTTAGGAGATCACGAAAATCTCATATTATCTAGTTATCTTTTAATTTGTTATTATTTTATCTTTAGGTAGTTGGCATTTACCCTATAAAAAGGGATATTAGAAATTGTATAATTCAATTCAATTCAATCAATACACAATTTCTTTTATTTCCAATTTGGTATCAGAGCTCCAGATCTTGGAAGCTCTGTTTTTGCTACCTCACTTCAGTGAACTGCCACCCTCTGACAAGATTTACATGCTAGTGCAAGACTAGTCAAAATCCTCTTTGTTGTTCCCAACTATCGGTGATAATGGCATAAGATAAATTCATTACCTTGAGACCTAATGAACTTCCAAATTTGGTGAGTTCTTATTGCCTTGACGGCCGCAATTATCTACAATGGGCATAATATATTTGTACTACTCTTAAAGGGTGCAAGAAGTTAAGTCATATTGAAGGAAACGACCCACCAAGAGATGACCCAAAGTTTGAAGCATGGGATGATGAGGATTCTCTCATTATGACATGGCTATGGAACTCTATGACTCCGGAAATAAGTCGAAATTATATGTTTTATTCCTCCGCACATAAGATATGGGAGAATCTCATTGAGACATATTCAATGAAAGAGGACTCTACTGCTTGTTATGATATTGAAAGCAAAATCTTCAACTCTAGACAAGGAACCCTCTCCGTAACAGAGTACTATGGGACTTTAAACGGGTTATGGATCGAGTTGAACTATTACCAAGGATTGAAGATGTGCAAAGCTAATTCTATTACACATACTAGGCTTGTTGAAAGGAGGAGAATCTTTAAGTTTCTTCATGACTTGAATTTTGAATACGATGCTATTCGGGTTCAGATTCTAGGTAAGGAGAAGCTTCCCTCATTGTCTGAAGTATTTTTTATTGTGCGGAGTGAAGAAACTCAACGATCAATCGTGCTTGATAAAGGAAACTCCAACACAGGATCTGTAATGGTGACAGGAAAAGACGCCACAAAAAGATTAACCTCAGAAGAAAAACCATTCACAAAGAGTAGTCTGGAGAATACTGTGCGTATTGCAAACGATCAGGACATACTAAGGACACCTGCTACAAGCGTTATGGAAAGGAGAAAGTTCTTGAACAAATGGATGAAAAGAAAGGCTCAACTCAAATGTGGGTGAATCAAACAACCTCCAATAAGGAGAATGGAGTTGAACATCCTTCTACCTCGCAACTTGACCAGGATATTCAAGCCTTTATTAAGGAGGAGATGGACCGCCTTCAAGCCCTCCTAAACTCAACAAGTAAGCCTCTTGGTTCATGTGGTTTGACTATGAATGGTAAGAGTTCCTTCAATATTTCTGGTTCAGTTCCACAAAGCATTTGGATCCTTGATTCCGAGGCAACAGATCATATGAGACATCATACTGTAAAGTACCCAAAAGACAACTTATTACTATTGCTAATGGAGATCATGTTCCTATTGCTGGATCTGACAACGTCCAACTTCACTCCTCTTTATCTCTACACAATGTTCTTCATGTTCCAAAACTAGCTAACAACCTTACCTCCATTAATAGACTTATACAAGATTGGAATTGTGTAGTGACATTTTTTCATTCTCATTGTGTTATTCAGGAACTTACAACGGGGTGGACGATTGGAGTTGCTAAAGAGCAAGGTGGGTTATATTACTTACAACATACAAAGATAGGTAACAACACCAATAAGGAAGAATTGCCTTCTAGTCAACAGGCAACCTCAGAAACTTGGGCAGCTTCTCAAATTTGGCTTTATCATAAATGTCTTGGACATCCACCATTTGGGTTACTTAAGATAATGTTTTCACATTTATTTACAAAAGAGTCTGTCGAGTCCTTTAAGTGTGATATTTGCCAGTTTTCAAAACACCATCGTGCAACATTTTCTCCTAGTAATAATAAAAGTCTTGAACCTTTTGACCTCACTAATTCTGATGTGTGGGGGCCAGCTAGTAACTCTATATCAGGGGCTAAGTGGTTTGTATCGTTCATTGATGATTGTACCCGTGTGACATGGATATTTCTTATGAAACACAAATATGAGGTTTGTCAAATATTTGTTGATTTTTTCCATCTTGTCAAAAACCAATTTAATAAATCCATTAAAAGACAATGGTCAGACAATGGTACCGAATTTGTAAATCTTGAGTTCTCCAAGTTTCTTAAAGATAATGGTGTGGTTCATGAATTGACATGTGTGAATACTTCCCAACAAAATGGGGGTGTAGAAAGGAAAAATCGTCACCTCCTTGAAGTTGTTAGAGCCATCATCTTCCAAATGTCTGTTCCTAATGTATATTGGGGAGAAGCCGTCCTAACTGCCACCTATCTCATCAATAGGTTATTCACTCGCTATGAATGCTTGAATAGAGTCTAAAACTCAGGTATTGTTTCAGGTTATGGTGTTTGCTGGTGTACATTTAAATGAAATAGTTTTAACATCATTCAGGTAGATGTTTTGAACATCCAGGTTATGATTTTTCCACTATGGTTTTTTAGAAGATGACTGTGAAAACACCTGGAACACCAACTTCAAAGATAGATAGGACACCTATATCAACCCCAGGAGAGGCAAGAGCTAAGGAAGAGAAGATTGTGGTCACAATAAGGCTTAGGCCTTTAAACAGAAGGGAGCAATTGGCCAAAGATCAGGTCGCATCAGATTGCATCAATGATTATACTATTGTGTATAAACCACCAGCACATGATCGTGCTTCTCAACCAGCATCATTTACTTTTGGTATCAATTTAAATTGTTCATCTTGCTTTGCTTTTCTTACTCGTTGTTACATTTCATAGTTCCTTTTATTCTTTTCTTAAAGTCATTAATTTTTTTTAAATACTTGTTTACATAACTTTTCTCCCTACAGATAAAGTATTTGGCCCTGTTTCTTTAACTGAGGCAGTGTACGAAGGAGTACAAAAAGTCGCATTATCTACATTAACAGGCAATAATGGTATTATTTCAGATATTTGAATCTTTGTCATAACCCTCCCTTCTGATTTGTGAGTCTGTTGAGGACTCTCAGCATTACATAACCATTGCATGCTCTTATTTATTGTAGCTACATTTTTTGCTTATGGATAAACTAGCAGCAGAAAGACATACACAATGAGAGGAATAACGGAGAAGGTCACCAGTGATATCTACCAGCATATTGTGAATGTAAGTGTAGAATTGGATTCTAATTACTAGATAAGGATAATATTCTGTTTAATTTTAATTCTAATGCATGTTTTGAAGGTTGTTAAATTGGGACTAATTTTTCAATCGATATCTTTACAAAATCCTGAAAGAGATTTCACTATAAAAATTTTTGGACTAGAAATATACAATGAGAATGCAAGGGACTTGTTAAATTCAGAATTTGGTCGCAATTTGAAGCTTCTTGATGATCCAGAGGTAATATCTCAAATTTTCTCCATTTCTAATTAACAAGCACACAATTCAGTTGTTTTCATGTCTTGAATTTGGAATATTTGATATCCTGCATCATCCTTAAAAATATTTTAAAGTTTTTTCTTTTTGTTTTTTTTACGAGTTAGCAATTCAGTAGCATGCTTTTCCTGACTTTTGGAATTTTGTGTATTGTATTGTAGAAAGGGACTGTGGTCGAGAAATTAGTGGAAGAAACAGCCAAAGATGACAAGCACTTGAGACATTTGATCTGCATTTGTGAAGGTAGGAAGCTTTCTTGGCTTGCATGAGTTATATACCCGTTTCCTTACTTGAACAATTTAATATATTGAGATTCTTCTATTTGGCAACTCAAAGGCGGGTTGGTGAAAGTGCTTTAAATGATAACAACTCACGATCTCACTAGTTAATAAGATTGGTTAGTGATGATAATAGTACAATTATTAAGATCCTATTTTCCGTCTTTGCCTCTCATGATTAATATGGAAACAATTTTTTTTCTTCCTTTTGGTATATTGTAGATTATTCAAAGTACTCTTCGTGAAGAGGAAATTGTGTGAAAATCTTTTGTCGTAACCTTGGTAATTAATGTTTTTATTGAAAGGCGAAGGAAGATACCCTTATTATAAGTTTATAAAAAAAATGAAACATTTGAAGATAATGCACTATTTTAGATGTTTTTGTACCATAAATAACTTGTAAAGAATATTATATAATTTATGTCATCTTAGAAGGAAAAAGGAAAATTTTAATTTATTATCCTATAATTACTTGTATATATATATATATATGAGTTATTTCAAAAAAAATTAATTAAGAGAAAGCAAGTTATTCCAAAAATAACTTCAAAAGAGTTTCTCTTTTATTTTCTTTAATAAATATTTTTAGGAAAAAAGAGAAATAATATAAAAAATTAGAAGTTAACATTTTAAAAAATATTACAAGCTATTAAAAAAATTATTTACTAAAATAGGTCAAACAAAATTTGTAGTTAATAAAAAAATTAAAAACTAGCTAAAATAAGACATGAAATATAATCAACTAATGTTTAATACAATGTTTAAATAAATTATTATCAAATTAAAAAAATAATTAATATAAATTTGAAAACGACAAGGGAGACAGGGCCTGGGCATACCGTCTGGCGTCTGACATGTCAGGGTGGCAGGGCTTAGACATAACGTTTTGCAACTGATACATCCCTAGCAACCTTTGTCGTGTTGTGCAGTACCTTGGTACCAAAAGTCGCGTGGTTGATCCTGTTGTTAAGGTGACCTCAGGAGCGGTGTATAAAAGGGCCCAGAAACGAAGAAAGAAGGAGTTTTTGGGAGGTCGAAGAGTTTTGGTCGAAAAGTTTGGGATTGAAAGTACGGAGAATGAAAGGTGATAGAAAGCTTACCTTTGAGAGCGAAGACCTTAAGTTGGAGAAATCCCGAAGATCCGACAAAGAACTTGAGAGCAATCGTTCCTAGAGGAGACTGATCAAGAGCAGATTCTTCAAACGTAAAAAGGGGACCTTGGAGGAAGAAAGAGTATCTCAATTTTGAGAGAGCGTGAGAACTAGCAGATCTCTGGAAGAGAGGCGGAAGGAGTTCGTCCACTCTACAATGAGCAAGAAACCCTTGGATACATGGTAAGATCTTCTCCTCTTGCATCTTCATGCAAACACTACATTTTGAGGGCTATCCTTATTGGCTCTTGTTGAGACCATCCTTACTGGCTCTATGCCGAGATTACTCAACTAGCTCTATGCTAAGATCACGTAACCAGCT
The DNA here is from genome assembly GCA_025330945.1 of Mucuna pruriens. Lineage (NCBI taxonomy): Eukaryota > Viridiplantae > Streptophyta > Magnoliopsida > Fabales > Fabaceae > Mucuna > Mucuna pruriens. Next base: position 468,117 of record JAENHJ010000227.1, read on the forward strand.
CTATGCCAAGATCACCTAACCAACTCTATGTCAAGATCATCTAATGTCGAGATCATCTAATTGGCTCTATGTCGAGACCACTTAACAAGCTCTATGTCGAGACCATCCTTACTCTTGCCAAGACCATTCTTACTGGCTCTATGCCAAGATTACTCAATTGGCTTTATGCCAAGATCATCTTAATCGGTTCTACGCTGAGATCACTCAATTAGCTCCAAGCCGAGATCATCCTACCCTTTAACCATATCTGCCTCCAAGAATTACGTGAACTTTGATTTCTCCATGCAGTAGGAGATACGTAGGAGCAAGAGACAACTTTTGTCAAGTTAACCATTCAAAAAACTCCAAAAACATTCTCTATCCATTCCTTATAAATATACTTCATTTTTAGAAAGGTATAAATTGTAATGTAAGAGTCATTTAATGCATTTAGTTAGGGTAACTATCACGTGATAGGCGTGTTGGGATACTTGGTGATCCCTACGCGTAACTGACTTCGAAACTCATTCTTTGATTCAGACTTGTCTTATCAGGTTTCTTGACGTTTTCTTCCATAAAAATGTCGGTGGCGACTCCAACTATGCCAAGTCGATCTTGGCACTTTGATCATGCCGACTCAAGTCTGCCTCCAATTGTCGAGTTGGTCTTAGCACTTTATTGGCCGAATTGATTCTAACTCCGCATTCCTTGTCCCATTCCCAAAAGGGACTTAGATCCCAAACATAAACATTTTTGACACATCATCGCAATCTAAGTCGCGACACTTTTATTAATGATTTTTATCATTAATTAAAAATTCAGTTACGTATAATGATTTTTTTTTTTACATGATCAGTCATTTAGGAATATACTATCGATATAAATATAAAAAAGAAATGTTAATGTTATCAAAACTGAGATTCCAAAAAAGAAAACTTTAAAGTAAAAGGAAAATTTGTAAAAAATTAAATAATTTTAAAATAAAAAATACAAAATTAAGTATTAAATAATTATTATTATTAAATATGTTTTTTATCCTTCAAATTTGAGTCAATTTTATTTTCATTTTTCAATTTTGAAATTATATTTTTTAGTCTTTATATTTCAAAAGTAGTTTGTTTTAATATCTTGTGTTGAGTGATAAATAAAGTATAAGTTATCATTTATTACATATGTATAATAAAAAATTAAAAAATAATTTTTTTTTCAATATTCTTTGATTTTCAAATAGATAAATGATGACTTATATTTTGTTTGTCATATAAAATGAAAGATTAAAATTAATTATTTTTAAAATGTAAAGAAAAAATGATTTTAAATTTAAGGAATGAAAAATAAATTTTTTACAAATTAAAAGAATAAAAACATATTTATTCCTAATAGTAAAATGATGAAATAATTAGTAAAATGATAGAGTAAGATAAATCCTCGCAAGATAGATTACAAACTCTTAAGAATTTGTAATATGCAAGTAAACTTTAAATGAACCAACCTTTATTTAGGTAAACTTCCATTTAAAAAAATATATATCACATTTTAAAATTATTTACACAAAATAAAGCAACAACTTGTAAGATAAATAAGAATAAGCGAGTGCAAATAACATTCTAATATAATTAAATAGTGCTCGGCAGCAGATTTCAGTTTATCTATCGTACAAGCATCATGGGAGGGTATATGCTTTTGTGACTGATAAGGGGTGATTTCTACAAGGTTTTTGACATTGACAAAAGGTTCTGATAAGCCGGAAACTAATCTTACTTTATTATTTACCATGAGGGGGACATGAGCTTTAATGCTTATACCATCTGCGTGAAGGAATAATAGATAAACTGAAAGCACAAAAAACATACATTTTTCTAATTTACTAACTCTACTAGATTGATCGTAAGGGAAAATAACATTTGAAAATTTTGAAACCTTAATTCCGATTCTGTTTCTTATCTTTTTTGCTCCCTCTATAAACTAGGTAAATTTTCTTTTAAGTCCAAGTTACACAAGAGGTTTGTATTGAAATAAAATAAATAGATAGATAATGTTACGGAGTCGTACAATCATAAATAACTATTTGATAATAATTATTTTACATTTTAAAAAAAATTATCTTTTGTTATCTTGTTCTAAATTCATGGAGAAATTAAAACTCACCCCCTCGAGGCTAACCGTGGCGTGGATAAAAGATATAGTCCAATTTTTAATTACTTCAAATATAAAACCTTTAAATGCTACATATAACGGCACGCAATATTTTCATATAAATTCTTTTGTTTCAGAGAATGCATATATAAGACAATTTTTTAGTAGAGTCCGGTAAGTTCTATTCAAGTGATACTTTCATGAGCATTTTAAGACTTTAAACAACTTACTTGTTACCAAAATTTTACTATTATATATAATTTTTTTGATTTCAATATACAATAAATTACATTTGATGTTTTATATACCACATTTTTCATTATTATTATGATATCTAATTTCTGTTATGAAATTTTTGAAATTTACCTAGATCTATGTTTTAGTCTTGGTGTACTTCTTATAACATTTTTTTTTTCTCTTTTCTGGATTAGACATATTTTTATTAGAGTCACTCTAAAAATTACATAATTCAATGTTAAATTAAAAATAATCTAACATTTACTCGTATAGAATAACCTGCACCAGTACGATCTATAGCTAATGATATTACTAATTACACGCCTGTATGTTTCAACAGTTTTACTGAGAGAAAGACAATAAGCCAATGCAAAAGTCAGTCTCCTTGTGAAATACGTCTTGTAATCTCCCCAAGAATGAAAGAGAAAGCTCTGTACGGTTCTAAACTTTGTTTTTAAAGAAAAGAAAAAAAAAAGGTAAAAAAGAAAGCCGAATTAGACATGGAACCAAAGGGAAGGTACATGCATTACAGGCCCCAAAGATCTCACTCTCAACTACAGAGCTTCTCTACTGAGTTTCTTATAAATGTGTGCGGTCTCCCATGCTGCTATGCACCAAAGCAAAACCAAGCCTTGTGAACAAGAACATGGCCAGCAAGAGAAAAAGATGCCAAGGTGAAGGAGGGGAAAAGAGCAGTGAAGAAGGGAACATTGAATGGGAGCAGCTAAGGGAAGAGGCAGCATCAATGGCTGCTGCTATACTTGGTGCTAGAATAGCCAAGAAGCGTTACATTGGGGTGCGCCAAAGACCTTCAGGTAGATGGGTAGCTGAAATCAAAGACACCATACAGAACATTAGGCTTTGGTTAGGCACTTATGACACTGCTGAAGATGCTGCTAGAGCTTATGATGAAGCAGCTCGTTTGCTTCGTGGTGCCAACACTCGCACAAACTTCTTTTCTTCCCAATCTTCTCCTTATAGTCCTGCTCTTCCTCCCAAAATAGCCAAACTCCTCCTTCTTAGGCTCAAAGCTAGAAACGTGACCTCTTCATGTATGGACATGGTTACCACTACTTTTCCAAGTAACCACTGTGAGCATGAAACCAAAGTTGAACCTGAACCACAATCCGAACCCGAATCCCATTATGGGAATTTTTTTGATATGGTAGGAAATGTGGTTGTTGAAGAAAGTTATTATGGAGGTGCTAGTTATAGTTCTTCTGCCATGACTACTTGTGACTATAGTTGTGGTACTACTAATGAAGAAAGTTCTAACCAAGAGGGTAGTGGGGGGGATTTCAGATTCGGGTATCATTGTGCTGACAATGTTTTTGGTGAAAACAACCAGATTGTGAGTGGAAAAGGAGAGTTTCAAGACTGTGATGTTGGGATAACTGATTTTCAGTTTTTGAACACTGCTGGAGCACTGAGTTACTCTTTTTCTCCATTTGAGATAGCAGAGGAGATGGTGGGACCCATAGAGGAAGAGAAATATGATGTTGATAATTCACCACTTGGTAGAGAAACTTTCAGGATGAAGTATGAACGTAAACTCTCAGCTTGTCTTTACACCTTAATTGGGGTGTCTGAGTGTTTGAGGCTACAAGTTGGAGCAGAAAATGGAAAGGAATTGGAAAATTTTTGAGAATGGGAACTGTGGCATTACCAGAATAAGGACAACACTAATGAAGAAACATATCAATAACAAGGGTGGAAATAGCTTAGACATGCAGAGGCACTAACGGAGGAACAGAATTTTCTTCTATTCATTCTAGGCAGCAAATAAAATTGGAATAGCATAGATTATTCTTTTTATCTTTTACAATAGAGGATGCCATCTTAGTCCATATTCTTTAATTTCATTATAAATAAAGCTAATGCAGTTTTGCTCCATGATAAATGGTTTTCTATGCTGTAAATTCCTAAATGACCCTTCCTCAAGATGTTACAATACAGCTTTATTGTCAAGTTGAAACAACTACGACATGTTTATATTCATCAGAAGAATCTTGCCCTTACCGAAGAATATTTTTTTCATCACCTTGTCCGAAGGGAATGATATCCTTCCTTTAACAAAGGAGGTCTCATATGATACCTCACCTTGGGGAGGCAATTTTTTAAATCTTAAATGTATTTTATTATTTTCTTATATATGATTCATCATTTAATACACACATAATTACAACATTCGCACTACATAAACCAATCTCTTCAACATTATCTCTTCAACATTACCTCACAAAGAGATCACACATCATCAAGAAAATAAGGTGGAAAGCATAGAAAACCCATAAGCTGGAACATAACCTTGTGGGCCTAGTGAAATGCAAATTTAGCAATCTGTACCCTACACAATAATGGACCACAAAGAATTTTATACTTTGTAATAAATTTAATCATGTTGAGATTACTTTCAATGCGCGTGTGATAACGAGGCTCAAAAGATTTTGTCCTGTTGTAACTTTCCAGATTAGTTTCAATTTAAATTGTTTGGAATAAAGTTTTTTTTTTTTACTTGATCTACCAACTAAAAAATGTGCACTTTTCGTGTTACCTTTTTAGCTTGCCTACCAAAACGTACAGCTTCGTGTTACTATTTTTGCAACAGATGTGAAATCATGGGTCGTGCACATTCTTGTTACCGTTTGGAGACGGTGTACAAAGTGCCCATAAATATCCTCTTTCTACAGTTTAAAATACATCCTTCTTCTACTTTTGTCTAGAGTTCCTGGGTTCCTTATTTTTTCTTGTCAATCTCGTTTTCTCGATCCTGCTGAGAAGAACTTGTATCTTGGAGCACAACGTTCTCACATGCTTCGTACCATGTTTCTTGTGTTATCAGCCACTTGCAGCTATTCGATCTTTTGCAGCATGTTAAGTTGTTGACAACTAATAGTGTCATGCTTATTCTTTTGTGTTATTTTCTTATCCTAAAATTACTATTTTTTTTTTGTCCTCGTTTGTCATTGCCTTTCTGACCATTTGAATTATAACATATGAAGTACATAAAATTATAAAAATATTTTTTTATATAAACTGACACCATCGATACACTTTGTCCGCTATAGAAATAAATTTGATACATTCATTTTGAACTAGACTTTGACGACCCTCCTTCTACGTTTATTCCAGTATATATTTTCTTCTTTAATTGTTATGGTATATATTAATATTAAATCCTAACAGATTCATGTTAATAACAAATATGACAATGTTAGGATACAAGACAAAGAGACACAAAATAATTATAGTAAAACATACCATTATTTTGTAGGGTATATTGATTTTTATTTTATGTTGTTGTCTAGCGTGACATAGTTTTGTTAGTTATTAAAAAGAAAGGATCGAAATCCGTTCTTAATGCTTGTTGATTTTACTATTTGTACTTTTTTATATATGTTTGAAGTTGTACTACAGATATTTTGCATTTCATAATTTTTTGTATTGCATTATTAACTTTTGTTCTTAGTAGACCCAAAATTGGATTACTTTTGTTATTGTAGATAAAATTTTGAATTCAAAATTTATCATTGTTGATTCAAAGGCAGATATTGTATCTAGTATTTTTATTCTAAATTTGGAGATTTTACTATATATATATTCTAATTAATATTTTAGTATGTATAATATATGATAAATATTTTGTTTTTTATATAACTAAAATTTATCATTTATAATAAATAAATATTTTTAAATATATAAATTATATTATAATTAAATATGTAATAAATAAATACTTTCTCAAAAATTACTTATCATCGTGTTCTCATGATTACTCTTTTTTTATACTATTCTCGTTATTACTTCAACCATGAGAATCAACCCCACAGACTCTCGTTCACATATTATATTCTTTGATCAGTTTTTAGAAATTTTGTGGATTTTGGTAGTGGACAATGATCTCACTTGACTTTTGATCTTTGAGAAGATGATATGGTTAATGGAATATTTCCTTGAATTTCAGGATAGGGAAACCTCTAAGAAGCTAAAGAGCAAAAGGAAAATTAGAAAATTATTTTTTTGGTCTCTATTTTTTATTTCTTAACATGGTTGATATGTTGGTAAAAATTTTTACGTTGTTTGTTTATTTGTAGATAAATATTTGGTGATATGCTTTTGTAAATTGATTCTTTCTTTGAAACAAACTTCTGTTACTGGTTTTAATGGTTGATATCATATTTGCTTTTCTGGGATTGAGTTTGGTTGATTGTGAATATTAAGGAATGATTTGGTTGATTGTGAATATTAAGGAATGATTTGGTTGATTGTGAATATTAAGGAATGATTTGGTTGGGTTCATTTCAGGTAAAAACTGCAATTGAAAAAAATGGGTATGACACCACTTCCTGTAGAGTCCTCTCCCTCTAGTAAGCTCATCGAAAGACCTGGTGCCCAATACTAAAACAACATTGGGGAAGGTGGGATGCTAGGTGGACAGGATTGGACGTTAACCTAGAGAGCTAAGTGTAGTGCACTTCGTTCTCTTTGATTGGCACATGGAAGATCCACTTCAAGCAGAAAGAAGATCTGCACAGCTAAGACAAGGAAGGTAAGATGTTCAGAAAGAAGATAAGACAAAAAAGTAAATATTGCAACTGACAGCTAATAGGCACTCATATAAAAAGTGGCTCTTAGCATATTCACTTTAGAAATGGGAACAAGTGATCTTGTGAAAGGGTGAAGGTGAGTTTCATCCAATCCAGGTATTGTTATATTTTTTTTCCCAATCTTTTTCTAAGTAGTATTTTTTCAAATTTTAAATTAATACTTTATCACTGAAATCGCATCCAACGTTTTTTAAAATCAATACTTGTCAAAACTCTTGAGGTTTCAAAATTGATCTTCGCTGCCCAAGCTCATACCGTGCTTTCTCTTTCTCTTGTAAGTAAAGAAGTTGTCTCCTCTGTACTCTTACTCCACTTTAGCTGCGTTTATGTTTCACTAATGCAAAATTACGTGAGTTTTTTAATCAATTTATTTTTAAAAAATCCCACAAAATGACACCAAATAATATTACAATGTTAAAATATAGTTAGTTTAAAAAAAAAAATAAAACCAAATAATATAATATTGAAAAGAAAATTTTATAAAATTATAATATTATAGAAATAAAGGTACAGTTTTTTTAATAATAATAGAATATTAAAACTTACCACATAATGTTATATATATATAAATAATAATTTATAATAAAATAATTTTATAAACAATAAAATCATATGATAATAACATAAATTATGAATACAGCTAATGTTTAGAAGTTAAATAGTATTTTTTTTGTATGAGACTAATATTTTAACTATCCGTATATTAATAATTATAAAATTTTTATTAAATAATCATATTGAACTTTCCTGTTACTTTTCAAAAAGATAGAAAAAATACTCAAATTTAATGTAATATAATTATGACTAATTTTAATTCAAATAGTCTCCGCTTCACTGCTCATTTTAAGAACAAATTCATAATCTTAACCATTGATTTTATTATTACATGTATGCAAATAAGAAGTATAAAATTACCGTACTAAAAATCACTCCTATGAAAAAAAAAGGTATAAAGTATCAGTATACAAAAAATTACTCCTATAAAATACCTTATTCTTCACCGTCTATGTAATGTTTCTGCTGTTCATTAACTTTTTTTTTTTTGAATCCTTACCCTGTGTCCTTTTCGATCCTCCTCAATGCTGCATCCATGTTTCATGACCCACGGAATAACTTTCCTCTTGTTGATGTAGTACACGCCATTTTAAATGGTCGATTCGGGAGGATAATTGAAATGTAGATTTTGATGTCTTTGAACAGGGTGAGGTGGGTCCATTACAGTAACACAGCTCAGATTTTGCTTCTTTTTGTAATTTAGACTTTAAAACAGATTCTTTTGCAATTTGGACTTTAAAAAAACTAGAAAGTATCTTCTGCAATGCGGAAACGCAATTTGGACAGGTCCATTGTCCAATTACTGATCGACCTCCTACCTTTAATGAATCTGCTCTCGCTTTGGTGATGTACACGCATGGTGCCATCTTCAGTTATCAAATGTTTGTTAAAATGCTCAATTAAAAAGAGTGTCCTGATTTGTCATGATCATAGGAGGATTTATGATTGTTATAATGAAAGGTTGGTTAGTGACAATGACATGCAACACAGAAACCTCAATTATGTAATTATTGTCGAATCTGGTGGAATGGTATGTTGTGATTTGTTCCTAAAAATTAAATTTTTAGAAAAAAAATGTATTCTGAAAGAAAATCAAAAATAGGATTGTGCATTCAGTAAAAAATAAAAATAAAAATAAGAATTGCCTTTTCAGTGTGATACATGTTTTTGTATTTTTTAGATTTTAGGGAAAAAAATAATTAGAATGTCTTGATCATATAAATATATTTTATACTGTTATTTATTTATAATTATTATATATTATACATTTGTTTACTTTTGTAATAATTTATATTAAAAATTATATCTTATATTTTTAATTGATTGAACAATATATAATTTTTTATAGTAACAATGTATAAAAAAAATTATGAATTTAATAGTTATATATAATAATAATAATAATAATAATTTTTACACTACTATCTAGTTACAAATAATTATTGATATTATACTTATTTCACACTTTTTATACCTAGTTTATTTTTTATTTGAATCATTTTTTTTATTTTTTATTTAATTATAGTTTTAAATTCAAATTAAATCTAACTTAAAGTGATTTGAACAGAAGTAAAATGTGTTGGATTAAATTAGGTTTTATAATATTTAAACTTTACTTGTTTTTATATCAATCTTCAGCTTAGTCTACTTATTTGATATACACATTTTTTTAATATTCAGGCCATTTTAAAATTTAAATAGATTCAAAAATATATTTAAAGGCTTAATTTGTTGTAAGTTTTGTTTACTTTTTATATTTTATTTGTAGTTTTGATTATAATTATTCTATTCTATTTTATCTTTTATACATTTTGATTGAAATATATTATTTAACACACAACAAAAACAAAAAAAATGTATATAAACAAAAATATAACATGGAGAAAACACGATACACCTGAATATGTATAAGTTGAATTAATATCCATTTTATAATAATGTAAATGATGTTGCTAGAAATTTTCATGGGATTGTATATTATACACATATATTATGTTACTTGGTCAGAGGTAGACTAAATCAAAATTAATTTCAAATTGATTAAAATCAATTTACAATTTTAAATTAGTTTATCATTTAAAATTAAACTAGTTTCAAAAAAAATGTAAACCAGTTTTTTCTTTAAATATGGATATAAATTTTAAATTCAATTTATTTAATTAAAAATAAAATTAAATTTTCATATTCATTCCTAGTTACCTTTCATATTTAATTTGTCTTATTTAAAAATAATTATTTATTTTTTTACTAATTTTAAGATTAAAAAAAACTAAATATTTTCTTGCATAGCGAAACTAGCTGCGTACTTGAAATTGCTCAAATCACCTTATAACTAAGGTTAAGTTGATAGCTTGATGGTGTGAGTAGACTTCATTGTCTTCCCAAAAATGAAAATGTTTTTATTTTTGTAAAAGGAGATATATTTGGAAGAACTTTTATAAAGCTTAATAATTTTATGAAAGTAAGAATTTAAAATGAGGTAGTGAGAAGATTTTTTTAGGTTAAATTACTTTTTTATTTTTATTTATATTATTTAATTTTGTCTATCTATTTTTTAAATATTTAATTTGTTATTTAAATTTTTTAAAATATGTTCAATATTTTTTCTTTCCTGTAAATTGACACTAACTACATTAATGAAATCAGATAAAAAAAAAAGTAACATTGAGTATTTTTAAAATACTAAAAATTAAATTAAATATTTTAAAAATTGAGAAACTAAATAGAATAATATCTTGACAAAATTGTTTATACTTGTATGTAATGATTAAATAAGGATTTTTATTTTTCTTAAAGTTATTTTAAATTAAATTAAAATTATAAAAAAATAAAAAATAATTTTTCTATAAAATTCTCTAATTTATATTACTTTTGATTAGTTCAACTCACTTTATTAGTTTTGAAATCAGTTGAGTTTTTTCTTAAATGATCATCAAATCGTTCCCAATTAAATAAGATGAACTGAGGAATTCATTACGAGTTTTAAAACAATAATTAAAATTGAAATGGATTTATGAAAAAATTTAATCACCTTAATAATTATTTTTCAATTTAATATGTTTATTTTTAAAATATTCAATTTGATTATTCTATTTTTAAAATATTTATTTTAATTTTCTAATTTTTTTAAGTATTTAATATTATCCTGTTGCCCAAATTGACATTAACAACCTTAATAATATTAAACGGAAGGGTAGTCTTTGAATATTTAAAAAAAATTAGAAAACCAAATTAAATATTTTTTTAAAATAAAGAAATCAAATTGAATAATGCAAATAAAAAATATTAAAAATATTTTTTATTATTATATAAGTTTAACCTTTGGTTCGATAATTCAAGCAGGTGACTTTTCCCTTTCATTAGAAGTTGTCAGTACAAAATAATGATTTATGATTTTACCCTTTGCAATTTTGGGTACCATCTATCATGGTGATAATTGTAGGAAAAAAAAAATATGTATTACTAAAACGTGTAGTAATAAACTATCAATGGTCTAAGATGTTTGTAGGTCAAAATTCATTATACATTTACCTCTGTCCCAAATCCTAGTCCAGTTTAAAATCTTTAATAAAAAAGTTACACTTGAAAATCTGAAAATATTTATTTATTTAAATAATTTAAACTTGAGTTTATATAATTAAAATTTTAATATAATATTATATTTATATATTTAATATTTTAATATTCTCGTATCAAAATAAAATAAATTATTATTATTAGTCTATTTAAAAATAAGTCATTGATTTATTTAATTTTTTTATTTATTTAAAAGTTAATTTTGTTGATTTATTTAAAATCTTAATATAAAATAAATTTTAAAGAGAATTTAAAAGACTCTATCATACCTTAGAAAAAGTTATTAATAAATAATAAGTCAAATCTAAATTTTAATTTTATAAAACAGTACAAAACTATTTACATAAAATTTAACTAAACATAATGTATTTAATAAAACCTAATCTACTTGAACGTGTACAAAGATGGATAAAAAATATTTGTCTTTATTTAAGTTTTTTTTTACTAGTAGAGAGATACACCTTGATTGGTAATGAATTAATTATATTATAAAGGTATGGAAAACGTAATGTGTATGCAATGTTATGCTATGTATGAACTAAGTCATGTTCGGTTGATGATGATTTATAATGTTATTTGCCTTGTGTACACATGAAATTGTTATTTATATATCTGGTAATAAAAATAAGAAATAAAGTATACTATGGCTAATGGCATAAACCACTAAGGCTTGTGCCAAGGGTTCCATTTTTACGAAGGCTAAAAAATTATTTACCAACACGTGTATATGAATAATGTGTATATGAATAATATACATATAGATAATTATAAATAAATAAAATTTTAAAAAATACATAAATGTAGAAATTTCAACGTTACTGCTACATCTATTACTTTTAATAATATTTATTATAATAATGTTATCGACACTTATTTTAATAACATTTTTTAAATCTTTAACAACATTTATTAAATATAAAAGGTTACTAATTATATTTTGAAACACAACTTATATATAACATTTATTAAAAATATTACCAAAATTAATATGTAACATTTTTTAAATGTTGTTAAAAGTCATATAAGTTATATTTCAATGTTTGAATTATTAAATTGAAAAAAAAAATCCAAATACATGAATAGTTAATAGAATAATATTTTTATTATTATTATTATAGTATCCATCTAAATAAGTATTTTAAAAATACAAATAATTTTATAAAATGTATATTAAAAAAGATTGAATGATTAAATTATTTTATTAATTAAAAATTTAGGCTTTAAACTTGATTTTTAAATTTTAATAACCGGCTTTCTATCTCCAAAAATAAGATAAATAAATTTTAAATTTTATTAAAATACATATTTTACATTGTTAAAAAGGTTTGTGGCAAATATCTTTAATTAAGTTAAACTTTGAGCAAAAGAAAAAGATATAGGAAATGTTTAGATAATTTCTCTATAAATATTTATATGAGAGAGAAATAAGAAGAAAAAATAAAATAATTTTTTTGTAAGTTAAAATTAAATTAAAATTATAATTATATAAATAATTTAATTTAATTTGAAATACTCATAATTGAATTTATATTATTTAATAAAATATTTTAATAACTAAATTGCTTTTTAAATAAAATAATAAAAATTAATATTATATAATATATGTTTCACATTTTAAACTAAGTACGTAGATTTGCAAATGGAAGGATTTGGGTTCAGATCATATAACATTTTATAACTGGACCACACCAAAATCACAAATTTAAAAAAATAGAGGGACCAAAAACACATTTTTGTCAAGATATTTTTGTAAAAAAACAAAAAAGAATTTGGGATGGGTAGGCCAATGCAAAAATCAAAATCCTAAGACTAATTCTCTTATAATTTTTTTTTATTTTGAAAAAGGCCGTGATGAGAAGTGAGAACGCAACTCAGAAGGGATGTATTGAGTAGGAAGACGTAGAGTGGTTTCCTCGACACAAATGTGACTCACAAACCGACCTCCACATAAATAAACTTTAGTGTTGGCATAAGAGTTCAGACATATTCTGATCAGGATTAAGCTACAATCAAACCAAAATTGTGTCCTGTTTTGATAAATTTTTTCAGTACTTGTAGAAAAAATAATTCAAAATGAATCAATTTTTTTTTATAAATTAAAATCAACTTATATATATAAATTTTAGAAAAATTAGATGATAAAACTGTTATAAAAATTAAAGTGTACAAGTTATTTTTAACTTATAAAAAAATTAATTTATTTTACCTTTTTTTTTTTCTCTAAAAATATTTATAAAGAAATATATATAGAAGCCTAATTCATAGTCTTGCATAAAAGATTTGAACACTTCAAATTCGCACCTTTATCCCATAATATATATTACCGTTTATAAGGTAGACCCACAAAATTGTATAACAAAAAATTTAGCTGAATGTTCCCATAGAATTAATTAGGATACTAAACAATCTTTGTCAGGTATACTGTCATAAAAAACTCGAGAAAAAAGTATCAACCCCAAGTGTGCCATTAACCAAACCAAAATTAGAATGAAATATGCCCTGCTTGCCTTATGAAAGAAGCCTCAACCGCAGCATTATTTGGTCTCTATTATGGTACTTCTAGAGTTCCAGTGTAGTAAAGGGAAGGTGCACGAAGGCAATTCAGAAGTCAGCATCCATTTTGTTCAGCATATGATGCGCTTTAAATATTGAAATAACATAAGCAGAAGAAAGTTACTATTTTCACTCAGGGAAGTAGAATGGCCACTCTTACCTTTGTTACAAGTTGCAGGAGCAGATCACCAAACTATACTATAGTTTATAACCTCGTACAGTCAACAAGTGAAACAACAAAATTCTGACCAGTTTAACAAATATTCTCATACACAGAGCTAGAAGGAATAAACAATTATGCACACAGAAAGATCATTCAATGCAAGGCAAAATCAAAAGGTGAATCCCATTGACAGCAATCTACATGTACTTTTTCAAGAATCCACTCGGTGCATACTGATTATCAAAAGATTAACTGATTCTTCGTATGTATAAAATTTAACAATGTATTAAAAAATTGTAAAAGGCATCAAGTCCATTGAATTACAGAACAAACTTCCATTGAATTGCAAGTACTCTCCCTTAGTAGGAAGATTTGTAAATACCAACCCAAGACCTCTTAGTGAGGCTTGTGGAATGCCTTAGCCTTGAAGATCCCTAAACACTTCAGAAAAAAGAAAGAAAGAAACTTTTAAGAATCAAGAGATATTTGTAAATATCGGAGGCAGATAAAGAAACAGAATTTAATAGACTCACTCACCTTTTACATCTTTCTCAAATAGTACAGACTATTAGTGATGAACATATTAGTCCACATAAGCTAATTATAGTTCATTGATGTTTGAAACTAAAAATAAATTAACCAGAAAATTTTCCTAAGTTACCCAACACAGTATGACGGCAGAAGCTTCAAAAAGATTAGACCTTAGACGTAACTGTGTATCACAAAGGAACAATAAAAATGTGCTACAATTCATATTAATTTCTTCCATTTGTCTATAAAATATTAGCTTTTCTACTGGCACTCAAAAAAACAAATACATTGATTACCCCGCTTTTAAGTTCTCCACGTTTGTAAAATAACTAAAAGAAGCAATTTCTGCGCTGAAATGAGCTATCTCAGTAAGTTAAAACCATCAAAAGTTATCCACTCTATATAGCTCTCCTATGATCCAATGCTCAGAAGAAGTAATGTTGCAAGGTTACTCAATGACAACACAATTTGCTGGCAACAATCTCTTCCAGAGTCCCTCTTCATCTTATTAACTCAATTGATATAATCAATATCAAGCTGGCAATGTCATTGAATGCCCATTGTTTCAGCAGAAATGGCCATAGTTTCTAAAATTGAGCGGCTTTCACCATCTGAGGTCTCCATGCTAGAAGATCTACAACTGAAATAGAAAACTGCACTCATCATGGAATCTATAAGCACCACAAATGAATACATTACCACCAAGAGTGGCCCTTCCCACACTCTCGAAGATCCATCACCGTAGCTCAATGTCTTTACTCTGTGCTCAAACAAGCCCTCCACAAAGGCCAGCCCTATTGTTGATCCAAGAAATATTAGCAAACCGACCTGAGTCTGACCCTTGATCAAAATACTAGACCGCAGCATTGCCTGCGCTCCAGAAACATCCTCCAGCACTGAGATCACCATCGCGATGTTGCATATGATTATGGCATTGGCAAAGACAACTGAGAAAACCAGCCCAACCATCATTGCACAATACACAACAACATCCGGCGAAAACCCAAGAACAGCCAAAGCACTGCAGAAGGCAATAAGGAAAACACAGAACACGGTGACACAACCAACTACAACTGTACACACCCACATATATGTGAACAGGATCTTCCTCCAAAACTTGGCCACAATCACACAAAACTTGGAAGCATCAAACTTCTTCCTGGAATAAGTACAATCTACAGAATAGACAACCGCAGCCTTGGACAATAACAACAATGTAGCATACAAAGGAAAACACATGGCCGAAGAAACCACGGTTTCGGCGAATCGCTGACAAGACTGTTTGATAATAGGTCTCAGAGGGAGACCACTGGTCTTGGCAACCAACATAAGCCTAATCGATAGACTCTTCACAATTGAGTGATCCACTATTACATTAGACAAAAGCACAGCAGAAACAGGACAAATAAGCATAATAGTGATTGCCATAAAACCCCACGAATTGAACCTAAGAATCCTAACAGTCTCTCGCAGAATATCCAAAGCATTCATCGATTGGATTTGATAATTGCGATCACGATCAGAGAGTTCAAACTGCTGAAAAGGGGTTCCCTCGGATCCCTCTTTCCTCGTATTATCAGACCTAATCCTAGGAGAACAACCTCCACTGGAAATCTCCATTTTCTGACATAAAAAGAGCTATTTCATTGAAATTCAAGATTCACGCGATGTTTGATGAGAAACCCAAGATCTGAGACAGTTAGATTAAGCTCGGAAAGCGGGAATGAAGAAGTGGGGTGTCTTCAACAAGGGCATTATGGGCAATGGAGGTTGAATTGAGAAGATTGAAGAAAAGAGAACGAGGAAATTGAGGCGATACAGTACCTAGAAAATGGAATGGACATGCAGAGCGTTGAAAAGTGCAGCATTGAAGGTGGAAACTAAAGGGGAAGCAATGAGAACCAGATTGTGTGGGAGAAGAAGAAGAAAGGGATTTGTCACTGCCCAATTCTGTGTCCCATGCACAGTGACATGGGAAAGGGTTGCAAGTTAGAATTCAGATTTGTATTCTTGCTCAGGCAGGAGCTGTATACAGCTCCAAAATATATAATAAAAAATATATAATTTATTTAGCCTTTTTCGGTAAGGACATCAGGCTTTCGACTTTCCTCGCTAAATGATTAAGGGCTTCATTAAGTCTTTAACAGTGTATACTTAAAATTGGTATTTTTTATTTTTGTAATCATTATTATATTTTAAAATGTGTTATGAGTTATTTAAAAAAATAGTCAAATGAGTTTTACTTTTTTCTATTAAGTATTGTTAATTTATATTTCTATTTGATTCACTTAAATATTATAAGTTTTTCACTGTTATTTAAATATTATGAATATTTTATTTAGCCTCTCTAAAATGGGATGAATTGAAAACTTTAATAAAAATTCATAATACATAGAAGGGTTAAATAAGAAAATAATTAAAAAAATAAAATACTAATGGAGAGATTACTTAATAACAAAAATCATTATATAGAGGATTTATTTGAAAATATTTAAAAGTAAGGATTAAATGAAAAATCATAAAATTTTAAAAGACTTAAAATCTTAATTAAGTAATTTTTTTTCACTTTTACGTAGATTTACCTATAGAACTTGTTTGTTGTACTTAATTAACAAAATTACTTGTGAATTTTACAAAAAAAATTGCCTGTGTATTTTTTTCCTATGAAAATCCACAGAAAATTTCCTTAAAATGCTAACTTTCTAAGAAAATATGTTGTTACAAAAAAATTATATTGTTGTGGAAAAAATTCATAGAAAGTTTCCTGTGATTTCAAAATCTACGAAAAATTAATTATCCATGGACATATTAGATGGGAGCCAAAATCCTCAAGAAAACTTGTAAATAATTAGAAAATTTCTAGTAGTAATAAACACTTGCACTAATTATTTGATTAGGCTTATGAGAAATGTTCATAAGGAAAGGGATGCTAGATGGATTTAAACAATTTGAAGTATCTCAACACAAGGTTGAATTGCATCAAAATCTTTTTGACAACTTGATGCATCTCAATCACGATTTAAGTGCATAAATAGTGACAATAATAATATTATATCGATAAATGTATTTTGGTGATTTCAATTACTGATTATGTCAAACATGTGTTTATTAAAATAATAATTTTTAGTTTTGAGGAGGCATACTCAGTGGGAGTGTTACTTGAGCTCATTATATAATTTTTTTTTACGTAAAACAAAAGGTTTTATTAGAACTTTCTTTATTTTATATGTAAATTTTTTTATTTATGAGGTAATAACTTTCTTATGAACAAAAGAAAAAGTATGTTTCTTTTAATTTATCAATGAAGAAAAGTCTTAATAATTAAACGGTGGGATGAGTAAATATAACTATACATAAAAATCAAAATTAAAAATTATTTAATATACATAATCACTTAAAAATATTACATAAATTTTTTTATTTAATTCTAACCTTATATGAATAGTTATATAATTCAAATATACTCTCTTTACATTATCATATGAATACAACTCTTATTTTGAGTAGGAAAATAAATAAATATATATATATATATATAATTAAAAATTATTTAATATTTACATAATTATTTATATATATATATATATATATATATATATATGAGGAGGATATATATTGGAAGAGGTGTGTGCTCGTAACATTTTTTTAAGCTGTTTTGATATCAATTACTCTTCCAAATTAAAGGAAATGTGTCCCAATGTGTAACATGTATACGTATCCACAAAAATTCTGAAGTTTGATAATTTTTAATCAACCCGTACTATATAAATTAGTCCTACATATAGTTCTATTTATTAAATAATGATCCTAGCTTTGTCGCTACACATGCTGCTAAGAATTTGCTTATTTAGCAACCCATCTTGAAACAATTACTCTTAAAATATAATTTAAAAATATTTCTAAAAATAAAATAAATTTTGAATTTGATAACAAAATATCATATTTATAATAAGAGTTTTATTTTATAAGAATTTTTATACTATTAATTAATTAATAATTACCTAAAAGGCGACAAAAATTTGTCCATTATTTATCAAATCCATTCATATAAAATTCAATCTAATTCATCTAGTTGATAAAGACTTCAATCATATAAGTAAATAGATGAATAAATTATCCCATCTTATTTTCAAAATAAATGATCTATTTAAGATGAGATATAAGTTTGGCTAAATTCGCCCAAACCTGACCCAAGAAATTATTGTCTCTATCCTTAAGGAAAGGTTAAATGAAAAGTAATCTTATTTTGAGAATTTGCTTTCACGCAGAACGGAAGACTTTTGAGAATAAATATTAAACAGGGAAGGGAGAAAAGGAAAAGTAAATAAAATCCACTTATAGAAGGAAAAGAATATCCAAATTTGTAATCTCATTTCAATCACAGCATGACTAGAAATTCGTTTTTATAACAATATATTATTAAATAATGCGTTGATTGATTTATAATTTTATTAGAATTTCGTTTTTAAAGTTATTATATACGACTTTGGTTTCCGCTGAAAAAGTCATTTCCATGAGGATTAGCTTCCAGGTGGAACCTACACAAAAAAAAAAAAAAAAAAAAACGCGTTTGTGAGTAAACTCAAGTCAAGACTAAACATTTATATACAAAAAGGAGATGAAGAGGAAGACAGAGTTGAACATATCTCGTCCTTGCAAATTCAGTTCCCCGATCTTCTCTCCTGCCGACATGGCCCCCAACAACCTCTGGGACATCGTGTCTGAATCTAGGGACATCGTCAAAGCACACCGACGTCACTTTCTCAAGCTCATCCTCATCTTCCTCTTCCCTGTTTCCTTCTCCGTCCTCGTCTATCCCACTCTCTCCTACCTTTTCATCCATTTGCCCAACAACATCTCTCACACCCATCTTCAACACCACCCCACCTCGCTCTTCTTCCCTCTCCTGTACACCCTTTTCCCTTCGATCTTCTCCATCTGTGGAATCATCACCATCACCTATAGCGTTTTCCACTTCTTCCACGGTCAACCCGTGAACCTCCAATCCGCCATCAAGTCCATCTCCACTTCCTTTTTACCCCTCATTGCCACCACCATCCTTTCTCAAGTTATCATATTTTCCATCTCAATTTTCTACGGCCTTCTCTTGCTTCTTCTCATTCACGGGGCTGGGCTTGTCCATCTAACAATTCCATACTCGTCCCCTTACATCATTGGCTTCATTGTTGCACTTCCTTTGCTACTCGTGCAGATATATTTGCAAGTTAACTGGACCTTGGTGCCTGTGATTGTGGTCGTGGAATCATGTTGGGGTTTGGAGCCCCTCAGGAGAAGTACGAGGTTGATCAGGGGAATGAAAGGAATAGCTCTATCTTCCTTCCTCTTATATGGATTCTGGGCGGGGCTCTTTGTTTGGAACTGCTTATTTGTGACGACGGGTTATAATGGAATTACTCAAAACTGGGGTTCTGTGCTCAAAAAATGGGTAATAATTGTGACATATTCTTATTTACTTGCGATGGTTATGCTTTCTAGCCTTGCGGTCAATACGGTCTTGTACATACGTTGCAAGGCTAATCATGCTGAGCTGGCGGAGGAGTTTGGGAAGGACTATGTTAGCTTGCCCTTCCATGATGGAAACTTCTCTCGTGCTGTTTAAGTTATCTAGGGTTAAATGTGAAAATTTTATGTTGTAACATCTCTTTGTAATGGATGCTGATGAGAATGGATTTTTCTTTTAAACCTTAAATCATTGTTCCTTTCTTTTCATCAAAAATCATTGTTCTTTTCTTTTGTTCTGCACTAACTTTCCATCTAGCAATGAACAGGCCAGAGAGGGTAAGGGACAATTATGGCTGCTTCACCAAAGTTGAGTGTGGAGGGGTAGTGATCACCTACTTGGATACAGGTTTCCTTTCCTTTAATTGATTTGTTGATTTTTTTAACATGCGTGTTGTCCTTTTCTATTATTGTGTTGGACACGCTGCTCAACTGCTCAAGATTTTCTTGTGCTTGGAAGAGAAGAGAAAGAGAAGGAAATTAATACGTAAAAAGAAAAACATATTTTACACAAAACTTTCTTCTTCTTTGTTTGTTTTAGACCAAAAAAAAAAAAAGCTAGAGAGGAAATAAATAATGTTATGATCCCACATTAAATTTTGTTTTTCTATAAATTGGAAAGAAGCCAAGAAGAAAGGATTGGAAGTTAATAAAAATATTATTATATTCTTTCTCTTGTTTTTTATATATTTTTTCAAATAATTAAACAATCACCTCATTTTTTCTTTTTTTAATTTTTTTCATTAATCAAACAAAGTGTAGAGCTACTAATTCTTAGGAAGAAGTTATTTTCCATAAGACGAAGGTATAACGAAACTTATATTATCTATTAGATGAAGTATGGCAGGAGAAAACACTTCTCTTTATTATCAATCAAAACATTCAATCTTTTGTCCTGCTCACCCAATACAAGCATTAGCAAACAAAATATCTCTTATTCAATCATTAATTATTTTTGTCATTATAATTAAAATCGATGTCTAATGATCTTCAACCTCCAACATTAAGAGTGGCAATAATAGCATAAGAATATCAAACCTTCTTGAAAGTAGGAAGAACAGACCTATTATATTTTCTGTTTGAGCACCATTAATTTTAAAACAAGAAGAATGAACATTTAAAAAGAAGAAATCAACATGGAAACATAGATGAAAATGAAACGTAATATAATTAATGGGTAAAAGAGGAAACATCTAGTAGAAGAAAAGTGTAAAAATTGAAAAATGATAGATATGAGTGTAGTTGTGGGACAAAATCGAAAATTGAGACTTGGGGTGAAAGAAAACCCGAAAAAAAAATTGTCCGAAATTCAGAAGTAAAAAATGAAAAAAAAAAAAAAACAAAAACAAAAACTAAGGTAAGAGAATGCAAGCTGCACAAAATACGTGTATTCTTAGAGGTGAAAATTTGAAGAAGTCGTGTATCAGTGTATGTGTATGAGGAATGGGCCTATGCGGTCTCAACCGCATTCTCCTTTCTCTCTCACTTTCTTGGAAAATTTTCATACTCTGCATCTCTTCAACACTTAGCGGTGGTAGTGGTGAATATAAGCAGTGCCATACTGCCATGGGAGACGAAGTAGAAAGAGTGAAAGCAGAGTTGTCGATGGCAGCGAAAATAATCGCCACGACGACATTTTGAGCTAAAGCAAGGAGTCAGGTGTGAAAGAAGAAGCGATGACTCGTGTGTAAGAACTAAGAAGAGGTTGATTACCCCATCCTTCTTAGGCTCTCGCAGCTATTGCAAACACCCTCTCAGAGACACAATAAAAGCATAAAAATATTGAGTTTCTTGTTGCGATTATGGATACAACTGCTAGGAGTATGGTATAATACCGCCATTTGAAAAAAATATCTTTACTTTTTCTTATATTTCCATGAGTAACAACTTTAATTTCTATTTTTGTATTTGTTGAACACTCTTTATTCATGTTTTACTTATATGTAAAGTTAATAAATTAATAGAATATTAAATAAAAACTACTATAACTAAATTAATTTTTTTTAAAATTATTTAAATGTTTAGTGTTAGTTAAAAAAAACAATTTTAAGATTCATATATCTGGAAAAATCAATAGTTTAGTATTATGGTGTACTAATTAAATAAAAAAATTATAATATATATATGATGTTTTAATAAAATGTTTATACATTTATATAAATACAAGTATGAAGCAGCACGAATTCTATGTACTTATACTCCCATCTATCTCTATTTAAATTTGCAGACAATTCATTGTCTCTAAACTTATATTCATTGAGCGAATACCCTTACCCATTATAAATATTTGTTGCACGTTGAAACATATAAGAAAAAGAATCGGACAAAATTAATTGGTAAAAAGGGAAAATATAGAAGAAGAAAAGTGTCAAAGTTGAAAAATGGTCAGATAAATTATTGTAGTTGTCGGACAAATTCGAGACCTAGGTGAAAGAAAAGATGAAAAGAAAAATTTGTTGAAACATATTCAAAAGTCAAAAATGAAAAGAAAAAGAGGTTAAAGAGCTTGAGAAAGTTGCACAGAATTCTTTGTATTCTTAGATGTGAAAATTTTAACAACAAATGAATTAGCAGAAGCATGAGACGTAAATAGTGAACAACTTTGAGAAAAAGATTAACAAATACATTACATGTGATAATCGAACACATTATTTTTTAATATGTTTAGATTCTATAATTACTTATATAAAAGAAAAATAAAAAAAAATAAATAATTTTTTTCATAAAATAAAATTAACTAAACTAATTTGTAAAAATTCTCACGTATTAATTTCTAAAAAAAAAGTTTTTATATATTAATTTATAAAAAAATATATTTTATTTTTCTTTCTTATTTTTCTTTCTTACGTAGCTTTATAGAAAAATTTACGTAACCCTCGTGTTTATTCCAGTGAAGAACTTTATTTGAATAACTTCTTTTAAACCCTTAAATTTGGTGAGCTGTTGCATTGGAGTATATAGCTGCACTTTTTCACTAGCTTTATCTAATCAATTTTGAACTTTAATATTCTTACATTGTAGATACGTCATTTTTTGTTTGCTATATATTGAAAATCTTCCACCAAATGTAATGAAGAAACTAGCCAACGTACACAATAAATACATGATAGTGGTTTGTATTTTTTGTTTAATCATTATTATATACTAGTGTTATACCCGGCAATGCCCGGGCTCTTTTTTTCTTTATATTTTAAAATATAAAATGATTAATATGAAAATAAAAATTAAATTTAAATTGAAATAAAACATTTTAAATTATAGAAAACTTACCTATTTAAAAAATAATAATATAAAATTTTGTCAGTGTCAAATTTGAATAACAATGTCTTAAATTGAAATCAATTATTGTACGATGATAAATTACATCAAATACTTAAATTGAAATTTTTAATTAATAATATTCAATTTCTAAATTATAAAAATATTATTTATATGAGTAATTTTAATTGTTTTTATTTATTTTAATGTAAAATAATTACATTATTACATGGCAACTAACACAAACATACACTATTTAGTGGGAATTACCAAGATTTAATTAATAATATTCAATTTTTAAATTAAAGAAATATTATTTATATGAGTTTTTTTAAATTTGATTTATCTTTTAAACAAGTTAAATTGACAAAAGATAAAAAAAATAAAAATAAATTAAGAATTATATAAAGTAAAATAGCAATCAAAACTAAATAAGAAATAGATAATAACATATATCAATTTAAAATAATGTATAACTAAAAAAAATAAGTTAAAAAAAATATCAATTTGTGGCAGTCATATCATGTGTCAGAAATTACATATTTTTTCTGGGGGTTTATGAACACCCCACAAATTATGCCATTAAAATCTATTTTGTTTTTTAGTTTGTGGAGGTTAAAAAACCGTCAGAAATCATACAATTTTTTGGCGGTTTATAATAATCCCCACAAATAAACCTCCACTAAAAATAATTTTTTTTGTAGTATATTTGGAACTATTTATTTTATTTTATGCTTCCCTTCCCTCATATTTCTATGTAAATAAGGCCTACAGACATGAATATATATCATCTATCCATGGTCATATGTATTTATATCTTAATGAGTATCACTTTTCAATTTTATCTGCTCTTGTTGTAGGTCATTAACGACTTGTTGGATCCAACTGGGTAGAATCTAAGAATACGAGAGAATGCTCAGGTATTCAATTATCTATATTTATTAAGTAATATTGGATAGTCAAGAGCTGGTCATACTATCATACTCTGAAAGTCCAAATGTTTGCTTGTTGAAATTATAAGGTTTAAATAGGGAAGGAGGAAAAGAGAAGAGAGAATTGAGACTGAATAATAGGATATAAAATAAATATGGTGTATTCTAATGTCATTTTGACAACCATAATTCTAAAAGTTGTAAGGTCCATGCACTTCTAATTCTAGTATGAAGATAATTTCTAAAGCAATCTTAATGATGCTAGAAGAAGTCCTAATTCAATTCAATATTAATATAAACCATAATTTTCTTTAAACCTAATTCTTATTGTCATTACTTCAGTTGAAATAGCTCGAAGCTAGCTATATTTGGTACTAGCACCCAATAATAAAGAGTGTTGTTAAAAAGAGTGTGATGCTAGCTCTCTTCTTTGTTACACACAAACATATATCAGTTCTTATTTTTCTTATCTTAGACATTGCAATAAGAAGGCTATGCAATTTGAATCTTATAATGAGACTACAAGGTATATAATGGTGACATGATACTTATGTTGAGGGAATCAAAGAGGAAGTTGTGCTACTCCTGCTCATGCCTTTTCTATGATTGCTACCAGAGAAGGTATAACAAACTTTTTGATGTTTTGTCTTCCCTTTGTTCCCATTTAAACCATTGGTAGCATTCACTTCTAAATTTCCCTTTCCCTTTATAATGCTTTACATACTGCTCAAACTAAAGTATGACCAACTTTTGTACTTCAAATTTCTTGCTTACTACAAATTTTATGATTTTTTGAAAGTTATTTATAGTTCTGATATTTTCTTTGGTCTTGTATTGTTAGATGCTTTTTTCTTTTAATTTGTGCATTTTAATGTTTAGTTTTTGAAATAATGCAGCGCATAGACATGTGGGTTCAAATAATTTCAATCTTGTTAGCAGTCGAAGCCACACTATTTTCACCTTGGTATGTTAAGATAATCTCTATGTTTAAGATTTGAAAGGATGCTTCTTTGTAATTTAGCATACTGTAAAAACTGTGTAGTCGACTTACATTTAAAATGTGTCCAACATTTGATATTTGCTAACAATTAATTTTCTATTTGTTGCCAAAACTCCTTATTAGAATACTTGTCTAGATACCTTAGCATAGTAGTCTAGCAGCAGCAACTGACTAGAGGAGAATGTGGTTGGATTTATAGTCATCTTCTACCTCTTATCTATTTTATAGCCTATGGACTCAATGCCAAGACCTGTTTTTCTGAATAATTGATCAGAAAATGGTGAAATCAATGGAGAGGAAGCACAGATATGGCAGGACAAATACATTAACATGAGATATTTTAAAATTCGTAGGACATGACACATAATTATGATATAACAAAATTAATATAAAATCAAAATTAAAACACAAATCTTAAATTAAAAGAGGGAATCTATGTTCTACAAATTAGCATTAGTCATAATAAAATACTGCATTAATCTAATTATTAGAGTATTTCTATTGGTCTTATTATAAAATGTAAAAGGTTGTAAAATGTAGTCAGGAATTTTTTAAGTGTCAATAAAGTATTTGGCACTGGTATGGTAATTATTTTGAAGTGTCCATGCTTATTATGGTTATAAAAGACTGAAGTTCTAGATGTTGGAGTTAGAGCACAACCATGGGAAGGAGAAAGGTTAAAAACGGGACTTTCGCTGTTATTATTTTTATTTATGATAAATGTTTAAAGTATTTTAGAATTAAGTAGAGATAATGACATTATTCAAATATAGTAATTAATGTCATTTTGAACTTGTAAATGGATAAATAAAAAACAAAAAGAATATTCAGCTAATATAGCATGCAATCTCCTAACTTAAGTTGAGATGTTTCTTAAGATAAACTTGAAGAAGTATCAGTTATTATAAAATGTTAGAAAATCTGAGTATAGTTTGTGTAATTAAATGAGAACTAATTCAAAATTTATAGTTTCAATAATAAGTACACTTTTCCTTAATAATTTGTAGTCACATAATTTATACATTGCCAAACATATATATATTAGTTGTGGTTGTGATCTTCATATATTTTTAGCTGCAACCACATAACATAATAAATATATCATAATATTTAAGTTTGCTCATGAAAAGTAACTGTGATATTTAATTTGGTGAATTGTAGTGATTAAAGGCTAGAAGAATTTCTACTGACTTAAACTTTAGGTACTCGTTCTCTCTTATATTTAACTATTTTATTTTCTATAATCATTTGGTTTTAAAATTAAACATGTATATGAATATCTATAGATTTTAGCAACCATGAGACCTGATCAGAGTTGGATGATACGAAGAAAAGATTGTACTAGCCAAGTAAGTGAAGAATTTAAGAATGGAGTTGATGATTTCATTAAGATTGCTAAAAAAATCCAACATTTGTTGATGCATTAAGCCGCATTCCTTGCCCATGTTCAAAATGTAAGAATTGTGTTAGGAAGAAGACATTTTGGGTTGAGAAACATTTGTATCAATATGGATTTATGGAAGATTACATAAATTGGACCGTTCGTGGAGAGGATCAATGGGGGGATAATAGTTCAATCATTTGGAGAGGACACATTTTTTAGATGTGCTTTTCTTTATCAAATTCATTTTAAACTAGTAAATGAGCATTGTTCAAACAATAACAATTTTTTCAAAAATAAGACCAAGTTGTATATAGATATCTTAACATGAGCATCCAAGGTAGAGGAACTAGACGTGGTCGAGGGAGAGGTCGAAGCAATCCCCCACAACTTGATTACTCATGCACTAGTCCACTACTACCACCACATGCTTTGCTTTCCCAAGGTATTTGTTGATTTTTGCTAGTATTTTTTCTTTTTTGTCTACTTATTGTTTACTTTCTCCAAGTGTCAAGAATGATAAGAACAAAGGGTTGAAGCAAGGACTTGTTAAGGGACATAAGACATTAAAAAATCACCATACTTTTGAAGAGAATGATGAATATTATGACTGCATTGATGACCAAGATAAAAAGTTGCAACTCATTAAGGAGATAGCTAATCAACATCAATTACTTAGCCAACAAGCATTTGATGCAATGAAAAAAATGTATAAGAGTAATTATTAAGGCTATTGTTTCATAATTATATTACATAATTTCTATATTTATAATTAATTAGTTGAATTCAAGATATGTTTTCTATCCTCTAGCTTTCTTTCTATTAAGTAATTTTATGTTATGTTGTTATATATTTTGTTGCAGTTTGTTGTTTGGTAGTTTATGTTATCTCTATCTGCATATATAGGAGTCATGTAACTCATCATATCCAATCAAGAAGTTTATTTGATTGCGCATCCTTTTATCTTGAATTATTCTACCGTGAATGAGCTCTAACTTTTGTGTGGAGAATGTCCATAAATCAATAGCTTTTGTGTAGGTTAGGATAACTATTATCTGGATTCCTTGTTTCTTTTATGCTATAGTTGATTATGCATATATCATACATATAATGTGGTCCTATTTAAATACCTTGCAATTTATTCTATGTTTATCTACTTTATATCTATGTTTTCTTATCAAGATTATATTTTGGAACACTACTGAATTGAAGATCAAGTTGCTTTGATGACTCCTTACTAACTCTCAAGTCTCTATGTACTAAAAGCAACAACATATAAAGAATTGAATAAAAGTAATATATGAATTAAAAATTAAATTATAATTAACTATGATATATTATAAATTTGTTCGAGGAAAATACAAAATTAGTCACAAATTACCTATAGAATAACATTGAAATAAAATGTTTGAATTAATTTTTATCTATGAATTAATTAAGAAATAACTATAAAGTTATTATAAATATATGATATTATAGCTATAGTTTAACTATGAAATTGCTTTGAAAAATTCTAACTATATAGTTAGGAAAGAGAAAAAATTGAATAATATTTACTATAAATTAACTACAAATTTGCTATAAATTTTTACAAAATAACTACAAATTAACTAGGATGATTTTTCTAATTAATTTGTTATTCATTCTATGCTACTAACAATTTTGTAGTTATTTTGTAATTAATTTGTAACTAATTATTTTTACTACATATTAACTACAAATTAACTACCAATTTTGTTACAGTTAATTTTGAATTTTCTTATAATATAACTCCAGAATTTTTTGACAAAGTGAGATTTCTTACATACTCAATATTTTTTTAAAACTACTACTACACTCTCAAGACACCAATTGAAAACAATGGGCGAAAAATAAACTTGGGACTTGCAACAAAACGGGAGAGAAGAAGTTTTACGTAGAGGAAGAAAATTTTTTGTTTCAACATAGCACACGTCCAAAATCAAGTGTCTAAGTACATCTTTTTATAGGGAAAATATTAATAAACTATTCAAAATTTAAAGATTAAGTAAGTACAATATTTCTTCTTAATTTGTAAGAAATAAAATGATGACTTCCATTTACTTTCCGTTTTACACGCTGTCATTTGCTTTTCATTTTGTAGGCTTTGCAAGCATTTTCAATTGCTTCCATTTGCAGGCTTGTAATAAATTACTTGATTTAATAAATATTTGACAAAAATAAAAATAAAAATATAAAATAAATGAAATGAAATTTTTATAAAATAAAATTAATTTATGTACTTCAATTTTTATAAAAATATTTTTATTTAATTTTTCTAAAAACTAAAATACTTAAGTTAATCTTAATTT
Source organism: Mucuna pruriens (assembly GCA_025330945.1). Classification (NCBI taxonomy): domain Eukaryota; kingdom Viridiplantae; phylum Streptophyta; class Magnoliopsida; order Fabales; family Fabaceae; genus Mucuna; species Mucuna pruriens. Next base: position 496,875 of record JAENHJ010000227.1, read on the forward strand.
ATAGAAAAAACTAATTAATTTACTTTTATTTTTTATAAATACTTATTAAAAAGTTTATTCAAACTAGTTTAAATGCTATAAATGCGTGCAAAACTAAGCTTATCGAGTTATCCGCAAACCATGCTATAATGCTAAAGGTCATTTTCATGGCACGATGCCACGAGGAATATGCGAAACCCAGTTTTCTATACCTAGGTGATCTTAGGGGCTGTCTGAGGAATGAAAATAAAATGGATTACACCTAATATTCATCATAGCAGGCAGAAGAGGAAGCCATTGATGAACAAGAACAAATTAAGATTACTAAAATCTAGAATTTAAAGAGCTTCCACTATAAAAATAAATAAATAATAGCGGCAGTTAATTTTTGGCAATCACAACAAACCACTAAAAAATATGATATTTTCGGTACATTTTTTTTATATACTACAGATCATTTTTACTAAAAACAATCTTATTCAAATTGATTAATAATTACTTGTAACAAATTAAAACTATCCTTCCAACTGACCCATTATTTAACCTCACCAATGTGATATACTTTTTTGGCAGTTTTTTTTCCTTTTGGATGATTAAAAACTACTACAATATTTATGAGACGTATTTTTTAAAATATTCAAAGAAAAATTAAAATATGTAAATTAATATGTTTTCCACTTCCCTTTTGAGTCGTCTTGTCATGTTTTCAGCATTAATGGTCCATTCCGAACCGATCCTCATCTTTAGATCTCATCTTTTCCATTGTCCGATCATCCCCTTTCTCTTTCTCTTTCTCTTCCTCTTCCTATCCGACAAATTTTCGAATTCAATTCGAGAGTTTGAAGTTGAAGAATCGTGAGCTCTTAGGTTCCTCTTTCTTCTTCCTCTTTCGGTAGCTCATTGCTCGTTGACCATGTCCATGGAAGCTTCCTTCACCGCAAACATTTCTTCTCAAGTGTTCCAGCTTTCTCTCCTTGCAAGGATGAATCAGAAAAAGCAAAACTGGAGCAGGTATGTCTTGTTATTCCTCTCTCTTTAAAATTTTATATGTTGGACAATAATGACTTTATGAATTAAAAAATATGATAATAATTTAATATGATTTTAAGACTATTTTATATATAAAGTTGGTTAAAAATAAATAAATCAAACTTCAAAAATTTGTAAATGCCTAAACACAAGTTTTATGTATTGAAGCCTATTTGCTTAATTTGAAATATTAATTTTTTTATCGTCCTTCATATCAACTCAACTAAAACAATGTTTGTAACATTTCAATACACATTTAAGAAGTTATTATCTCATGAGCCAAAAGATCCGGAAAAATAATAGATGATGGAGTTACGCTGTTAAATAGTTTTATATTATTATTTAATTATAATTTATTATATATGATAAATTTAGGGTCTAGGGACATTGCCCCTTACAAATAACTCTTAAAAATAATATTAAAATAATTTTAAAATATAAGTATAAATTTGAAATTTGGTAACAAAATATTATATTTTATAAGAATTTAATTTTTATGTAATATTAAAATAAAAATTTTGCACTACCAAGTGATTAATAATCACCCGTTTAAGTATGATAAGGCATGGCCGTTGGCCGGGAAGTGTTCTTGACTCTCTGTCATTGAAGAAGAGGTTGGTCAACAAATTAGAGAATTTGCTTCTACAATCTACACGGAAACGAAGACTTTTAGAATAACAAATGTTAAACTGGGAAAAAAAGGGAAAAGTAAATAAAATCCAGATGTGGTACGTCAAGGAAATCCAATTTTGTAATCTTATTTCAATCTCAATGTGATTAGAATTTCGCTTTAAAAATTATTACAAAATTAATAATTTTGTTACATATGATCATGTATCTTCTTTCCACATATAAATTCAAATAATTATATTAATGATAATATTATTTAGAGTTATTTTTCAATGAGTATTTTTTTTAATTTCAACAAGAGTATTTTAAAAATAATTCTTAGCATTTTATCACTTTTAATCTCTTTTTTTCATTTTTATTTCTAAATTGAACTTCAACATTTTAAAAAAATTACCAATATAAAAATAACATTGTATTAAAATATAAATTATTTATCATAAATTTAAAATAAATTTATATTCAAAAATATTTATTTATTATAAATTCTAATTATAATATAATTTATATGTTTAAAAATATTTATTTATTATAAATTTTAGTTATATAAAATAAAAATAAAAAATAATTTATCCCCTCACGATACCAAATAATTTTATAGTCATTCAATGAAAAATCATTATATATGAGAAATTTATGGATTTTTATAATAATTTTTTTAAAAATCTTATCCGTATTTGGATAATAGTGTAAAATAGTTTTAAATTATTAATTTATTAACATTAAACTTAATAAAAATCTTATCAATATTTAGATAATAATGTAAAATAGTTTTAAATTATTAATTTATTAACATTAAACTTAATAAAAATCTTATCAATATTTGAATAATAGTGTAAAATAATTTTAAATTATTAATTTATTAACATTAAACTTAATAAACATTTAGCCTCTGAATGAAACTTTCTTATGCAGTATATTGATTTAATTTTCAACCCATAGAACAACGACATTAAAATTTCATAATTTGTAGACTTTTGAACTATTATTTTTTTTTTTATCTTTCATGAATGTGCTTAAAATAATCTCCATTATATATATTTAAATATTGATAAAATGAATTTCCCTTGAAGAATTGATTCGTTAGTCTAATTAGACTTAAAAAATTTTATTTAGATAAAATTGAGTTAATTTATCTTAACAAAATTAAATTGAGCTAAAAAAAATAAACTTAAAAATAAATTTATCTCATTTAATTCAATATTTTTTTAAAAAATTCTTTTAAAATATTGGATATTTTTAAATAAAATAAAAAATTAAATTTATTTAACGGACTAAATCATGAACTAATAAAAATATTGACTCAACTCATTTGTCACTTCTACATGGACAAACAAACTAGTTGAATATTTTTACCTTGACCACTTGTCACCATTCGATCAATTCGACTAATTAAAACTTGGAATGACCTTTTTTCTTACTTACATTAGATTGATTTTTATGCATTGATACATTTCACACATTTTTCGTGACCCCTCACAATTGTCACACTAGTCACGTGCAATATCACTATTAAAATATTATTTTTCTTGCTAAAACTTTCACTTTTTTAAAAGAATCTTTCACTTGACAAGTAAGGATCTAACATATTTTTTTCATTCGAGTTACTCTCGCGTGACTTGAATATTTATGTCTTTGTATGGTATCATCACCATGTTTCTCCTTTTTCACCGTGTTCTCTATTATACAAGTTCTTGTTTCGCTGCTCATATAGTTTCAGCAACCTGTTCTCATTTCGTGTCTTTTTTTATATATATATATATATATATATAAAAGTTATTTTCTCTTTTTTATTAAGATTTTATTTCCTAGCTTATTAAGATACTATACAACATGACAAAAGGTGTTAAGGACATGTCAGGTGCAAAACGGCATGCTCAGACTCTACTCCTTGACATGTCAGTTATAATTCACCTTTGCTAGAGGGTGGTACAAGTCGATATGCCAACTCGCATGTGTCGTCTTCCGATCAAGCCATGATAAGGCAAGAGTCTAAGATGTACTCGGTTGCCGGGCTGGACTCAATTGACCGGGAGGGATCCGACTCTACAATGTAGAGTGAACTCGATCACCTGGAGTGGACTCGGCTTGGTTGGAGTGGACTCGGCTTGGTTGGAGTGAACTTGGTTGGTGGAGTGGAGTCGGTTGCCTGAGAAGGACCCCGATTGTCCGGAAGGGCTCTGAAGGCCAACTGGTACACAGTCCTCCAAAGTGTCGAGTGGAGTGATAAGCACTTTGAATTGGAGGTCTAGCCAGGATGGGACTCGATTGGCCGATAGGGACTCAACTGCCCAGAATAGGCTCTAAAGGTCGATTGGTACACAACTCCACAAGTGTTGAGTGGAGCAATAGGCACTGAATTCGGTAACGGGTTTGGTTGAAGGGTATTTTGGTCTATGGACTAGCCTGGGGGGTCTACGGACCGACCTCTCTTAAGTCTTGCTATTTTGCCTGGGGAGGTCCACAGACTGACCTCTCTCAGGTCTTGCCTTTCTGCTTAGGGGGGTGGGTCTATGGACCAACCTCTCTCAGGTATTTATTTTCCCCGGACGATTTCGACCAACTCGTCTCTGATAGGTCTTTATTTACCTCGAATGGTCTCGACTAACTCGTCTCAAATAGGTCTTTATTTGTCCTAAATGGTCTCGACCGACTTGTCTCAAACATGTCTTTATTTTCCCCAAACAGTCTCGACCAACTTGTCTTAGATAGGTCTTTAGTTGCCTCGAACGGTCTCAACCCACTCGTCTTAGACAGGTCTTTATTTGCCCAGGATGGTCTCAACTGACTCGTCTCATACAGGTCTTTAGTTGCCCTAGACGATCTCGATTGACTCATCTTATACGGGTCTTTAGTTGCCTCGAACAGTCTCGACTAACTTGTCTCAAATGGGTCTTTAGTTGCCTTGGACAGTCTCGATCGACTCGTCTCAGACGAGTCTTTAGTTGCCCCAAACGGTCTCGAGCGACTCGTCTCAGATGGGTCTTTAGTTGCCCTAGACTGTCTCGACTGACTCATCTCAAACGGGTCTTTAGTTACCCTGGACGGTCTTGACTAACTAGTCTTAGACAGATCTTTAGTTGCATCAGATGGTCTCGATCGACTCGTCTCAAATAGGTCTTTAGTTGTCCTGAATGGTCTCATTCGACTCGTCTCAAATGAGTCTTTAGTTGCCCTAGACGGTCTCGACCAACTTGTTTGAGACGGGTCTTTAGTTGCTCCGAACGGTCTCGACCGACTAGTCTAAGACGGTCTTTAGTTGCCTCAGACGGTCTCGACTGATTCGTCTCAAACGGGTCTTTAGTTGCCCCGGACGGTCTTGACTGACTCATCTCAAATGGGTCTTTAGTTGCTCAAGACAATCTCTACCGACTCGTCTTAGACAGGTCTTTAGTTGCCTTGGACGGTCTTGACCGACTCGTCTCAAACAGATCTTTAGTTGTCCTAGATGGTCTCGACCAACTTATCTCAGACAGGTCTTTATTTTCCCTGGAAGGTCTCAACCGACTCGTCTCAAACAGGTCTTTAGTTGTTGCCTGGGAGGGGTCTATGGACCAGCTTCTGAGGTCTTGCTTTTTTTTGTGTGGAGATTGAGAGCCGAAATCCTTTTAATACCTGCACATAATATGAACTATAGCCCTGCATTCAATCCAAATATCCAAGCAAGCAAAACAAGGTGTTCACAGGAACTTGAAAATTGTTTAACTAGTATAAGGACATTGATTGTAGTTCAATACTCTTTTTGAAATTCTGAAATCGAGTTCTCATTTTTAAGTAGCAATATTTGCTTTGAAGATAAACTGCCCCCTAGGTGCGCTTATTCTATTTGTTATCTCATTTATCAGGACTCTTAATGAAATACTTCACGGTAATAACACAACAATAACACAATGCAAAAGCATAAGCATAATAGCTTTTGTGAAAATTACCGAAACAACAATGTCGATGTTTTAAGATCTTGGAGGCAAAAAGATTTGCGACCTTCTGTTGTGACCGTCCTCTAGGATCATTCAGATGGAAAAGGGTATGAGCCCATTGGTGTTAGCGAGCATGCTTCTTTTCATCTCCTCCTAGAACTCGCGATTGTTGTGGGTGCCACTCTGGTCGCCGTTAAACGCCATTAGATCCGAGACCTTGTGGCAATTGTCACTCCTTCTTTCGGGACCCCGAGCTCTGTTGTTGAGTAAGCACCCTTTGAATTTGATGCTGATCCTAAGTTTTCATCATCGGGAATAGCGACAGTCTCCTCGTGATTCTTGAAGACGTCGGTGTCATCTTGTGCCTCTTGTCCATTGTTTGATCTGTGTAGAGGTGTGGGAGGTTGATTCCTTCAACAAGAATGACCTTGGAATCTAGATCTAGACCAGATCAATGCATATCTAGTCACAAGGTGTGGTAGGGGAAAAGGATGAAACAACTTTCAAAGTCTCATCGACATTGGTGACTTGGTTTCTTGTTACTGGCATAATCATTCTCACCTTCTTCTTTTTTCTTTGTGACCTCAAGGTTTTAGCTCTAAATCTCTCAATCTTGCGGGTGTCAGGAAAAGTTTTTATGAGACCCCACAGTGGGCATCAATGTTCTGGTCTGTAAATTGAATACAATCCCAACAACCTGTTCTCTTTTCGTGCCCTTACAGACATATATATATATACAAGCCATTTTCTCTTTCCTATTAAAATTTTGTCCCCTAGCTTATTAAGATACTTCACAACATAACAAAAGGTGTCACAGACATGTCAGGTGCAAAATGACATGCTCAGACTCTACTCCTTGACATGTTAGTTACAATCTACCTTTGCTAGAGGGTAGTACAAGTCGTTATGCCACCTCACATGTGTCGTCTTCCGGTTGGGCCGAGATAAGGCGAGAGTTCGGGATGAACTCGGTTGTCGAGCTGGACTCAGCTGGCCGGAAGGGATCCGACTCTACAATGCAGAGTGGACTCGGCCACCTAGAGTGAACTCAACTTGGTTGGAGTGGACTCGGTTGGTGGTGTGGAGTTGGCTGGTGGAGTAGAATCGATTGGCGGAGCAGAGTCGGTTTGTGAAGCAGAATCGGCTTATGGAATAGAGTCAGTTGGCCGAGCGAAATCGACTTGTGGAGTGGAATCGATTGACGGAGTGGAATCGACTGGTAAAATACAGTCGATTGTCCAGAAAGGACCCGACTGTCCGATAGGACCATGAGGAACGCCCGGTACACAAGCCCAAAATCATTTCCCCCTTACTCAAGTCTTCTTGTGATTTTCTCATCGAACACCATTACTTATTGATAATGTCGATCTTATTTCATACGACAAAAATTTAGTAGTCAAAATGTCAATAAAAAGAATTATATATTTTCTTACATATTTTAAATGTTTGTTTTTACCTGATATTTTAAGAAAAAACAGTTTTAAATCGGTACATTAATATATCTGTGTGAACAAACTTCTTTCTATATATACTATTCTTCTTCCTATTATTATTATAAAGAAAATTTAACGTTTTTCCTGCCTCTTTTCTTTCAGCTGAAAAGTCATTTCCTTTATGATCAGACTTTCTAGGAACCTACAAAACAAATACTTAACAGAATACAAAATAAAAACGTTGACTAAAAATTTCTTTATAAAAAGTAAACGAAGAGGATCACATAGTTAAACAAAAACTCATAGTTGCAAATTCACTTCCCATTCTTCTCATTCTAGCCAACATGGCCCCCAAAAACCTCTTGGACTTCATTTCTGAATCCCAGCACATCATCAACGCACACCGTCGTCACTTCTACACCCTCTCCCTCATCTTCCTCATCCCCCTCTCATTCACCTTGCTCTTCTCTCCCACATGGTCCCACCTTTACAACCAATTCCTCACCAACACCTCTCACCCATCTTCAATAACAAACAACCAACCCCACTCTCTCTTCTTTCCTCTCCTCTATTCCCTTTTCACTTTGCTCTTCTCCATCTGTGGAGTCACCAGCATCATCTATAGCGTTTACCACTTCTTCTACGCTCAACCCGTTACCCTCCTAACCGCCATCAAGCCCATCTCTGCTTCTTTCTTACCGCTTCTCGCTACCAACATCGTTTCCCAAGTTATCATCTTTTTCATCTCGCTTTTCTACTGCCTTCTCTTGTTTCTTTGTTTTTGTGGGGCCCAGTTCTTCGATGTAACAATTCCATACTCGTACCCTTACATCATTGCCTTCTTTGCACTTCCTTTGCTGCTCGTGCTGACATATGTGCAACTTAACTGGACCTTGGTGCCTGCGATCGTGGTCGTGGAATCATGTTGGGGTTTGGAGCCACTGAGGAGAAGCACGAGGTTGATCCGGGGAATGAAAAGAGTGGCTCTATCTTCCTTCTTCTTCTATGGATTCTTCACGGAGATCGTTATGTTGAACTTCTTCTTTTTTATGGGATATAGAATTACTGAAAATTGGGTTTCTGTGGTGCACAATTGGGTAATAGTTGTGGGGAATTGTTGTTTCCTTGCGATGATTATGCTTTCTAATCTCGCGGTCAAAACGGTCTTGTACATATATTGCAAGGCTAATCATGGTCAGACAGCAGAGGAGTTTTGGAAGGATTATGTTGGCTTGCCCTCTCACGATGGAAACGTCTCTGATCATGCTGTTTAAGTTATGGCAAAATACATTTACATATTTCACATGCTTTAGAAGAAAAATAATATAAATATGATAAATTAAGTAATATAATGTGATAAAAAAATAGTTATGTGGGGGTAAATGTGAAAGATTTATGTTGTAACATCTCTTTGTAATGGATGCAGATGAGAATGAAATTTTCTTTTAATCATAGGCTCATTTTGTTCTGAACTAATGTGGCTGAGGGCACAGACAGGGTATGCGGGTAGTTGTTGCTAGCGTAGACTTTTGACACGTTTCAATTTCTTTGATTGTTTTGTTGATTTTTGAACATACATATTGTCATTTCTATTATTGCATGTTACTCAATACTGTTCCTTTTGCGAAAATTGTAAACTTCATATTTTTTCATAATTGGTTAAAGTGGGGGTAATTTTAAAAATATATATTAAAATAAATTATCGACGACATTGTTTTACAATTCCAATTAAAAAAATATACGTGGCAATCTTAATATAAGCGGACCTTTAACCTAATATGTTTTTATACTTATAAATGGTTCATTATATAGATCTTTTACTTGTAATTATTTCTTACACTGTTTGATGTGAGATTAAAATTTATCTTTAATAATTATATATCTATTTACAATCAAATTGTAAACTATTCAATATAAATAGAGCTAAATAATTATCAACGCAGTAGAATATCTAAGTATATATGAAGCAATATAAATATTATGTTTAGTTTTATATTGAGTAGCTTATAACTTAGTTGTACAAGAATGTACAAGTTATTTTATTCTTACATTTAATTCGTTAGTAAATAATAGAGCCGATAAAATGAGTTGTTGAATCTGATTCAACAAATTAAAGAAAAAAAAGGTTATCCTATTATCACTATTATATATATAACTTTTAATAATATTTTATTATAAAAATATTATCAATAATTCTATTAGCAATATTTTTTTTATATTTTTAATAATATTTAAATATTGTTAATGACATTTTATTCATTTAAATATTACAAAAATTAATAGGTAATATATTTTTTTAATATTTTTGTTTAAATGCTATAAAAAGTTACATATGTTATATGTGTGCCTAATATACTTCATATGCCTTATCTCTAAGCTTACAAATGTCACCTCTCTGGCAGGGTCCTTGTCATGACCTTTTGTTTTTTTGTTTTTCTTTCTGTAAACAGCTCTTAGGTTTGAAGCAAACCTTGTTAGCAACACTTTGAGGGTCCTTGGATGGGTTTGACTTTTGTTTTGCTTTTTTACTTGCAGTTGTGCATGAATTCTTGACACAGACAAGTTCTCTCAATTACATATCTAACATCAATCTTCCATTCTAATTTTATAGAATTCTCTGGAGACTAATTCTAAACATAAAAATGTTAAGTCACCACATTTATAATTTTTTATAATATTTATGTAAAAATATTATTAATACTTCTTTTAATGACATTTTTCTATTTTTAGTAATATTTATTAAATAAAAATATTACTTTGCAATATTTGCAACATAACTCAAATATATTTTTGTAAAATGTTACCATAACTAATAAGTAACATTTTTTTTATATCTTCATATTTTTTAAATATTGCTAAAATCTTTATATATCTATATTGTAGTGAGGTATGATTAAGGAATAAAATGCCATTAAGAACTTTGTAAAGACCAATTCTTGTGCTATTGACTCATGCAGGGTACACTAGGGATGGTTGGTTCAGAGTATAGCCCAATGAAACTTTCACCAGGTTGATGGATAACTATATAAGAAAGCATATATCTTAAACTTCATTCTCAGATATATTAGTGTCTCACGTTCAATAATTTCGAATGAATGTCTTAAAGCCATAAAGATAATAGAAGGTTTCACATATTGTATGTAATAGAATAAGTTTCAATAAATAGGTATTATTATTTGAGAATTTTATTATGGATTAAAAAAATATTATGCAAAATAATATTAAGAGGGACTTGTTATTATTATGTGTCGTACTTATGTTGTCACGGAGCAGTTAATTAGCTTCAATCCTTAGATGGACCAGATTATAGTTAAATCAGTATCTTTCTTCTCCTTCCCTCGTAGACATTTGTGTCCAGCCTGGAGTGGTGGAACTTTGCAATTGTCTCAAAGCTTGAATGGATTGAGAATGACAATATCTGCATTAGGTCATGGAAAAATAGCTCATTTCCTTTTATACACATATATATATATATATGAGATTCTAACATAAATAATTGTATTAAACAAAAACATATCAATAATACTTTTGGAATTTTTACCAAACAACTTCATCAAATAAAAATAATTAAATACTCTGAATTTCCCTTGTTTCCAAAAGATGCTATTTTTTTTTTTTTTTACTTTGATGAATAGAAAATATACAATTCAGTGCTTGTCTACTAGATATAGTCAGTACCAAATATCTAGCCAGATTCAATATGTGAGATATATAACTAAATTTTAGTTAAAAGGTCATCCTCTCCTCCATTTTATCCCAATCTAAAAAGAAATGAAAGGCCTAGCTAGTAATTGATTTATCCCATACCGAATGCATCCTTTCTTCAATACCTACACATTTCAAGTTGCAATGCACATTGGTAAAGAAATATTTCAAAATCAAACAGAATGTATTTAGGCTAGAAATATCTAAGGCCATCGATAGATAGAAATATCTAAGGCCATCGATAGATATTTGCGATAAGACACGAAGTGGTTTTGTTATAAAAAAGAAAAAAAGTGAGCTCCGGAATTGATTTATAGAGCATGGTTCAAGGGTAAACGTCACCCCTCCCTTAACCATGACAACACGCAGACAATGCAGGTGAAACCCTGACATATTTAGAGGGCAACTTCCAATATCAGTTTATGAGGTTCGATGAAAGCGACATATTGCAATCACTATAAAGGCCTTCACGAAAAGGAAGGCCATGGAGAGACTTTTTGAAGTGTATGTGAACTCTGTAGTAGGAAGCCTTCCCATCCCCAACCATATATGTGAACATTGTCGCCCACCGTGTGATCTCGAGAAAATATTTCTTGACGCCATAAGAATAAGAGTGAACTAGAGAGTAACCAAGTCAATAATGAGACACCAAACTAGCTCTAACAATGGTGAGGAGGGAGTCGCCTTGCAGCATCTACTACAAGTGGTGGCCAACTTGCAAGAGAAGAGTGAAGAACAAATACACCTAACTTAGAGGTGGCCTAGCGACATGAAAAGGTGGAAGAATGAGAACTAGAAGTAGAGGAGTGCCACAAGGAGGCCATGAAGTTACCTGAGGAGTAACACCTGAGGTTACGAAGCCAGCTTAAAGCATTAAAGGCGGCACCGGGACGCACGAAATCGAGTCCTCTACTTACATTCTGGGGACGACCGTTCAACGAGGAGATAGATCGTCCTATCATACCCCAAGTTCAGGGAGCTCGTGGTGGATCCCTTCAACTGTAGTTAAGATCCCCATGTTCATTTGTAGGTATTCCAAACACAAATATACATAAGTGGGGGTGACGACACCATCAACTGCAAATTGTTCCTAGGAACATTGAGAAGTGTGGCAATGTAGTGGTTCTCAAGACTCCTATCTCGAACCATCCACACCTTCTATGACTTGGAGACTGTTTTTGCTTCACAGTTCGCTACCAATAGGGCTAAGAGGCTGGAGGTAGCCGACTTGTTCGACATCAAGCAAGCCAAGGGGTAGAGTCTTAAGAATTATCTGGTTCACTTCAACAATGCAACAATCCAGGTGGATGACTCGAACCAAAATTTCTTTGTGAAGGCATTTCATAAGGGACTAAGGGTGGGACAATTCAGTGACTCCCTTGCCCTAAGAAGGTTGGCCAACATGGGAGAAATAAGGACATGGGTTGAGAAGCACATTGAGGCCAAGGAAGATATGGTCGACCCACCTTCTAGTAGAACATGAAGTCCCCGCCTTTGTGAAAAAGAATGTTCATGGAGCCTTGGGAAGTAAAACCCTCTCAACGGGAAGGAAATTACAAGGCTGAGGCTGAAGCAGATCACTTCACCCCCTTAAAGGTAACAAGGTCCCAAATACTAAAGGAGGTGTACCACATGTGCATGTTGGACATCCCCCCTCCGATAGAGCAATAGTTGGGCCCTTCCCAGGAGGAGTGGTGTGAGTTTCATCATGCTCGCAAACACACGATTGAGAGTTGTTGTATTTTGAAGAACCAAATTGAAAGGTTGATCCGTAATGGTTACCTAGGGCATTTTGTGAAAAAAATGGAGGGATCGTAGGCTGAAGGAAGAGATTGTGCAAGTCGGGAGCGGAGTAGAACACACCAATCCAAGAAAGGATGAGGGATAAGAGTCAGTCAAAAGTTTGGCAAAGAACCCTTCCTCATAGGGGGGCGATTGCAACCATATTCAAAGGGGAGACGAATCTAATGATGACGACATCCGAAAGGAAGCGATATGTTCGTTCTGTGATCACCATGCATGTAGATGCAATCCGACTCAGATCCGGTCATCCTCTTTTTCGAACAAGGACTACGAGGATATGGTGCCCCATCATGACAACCCAATGCTAATCTTAGTGGTAGCAGCGGAATATAAGGTATATAGAGTGTTAATAAATTAAGGAAGCTCAATAAAAATGTTGTACTAGACCACCTTCCAGAAGATGGGACTCCTTGAGTCAAACATGGAGAAATGCTTGGGCACATTAATTTTCTTTGCAAGAGAGAAGATAGAAATACAAGGAACGATCAACCTTAAGACGACTTTTGGGACAAGACTTAATGCTAAAAACTATCATGGTGAAGTTTATGGTCATCAAAACCTGGGCCTCCTATAACATGATTTTGGGTCGACCGACCTTAAACCGACTTCGATCAGTGGTGTCCATTCCTCACCTATGCATGAAGTATCCAATCATTGAACGAATGGGAACGATTTGAGCAGATCAACATACTGCCCGTTGGTGTTATGAAGCCAGTTTGAAGGTTGGGGGGCAGGAAGGAGGGTTGGACAACCAGAGGGACAAACCCTTAAGCTCACGTCCATTATTTGGATCTAGACCCTTGATAAGGTCAAGAGGAATTCAAACCCTATCCTGGTAAGGAATTGAAGGAGATCCAGATTGGTCCCAGCTTACTACGAAAACCACAATGGGTGGATCTCTTCATATCGAAGTGGAAAACAACTAATTTGTTTCCTCTTGGACAATCGAGATTCCTTCGTTTGGTTATCCGAGGATATGTCGAGAATAGACCCTAACTTTTTCTATCACTGGTTGTCTATTGCATTGGGAATGTGCCCCATATGCTAGAAGAATAGGCAGCTGGGGGAGGAGAAGAGGAAAGTTGTAAAGGAGGAGATGACTAAGCTACTAGAGGCACGCTTCATCATACGATATCCAAGTTGGTTGGCCAATGTGGTCAATGTAAAAAAAGCATAGTGGAAAATGGAGGATGTGCACAGATTACACATATTTGAACAAAGTATGTCTAAAAGATCTTTACCCACTACCTACAGATTGGTGGATAGTGCATCAAGATACGACCTCTTGAGCTTCATGGATGCCTACTCTAAATACAACCAAATCTGGATGCACCCCAGCAACAAGGCGAAAATGGCATTCATCATCGATGATGGAAATTTCTGTTATAAGGTAATGTCATTTGGTTTGAAGAATGAAAGTGCCACCTACTAGCTACTAATGGATAGAATTTTCAGAGGCCACATTAGCCACGAGATAGAAATATATGTCAACGACATGGTGAAGTCAACAACCGATGTCCAACACGAGGAAGCGTTGGCATCAGTGTTCTTGGTCTTGAAGATGCACCAATTAAAAATCAACCCAGAGAAGTGCTCCTTGGGCTTCTAGGCCGACTGGTTCTTAGGTTTCATGCTAACCAGACGAGGGATTGAGGCCAACCCAAAAAAATATGAAGTGATAGTTAACATTAGGAGCCCAAGAAGTGTCAAGGAGGTACAACAATTGGTCGAGAGGATAACGGTTCTGTCCCGATTCCTATCTAGGTTGTCTAACAAGGCATTGCCTGTCTTCCAGTGCCTATGGAGGAATGAGCGATTTAAGTGGACTGATAAGTGTGAAGTAGCCTTCCAAGAGTTAAAGATGATGTTAGCATCCCCCTAGTCCTTATAAAGTCAGCCAAAGGTAAGCCTATCCTAGTCTATCTATCTGTTTCTAATGAAGCAATAAGGGTAGCCATAGTTCATGAGGTAGACAAAGAACAACACCTATTTTACTTTATCAACAAGATCGTCCAAGGAGCCGAGACAAGGTACTAGAAGATAGAGAAGGAAACCCTAGCCCTTGTGACTACTGCTTATACTATGGATAATAAGGGTGATCCCGTGTTGGATGAGTTCATTGGGAATGTTTCTTCAGTGTTTGATTATGGTGTTGGCCATGTTCATCCAGAGAAGGCCATGAACTCCAACTTGGTTTATGATATTTCCATTTCTGACTATGTAAATTTCTTATGCAATTCCAATTACACCACTAAGAGCATCCATGTGGTCACAAGGAATAGTGCAAATTGTAGTGGGCTAAAAGGGTAGGGCATTTTAGGAACTTGAATTACCTTCCATTGTTTGCTGTGTTTCAACAATATGGAAAGAGGAGAATGTTTGCTCATTTTATTAGGACTGTGACTAATGTTGGGGACCCTAATTCAATGTACAATGTCACTTTAAGCCACCAGGTGGAATGGTGGTCATAATGCAGCCAAAGACTCTGACTTTCAGGAGGGTAGGGCAGAAGTTTAACTTTCTTGTTAGGGTATAAACTAGAATTGTTAAGCTTTCCCCTAGAGGTTCTAGTGTGAAGAATGGCTCTATAGTTTGGTCTGATGGCAAGCATACTGTCGCAAGTCCCTTGGTTGTGACAATGCAACAACCTCTAGGTTAGTGTTTGAGGTTTTCAGTGAAGAAATTTTAGGGTTTTATCCATCTTAGATATCTTGTTAAAAATTAGCTCTATATGCAT
Organism: Mucuna pruriens; assembly: GCA_025330945.1. NCBI lineage: Eukaryota > Viridiplantae > Streptophyta > Magnoliopsida > Fabales > Fabaceae > Mucuna > Mucuna pruriens. The sequence goes on from JAENHJ010000227.1 coordinate 512,105, forward strand.
AGTAGAGAATGTGTTTCTGAAGGTGTTCCATTTGTAAGAACTAGTAGAATAATGCTTTGTTAAAAGAGTGTGGAGATATTGTCAAAAGGATGAAATTAAAAAAAAATAAAGTATAGTGGAAGTATATCTTTCATGTTGTAAAATTAAGAATGCTTGTAGCAAATGTTGTGTTTACTAGAAAAAGGTTAAGTATATTGGAAGGATCCTCGACCAGCATGTTGGCTTATGAATGGGTAGCATGTCATCAATGCTTGGGAAATAAGTTGGTGAGCCAACTGGCCTTAATGACGGGATCATGTACGAATGAATAGAAGTTAAGGTCATTCCACTTATCCTAACAATCAAACAATCTAAAGCCCCTATCACTTCACTCGGCGCTTGTGGGACTGTGGACTAGCTTGCCAGCTAGTCGGCCAAGCGACGTGACCGACCAACCGCAAGTGTGCCCATATAACATGCATTTAATTCTTTTGGGAAGAGTCATCTAACACTGAGTAGGATCGGGTACGGCGGCTCAAGGGTAAATGTCGCCCCTCCCCTAGGCTTGACAACACGCAAAGAATGCAGGTGGCACCCTAACATACTCAAAGGATAACTTCCAATATTAGCCTGTGAGGCTCGATGAAAGCAACAGTCTGCAAAGACTATAAAAGACCTCCACGAATAGGAGGACCAAGGAAAGACTTTTGGAGTGCATGTGATCTTTGTAATGAGAAATCTTCACATCTCTAACCACATATGTGAACACATTTTATATAAGAGTAAATTTGAGAAATGATTTTTAAAACTTAATAAAAAATAAATTAATTAAAATATTAATAACATGAGATAATAATATAAATTTCGACCATTAAGGACTAATAAATTGGTCCCTAATTACATTATATTTTTATTGAACAAGTAATCTTGTTGAGAGATTGATATTTTTGGGTCTTTAAAACAGTCTCCACATCGATCGTTTAAATGACCGAATAATATGTTCGGTTTTTAAATCACTCTCTATTTAATATGTGAATGACTACTTTTAAACCCCCAAATTTGGTCAGCAGTTGCGTTGGAGTATAGCTGGACTTTTTCAGGAGCTTTCTCTAATCAATTTTGGACCTTAATATTCTTGCATGGTACGCTTGTTTTGTTTCAGGCAACTATTAAAAATCTTCCGCCAAATGTAATAAAGTAACTAGTCAATGTACATAATAAATACATTATAGTAGTTTTTACTTTTTGTTTAATCATCATTATAAATTATAATAAATATTAATTAAAATTAAAAGTATTACTATAATACTAATACTACTACTAATAATAAAAGAATAGTAATATTAAAACTTATGGAGTTGTGTATTATTTACAAAATGTATTAAAATTAATTTATATAAATATTTTGCGGCATTAAAAAATTCTTTGTATAATTTTTCTGCGGATTTATCTATGAAATTTTTACTTGTGGCATTTACTTACAGAAATTCTATGTAGCTTTGCCTGCAAAACTTATTTGCTATAGATTTACCTGAAGAAATATCTGTGGATCTTTTCTTTTTTAAGGAGATTACATGTGTATTTTTTTCACGTGAAAACTATTGCAATGAAATTTTTTTGCATTTATTATATAATAAATTTTAGAAAATTTATTGTGAATTATAAAATTTGTAGAAAATTAATTATCCACAAAATTAGGCTATGGTAATGATTAGCCACTTACATAGGTGATTAAACTAGTCTCATGACGTGTGTGAGAGGTAATTCAAAGTTTGTTAAACCAACTGAAAAGTTAGTTAGGAAGTTACAATTTGTTACTAGCTATATAACATAACCAGTCATATTATTTTTCTGGAATATACACTTTCTATCAAATACAATTTATTCCATTCATGCTATGAGTGATTACTAACATGGTATCAAGAACCCATTTGAACTTAAACTTGTGAGAATTAAGAAAGAGAGTAAATATTGTTGACACCTACTAAGATAAAAAAAAAATTTAATCTTTTTTGTGAAAATTGAAAACCATGAGTGATTCTTTACTATCTTCCATCACTGAATTTGTAAGTGTGGTGGCTGAGTGGGGTTCTTGGAGAAGCAAGAACAAACGTAGAAGAACCTGCATCAGTGAAAGAAAGCAAGATTGAGGAAGGAATAACATGTAACATGGCTGACTCAAGTAGTATTGTCCCAAGATCCTTACCTGTTTTCGATGGGAAGTTGTTTGACAATTGAAGAGTCAAAATGTTGACAATCTTTGGCTTCCAAAATGTGAGAAGTTGTGACACTCGGGTTTGTAGAGCCTAGTAGGAATGTAATTGAGGAGCAGAGACTGATCTTCAAACAACAACAAAAACTGGACACCAAAGCACGGTTTCTCATCTACCAATGTGTAAATTCAAAGATATTCAACAAGATTTCCAATGCATCCACCTCAAAGGAAGCATGTGAGATTCTGATGAAAACATATGGTGATGGAGAAAAGAACAAGAAAATTATACTATAGACATTGAAAAGGCAGTATGAGCTTCTCAGCATGGAGGAGAAAGAATCGGTTGTTGATTATTTTGATTGAATTCAAGAATTGGTCAGCGCAATGAGAGCCTACAAGGAGAAGGTTACAAATCAACAAGTAGTAGAAAAAATATTTAGGACATTACCACTAGAATTTGATTATGTAGCTATTGCAATCGAGGAGTCCGAGGACCTAAATACTATGGAGGTTGAAGAATTACAACACTCACTTGAGGCACATGAGATGAGGATCAATAAGAGAAGATCCATTCAAGAACAAGCAATGCATGCAAGATCCAATTACAATGGAAAAGGAGAAGAATCCTGGAAAAGTAATAAGTTGAACACTAACCAAGATCAAGGATATGGTGAAACTAGTGAATCCTTCAAAGGAAGAAAAAAGACCCAAGCACAGAAATAGGACGACAATCCCAATAAGGGCAAGGAGTGGAAGTTTGATAAGAGAAAAATGAGATGTCACAATTGTCAGAAACTTGGTCATTATGCAAGAGAATGTTGGGTAAAGAAGGTGCCAAAAATAAACCCAACAATTGTGCACACTTGGCACAAGATGAAGGGACAAATTCAGACTCTAAAGCTGTGTTGCTTATGGCAATCACAAGTAGTGAAGCTCAACCAAGGATACTGATAGAAGAAGAAGAACTTACAACTGCACCAATCTTCAACAAAGCTTCTATTGTAAGAAGACCATTATAGTTAAGGGATCAAGAGCTATTCCAAGATTTGACAGTCAACTCAAAAGGAGAATTGATTTACTCTACACTTATTGCAGAAGTTAAACCTATTAAGTTTGACAAGGCAATGACTAAGGAGAAGTGACTGAAAGCTATGAAGGAGGAGATCAATTCTATATAGAGAAGAATCAAACCTGAGAATTGGTGGGTCCTCCTTCAAATAAGAAACCTATAACATTAAAATATGTTTATAAGGTGAAGGTTAACCCAAAAGGTGAAGTAGTGAAACACAAGGCCAAACTTGTGGCAAAAGGGTTTTCTAGAAAGCAAGAATTGATTATGATGAAGTCTATGCACCAGTGGCCAAGATTGAAACAGTCAGATTAGTGGTAGCCATTGCAAATAATGCTAACTGGTCTGTGCATCAACTGGATGTGAAGTTTTCCTTCCTCAATGGTCCATTGGAAGAGGAGGTTTATGTGAATCAGCCACAAGGCTTTGTAGTTAAAGGAAAAGAAAACAAGGTGTACAAACTAAAGAAGGCATTGTATGGCCTTAAATAGGCACTAAGAGCTTAGAACATGAGAATTGGTGACTACCTATCTCAAATTGGCTTTAAAAAATGCACCTCAAAACATGGAGTTTATGTGAAATGCTGGAAAGGAAGCATGAAATCAAAGAAATTGCTTGTATGTTTGTATGTTGATGACCTTTTGATTATCGACAAGAGTGAGGTAGAAATTGTTGGTTTTTAAAAATAGATGATGAATGAGTTTGAGATGAGTGATCTTGGATTCCTTTCTTACTTCTTAGGGATTGAATTTGAAATGACTCAGTATGGAATGGTTATGCATCAATCCAAGTATGCAAAGGATCTATTGAAGAGGCTCAATATGCAACAAAGTAATCTAGCAGGAATACTAGTAAAGGTTGGACTCAGTTTAAAAAAGAAAATAGATGAAGAACAAGCTAATCTTACTCACTAAAGAAGGATAGTTGGGTGTTTGAGATATTTGTGTAACATAAGACCTGACTTAAATTTCAATATTGTGCTAGTCAGTAGGTTCATGCAAGAGCCAAGAAAGTCTCACTTATTGGCTGCAAAGAGAATATTGAGGTATGTGTAGGGGATGGTTGATTTTTGGAATCCTATTTCCAAAAGGAGAAGCTGCTACAGAACCAAAATCAGTTGGTATTCTGATTTAGATTGGTGTGGAGACAAGAAGGATAGAAAAAGCACTACAGGGTACATTTTCTTCTATGGAAGAGCTTTGATTTCTTGGTTTCCTACAACGGAACCTATAGTAGCATTGTCATCCTGTGAGGTCGAGTATATTGCAGCCTCTAAAATAACTTGTCAAGTAGTGTGACTAGATGCTTTGTTAGGAGAATTACAGGAAAACAATTGGAAGAAGGTAAAGTTGCTGGTAGACAACAAATATGTCATTGATCTAGTAAGGCATTCAGCATCTCATGGGAGGAGCAAACATATAGAAACAATGTTCCACTTCCTAAGAGAACAAGTCAGTAGTGAGAAACTGAAAATAGAGCATTGTAGAACTAAAATTCAGTTTGTAGACATATTCACTAAAGCCTTAAAGTGGGAAAGGTTTAGGTGTTTGAGAAATTCTATTAGAATTGTTTGTGTAAATGCAACTTTGAATTAATAAGGGGTGTTAGAAGTAATTCAAAATTTGTTAAACCAACTAAAAAGTTAGTTGGGAAGTTAGTGAGTTTGTTAATAGTTATATAACATAGCTAGTCATACTATTTTTTTGGAATATACATTTTTTATCAAATACAATTTATTTCATTCATGTTATGAATGATTGTTAATAGTGTGTTTACATAAGAAAAATTGCTAAGTAGGATTATATTATTTGAGATATCTAGACTTAAGATTGAGTTGTCTTATAGGTTTAGATTTATGTGTCTCAATCATGATTGATGGTGAACGCATAGTAACAATATTGATGTAGACTCATTTTATCATACCACTTCAATGTTGGAATAATAACTTATGATTTTATACTTTTAAGATCGAGCTTCTCCAATTGAGGTATTTAAAGGTTCGAGAATTTATAAACTTGAACTGACTCAAATATTTGATCTAAATTTTGTTGTTGGTTGAATACATGATATTTTATTTTTAATTATTATTTATATTTGTACTTTGTAAAAAAAATTCATATAAATTTTAATGTTTTAGACTTGAGTCAAATCAAAATGTTTTTCATCACATTGATTCAACTTGGGTTTGATTAATAAAAAATAAACGTATAGTTTTGAAATTCGGTAAACAAAATATCATATTTCATAATGGATGTATGTTATTTTCTGCGATTGAAAGTTGAACGGTGGAGAAATCCAATCTTGAATCGTCATAATTCATTGTTCCATTTTCAAAAAGCCAATAAAAAGCCATATTTGTTTTACATATTTTAAATATTTATTTTTTCTTCATATTTTAGAAAACTATATTAAATCTGTACTATTATATTAATAATAATAATAATATTATTATTATTACTATTATCAACTCAACTTTATCTTATTAAAGTCGATGAAACGATTATTTGATCCAACCATATATTAGCATATTCTACACTACTGTCAATTATAGTCAAATCCATAACATATAAGCAATATATTTTTGCATATTTTAGTTTTCTAACCTAACATATAAAAAGAAAAACTATATTTATTATTATTGCTGAAAAAGTCGTTTCGTTTCTGTTCAGGCTTCTGGGAAGCTTTAAAAAAAACGAACGCGTTTGTAAGACTAGTCAAATAGTCAATACTGAAGAATTCTTTATAAAGTGAAAAACAAGAGTATCCAATCCAATAGGTACATAAGAAAAGTGATCCTTATCCCTTGCAACATCGTATCCTCCACATGGCCCCCAACAACCTCTGGAGATTCATTTGTGAATCCAGGAACATTATCTTCAAAAAAGCGAAGTATCACTTCCTCACTCTCTCCCTCTTCTTCGTCCTCCCCTCTCCTCCTCATTCTTCCTCTCTCCCACCCGTTCCCATCCCCACCTTTTCAACCCTTACATCCCCAACACCCCTCACCCACCTTCAACAACAAACCACCAACCCCACTTCCTCTTCTTCATCCTGCATTCTCTTTTCGCTTTGCTCCTCTCTCTCGCTGGAGTCATCACCATCACCTACAGCGTTTTCCACTTCTTCTACTCTCAACACATCACCCTTCTAACCGCCATCAAGTCCATCTCAACTTCCTTCTTACCCCTCCTCGCCACCACCATCCTTTCCCAATTTATCATATTTTCCATCTCAATTTTCTACGGCCTTCTCTTGCTTCTTCTCATTCACGGGGCTGACCTTGTCCATCTAACAATTCCATATTCGTCCTTGTCCCCTTACGTCATTAGCTTCTTTGTTGCGCTTCCTTTGCTGCTCCTGCTGACATATTTGCTAGTTAACTGGACCTTGGTGCCTGTGATTGTGGTCGTGGAATCATGTTGGGGTTTGGAACCCCTCAGGAGAAGTGCGAGGCTAATCAGAGGAATGAAAGGAATAGCTCTATCTTCCTTCTTCTTATATGGACTCTTCATGGGGATCGTTGTGTTGAACTGCATAGCTTTGACGGCGGGTTCTAATGAAACTACTCGCAGTTGGGTTCTTGTGGTCACCAATTGGGTAGTCATTGTGACGCAATCTTATTTCCTTGCAGTGTTTATGCTTTCTAACATTGGGGTCAATACGGTCTTGTACATACATTGCAAGGCTAATCATGGTGAGAATGCAGAGGAGTTTAAGAAGGACTGTGTTAGCTTGGATGATGCCAAGCTCTCTAATGCTGTTTAAGTTATGCATTGCAGGGTAATCGATGTGGAAATTTTAAGGTTAATTTGGTTTCGCAAAACGGTTGTTGTATTTATTTTTATTTTTTTCACTTTTTTTGTGTGTGTATAAACTTCAAAACACAGAAAAAAAATAAGTGAAAGCACTCCAACTTTGTAATGGATGTTGATGATCGGAATGAATTTCTTTTAAACCACGAGCAGATCTTCGTTCTTATAATAATCAAGAGTTAAAATTTTTAATCAGAAGTAAATGATTTATTGAAAAATAAAACTTTTTATCAAAATAATCATGTGATAAATCATCTACATCTGAACTCTGACGCTTCTTAAATTCATACACATTTATTGAGTCAACAAAACCATGCTATAATACCTGTAAGGTCATTTTCATTGATAGATCACGTTAGCGATATGATTTAAGAATAATTTTTTAATTTAATTATAATAATTTTTAATATCATTTATTAATTTTATATTTAAGTAAAGTAGGATTGCAATTATAAATATGGAGTTACTTGGTAGATATAAAAATGTGAATTAAAATATCCACTAGTAATTTAAAATAATTTTAATTTTATATTTTTATCTAATCACAAATTATTATTGGTATGGATAGTTATCTTAAAAATTAACAAATTTATTATATAATATTTTGTAATTAAATGTTAGTGTAAAACTATTTTTCCTAACCTATTTTCTCATATACATCTTTTTATTGTAGCAAAAAAGACTATTATTTTTGTTCCTAAATACAAGACTCTTTTAATTAATTCATATCCAGTAAGAACATTGGTTAATTTAATTAACAATATTAATTTGTATTATTTTTTTTTAAAATTACTTTTAAAATTATTAGAATTTATCTCACTCTCTTCATTTAATTATTTTTTATTTAATTAATTAAGGAGAAAACTTAAATGTAATTTCATAGATGCCATTGATACTTTTCTATTTAGAATTAAGTTTCACTTTAATAATCCACATAATAAAATTGAGATAAGATACAAATACAACAAATTTATATAATCATTTTGTGTGTCTATTTCTCTCCACCACATTTTTTTTACATCATGTACTTTTTTCTTCTCTCTTTCTTTCCTTTTGTTATGTAAACTTTTATATAAATATAATTTCTTATAAGAGTTTCCATTAAATGTCAACGTCAAGGTAAAATTTTAATTTTGATTGAATAATAATACCAATAACACTTGTAAAATTGCATCTAAGTTTTTTTTATCAATTGATGTGTGGTGTTCATCTTTTCTAGTCCTCATAAGAGAGAATGAATTTATCTCATTAAATTACAATATTTATTATAAAATAATTATGATGTTTTAGTAAAAGAAAATGTTAATGCAATAGACAATTAAAAAATATACAATAAAAATAAACAAATAAATTTTAAAAAAGTCTTACAAGATAATATTTAACTAGTAATTTGCTTTATATTAACATTGTTAATAAATTATTTTTAATTTTGTAACATTTTCATAAAAAAAAAATAGGGACCTTCAAATTCATACTAGTTTTTTTTGTCACCATGACATTGATACAGAGTATTTACTAATTTTATCAATGATTAATTTTCGTCAAAAAAATATCAATTTTAATGGAATTTCTCCCTCAAAATTATGTTTTTTTATTCACAAAACTAAATTCAAAATTTTACTTATATTACAACTACCATTCGAACCAAGGAGTTGGTATTGGATGAGTCTTTTGTATTTGTTTATAATCGACCAAGAAGATATTCTTATTAAAAAAAGAATTTATTATTATTATTTGACTTTATTATTTTATTAAAGTCAACCACCGGAATATTTGAGCTAACCATTATAATATTGCACCCATCCTAGTATAGTATCCATCAGAAAACTTCTTAATTTTCTTTTTTCTTCTTCTTTATATTAGAAAATCATTTGTTTCATGATCTGGCTTTGGGAATCCAGCAAAAATTTAAGAGAGGTCTGGTTGAAATTGGTCTTTGGACAACCTTTTCTAATTTTCTCTATTAAAATGAAAGTAGGAGGGTCAAAACCTTCAGAGAAGCAATCCTTGTGCAAAAATCACATTATTATCTGTATCCCCCAGCATGGCTCCTCTAAGAATATAAGCGCGTCATGAAAAATGGGTCTCGTCACTTCCGCGTTCTCTCCCTCATTTTCCTCTTACCCGTCTCCCTCTCCTCCCCACTTTTCATTTTCTTTGCCTAACCTCACTTGGTGCCTAGTCCTACTTCCTTTGCTGACGTATTTGAAAGTTAATTGGACATTGGCACCTGTGATAGTGGTTGTGGAATCATTAAGGAAGAGTGCGAGGTTGATGAGGGGAATGAAAGGGGTGGCTCTATCTCACTTAATGATCTCTGGGTTCTGGGTGGGGATCTTGGTGTGGATCTGCTTTCATTTGAGGAGGGGTCTTTATGGAATTATCCATGATTGTTGGGTTAATGGCTACTAATAGGGGCCATTTCTTCTTTGATTGCTAACTTTCTGCTTCACAACATTGTTGTCAGTACGATCTTGTACATACATTGCAAGGGAGTGTGTATCCTCTCTACCATCGGAGAAGTCTAGCAAGAAACAGATACACACAAATTTATTTTTTCTTATTTATCATAAATTTATGTGTATTTCTCTCCACATTGGAAAGGATTACCACACATTCATTGCAAGGCTAATCACGGTGAGCAGTTTGGGAGGGACTACGTTAGCTTGCCCTTCCCCCGAGGAAACGGTCTCTTGCTGTTTAATTTATTTATTTTAATAAGAGCTTCAATTCATTAAACGAGGATGTTGACAATTAAATACGGAGTTCAATTTCATATATGATTACTGTAGATATGCTGGATGAATATTGTTTTACTAAGCTTTTTTTTAATTATTGATTAAAAGTCTTCTGTCTTTATTGCAGCAAAATTAGAGTTCTAAACTGTATAGTAAAATGGAAAATATTTAGTACAATAAATTATCTATTTATTCATACTAGTGTAATATTTGTGTCATGCATGAGTGTTTAGCTTAATTATTATTTACAATTTTTTTATAATATTATGATTTTTAATATATTTTTTATTTTTATAAAAATATATCAAAGGACAATAATAAATTATATACATCAATCATAGATGGGTATATGACAAGTCACATCTTACATGTATTTTAGATTTTGGCACTTAAATGATTATGAATTATTTGGTTAGAGTGACAAAGTTTGATAAACATTCATGTCTTTTGAGTTTAGCACTTGAGGATTGCAAGTCTAGTTAGAGAAGCTGACCTTAACAAGCGTTCACATCTTTATCGTTGACACTTGAGAGACTATGAATTGTTTGATCAAGGAGACTAACCTTAATAAATGTTTACACTTTTCAAACTTAATGCTTAAAGAATGATTGTGAATCATTCGATCAAGGAGGAGAGAATGAGAGAGAAAGTGTGTGTGAGAGTGAGAGTTTGGATTGTGGATCTGATGGGAGATTTCTTAGCATTGTTCAAATGAAAGTAAAAGACATAAGCTAATGATGTTAAACATTTGTTTTTCTTATTATTTAAATAATGTGGACAATTAATTGATGTGTCAAAATTTTCATTGGAGAACAAGACATATGAGACACACTTAGGAAACAACGGATTTTGTTCGTAACATAAATAAGTGCAACATCTTTATTATCGCATTTAGGTCTTATACATAATAGGACTCGTTGAAATCTTAAATTTCTCTCTATCTTTAAACTTTTGTTTGTGTTTTCTAAAGTAAATATATTGTGTCATATTATTTCCATTATCAATCATAGATATTGACTTGGACGGGGTGGAGAACTTCTAAATCACGTTTCATGAAAGATTGGTTCAGTTGATAAGGATTAAATTTATGTTTTAAAATGACGCGAGTTCAAGTCTTACAATCAATATGAATATCTTATTAGTAGTAATCTGTAATACTTTTGTAATTGTTCGTTGAGTTTGAAGACCTACCTTAACCCTAGCAAGTTTTAAGAACTCAACTAACATAAACTTTTATGGATAAAAAAAATATAGAGAAAAAATATCCTTCCATCAAATGCAATCAACAAATTTTAGAGTAAGTTAGTTTTGTAATTCCTACATGGATAGACGAAAAAAACAAAGAAATTCTTACGATGTGTAAACTGTAAATGAGTTCACAATCAAGCTCTCAACCGTTAAAATTTGTTCGAAAACTCGTAACATATTTGAAGGAAATTAAAGTGCTTTTTTTAGGTCCCTTAAAGAAATATGTATTACAATCTTCTTTTTTTTTTTGTCTTCTAATTTTGGTTGTGCCAGATAGATGATAATCCAATTGTGTTGGTTTTTGAAGAAATATATGTCTAAATAGAAATTTTTATTTTTCTTATAATTTTGAGTTATATGCCTATAGTAGATATAATATACCCTTGCATTATACATATTTGTTTAAATATATAAAATAATTTAAATATGTAAAAAATACACTAAGAAATAATTATTTATTAATTTATATATATATTTTTTCAAAAACCTAAATAAATAGACTACAAATATATAAAAGTTATTTTCTTCAAATAAAGCTAATTTTCTATGATAAAAAGCTGAAATTCAATAGAATTAAAAATATTTTTAAAAGTTCACTAAAAAATATTGGCACAGAGATTCATCAATTCTTCAAAAATAATTAATATTATTTTTAATGATAATAATAATGATGATAATAATATATTAAAAATAATTAAAATTATTTTCGAAATAATAAGCATGCAAGTGTTTTTCAAGAATAAACATTAATGCATATTTGACTTTTTACTATGATATGTCGAAATTTCGTTATAAAATCAAAACATATAGAAAGTGAGAACTTTATAAATTAGTAGTTGAAATGATGTAAAAATAATTTTTTATATCAATTATAATATAATTGATATAATAAGTTTAATTTTCAATTTGTACAACATCATCAATTTATTGACGAAAACACGATCACAACAATTAATTTAATTTATAAATTAAAAAAAGGTAATCAGACCATGTTCAAAAAATGTGTGGAGATGGCTATATCTTCTTTAGATATGTATGCTTTGGACTCTATCAGTTTAGTACCAGATTTTAATTTGAAAGATAAATTTATTACGAAAACGTATATATTAAAACGAAGAATCAGTTTTCCTCCAATAAAAACTGGCTTTGTATATCTTTCTTTCTTTCTAAGACCTGGCTTTGTACAAAGTCCAGCTTACCGGCGGCTAAGCAAATTTATTTTCTTTGGAACCTCCGAAGCATAGCAGCAATAGATCCAAAACAAAGACAAATTGACAATAAACTAATCTCCATGAATGTGCAGCTAATTGGGGGATCTTTATTTCTTCGGATGCTAAAGATTCCCTCCACCAACGGATAAAAAGGTTTTGCTTATAAGTAGTTATCCGTTAAAAATGAAAGTCAACAAACTAAGCAGTGCAAAGATGAGTCTCAACGTAGATGATGAGTTAGTGACTGAAATTGAAGAAGCACCCACTTTTGCTCCATCTATACCAGTTCCCAATGTTCAAGAAATGGTAAGGAATAATCCTTTGCAGGTTCCTAAAAGATATGTGAGGAGTCAAGAAGAACTGGAGAAAGTACACTATATGCCTCACCTCTCACCTAATATCCCCGTCATTGATCTAGCACTTCTCTCACATGGGAACATGGAGGAGTTGTTGAAATTAGACGTAGCATGCAAGGATTGGGGTTTCTTTCAGGTAATTCCAGATCAACCGAATTTGAATTACATACAAAAATAATAATAATAATAATATGTGCAACCTGTTCAAATTATGAAAACCATTCATGTATCTTGGTCGAAACAACTTCATGCATGTTTGTATTACTGTTCAGTAGCCTGCAACTTACGTTTCCAAAAGGATCCCTTTTGTTACTTATGTGTTGAAAGTGTATTGAAATGATTGCTACTGTAATTATAAAGTCAATATAAACATGCATGCTCTTAAGCTTTTAGTATAATTAATTCATACGATTTTCATGATGAAGTGGTCTGGAGTTTGATCTTCTCCTTGTCGTCATTCTTCTAATAAAAAGGTTGAATTTCAGCACACGCTGGTCAACGAGTCTTAGGAATATAAAATAAACCCTTTCATGTATCTTTACCTAATTAATCACTTGAGCTTTTGAGATAGTTCATGACATTGACATCCTTGCGAAAGTTAAATATTTGCTTGGTTTTCATCAAATGCTGCTTGAGATTGCAATTACTTTTGCAGATAGTAAATCACGGCTTGCAAAAAGAATTTCTGCAGAGAATGAAGGATGCATCATCTGAGTTTTTCAAACTTCCAATAGAAGAAAAGGACAAGTACGCAATGGCCTCAAACGACATACAAGGTTATGGGCATGCTTATGTAGTTTCCGAGGAGCAAACACTTGACTGGTCAGATGCATTGATCTTAATCACTTACCCCACCTGGTATAGGAAGCATCAATTTTGGCCAAAAACTCCAGAGGGATTCAAGTAGGTACTCCTCCTGACACTTACAAATTATAAACACAACTTTTGATGACATTCATGTATCTACTAATACAGGGAGTTGATAGAGACATATGCAAGTGAAGTTAGACGAGTTGGTGAGGAACTGCTTAGTTCATTGTCAGTGATTATGGGGATGCAAAAGCATGTTCTTCTTGGACTACACAAAGAATCACTTCAAGGTTTACGTGTGAATTATTACCCGCCTTGTAGCACACCTGAACAAGTGTTGGGTTTGAGTCCACACTCTGATACAAGCACCATTACCTTGCTTATGCAAGATGATGATGTACTTGGGTTAGAAATTCGACACCAAGGAGGATGGGTGCCAGTGACCCCAATATCAGATGCTCTAATTGTTAACGTTGGAGATGCAATTGAGGTACTTGAATTATATTTTTCAAAGAAACACAAAAAATATAAAAAATGATTATATGGTCCGTGAGATTAGGTGATCCCGATCAATCTCTATGATACATGTATTGACTTTTTTTTTAAATTGAAAAATATAATTGTGTCATGTATAAATAGGTTAAGACCACGTAATTTTAGGCCATTTCTAAAATAGAGAAGACTTTAAACTTAGAAAGTAGTTTCAAAAGATAAAATCACTTAATTATCCACACTTTTAAAGTTTCTTCCTTTTGCAATCATGGCAGATATGGAGTAATGGCAAATACAAGAGTGTAGAACATAGAGCGGTGACAAATAAGAATAAGAGAAGGATTTCTTATGCATTATTTTTTAGTCCACACGATGATGTAGAAGTTGAGCCCCTTGATCATATGATAGATGCTCAAAACCCCAAATTGTATCAGAAAGTTAGATATGGAGACTATTTGAGACAATCCATGAAGAGAAAAATGGAGGGAAAAGCGCACACAGATGTGGCAAAGATAGAGGATTAATTCTGATATGAGGAATAAAGGTGACTAAGAAAAGGAAATTAAGGCGCGGTAAGAGAAAATGAGAAAAGAAAAGAAAGTTTTAAAGCACCTCCCTCATGCTGATTTTTCAAGTGTCAATTGTGTTTGTATAATGCTTAATAAATATCATATACATCAACTAGAGTAAAGTCTCTACACTCTACTTAATAAAAGTCCTTGTCACTGAAATTTATGATTCACTTTGATCTAGCTTCTATAATCTTTGCGGTTATTAATTCCACAAAAGCCTACAATTCTCCTCTCAGATTTTTCTGAGAAGCATGGTACTTTTCTTTATGAATCAAATCCAAACTAACTTAATTTAGTTGCAGACTTACCTTGCTCCAATTGAGTTATAATGCTGCCAGTTCCATGCGAGTCCTCTCCAAAAACCCAAGAAAGACATATAATTAGAAATAAAATGGTAAAATATATTTTTTATCTTTAAAATATTAATTTTAGTTTTTATAAAAAATACTATATTTTAACATACATACTTTTTTTAGTCTATAAGAGACTAAAACTACGTTACTTTTGGTAATTGTAGAGATTAAAAAAATAATTAAATTTTTATAGACTAATTAAAACCAAATTCTTATAGACTAATTAAAACCAAATTTCAAGATATTTTGAGATAATAAAAATATATTTTATACTAAATAAAAATAAGTATGAAGCAGTAAGTATAAAGTAAAAAATGCGTATATATCATTTGTTTAAATAAAAAAATAACAAAAGACACTCTTAGAAATTTTAAAATCTGTTACAAAATAATTAGCTACAAAATTTTAAAATTAATAGTTAGTTCGTAGTTAATTTCTAGTAAAAATAATTAGTTACAAAATTATTACAATATTGGTGGTAGCATGAAATAAGTAGCAAATTAGTTAAGAAAATAATCTTAGTTAATTTGTATTAAATTTTTAAAATTTGTAGTTATTTTCTAACTAATATGTAGTAATAAGAAATATAAATGAATATAATTTAAATTTAACTAAGAAAAATAATATGTTAGTTAATTAATAATTAATTAGTTAGGATTTAGCTACTAATTTAAATGGTAGGTAAAATTAATAGCAAAATAAAAAAAATTAGTGAGATGTCAACTTTTTTTCAAACTCAGTTTAATATGTTTTTATACAAATGAAATATAAATTTGTAATATCATAATATGTATATATAAAATCATATTTTTCAATAGTACATGTAATATATGTAAATTAATTTTTTTTTCAATCATTTAGTTCTATTTATCGTACATAAAACAATGATTAATTGTATTTAAAGTATAAATGACGTTATTAGAAATATAATATGCATTATTTTAATTTTTTCTTAATTGTTTTAGAAAATAAAATCAATTTAAAACAAGTAAATGTATAAAATAGAAGTGTAAAGAATAAATGTTCAGATTAAATGGTTAACATATTACAAAATTTTAAAATAATAGCAATATATATTTAAATTTATAATTATTATTCATTAGAGTTTACTAAAATAATGTTTAAACATATATAAATAAGGGATAAATTATTACTTTGTGTATATGTGAAACTGATTAATTAATACCACCCTAATATACATATAAAATTCACCCGAATAAGTTATTCAAAGATGTGCTTGATAAAATTAACTTATAAGTTATTAAAGCTAATAAGTTAACAAGAAATTTATAAATCAGAAGTTAGAAGTTGAAAAGTTGAAAATTTATTAGTTGACTTATTGAATTAAAAATATTTGGTAATATTTATTAATAAATTAACTAATAAATATAAAATAAAAAACAAAAATAAAAAAAATCTTAGTAAATTAGTAAAAATAAAAAAATTAATAATTTATAAATTACCAATTAATTAAAGTATCTTATAAAAATAAATTAAAAATTATTAAAATAAATTTGTATATCGGTTTACAAATTTAAAGTCTTATTTTAAATATTTTATGTTAACTACGTGAGTTTTATCAAGCAGACATTATTCATTTTACTCAAATTCACATGGCCATACCTCCATGCTATTTTAGTAACATCATCTTTGTTCAGTTTATCGCATGTATTTTCCTCCCTATAGGGCCCCCAAATGAAGGCTCGTTGGGCTTTTTGGTTATCATTCAATATACTTTTCGCAGTTGTCATTACAGAGTAGACCAGTAAGGTTTGTATCATAGACTTTGCTAAAGTTACCAGCCAATGATAGGTGTTGCCGTTTTTAGCCCAAAAAGGTTGTTGAAAACTTTATCAACAAGATATTGGGAATATCTAAGCCTTGGTGACTTTCCAAGGAGAGGTATGACCAAATATCTTCCAAGGGACTATGCCTCTTTGAAATCGAATTGGTGGACAAAGCATCGTCTCTTATGTGGATCCAATTTCTTGAAGGAGATGCTAGTTTTCTCTTTGCTTATCATCTGCCTCAACATTCCACGGAAATTCTCTATAACATCCTATACATACTGCATTTAACTAGGTGTAGCCTCCCCAAAAGAAGTAAATCATCATTTCTTCACATTTTCTCTCCTTCTCACCCTCACCTTCATTCTCTTCCCTCCAACTCTTATATCTTCTTCCTTCTCTCTCGTTCTTTTCTTCTTTTATGTTCTTTTGTTTCGCTTTGTTAATCTTTTTTCCAAAGAATTTTAACAAAACGGAAACAAGTTCCAGTTTTGTTAATTTATTTGTATGAAACCAAATGAAAGAATAAAACAGAAGAAAAGCGTGGAAGGAAGTGAGAAGGAAGAATGTATAAGAGGATGAGAAAGATAAAATTGAAAACTAAAAAAATATAATAGAAAGATAAAGAAGGACTCGACCTCTAGTCTTATATATAAGAAATAAATGACAGTAAATATTAATATTACACTTTCATTCATTAACATGATATTTAAGATATTTTTAAAATCAATAAATTTATCATAATTAATGATTGTAATTGAATAATAATATAAAATATTTTACATCATTAATGTATAATTTATTTTCTTTTGTAAAAAAAAATTATTTTTAAATAAATTATTTTCTCTTATAATTTCTTATATAACTCATTCATTTTTTTTCTCTACCAAAATGATACATTTATTGAATATTTTTAAAATAATATTTAAATCTATAATATTGATTAAAACTAATTAGTTAATTAATTAATATTAAATTTAATAAATTAAGTACTTGTTTCTTAGGTGCAGTACTAGAAATAGTTATAACTAGCTTTGGATCAAATTCTTTTTTGTTGGGCCTTTGGGCCCTCCCCAGGTGTTAAAAAAAAAAGGTTAAATTATGGGACATTAGATGAAAAGACATTTGATTTAAAAATAAGTGGAGATGGCGACACATGGCCTGGTTGCGTAGTGGAGGAGTAGAAACCGAATGGGTTATTTAATTTAATTTTTTTATCGAAAAGGTGAGTCATTTGCAAATTGCATTCCACACGCCACAAGCTCCATTGTGTCTCTCTTGTTCCCCTCACGAAACAGAGAGAGAGAGAGTGCAGCAGCTATGGCAGCAGCAACGAGCCTGAACCTGTGTGGCATACTATCGGAATCAAAGCGCATAATAAACGCGCACTCGCGTCACTTCCTAGCCCTCTCAGTGATCTTCCTCCTTCCTTTGTCTTTCTCCCTCATAGTGAGCCCCTTCATGTTCCCCCTCTTGTCCCCGGACCACTCCTCCCACATCCACATCCTCCTCCGCTTCACCCAACCCCAATCCAAGACCCCTCCCCTTCCCTTCTCCTTCCCCTTCTCCCTCCCCCTCCTCCTCTTTGCACTCTCCCTCCTCCTCTTCTCTCTCTGCGCCATCGCTTCCATCACCCACAGCGTCTTCCACGGCTTCTTCGGCCGCCCCGTCAAGCTCCTCTCCGCCCTCCTCTCAATCCCCCCTTCCTTCTCCCCTCTCCTGGCCACCGCCATCCTCTCCCACCTCATCCTCCTCTCTCTCTCCCCCCTTCCCTCCTCCCCCTCCTCCTCAGCCGCCTCGGCCTCCTCTCCTCCCCCCTCCCCCTCACCGCCTCCGCCCTCCTCATCCTCTCCCTCCTCTTCGCCCTCCTCTACCTTCGCGTCTCCTGGACCCTCGCTCCCGTCATCGTCGTCGTCGAGTCCACCTGGGGCCTCCAACCCCTCCGCCGAAGCGCCTCCCTCGTCAACGGAATGAAACCCCTCGCCGCCTCCTCCTTCTTCTTCTTCGCCTCACTCCAAACCCTCCTCCTCTGGAGCGCCTCCGTCCTCGTCGTCGGCTTCGATGGCTGGGCCTGGAAGGACTGTGCCTTCGTCGTCCAGATCGTCCTCACTTCCACTCTCCTCATGCTGCTTCTGCTTTACAACGCCGCTGCTGACACCGTACTCTACATGTACTGCAAGGCCGTTCACGGCGAGCTCGCCTTCGAGATCGCCGAGGAGTTCGCCTGGCATTATGTCAGCTTGCCCTTCGACGATGGCAAGGTACCTCACGTTGTTTCGGTTGTCAATCCGTGATCTCGCCTGCAACTTTTTTTGTAACATAGCATGTGTAAGTGTAATCAATCCCAAGCTTGTGTAAATTGATCCATAGATAAGTAACTGTTATTGTTCAATACATTGTGGAATTTCTGGATACCGAACCAAATGTATGTCGACTCGTCCTGGCTTTTTTTATTGTTCTTTTTTTGTTGTTGTTGAAATTGATGTTTGAGTGATTGGATGGCCTTGTTTTTGAATTTGAGAATGATGGTCTCAACCTTACCCGAATATGAAGAGAATTGGCAATGGTTTTGCTGAGTTAACAAATTGTGCATAGCTCTTAAAATCAGGGAATGCTATATGATTGGGATTTTTTAGTTTTGATTGGAGTTTATCAGAATATGAAATGTAACAGAAGGCTTAGAACTAGAAGTGTGGAAACGTTGGAGACTTGGGAGTTAATATAGCCGAAAATAATAGTGATGCTATTAGGTGGCGGATTGGAAAATGTTTCTTGCACAACAAACATAGCAAAATGAGTTATCTCCTTTGATTTTGCGGTTTATTTTTATTTATTAGATGCGTGAATATGAAAAAGATAAGAAATAACGGAACCATTGACAGATTCTTTACGAAAGAGGCTCTTCTAAACTAACCTTTCTTGAAGTACACCAGTATAGATAATTTTTTGGTGAATACACGACACAATTAAATACAGTACTCTCTATTGACTTAATTTAAAATAAACATGATCTTTTTTTAGGTACGCATTTACTTGTGCAGTTTATTGACAATTTAGAAAGAGGTTTTTTTTTTTTTTTCATTCTTTACTGCATGTTTTTATTTTTTTGTAGAAATGGATTCTAAAAACTCTATTATAAGTTTCGAGGTGACTTTTGCAGTTTGCCCTTTGCTTCTCTTGATTCGAAAATTCATTTTTCACTATCTTTTCAAAGCTGAAATTTTAGATATGACCCGTATGGATATATTTAGCATTCGCTTATAGACAATATTACTTGCACGAAACTCCTATTTTATAGTTATTTGAAGTTCCTGTTGTCCTTATGTTTATTTTTAATTACTTCCTACTTTTGGGTTGTTGAAGTTTCTTTTTTATTTTTCTCTTTTTATTTGTAGTTGTAGTCTCGAGGACATGCTATTTAATTTTAGTTAAGCTATATATATTGCAATAAATTAAATGGGGTTTAATGCTTTTCTTTTATTCATGACGTTCAACTATTGGGCGTTGAAGACATTGGTGTGGCATTATCATAACATTACTTCGGGAAGTTTAATCTTGTTTATGTGCTGTATTCTATACTGAAAGCAGTATGAATAATTAACCTAATGCAAACTTGCAGGGGGCACTATTTTTTTTTTCTATGCATAAATTGCTGCATAGAATAATTTGTTCGATAGTGAAATGACCTTCAATAGCAAACCCTTTATGCCTCTTTTTCATAATCTGAGAAAGTAATAATTGAAAATGGAGAAGGTACTAAATGTTCGAATCTTGGGATATAGATTGTGGCTTGCAAAAGTGAAGTTGATATCCTGGCGTCAAATTCATATGGTATTGTTGTGCTGGTAGTTGGTGACTCTCAAGAATTGACATAATGATTCAATTACTTGAAAATCAAGGATGCATTTAATGAATCCCTCTATCTGAAAAATTATATGTAAGCGGCAAGTGCTAAATAGTTATACTTGTGATTTAAGTTATCTGTTACTGTTAATCATATGCATATCAAAAATAGATATTACGTCTCTTCGGTAATAACACGAGCCGGCCTTCATTAATCATTTCTGAAGACAGTGCCGTCAAGGAATAAAACACTTGAATAGCAACAAGGAAAATGGTAATTGGTTTTATGTATATTTTTGCCGTCACCGATTTTTAAAATATTTGTTTCAGTCTATTTTTTTGAAATATCCAAACTTTGGTTCTTATATTTGTGAAAAATATTAGTTTTAAGGATTAAAGTTTAGGTATTTTTAAAATACAAGAACAAAAACCATTAATTTTGAAAACCGATTTCTAAAATAAAAATTTGTTAATTTTTCTGGACTAGAAGTATATTAGCCTTTTTATGAAATTTAATTGTTGTACAGCTGACAGATTCAGGCTGTGAGGTTTTTGGGACACAAATTTTATAGTTCTTATTATAATATACATTAATAATAATAAATTACTTTCCTAACTTGAACTGCAGTAAAAAAAAAAAAAAAAAAAAGATCTTACCGATATAACTTTTAGGGTTAGTTTTTTTGTTCTGAGCTATTGGAAATTTATCTTAGATGCAGGCAATTAAAGAGTCGAATTCAATTATCAAATAAAAGAGGCGAAATCAAGAAGACTGCCTGTCTAGAGAAACGTTGGAACCCTGTGTCACCATCAAACTGTTCGAAGGTTTTGACTGTGGTGTCTAACGTTTTCTGCAAATTAAAAAAAAAATTATATTTATAGTTAAATATGATGGATGTGTATATATACATGAATTGAAGTCATCTAACTTAAACAAATATATTAATTTAGTTTCTTAATTTAAAAAATATAAATTCTTACCAGAAGAGAGGCTATATTTACTTATTTTTTAGAATTCGAAAACTAAATTTTCCGATGTAAAATTATAAAAATTTTAATTAAATTTTATCTAGAGACTAAAAATATTTTACCCTTGTGTAAAACATCAAACCACTAGAAAATTTACGAAAGGCATATCATGGCTTTGATGAAAGCAATATTTGTTGCTTTACGGATAAAATTGACCAAAATATTTTTCCATAATTTTATGTTATAATACTAAAGTAGTTTAGATATTTTCATTTACAATTACACCAGTAAAAATAATCTTTATTAACGCAAATATTACTTTTATGAAAATCACTTTCATTTTAAATTCACTCTTAACCAAAATCAAAATTTTACATGACTATCCAAAATTCACAATGTTAATCTTAAAGGTTGTTTGAGATGGTTTTAGTGATAAGTTTTAAATTTTTTTAAAATCAAAACTAATTTTTAGTTTTTAACTTTTAATTTTAGTTATTTTAGTTTTAAAATAAATTTACATAAAAAAATTTTATTTTATTAAAATTAATTTAAAAATATATTTAGATATTAATAAGAAGGTGGTAATCACAACAATAATATAGTGATAATGAGACAGGATGATGGTGATGATAATTATAATATGATAGTGATAATAATAACATGTAGAAAAAAAATTGAAATAATAATTTCAGTTCTATTAAATTCAAAAGCATTTTATTTGAAAATTATATTTTAAAACCCAAAACTAAAATTCACATTTTGAAAATTATACATGAAAACCAAAAACAAAAATTCGGAACCACGGGTCCTAAAATAGCAGTTATTAGTTTCAGCAATTTTAGCCGATTGAAATTTGAAAATCATTCCCACTTTTGGGTAGAATTTCTTCAAATACGACTGAAGTCATGGGAGACATAAAGTAAAACTCATTGGAGAAGAATATGGATTGAAGAGCTGTTAAATTAGCAAATTGTTAACCACTCAGTCGATTCGGACACAATAGTTATAATAGAAATTATTCACGCCAATACAACCTCAAGTCTAACAATAGTAACATTTTGGAGGTAGGGGGAATAATTCTGTTCCCAAATCAGCCACTTGTAGTGTTCTCTTGGAAAAAAATAACAGGACACGCTGCAAAGACAAACCATGAAAAATAACTGGATAAAAAATTGAACAAAACAGCTACCACAATTCACAAGCAGATAGGCCTTACCAGTTACTATCAACATTAAACTTTGTACATTGGTTTCCACATTATATCCATGCTCTAGCCTCCCTCCAAAGTCCAAAATTTGCGAGCATCATCTTAAAATGTTCAGTACCTCTAGCTCACAAGTCAAAGAATGAAGAATTCCCATCAAACAGTCAGAAACATAGCTTATCTAATTGACACAGTTGGTCACAACTTTCTACTATGACCAACACTGGATGATGATTGTGGCTTTCTAAAAGCCCCCTCATCCTGATCAGCTCTGAAAAGAAGATTAGTCCAATTAGTAGATCTCTGATAAATCCTACTAGAAATCCGGTCACTGTCTTCCCCGCCAGAAGCCTCATATCCATCACTAGTTGAACTTGACAGTGGAATTTCCTTCAGAGTTGCAGCACCAGCCGCTGAAGGACCTGCAAGCTGCCTTGCTTTTTCAGCACCTGATGAAGACAACACCCCAAAAGGGTGAATATCAGGAGAGTCTAAACTGCTTTCAGGAGATGAAGGAACAATCCCAGCTGAGCTTGACATTGCATGACTTGTTTGAAATGCAACGCGTGCTTCAAATGGGAGGGGGGCCAGCCTAGACATCCCACTCAAACCTTTATCGGTAGTACTTGCAGAAACTTTTGTCAAGGACTCCATAGCCGAGTTGGTGGGAAGATAAAGCCGCTTACTAGCTCGCTTCTTATTGTTCTCAATCCTGGGAACCATTCTTCGGCCGCTGCTACCAAAACTGCTTCCAGGTTCTGACCTGATAGCCTCATCATGTCTTGTTACAGGCTGCAGAACTTTGGATTTTTTTCTTGCTTCTGCAGCAGCCTTGGAAATTTCTTCTGCATTTAAGCGTGCTAATGTCCAAGGACTAATTTTGACTGTTCCGGGATTCTTTTTCTTTATTGGATCTTCTCTCATTGTCTTCTTTCCCAATGAACTGACAGAACCTGTTTCTGGGGGTACCACATCAAACTACAATGATAACACCCCAATCCCCCAAAAAAAAAAGAGGAGAAAATGAAACAGGTGTTGCTCAGTAAGAAAACGAAAGAAAGAACATAGAACATAAAATAGTACTTTCAATCTAGAAACAACAAAATACAGAATAGCACTCATTTAAAAGAAGGAAAGTCAAATGATCAAGCTTAATAGTTCATAAATTTATGAAAGATTACCTCATGCTGTGCATGATATGCACACTGCCAAAAATCATCCAAGAAAGCTACATTAACTTGATATGTTTATTCAGTTAATGGTACATCACATGTTTTTCATTGCATAATACTAATAAGTTTGCTTTGCTCTACACAAACATTAATCACAAATAAATCAAATAGAATTTCTGCTCTTTTTGTAACATCTTTCAGTCATAGCAATCTTTCTGTTTGTCTCGGCAACATCCTTCAATAAAATGAAAGATGTATATTCAAATGCAATTATGCAAGAAGTTCAAATCAACACCTTTCAAGAGTACCAGTGCTTTTGCAGGAAAGGCACAATATCAACAGGCATTTTAAGCAGAAAAAAATCCAAAAACAAAGAACATTAATTTATCAAGCAAGTCTGAATTGAAAAAATGTTACCTGATTTTCAAGTAACAGGCGTGGGGGTGTGCACCACGCACCTCGGTGTAAAGTAGTGAAGGAACTTGCACTACTCAATCCAGTAAGTGAGCTAACAGTTGACATTTGGGGACTTTGCTGTCCTCCATTTCCTAGCTCCTGTTCCTGCTCCCTCATAGCTATGATGTAATCGTACGTGCTGAGTCCCTGAATCAGTCAGCAATAACTATAATAATTAACACTTTTGATTATAGATAGATAGATAATATTCAGCACTAAAAATATCATTGTCATTAACTGAGAATTAAGATAAACTTGCAAATGAAAACGTTTTATTGCCTACTACGAGCCAAAAGGTGAGAGACTTGTCAATCTAGTCTATACAAGGTGTGTAGACTAAACCATCAATGACTGAAACATCGCCAATTTAAATATAAGAGAAAAAATTGTGACAAAGCATATATGTAATTATTTAGTGTGTGGTTTTCCATTAGAAAAGAGCCTAACAAACGTTTGGCCCAACACAAAAATTCCCTTCCACATTTTCTCCCTAAATGTGTACAACGGCTTCTCAGCAGGTAACTAAACATAACCTTAATGTAATGTAAAATGATGAAAATTGTTAATTGGTTTAGTTACTCTACACAACTTGCATAAACATAGTCTACACAAGAATTTCTACTAAAGGGTATACAACCATCACAATACATCCAACTACCCATCTTGTATATTCCTTTTGCTTCATTTTTTTTTCTATATAAAATGAAATGGTGTGTTAACCAGATAATCAACATTCCAAACAACATTTAACCTTACCTTTCTGATGAGGAGGATATGAAAGAAGAAAAGCTGAACAACTGGTAAGGTAGCAATCATAGCCAGAATGGTGCAGACAGACTGAAAATTTTCACAGGTGAAAATAAGAATAGCTGCAGCTGGAAATAGCCTCAATGATTTTCATTAAACAAAAAGAGCAAAAAATAAGTTCATTTGTTAGAAGAATAATAAATAACCATTATTATAGAAGTATAGTAACCAGTAACCACATAATATGCAAACACATGAATAAGAAGGGGAGGGGAAGCAGAATGCTCACCACCACAAGAACAAAGGGAACCACAGAGAAACTGGTTCCCAACTTGGTGGAGATATCCACAGAAAATTGCTTCCTCTTGACAAAACAGCAGATAAGCACAAGTATCCCAGTCAACCATTGAAGAATAAACTGCAATCTCAAGCCCAAGGTGCACAAATCATGTATAGACCTGTCATTAGTTAGTCAAAATGAAAATAACTAGGAAATAAAAATTCATACTTGTGATGTTCTATAGGTTATGACATATTGCAACAATTGCTGAGACAGGTTTGGGATGGTTCAGAGAGAAAAAGGAAAGAGTTGACACTTTATAGGGAGACAAGTAGTATCAGAAAGGATGGAATTTTTTTTATTTTTTTGGCAATAGAGGATGACTTCCAAATGCTGTTGATTTGGAGCAGAATCATATTTTTCAATTCTAACATAGTAGAACTTACAATAGTTATGGTAGGTTCAACCATGTCAATGAGCAAGGCATAGGTGGACAATATTGCTTACCAAGAGCATAGCAGCAACCATGAGGGCAAAAAATTGTGGATAGTTCTTTTTCCCAATACAGTTGTTAAGCCACTGCAAAACACAGGAAGCAACAGTCCTTCAGAACATATGTCAAGTGATAAACAAAGAAATAAGAAGATATATACTCATACTCGGCAATGATGATCAAAGTGATCTACGCACTTGTCACAAACTCTACAGTGCTTGCTGTACTTGAAAACCTACAACAATATTATTCTTCAGTGATATATAAACTTCTTTTACCATCCAAGCATTGCAGAGTAAGCATGAATTTGTTACAGAAGGTAATTGTAAAGTTCTGCATGTACTCATGTCGAGGCAAAATTATCTTTTCACCTCCACATGTCATATTAAGGAATGAACTCCAACAGTAATGTTAATGAGACAATGCGTTACTAGTTCAAAACCTTCTACACACCTCAACTTCACACAAACTGCAATAGAACATGCCATCTTCACTTATTTGTTTATCAGAAGATTTCTCAGTTGATGTAGAGCAGCTGCAGATATAAGCACAAGGAGAAGAAACCAAGAGGATACAGGAAGAACAAGACGATGAAGTACTCTTCTCCAATGAATTAGAAGCATTTTTGGAAATTCCTTTTGTTCCCAATGCCTCCTTATCCACAGAATTAGCTCCAACTGTTGATGCATTTGCTTCATGCATTGATGAAATTGATTCTTCACCTAATTTAGAATTCTTTAGTTCAGCAAGCCTTTTACTGTCTGGGATTTTAAGATACTTTTTGGACTTAAAAACCCCTGGATCTGCTGGATCTGATGCTGCACACCAAATGTACAGTCCAAAGACACTAGTAATCTGGCAAAGGGGGAAATATCACTAATAAATTTACCAAGCATTTGTACCTAGTGCACAATACAAAAAATTTGATTCTGAATAAGTTTCTTTCACCTTCAAGTTGTGGCTTTATGCAGACAAAAATCATTATACTAAGAAGGTAACCTGTTTTCACTAAGTCTTAATAAACAACACCCTACGTATTGCTTTCTTCAGCCCATATAAATCAAATTGACTTAAATAAGTCACTACATTGAAAACAAATCCCAAATGCACAAGAAAGCACCTGAACAACAATCTACAGTATTTTCCAAGCTAACATCTGCAAAGGTTAGGGCTAACTTTCAAAACCTGAAGTATTAAAAATATTGATAATTTCAAATTCACCCAGTCTAATTGGATAGAATAAGAAACACTTTGGTACCCCAATTTTCAGGATCATATAGCTCAAATGTAGCATTTCCTAGTAATATTAAAATATTTCTACACTGTACTAATTCCCATTTTTTCTTATAATTTTGATACTGAATACTTCAAAATGTTGCTAAACATTTAAAGATAATTTATTAATTTAAACTATTGACCAATGTATGGAGTTTTCTCTTGTTCCACTATGGTGTCTCGGTTTGACATAGGATTTAGTTTACTCTACATAAATCAAGATCCACCCCAAGACATTATCAACACATTGAAATATAAAACACAATTCGCAAATCCAACGGTTGAATTATAGGATACCATCTTAATGATAATGTATATCAAATTTTAGATAAATTGAACATAAGTATGTGATCTTGTCTTATAATCAACATTTACTTGTATTTTAAAAAATATATTATACGATAAAATAAAGTTGATTTATGAAATATCAAATAATTTTCAAATTATATGAAAATTTTAAACTAGCTCGAGTTGTGCCCGAGATGCAAACAAATAGAACCACCAATATAGTTCTAAGAAAAGAGGAGATTTAAAAGACGTGGTAATTAATAATTAATAATCAAAATAATATAAGAATTAAATCCTAGAAATCGTAGTTCACACATGTCTCGTGATGGCTT
Source organism: Mucuna pruriens (assembly GCA_025330945.1). Lineage (NCBI taxonomy): Eukaryota > Viridiplantae > Streptophyta > Magnoliopsida > Fabales > Fabaceae > Mucuna > Mucuna pruriens. The sequence continues at coordinate 539,806 of JAENHJ010000227.1, forward strand.
TTTGTCAGAATTATGTGCTTAAAATTAATGTAAGAATTGAGCGAGGGAAAGAGACTTGTCGGGTACAGAGACAATAAACTACACGACAATCCAAACGGAATGGTATACTTTTATATAATGAAAAGGAACAAAAAAAGTTGAAACAAAATTCAGATTTACAAAAGAAATCAAACACATGAATCTGAAAGCAAACAAATCATAGATCTCACTCCTTCCACAAACCAACTTAGAAAGCAGCAAATGAGTATATCAAAAAAGAAAGTGGAAGAAAAATTCGAAGATGGGATACCAGCGGTGAGTAAAGGCCAATAACAATATACTGATACATCTTCTTTCCAACAAAAGGAGCGAAGAACACATAGAAGGCAAACCCCAGAGCCAGAAACACAGCAACAGCCACCACCTTCAAAAAGACTTTCCAAAGTGAATAAACAAACCCCACAAGCAGCCAAAAACAAGATAAAAATTTTCAACTACCTGAAGAGGATGGTAAGGTAACTGCCATCCATGTTTCCTCATACTTTTTGACTTTGAAGTTGAGTTCAAAACGTTTTAAGGAGTACACAAAGTACCAAAAAGAACAAGAGCATATAGAACAGAGAGAGCACTAGACAGAAGAACAAGAAGGGACGGTCACTTTTGTTTTTTCTCCCAACATTTTCAACTCATGTTTTTAAGGGACAGAAGGAATGAAAAATGAGAGATTTTTAGTCAAGGACAAAGAAAAGGAGGGAGCTGGGCATGACATGTTGGTTGAAGCAGATAGAAAGAGATGTGTGTGAGAGAGAGAGAGAGAGAATGGGATTAGGATAGTGGTGGTGGGTGTGAAGTGTGGAGTGAGGAAAGCTTTGTCTTTGTCTGGTTCAAAGGTGAGGGAAGAGGTAAAGGTATGGTCTTTTTTGGATTTTGGTTATGTGTGGTTTGTTTGTTGGTTGCAAAAGCTTTTTACTTCATCAGAGATCTGTGACCATGGGTTTCTCATCCATGCCCATAATTACCTCACCACACACCCTTTTTACTTTTTGGGTTACCTCTCTCTCTCTAACTCTAACTCTAACTCTGCTGCTAGTGCTAATGCTACCTGCCACTGCAGCGAGCGGCGTAACCTTTTTGAATTGGCAAATCATGTGTCACAGGCCACTGCAACCGATTCTTGTTTGCTTCTGCTTTTGTAACAACTTTGGCTTAAAGCCACTCTCTCTCTACTTTAATCTTTAATGATAATCTTTTCTTGTGTGTGAAATAATGACCAGAGTTAGTTATTTCTTTTATTTTTATCCTTATATTTTAAAAATTTATTTTAACTCTTATAAATATTTTTTTATTATTTTAATCTTTCTCATTAAATGTGTCTTAATTTTATTATATTACATTTAATTTTACCAACCAAAACAGTATAAAAATAATTTTTAAATATAGAGACTGAACATAAAAATGATGCTGAAAAAGAAAGTAAATGAATAATTAAACCTTATATTTATCTTTACTTTACTGCATTACTGTTCCCTTGCGATTTGCATGTATTCGGGAAAGGTAACCAAATTCAGCGGGAAATTACCAACCCGCTTAAATTTAATGTTCACGTTTTAAAAAACTGGTATTATTAATTAAGACTACTGAATTTCAATACAAACCACCAACCAAGATTTTAGTATTTATTTATTTCAAGCATAAAATTTCATCTTAATTAAGTACACTTTACCATCTTAAGGTGTTATCCACAATACAACTGCAATGCGCAACTATATTTATTTTTTTATTTGTTTCAACAAACTGTAATTATGATAACGTTAGCTATAAATATATCTATAATTTCTCATAATATTAAAATTTGAAGGTTGCTGCAATCACAATTTAGAAATTTGTATTTTACAATAAATACTACGTAGTATTCAATATTATTAACATATAATTGTAATACATGATCGATATAAGCTTATTTTTACTATTTCTTAATTAATAATTATTAAAATAAACTTAAGTATATCTTTAAGTCCTATAAAATAAGTAAGTTTTAATTTTAATTTCTGAAAAAAAATATTTTTCATCTTTTAAAATTTGGAATTATTATTTTTAACCTTGTAAAATAAATAAATTTTAATTTTAATCATTTTAAAATATTTTTCTTTCATTTATATCTCTAAAATTTAAATTTATTGTTTTTATCTTTAAATAATATTTATTCTAATTATTACTGGTAAGTGTTACTTAATATGTTCACTTAATTTTTTAAACACATACACAATTAATAAATATCACATAGAAATAAACATAATAATTTCATATTTTTGGAATGAAAATTAAAAATTTTATTTTTGTATATTCTTTATTCGGAAAAATATTTTTTAATATTATATCAATGAATTGTTAAATAATAATATAAGATTTTTTTATTCACTCAATGTGTTTTATTTTCCAACTAACAACTAAAGATTAATCTTCCTTTTGAAGCATAAAGTTTATTTTTAAAAATTAAAACCTAATCAACATATTTATGATATATATACTTGTTCGAGATAATAATAAATTTTACGATAAATCACATTTAACCTCTAATGTTATGTTTCAAAACAAGGCTAGGAAAAATAATTAAAAAAACATATCCATATATGACCAATACAACATAAGTAATTGCATTTAGGAAATCCAAAAATATTTATTTAGAGAAAATCAGTTCAACACATAATTAAGAGTAACTACAGTTCATTTCTTTTTTACTACATCCACTAGATTGGAAGAAGTCAGTATCAATTAAAACCTAAAAATTTTCACTTTATTTTACTTCACTTTTTCCTACAAATCTTATCCTAAATAGGAAGAAGTCCATATCAAATAAAAACAAAAACATTTTCACTTTATTTTATTTCACTTTTTTTCCTACGGATCTTATCCTCCGCTCTTGCACTATTTATTTCTAATCCGCAATAAAATAAAATAAAAAACCAGTTGCAAATAAGTATGGATCTAATTAATTGAGAAATTCGAACAATACTTTTTATTATCCAAATTTTATTAAAAATATCAAACCTACTTAATTCTGTCCATTAACGGAACATACATGCTTGGCGATATGACAAATATGCATATTGTCACCATTAGTCTTAAGTTTCATTTTAAAAGAAAAGAATCCTTATCAGAGGTGGGTTAGTTGAAGGCTTGAAGCTATTGCCAGGAAAAGATGGTCTAATTGCTTAGCCTAGGACCATGTTCAAGAATCTACACCCCATAGGTTAAATACAATTGTCTTATGCTTTGTGTTTACCTTTTTTAATTAGATTTTAACATCTTTCCACCTATATTTATCCCTAGCTAGCTTCTTCTCTATAATATATATTTATTCACAAGCTCACTTTACATTGGTCTTTCGGTTTGTTACAGAAAAGCAGCCTTTCGTTGTCTGGTTATATATATTTTACAGCGTAGAACCAATCACGGCCCAAATGATTGATTTGTTGAGATCCCTAGCAACTCTTCTCTTTGAAAATGCCATCTAATTTATTCAACTTAATTCATAAAATTATTGATATTTGGTGTAATATTTTATCAGTATTTTTTTTTTTCTGATAGATGAACATTCACTGATCACTAATGTGCTCAAAGAGATTTTGCTACTGAACATAGTCAATTAATTAGCCTGAGAACCTCTCATCAAAGACAAATTTCAAACGAATTATGTACTATATTCAATGCGTTCAACACGTATAGGAATGTCAATGACTCAAATTCTAAATAACAAAAGGAAAAGGGTTAGGGTTAGTTCAAATTTAAAGAAAATACATGTCAAAATAATTAAAATTCATTGAGATTGACCCAAACTAACTTGAGTTGATTCCAAAAATATTTAAATTCAAATAAGTTAGACTAATTCAATAGATTTTAATTGATTAAGTAAGTGTGTTGAGTGAGTTTAAGTTTTTTTTTTTTTACCAAATATTTTTAAGTGATAGTTAAAATCTATTTTTTTTTAAGTGTAGAGATTATTGAAGTAAATTTTATCTTTCTTAACAGTGTTTTTTATTTATATGACTAAGAATTGAACTTATAATGTTTTTTAAGAATTCAACTATTTATTCATTATGTTAAATCTTGTTTGTGAGTTAGCTTGAGTACCCGTGTTTTTTTTAAATTGAATTGAAAAATAGAAAATATCTAAAAAAGAAAAATATTATAAATTTATGACAAAAGGATCAAATTACAAATTAGTTCCAACAGTAAATAACATCACAAATGAAAAAAGAACAGCAAAAAAATCTCAATACCTACTCTCAAAATATATAATGAAAAAAAGAACCCAAAAGGAATCTTAGATCTCTTTCTTTAGCAAGAAAGGTAGTACAAAACATCATCAAAGTGAGGGCAGTATCTATAAACTATTGGACAATGGAGGAAAGAACACCTGAAGATAAAAAATGAACCAAGCAAGTGGAGGAAACTAGAATAAATGGCGAACAACAAAACGAATTGTGTGAGATGTTAATATAGGTGAATGGAAACAACTATAAGAATGAAAGAAAAAATGAACAAGGACTTGAGTTGAAACTTCAACCCTCTTTTTTGTTTTGCTAAAAATGGAATGGAAGGTGACAAAATGAAGGACATCAAAAGAAGACAAGATATTTTTATGGAACTTACTAAAAAATACTTCCTCTCAAATAGGCATGAGATGAACGAGAAATGATTTTTTTTTCATTTTTTGTTTTGATTTATTAAAAATTTAAATAATTTTTTATAATAATTTTTTATAACAATTTTTTAAAAATAATACATAATTTTATGTTAAGAAAAATATTTTTATATAATTTATTTATTTTACTCTAATTTCTCCTATTTTTATCCTTTCTTTTTTTTTCTTATTTCTTTCTTCTTCGTTTTCACTCTAAATTCAAAGATAGCATAAGTATGAAAATAAATTAATTAAGAACAAGATATAACTCAAAATTAAAGATATACATGTTTGATTTGCTTTGGCCTTTTCGGTTTTCATCGGGTTTGATTTATGAAACCTAATACCCAAACCACATACTTTGAATTTCACATATTTAGATCCTGATTAACCCAAACCAAGCCAAATATTCTGTATTGAATTTGTTTGTCTTTAACAAATTATCAAGTTAGTCCAGATCTGCACCGCTAATAAAGGAGAAGGGCACGCATGATATGTTGTTGGAGCTTGGTTATTAATTACCTTTACAATTACAATGATAATAACGTGATAACCAAGCAAAGTAGGGCTTTTACTTGCCTTACATAGACACAGAACGCACTTATTATTTTGGTATTAAAAGTTGCATTGTACACCAATCAAAATTATGTGTGCCTTATGTATACTCAACCCTGTGCATTCTTCTTGCTTGTGAAAGGATGTATTTTCAAATTTCAATGCCAATATTAGAGAAGCTTAATTGCTCTGAGTGAACTTTTTGTGGGGGAATATCAGAAAAATGTTCAAGATTCGACAAGAACAGAACGGATTGTTGTTTTAATGCTTCCTTATCTTGGGTCTGGGCTGGCCCAAAGTGTCATCGGGTAGTACTTTGTTAAATTGTTGTGGCATTGCTGATTACATTTGTTTCTTTTCAATAGACATTTTGCACATTCTTGAAGCAAATTGGTTACTGGGAATCGGGGTAGTAATTAAGGGCGTACCCACAGTGGGGCTAATGGAATTGGTGGAAATTTGAGTACAGGATATAGGTTTAAAATGTGATATCCACAATGAAGTTGCTTCTTGGTAAGTCATTAATTCTTGTCCGATGTCAACTAGTTAGTTTAAGTAGTAATGAGTTCAAGTTATGTGGTCAGAAATTTGAATTTTGATAGATTCGTAAGAAATCTTTTTATTAAAAATGGACAATCCACTTATGTGTGCAATCAGATTTTCAGAAAAGATTAAAAATTTCGATAACCAATTAAAATATTGTGCAGTGATATATGAAAAAAAAAATTATATTATAATTACTTGCCCTGTCCGTCTCACATTGTAGCCACAAATTGTAGCCTCTAGTGACTTATATGTTGTCACTTGGAAGGATTATGGAGAGAAGAAGAGTGACACATGTCATCTAGCTCATTGATTAAAGAAGATACTTGTTGACCTCAATGAATATGATCATGCTAGGAACATGGCTATAACCTTCCATCTCAAGGGGACATTGTAAGCTCACTGGGATTAATTCATGTTCCATTACGCATGGTCTCTTGTTTGTCGTGGAAACTGGCCCTAGGTTTAACCTTTTTCATGTGCAATTTTAGATAGTTTTTTTTTTTTTTTTTTAATCTTTACACTAGTATTTATCAGGCATATGCTTTGTGATGTTTGAGGTATATATGCAATAGAAGACCTGGCATATGCTTCTTCGTAGGCTTGATTAATTAGTCAATTTATGGATTCTTCGAGAAAATCTCATTTGAATGCTGCAAAGAACTTTAAAGTGTGGAGTTTTGTTTCCAAATAAGGAGAAACACTTAAGAAACATGCTTGTAGGTTTCTCTAACTCAGATTGGTGCGGGACAAGATTGATAAAAGAAATACGTTTGGCTATGTCTTCAAGTTTTTGGATGCATCAAATCCTTTAACGTAATAGATAGCCATCCACTATTGCCAACTCTTTTATTTTCGTATCCATTTATCTATTCAAAAATCATTGCTTCTAAATTACATTTACTATGTATTACAGTGTTGGAAAATGACTTCAATAAAATGAGAAGGCATGTATATATAAATTATTTTAAGAAAATTATACAATTCAAAATTAATGTAAATCCACCACCGCCAACTCCTTTAATGCCATATCCATTAGTTTAAACAACAATAGCTAATGAGAACTTTTGTTTACAAAGTCCAATATAAAACAATAAATTAAGTTACTTTAATTATTAATTAATACAATTAATAATAATTTAATTAGTATAATTACACTTTAAAACCTTGTTTTAGGCGGAAAAATTTTTGCTGAAGATACCATCTTACTTTTTATATATATTAAGATATGTTAGGATTTGTAATTGTTTTAAGCTAAAAAAATTATAATATTACTTTTTCTAAATATCACTTATTTTTATTTTATCAAAGAAAATAAGTTTAAGTGGAAATCATTATACTTAGTTAAATTCAGTAATAAAATACTGTTGATGAATATATTAAATTAATTTTAGCACCACAATCTTAAAATTTTACTATTATGTATGTTTAAAATAGTATTTAATTATGTAATAGTAGATACATATGAATTAACTTTTATTGTTTAAAATAATTGTGGTTTTGAATTAAGAAAATTAAATAATGATAAAATATTAAAATAGTATTTAATTATGTAATATTAAAAATCAGATAAAATAATTTTCAAACTAAAGTTAATTGATGAAAATTAATTTATTAATAGTATAAATAAATTTATTTACTTTTATATAAAACCAATGTCTCCAATGGACACGTATAATTCTCATCATATCATTGCAATTCTTACTCAAAAGTTTAACTTATCTTTAGAAAGAGCTTAACATCGACATATCTTATCTCTTTTGCTCGCTCTATAAGTTGGATTAATACTGTTTTGATTTATTTGTACTAAATAATAGATAGGGTACGCCGAAATTAAGCTATGTCCAAAGATAAATTAACTCTTGGAATTCGTTGTTATTTTTTATTTTTATTTTATATAAAAAATAAAAATCAGTCATTAAATTGATAGTTATTTTTTATTTTTTAAAATAAATAATTAGAATCGATTGCTATTTTTATTTTTTAAACAAAAATTTATTTTCGATTGTTAAATTAGTAACAACTTTATTTTAATTTTGTAAAAATATATGTAAAAATTGATTGGTAAATCGGTCATTATTATTATATATTAATGATATAAATATTAGTTAGCGACTGATTATTTAGCAATGACTCTATTTGATTGCTAAGATCAAAATAGATATAATTTCTATATTCGATAATAAAATCGGTTGTTATTAGCGATCGAATTTATTTTAGAAGTGAAATAAAACTGGTTTGTTTTAGATAAAAAAAGTTGATTTGTTAATATGTATTTTATTTACTTATTTTATTTATATACATATAATAATATTAATTTCAAAATAAATTTTAATTAAATTATTTATATTTTACTTGCATGATTCTTTATTTATATGAATAAGTTCATATACTGTTTCATTCTATTTTTTAAGATATGCAATTACACTTGTATTTAGTATTTTTTACAATGTTAAAACAATGTTCTGAGTGAACATACCTTCATTGCAATTCCTGCTCAAAATTTCATCCTCGAGTAGTATGTGTGCCAAAATGTTAGCCTTTTATGATTGTGTTTTCTAAAACCTATTGAGACCCCACAATGCATTTGCAAACATATATGGAATGAGACAACTTCAATACATGAAATAGTGAAAAGAAAAAAAATCATCAACTTTATAGAAATAATTATTTTTAAGTATTGTGATTAATTTGTTAAACATAATTCAAAGGTATAATATATCATGATTTACACGTACGAATTCAAAATTAAACTATTAATATTTTTGGTAAGTTAGGAGGTATTCTTTGAGTTGAATTGATTCTCAAGAAATAAAGTAGTACTTTCAATTGCAACTTCATACCGAAACCAAGGATTGAAATTCAGATTGTTTAAGGAGAACAATCACCGAACGACTTCTACTAATAGCTTTTTGTAAATTTAAGTGACTTTTGGAAAAAAAACTTAACACCTACGCATTATTAACTTTTGGTCACTATATAATAGTATTGTAAATATTTAATTATATACAAATTGTAAATTGTGAGTTTATTAATCATGCATTTACACGTCAAATAATTTTAAAACATTATCTAATAAAAAAATCATTATTGATATGATTTTTAGGCATTATTACATATATAATTTTTGATAATATGTAAAAAATGTTACAAAAATATAAAAAAATATTATCTATTAATTGATAATATTTTAATAAATGTTATATATAATTCATGTTGTAAAATATTAATAACAATATTTTATATTTATTAAATATTATTAAGGTATAAAATAATGTTACTAATAGAAGTGTAGTAGTATTTTTAGGATAAAATGTTACTAACAATACTATATGTTATAATAAACAGAAATATACGTTATAATAAATGTAATATTATAAAAGTTAATAAATTTAATATCAATATTAGCTTATAATTAAATAATAATATAAATATATTTTACATCATTCGTGAAATACTATGTATATCACTTATAGTAACATTTTATTGTAACAAAATTATTAATACTTCTTTTAATAACATTTTTTTTAATTTTTAGTAACATATTTTTATATCCTTATTAACATTTTTTTTTATATCTTTAGTAACATTTAAATATCCCTAATGATATTTTACGATATGGATCAGATATAACATTGGTTAAAATATGATCATAAAGGTAACATTTTTTATACACAATTTGATAAGAATCGGTCACTTTAATTATAATTTTGATAACAATAAAACATGATTATTTTGTTCATATAATTTTTATAAAATTTAATATTATAATTGTTATTTTTAAATTAAAAATAAATAATATTGAATCTCTATACTCTGATGTATCCATAACAATAGATTTGATATATAACAACTTATATTATTGTGTTTATTAGTCATTTTGAAAGATGTATATGCAGATATCCTTTTCTGTCCAGTGACAAAAAAGGGAAGGGGAACAGAAAGGAGGGAGCAGTACAGATGGATTGCTTTTCCAAAAAGAAAAAAGGATAAAAGGTGTCAAGAAAGCAGCCTGGGGAAGCAAACTTGGCAATCTTGCGCTTCCCAACACTCCTCGGGCAGGTGTCGCTGAGATGGGGAGTTGTGCGCCTCAGGCTAAGTCATCTCAGCCCTACCATCCCGTGGGAAAGCAGGGAGCGTGGGGGCGCGTCTTGCCGTGACGGTAAAAAAAGAGAAGAGTGATCACCATCGCATTTAAGATGAGACTGTCGCATTAATGGAAAGAGACCCCTCGGAGGACACTGAGGCATTAATTAAACCTTGGGGAGAGTCAGCGCATTAATGGTGGAAGATCTCCTTGGAAGATCCTGGAGGTGGGGAGCGGGTCTATAAAAGGCTCTGAGTTCAAATGGAAAAGGGTGGAGACTTTTATCACAGAGCCCTTAGAGAGAATTGGAGAGAAAACAATATTGAGAAGGTTGAGTTTTCAGTGACAAAGAGAGATTAAAAAAAAGGAAGTCCTCTAAAGGAAGGAAGGTGTTGAGAAGAGAAGGAAAGTGAAGATTTGTCCACTCTATTGAACGCAGCGAAGAGAAACACTTGGATACCAAGTGAAAATCCTTAGAACTTTCAATTGTGTGTATCTACTTGGAAAGGTTCAGCTCCTAGGCAAACATCTTTTTCAATTTAAATAATTAGGGGTATATACTGTAGTTTGTGGGCTAATCCCAAATTAGTCATGTCTTAGGCCATAACCAGAAGCCGGGACCGACCAAGAGTCGGCGCTTGTTGGTCGGGTCTAGTAACGTTTCCTCGCTCTTAGATTACCCATACTCTTCGAATCCTACTTGACACATTAGCCTAGCTGACACCTAGTTGGTACCCTCACTTGGTTGAGTCGATCTTGGCCTTTCCCACCATCTAACCCTTTATGCCTCGACCAGAACTACGTAAACTTTGACTTCTCCATTGTAGTGGGAGATACGTAAGAGCAAGAGGCGACTCTTGTAGAGTTCACCATAACCAAAAATATCCCTCATTCATTCCCTGTAAATATCCACCATTCCATGAAAGGTGAAGTCATAGTGTAAGAGTCACATCCTGTTTCATGCATATGGCTAGAGTAACTATCTTTAGATAGGTGTGATGGGGTACTGATGTGTTCCCTACACGTAACCGACTGTTGAACCTAAACTGTGATTCCCAGACCAGCTTTGTCCAACCTTAGGTTTCCAAGTATTTACCTTAAAAATATTGGTGGCGACTCCAATCTCCACGTTTCTTTTCTTAAGAGAAACTTGGATTCCAAACATCTAATTTCGTCGACTCCGTCGCAGCATAGGTTGCGACAGATGGTGACTCAATTGGGAAATTTTTTTAGAAGGTCAAGCTTGTGTAACCAGATGTTTGAAATAAGTGACTCCTTTATAGATTTCACCTTTCACTTATCTTGTCCGATTCTTTAAAATGGGAATGTTTTGCTTGATTTGCTCATTTTATTGCACATTATATTGTCGTTTGTCTAAAACCTTATGGTAGAAGACCTGTGAATGTGATTGTTCTATCCTTCAGTAAGGATAAATTCTAGGTAGCATGCCACATACTGCACAATGCACACACAGAGAGAGGCCCTATAGCTAGGTCTGAGTATAACCTAGGGAGTGAAAGGAAAATAGTGGTAGCCATTTTGGGGAATAATCCCTACTTGGACATCATGAAAGTCTCATCTAGAGTGTGATCCCATGGCAAATATCCACATCCTAGATGTACTTCCTATTTGTGGGGACTCTGCAATACAGATACTGAACTCTGGAAGCCAAAGGTTAGAACTAGAAAACCCCCTCGGTAAGGATCACTGCATGAGCACAGAACTGATAGGTCTGGACCATCCATTTAGATTAAGAGACAATGGAGTCATACGCCCCACAAAATCGTCATAGTATCAGCATTGCATCCTAAACCTTCACCCACCTACATACCTTCATGAATCATCCCATTCATACATGAATTTTGAAATTTTTATTTTAATGATAAGGAATCTTTTCTAAGAGAAATGGACATCAGATCAAAGAAGGAAACGTATGGTACTCTGTCTATTAAAGTAAAAGTACCTGAATGTCAGACATTAAGACAATTTGCTGATCTACTGAAAGGGAGTACACATTGGGTCTTTAAAAAACGATTTGGGAAAGTTTTGAACCTAATGGATATGGATGTTTAGCCGAAAGCCTTATCCATTTTGGTCTAGTTTTATGAACCTCCCATGAGAAGCTTCTTATTTCAAGACTCTTAGCTAGTCCCAACTCTAGAAGAATATGAGTGCATTATTTACCAGCAATGAAGGGTCTGCCTTACTTATATCAGGAGAACTTCCCATCTTGGGGCAAGGTGGCTAAGTTATTAAAAAGTCTTGAGTCAGAATTAGCAAAGAAAAGACTGAGAAGAAGTGGAGTGGACGATCTCCCCTTGGCCTACCTAGAAGAGAGGATGAGATTTTTCTCAAAGAATGGGAGCTGGGACGACTTCATCAATATATTGGGGCTAGCTGTCTATGGAATAATCCTCCTGCCCCATCTCAATGATTACATTGACCTTGCTGCTACAGATGTCTTCTTGGCTAGTGATAATTCATATTTTAGACACCCTACAAGGTCTTAAGATAGGTAGAATAGACTCTAGTTTATCGTTAAAAATCACGTATTGGCTAAGATTTAGATTTCCAAGGAAAAAATAGGAAATATATAAAATTGCTAATTTACAAATTTTAGATAACAAAAAGAGTAGTCTCATTTTGCAAGTCAAGTAGGAGTCCAGATGAAGTCAAATCAAATAGAGGAAGTCGTCCTGGCTAGACAAAACCTCCTTAGGCTGACTTCGTCCTGGCTAGATGAAGTCATCTCAATTGAAGCAGAAACCGTCCAAGCCGGATGAAGCTGACTCTAAGAGATGAAGTCATTCCAGCTGAGGTAGGAAGCATCCGGACTGGATGAAGCCGACTCCACATGTCAACTCCTGTAATGCCAACTCTTGTAAAGTCGACTCTACAGGTTGACTCCATGAGTGAGTCTTATTTGCATGTCGAATCCCATCCGGATGTTGACTTCAGAACAGATACCTACTCCAGATCGAATGCCAACCCTAGACCAGATGTCGACTTCAAACCGGATGTTGACTCTAGATGTTGACCCCCATCTGCCCGGATCCATCCCAGCATCAAGGATCGATTCCACTCCAACAATTTCGAGCACGTGGACAATTGTAAATTAGCACGTGATCAATTAGGAAATCAGTTAGATAGTAGTTATTTCCATTATTTTTGTTGATGTTGTTTTCATTCATACGTCGTCGCACATTGATAATGTTGTTTTTTTCGTGATGGCTTTATCAAATAAAACTGGAGCTAACTATAGCATAGCTTGACCTTAGGTCATTCTTCTCAAGGACACACTGTATTCTATTATGGCTCAATGTGGAAATCAGAGTGTCATGCAAGATACCAAGCGTATGTAAAATGCTGACTATGTCTCGGACTAAGACGACTCAGATTCGGTCTCAGACAGAGACACTAGACTCAGATGAAGTCAAATTGGAGTCGGATAGAGCCGGTCTCGTATAGAGGCGGCTTAGACTCGGACTAGAGTCTGACTGACTTGGACACGGTAATAGGGGGTTGTTTTGTTGAAGATATAAAGTATAACAAGAAGTAAACTAAGTAACAAAAATAAATGCGAGCTACACTACAATAGTTATTGCACCAATACAGAGGTTCAACAAGCAATCGGTTCTTGATTCTTTACTTGAGTTTATGATTCCAAACCAACCTAGAGTTCTTACGACAATCGTCAAACGTTCGTCCGTTATTGACCAAGGATTTACACAATCGCTACCTCATCAATTGGCAGGGAGTATACACGTGGTTGATTTTAGATTCTCTTATCGATTACCTAATTAAGTTGTTAGATTGATTCCAATCAGCCTAACCTAACGTGATCCACTCTCACCAATGCACAATTGCGACACAAGTAAAGAGCAGATTAATGACAGGATTCACAAACAAAGATAGGGAAACACAAACCAACTATTATTGTTGAAACAGAGTATTGTTACAAGGTTATGTGAATTCATGGATTCTGCTTTCTACATCGCCATGAAAGAATGACGATGGTTCACCAGGAGTGGCTAGAGCACTAAGGATTCAGTCCACCAGAGTGCGTCAGCTATAATGAGCGATCTCCTCTGATAACCTCCAGCTTCCCAAACTCTAGACATGTACCTCCTTGATCGACGAGACGCCTTACTGAAGTATCGTGCACCACCGAGGGAAATGGAACGAGAGCATGAGTGGTGTGAGGTGTGTGTGATACAATTAGGATTCTGAATTCAACAACACGTTAAGCGCACACTTGCGCTCCTTTATATACACGTGCTAGGTTCCTTGTTATGCACACCTTTCCCAACTAACCCTAACAAAATTACTATTCCCTTGCTCCATTAATTCCCTAATGATTACATGCTACGCACCCTTGCTGGAGTGACTTGGGCTCTAAAGCTGGGCTTGGCTGGAAGGAACTTGTCTAGCTGGGACAATTTCCTTCTGGACCAGGATAGCGTTTTGGGCCGAGACGCTCCTAAGTTGGTTGCAAAATGAATCCAATATTTTATTAGCTAAGATCCTCAATTTAGTACAAATTTATGTTTTTCCTATTTCTAAGCCAATAATCTGAATCTTAGCTAAGATGTGATTCTTAGTTACCAAATAGTCTCAACAATACCCATCTTAAGCCTTTGTGAGGTATATAAAATATGACTTACCACACATCCCTCTGTTCGCATTTCACTCCTCAATGTTCGACGATGCTTCAATGATGCTCAATCGATTGAGTGGGCATAGGGCAAAGTTTGAGCCGAGCAGAGTTGCTAGATATAGACTAACCAGGAGGGACATGTTCTTTTGTCTTCATGGCATGCTATAGAAGGTACTAATTCTCATGCTCTCTGTTCTTCTTCGGTTGAACGCTACAACTACCATTGGCGATTTATGCGACCTAAATCACGCCAGGGGCGATTTAGAAAGAAAAATCATTTTGAAATGGAATTTGAAATTTTTTGAAGGTTTGAAAGGGAGCCAAATCCACCTCTGGGGAAGAGTCGGCTTTAACGAGTTGGTACAGGTTCGGCCAATCCAGGGGGGTTGATCAAACTTGATTCGGCTCGGACTGGAGTTGCCACCAACGTTTAAAGAAACGCTAGAGCCCAAGGGTGGATAAGGCAAGTTGGCGAAGGTAGAGTTTGGGTAAGGAGCCAGTTACACATGAGAATCATCCCATTCGCCTACCATCTGGTAGTTATGTTCCACTCAAAAAAGATGAAAATCATCTTATCTGATTGAACACAAATAAAGAAGGGACAACTGTAGATACCCTTTTTTGTCCGGTGACAGAAAAGGGAAGGGGGACAGAAAGGAGGGAGCAATATAAGCGAACTACTTTTCCAAAAATGGAAAAGGACAAAGGGTGTCAAGAAAGCAGCGTGGGGAAGCAAGCTTGGTAGCCTTGCGCTCCCCAACACGCTTCGAGAAGGTGCCGTCGAGATGTGGAGCCATGCGCCTTAGGCCGAGTCATCTCAACCATGTCATCCCGTAGTAAAGCAAGGAGCGTGGGGCACGTCTCGCCGTGATGGTCAGAAAAAGAGAGAAGCGGTCACCACCGCATTTAAGATGAGATTGTCGCATTAATGGAGAAAGACCCCTCGAAAGGTACCATAACATTAATTAAACCTTGTGGAGAGCCATTGCATTAATGGTGGAAGATCTCCTCGGAAGATCTTGGAGGTAGGGAGCTGGTCTATAAAAGGTCCTGAGTTTGAATGGAAAAGGGTGGAGACTTTTATCACAGAGCCCCTAGAGAGAATTGGAGAGAAAATAATATTGAGAAGATTGAGTTTTCAGTAAGAAAAGGAGTTGAAAAAAGGAAGTCCTCTAAAGGAAGGAAGGTGTTAAGAAGAGAAGAAAAGTGAAGATTTGTCCACTCTTTTGAACGCAGCAAAGAGAAACACCTGGATACTAGGTGAAAATCCTTAGAACTTCCAATTGTGCATATCTACTTAGTAAGGTTCAGCTCCTAGGCAAACATCTTTTTCAAGTTAAATAATTAGAGATATATACTGCAGTTCATGGGCGAATCCCAAATCAATCATGCCTTAAGCCATAACCGAAAGGCAGGACCGACCAAGAGTTGGTGCTAGTTGGCCGGGTCTAGCAACATTTCCTCCTCTTAGATTACCCATACTTTATGAATCTGCCTCAGCACATTAACCCAACCGACACCTAGTCGACACCCTTACTTGGCCTAGTCAGTCTTGACCTTTCCCACCATCTAACCCTTTAAGCCTCAACCAGAACTACGTAAACTTTGACTTCTCCATTGTAGTAGGAGATACGTAGGAGCAAGAGTCGACTCTTGTCAAGTTCACCATAACCAAAAATATCCCTTATTCCTTCCTTGTAAATATCAACCATTCCATGAAAGGTGAAAGTCGTAGTGTAAAAGTCGCATTCTGTTTCATGTATATGGTTAGGGTAATTATCTTTAGATAGGCATGATAGGGTACTAATGTAATCCCTACACATAGTTGACTATCGAACCCAAATTTTGATTCCTAAACCAGCCTTATCCAACCTTAAGTTTTCAAGTATTTACTTTCAAAATATTGGTAGCGACTCGAGTCCCTACATTCCTTTTCTTGAGAAGAACTTGGATTCCAAACATCTAATTTCATCGACTCTATTGTAACTTAGGTTGCGACAATATAAAGAACAATATGATTTATACAAGTACAGGAATAATGTAAGTTTTAATTGAAAAATAGGTTTTGTTAACTAATATCTTTAAAATTTATAAAATTAATAATAATTTTTATATTAAAAATATGTTAGAAATGTATTGAAAGTCATACTGAGGTACATTAATAATGGTTTTAATAAAAAAAATCCACTTTCGAATTTTTAACCAATATCTTAAGGAGACAAGCTAGCATTTAAAATATTTAAGATAGCGTACGTAAATTTGTTTCTTATTAGGAGTCTCTGAGATAAAATTCTTGAAATCTTAAAGGATGTTGCCAAAGGGAACTTGTACAAAATTGATAATAACTTCTTTTTTTATGAAAAATCGTTACATAAAATAATAATAAAAATATATTAACAACTTTTTAATATTTTTTATTTTCAATTCCTTAACTAGTGACTTTACAAACTTAGATAAGATTTGACAATCTAAAGTTATCTTTAAAGTGGTCCATATATCACATTTGATTGCTCTTGTTATTAAATAGACCATTTTTCGAGGTGGCCACGAAGAAAGGATGTGGAGGAAAACAAGTGTTTTATGGAGGACCAATTCTATACATTAGTGGCATTCTTGTCATGACCGAGGGTCGCTGAGTGCATAAGCACGATGATTGGTTTGGTGAACAATATTTAAGATGTTTTTTAAGGTTAGCTAGGCAGAGTATGTTTCTTTGGATTTCTTCTAGCAAATCTTAATAAAGAAAAACGTGCTAAGGTTAAAGAAAGATCCCCAAGATTCTTCATTGATCCTCCCTCCCTTTTCTTTATGTGGTTGCTAGTTGTTCCCTAGTGTTTTTGCCTCTTACTCTTTGCATCTTTCGAGTGTGATATGCGTGTCAATATATGAAAAGAGATGTATTAAGTGAAAAATAAAAATTATAAATTTAAGTTATATAATTATATATAAATAATTGAGATTAAAAATTAGTTAATAATCATTTAAAAAATTATTTCTATTTTTTAATATTAATAATTTAAATATAATCTAATAATTTATATTTATAATTCTTATATTTTATAATAAAGAGTTTTTATTTAATACACCATAAACTCTAAACTTATTTATTATGTTTATTCCTGCAATTGGTAGGTAAGATGGGAAGAACTAGCAATTTGTTAGGTTATGACCTAACACTTATAACATGGATTCAATCATTCTTTTCTCCTTTTTATATCAATACAGACACGTTGATAAGGATAAATCAGTGGCGGGGCCTTTTAACAAAAGAGTTTTCAAGAGAATAGTACGTAATGAATAATGGTATATTCTCATATAATATTTTTTAATATTGATTAGAGAAATCAAAATAATCCTTCTAACAACTATGTATTGTATTTAAATTATAAAAATTGTTCAACACTTATTTTTAAGTAATTAAAAATATTTAATATGAAATATTAACACGATGCATGTACATTTGAATTTTATAAATAAAATATCAAATAAGTTAAATACATTTAATATTTTAAAACATATAAAATATTTAATATTTTATTTATTTAATAACTACTAGAGGAAAGACCGATACTGTTTTTCATAATTTTTAAAAATTTGGATAATTTTTTTTATAAGATATTAAATTTAATATATTATAATGGTTTTTTATGATATATTAATCTGTACGTAATTTTTAGTTATTTAATTTATTTTTTGTTCAATATGTATATGTTCATCCACGTTTTTTCGTTTCTTAGGGTTTTGCAGTGCCGGGGAAAGGAGTAAAGAATTGACATAAAATTGTTTACATGAAGCTTTAGTTAGGGTAGTGGTTAAGGAAAGAGAAGTTAAAGGATAAAAAGTCTAAAATATGTGTACCACATAAGAGAATCATCTTTATTATTGTTGTAGATAAATATAGGAAATTTAATTTTTTGTACATTACTAAAATTTTACATGAATTAGGTCCAAAACTTAGTAAATATAAAACAACTTTCACAGCTAAAATATACTTACAAATTATTCATTAAGGAAATCTTTGTATCACATCATATTTTTACTGGATAGCTAGGCTAAATTTTATCTTCTCAAATTATTTACTTTAGATTGTAAAATATTAATGTCCCACTTTCTTATCACCTTAATTTCCGTTTTGCTTCAACCATCTAGTGGACTTTATTAAAGTGAGCCTTTGTGAATGGATAACATCGTGCGTCATATATCTTCTCGATCTTAATAATTCTAGATTATTTTTATAACTTTTTCAAGTTAATCATCTAAATCATCTTACTTATTAAATACTTTTTGAATATTTTTTTTAAAATATGCCTAAATATCTGTAGTTTGAAAAGGGAATAATTTATTTTTTAAGAATTTAATATTTATGTTTCAAATCTTTAAGATATTATTTAGATTTAAAGATATTATTAATTTATTTTTAATTATTTTAGGATTTGTTTCTTCTTTTAAGGTTAGATGTTGTTAGTATTTAAATTTTGTATTATGGAAGGAAGAATTGGATTGAGATTTTTAAAGACTATTTTGACATTAAAAAAATATTGTAAATTTTAAAATATTATATATGAATATAATAATTTATAAGATTTTTATAATGAATTTTATAATCAAGATTTTTTAATTTAAATTTAGTGGATTTATCTTATAAAAATTTATAAGATTTGAAAGGATTTTATAAATTTATAAGATTTAAAAGACTCTATGAATTTTGTAGCTAATCTTTAAAGTTGTAAGAATTATTGCACCTCCTTTCCTTTGTTAATTTTCTAGTGTGAATTCCTTATTTGAACTACTAACATTTTCACTGCTAAAAAAATCAATTTCAAAAAAATACCTATCATACTAATCAAGTAATATGTTTTCAAATATTTATAAATTACTTTATTTTTAAATAAAATTTTTATATTTATTTTTTTAATTTCTTTGTAATCATGGATTTAAAAGATAAGAAAAATGCACATAAAGAAAGACACAAGAAAAAGGCAAAAAATAGACATGAAAAATGGTAATTCACATTAATGTAATTACCTAAAAAAATAGTAACAAGACAAAGGTTCCTATAATATAATCAATTCAAAATACACCACCTACAAATAAGAAGATTGTCTTTATGCATTTTAAGTAAGCACAAAGAAAATGTCAAGTATCCAAAAATTATTAAAGACAAAAACAAAGTATAAAGATTTTTTACTTGATTATAAATAAGACGTGTAAGATTGAAAGTATGGATAACAAAAAAACTTGTCCCCCAAATATCTGTGAGTAAAACTCGTGATATATGTAAAATAAATAGTTAAATGGATACATATTTAAAAATTATTTAATTTTAATATAAATATAAGTTAGAAAATTATTTTTTAATATAAATATATGCTTGAAAATATTTATTTTTAGTCTTATTTTATTTTTTACTTTTGTTTAAAATTTTATATTTTTTAAAAATATCTATGGATACTCGTGGATATGTTTAAAATTTGTGAATCCCCTTTAATAAGTACCCAAATAAATACAGACGATATGGAAGGATGACTACCTGTACTTGTCCTGCCCTGATGTCTTCCCTATTTGAAAGAAAGATATTATCAATTATTATATCAATGTTCGTACTACCTTCAAATAAAAGAGAAGAAAATATGTGCAATAAGAGAAATAAAAAGTCTAACAATGATGAAAATAAGTCTTTTAAAATCTCAAGGGTTTGGGTAGAATTGTTGGATGAATAATTTACTACTAAAAAGTCTTTTAAAATCTATTAAAATTCATCTTATAAAATAATCCATTGAAATTTGTATGTTTTTGAATACTAGAAGAGTTTTTTTAAGTTGTAAAAGATTTTCATTGAATATCATCAAAATTTGACAAACTCTTTAAAAATTCCTAATATTCTTTAATTGAATACCTCAAGACTTATTTTTATTACTTAAAAGTCTTGATTGAATACGATGTAAATTTAGGAAGGTAGGATGAGAGGAGGAAGACATTAAGCATAAAGAGATAGAATCACTTCAAGGACCCAAGGGAGGATAATGAGGCTAGAGGAAGAAGTCCAAAGAAAGATGGATCTCCTTAGAGGGCAAGGAGCTTCCAAAGAGAGTTTAATGATACTCATGATTTAGGAAAGCATCCTCGAGTAGTGTAGGATCAATGTATAGTTTACATAGTTTTATTTATGTAAGTTTCCTTTAGCTATAAAGACATCGACAAGCTTTGGATGCGCCTAACATTTATGCACAGTATATGGGTCCTTTAGATGAACCCTTTGGACGCACCCATCTTTGGACGATGTATGGGATTCTATGGACGATCCTATGTCCGCATCCTCCTTTGGATGACGTCTAGGTCCGTTGGATGACTCTTTGGACGCGCCTCCTTTGGACGGCCCCAAGGCCCTTTGGACACTCTCCTAGAGATGCCCCTTTGGACGTACTTTCGAACAACTCGTTTAAGGTCTTTGTTTTTGGGCCACATTTGTTTTAAGGCCAAAAGGCCCTTTTAGTTAGATAGTTTTCATGCCTTTGTGTTAGTCAAATCAATATATATATATATATGATCCTAACTAAATTGTAACAATTTTGGTTCATTTGTGATAATTTGCTTGGTAAGCATATGTGAGAGTTTTCTTCACTTGTTCTTGGATTAGAACACTTAATTGTCATCAAGTTCCCTATGAGATTTGTGGCAAATCTCATTTTCTCTTATCTGATTTCCATAAAATCAGTAGCAAGTCATTCATGAATCTTCTCGACTTGTGCTTCTTAATTCCTTTTGTCTTACATTTAATTTCAAATCTACTTTGAAAATTAACGATGAATTCAATTGTTTTGTAATTGTGTTAAATGTGAGATCCAGACTTAACAAAAATCTATCAAGTGGCATTAGAGTATTACACTTCACAAAAGTGTTGTAATTGAAGCACAACAACCTTGATTTTGCATATATTATAATTGCGTCAAGAGGTAAAATTCTCAGATGCAAAATCTTGCTTCAACTATCGGTTTGTTTTGAAATTTTCAGCTACGATTTTGTTTTCCTAACTATTGTCAATCAATTCTTTATTTTAATTGACGTTTTCATTAGTTTGATCTTGATGAAAAGTGAAAAACAAAGCATCATGATTTGATTTTCATCGTGTTTTGATGAATCCTGCTATCACAAAAATTGATTGAAGTTTTGCTAAAATCATGATGATTGTCTTGTAAAATTGTGGATCGAAAAGAATTGAGAAAGCTTTGAGTGAAATCAGTGAAAGATCTGTGGCCAAAACCAGTGCAACAAAAATAGAGTATTAGCCACTAGAATAGAAACAAAAAAAAGTGTGTATCAAAAGCTTGTTAAAGATCCAAAGACAATCCACGTGTCACTTTTTCTTTTATTTCTAACTGTAATTAGTTTAGTGTCATCGGAAGAAATTTTTCTATTAGTGCTTTGGATGATCGCTTCGGACAATAGCGCTTTGGATGTTGGGTTTGGACAATGAATTTTTTTTTTCAATTTTCTATGTATTTTTAATTTTTGCTAGTGTCTCTTATTTTCGTAAGTCTTCATGTTTATTGCTTGTCTTGTTTGGCTTCTTTAGTCTTGTCATAGAGTTTCCTTTCCTTTAAATTCTTAAGAGTTAATGAGATTTGACGGCCTTCACTTGCATCACAAAACTTGATTCGTAGAATCTAGGTTCTATTTCAAGGATAGTGTAAGAGTCAAATGGAAAAAGGCAAGGAGTGCACATTATAGAAAAAGTCATTAAGATCAAATACATGAGTGCGAAGGGCATACATTTAGGAATGGTAAGATTTTTCTTGCTTTACTAATGTATTTTGCATAATTTTCAGTGTGTAAAGAAGTACATGTGTTGTTGATAAAAAAAATGAAGAGAATGGCCGATAACATGATGATTTAGTAGCTACTCGTTGAAAATGTAGAAGATGATGAGGCAGATGATAAGGTTGGAGGAGAAACTGGGAAAAGGCCTAGAATTCATGACAATAGATGCAATAAGTGTCAACATAAAGGTAGAGGCCCTAAGTTGAGTGCAAGAGAAGTCCAATGCCTCCATGCATGAAAGTGAGGGAAGTAGAAGTGAGAGTCCAAATAATCCATCCAATAACTCTTTGAGGTCACATCAAAATGAAAGAAGTGAAAGGCCATAGAGGGAGAGAAGGCATGAAAGGAAGGAACCTAAGAGAGAAATGAGGTACGAAGAAGCACCTCATCAAGAAAGGAGGTATGCAAAGGATCCTAGGAGAGCTTCTTTGGAGATGGAGACACGAAGTCATATTTGGAATGGGAGATGAAAGTCAACCAAGTGTTGGAGTGCTTTGATTATGATGATTATGTGAAGGTAAGAATGGTCACTTACAAGTCCAACAAGTATGTGCTAGTATGGTGGAACCAATATAGCAGAGAAGTTAAAAAAGGTAGGAAAAGACATATTGACACATGGCTAAATCTCAAAAGGGAGATAGATCGAGGTCTGTGCTTGCCTCCTATGCTCAGGACCTATATAATAAACTGTAGAGAATGCACCAAGGGTCCAAAAGTGTAGAAGAGTATTTTAAAGACATGGAAGTTGCCTTAATGAAAGCTAATGTTCTAAAGTCCAAGGAAGCCACTGTGGCTCAATTATGGTATGAAAGAGAAATATAGGATGTTGTTGAATTATATCATTACATATTTTTGGACGACCTAGTAAACTAGGCAATTAAAGTTGAGTTTCAATAGAGGAGGCGTCTAGCTTCAAAAAGATCCTACCCCAAAAGTTTTGATCGTTGGAAGGGTAAGGATAAAGAGAAAGAATAGCCTAGAAAGGACAAAAGAAGGGGAGTTCCCCATCACGAGGCCGAAAGGAAGAACATGTGCCACCTAACCTTGGTTCCTTGTCCAAAAGCAGTAACATCAAATGCTTTAAGTGCTTAGGAAAAGGAACATTGCCACCCAATACCCCAACAAGAGGACCATGGTTTTGAGAGAAAATAGAACTATAAACAGTGAGAGTTCCCAGGAAGAATCATTGTCCAATAGCGAAGGTGAGTCTTCAATTGTCTACTTGCCTAATGAGTGTGACCTCCTCATAGTATGAAGGTTGTTGAGTGCCTAGGTGGATGAAGACAATGAATCCCAAAGGGAGAACATATTTCACTCTAGGTGCTAAGTCAAGGAAAAGCTTTGCTCCATAATAACCGATGGTGATAGTTGTGTTAACGTGGTTAGCTTGAGGTTAGTAGAAAAGTTGAACCTTCATACCTTAAAGCACTCGAAGCCTTATAAGTTGCAATGGTTGAGCAAGAAGGGTGAGATGGCAGTGGATAAACATGTGTCATTGGTGTTTACCTTGGGGAAGTACAATGGTAAAATACTGTGATGTCGTACCCATGGTGGCTACTTATATCCTCTTCGGTAGGTCGTGGCAGTATGATCAAAAGGTGGTCCATGATGGGGTCACCAATAAACTTTCATTTGTATATAATGGACAAAAGGTGACACTCAAACCTTTGTTTCCAAGAGAAGTGAGTGAAGACCAATTGAAAATGAAAATAAAAAGGGGGAAAAGAACAAAAAGAATAGAGAAAACAAGATAGGATTAAGTGTCCAAAAGGAACAAATTTAGCTAAGTGTCCAAAAAAAAAAGAATTTGATTAAGCATCCAAAAAAAAAAAAAGGCAGAAAAGAATAAGGGAATTGTATGTTTAGGAGTGAGAAGAATTAAGAGTGTCTTGTTGCTGAGGAGGAGTACTTGGCCACTAACTCCTTTTGATTCTAATATGCATTATGATCCTTATCTAATTGTAGGTCTAATATAGGTTGTTAAAGCATTTCGAAGTGATACCCATGCTCGGGAAGCTTTTGGGTGTCATCGTCTAAACACATTTGTACCTCATTAGGATGCCTTGGCACTTGTTCCTACAAATCTTATGTGTTGTGTTGATGGCATATCGTTTAATGTTTATTCAACATCTTTACATGTTACTGTTCACTCTTATGGACAGTTTGATGTGGTGATGCATGTGTATGGATGCTATAAGTCAATTTTGCATGATGTAACTAGTGTGATTAACCTATCTATTACTTGTGTGCTTGCTTGTTGTAATTATGATAGTACTAGGATGTTGCGTGTTCAAATAGACGTATTCTCACGCTTTGAATGCAATATGGTAGTCCATGGCTGAAGTGAATTTCTTGAGCCTTTGGCTTACCTCTGTTTTTACCAGAAAATAGGAGGTAATTTGAAATCAGAAAGACATGATCTAATGAGGATGTGTGGGATTTCGCCTTGTCATTATAAACCCCATTTACATGTAGATAAGCATGATAGATCCCTCTATGGCCAAGAGCAAAAGTTCCATCATATGGTTGTATCCATTCTAAATGGTCGAAGTATAGTCAATAGTAAAATGGAGCATTGTTTGATTGAAATGCTTGGGAATTCTATAAATCATTAAGTCAAAGCATTCATTGGACAACGAGGTCTCAAGTCGTCGCTTAGAGACTGCATCTAGGTCAATGGATGACAGTTATGGACGATCCTAATAGTAGGAGTCTATTGCATAATTATTTGTATGATCGTCCATTGAAGCATACTATGCGTAATATGTAGTTTAATTACCTTGTTCTTAGGTACATTTATAGGACCATTTGTGGAACCTCCATTCATATCTTTGATCTAGATGAAACGTGGTGCTAGTCTCTTTATGGGTAAGTTTCCATTCCATCATTAGTGATATATGACTCATCTTTGTCTTTCACTTTTGTGGGCACTCTGGTTCTGAATATGAGGGCAATTTTTTTTTTCAAGAAGGGGAGTCTTATGTAAATTCGGGAAGGCAGGATGAACAGGAGGAGGGCATTAAGTATAAAGAAATAGAAGCACTTTAAGGACCCCTAACTAGGGGGAAGATGAAGAAGCTAGAAGAAGAAGTCTAAAGAAAGATGGATTCTCCTTAAAGGGTAAAGAGGATCCAAAGAGAGCTTAACGATACTCATGCTTTAGGAATGTGTCCTCAAGTAGCATAGGATCATGTGTATAGTTTACATAGTTTTCTTTATGTAAGTTTCCTTTAGTTATAAAGACGCTGATATGATATTACTAAGGGATCAGAAGGTGAACCGTCTTGAAAATAAGTGAAAGCGTGACATGGTGAAAAGGAACTTGACCCTAACTACGACCTGCCGGTAGATCCAAAGTTATCAAGAGAAAGCATGACCCTAACCACGACCTGCCGGTAGAACCAACACTATAAAGTGTTCTTAATCCTAAGAACAAAGGAAAAGTTTTCACAATGAGAAGACTTTATTAAATTCCAAATTCTGAATTCTGGAAGTTAAAGCCCAATAATATTTTAATTGACATAAAATCTCAATCTCAATCAAAAATCTCTATCTCTATCTAAAATCTCAATCAAAATATCTATCTAAAATCTCAATAAAAAATCTCTATCTAAAATACAAAAAATCTCTAACTAACTACTTAGCCCAAATTACATGACAATGACTTTGGGCTTTATTTGTGTTCTTCAAGATGAGCTTCATTCTTCATCAACTTGCAATAAAGTGACCAATTTTGATGCAGTCTCTGACAACCCTTTGGACTCATCCACGTTTGGACGACGTATAGGTCCTTTGGATAACCCTTTAGATGCACCCGTCTTAGGATGACATTTAAGACTCTATGGACAACCCTATTGCTACATCTACTTTGGATGATGTATAGGTCCGTTGAACAACTCTTTGGATGCACCTCCTTTGGACGGCTCTAGGACCCTTTGGACACCCTTTTGAAGATGCCCTGTCTTTGGATGTACTTCCAAACAGCTTATTTAAGGCCTTTGTTTTCAGGCTGCGTTTATTTCAAGGCCCAAGACTTTTTTAGTTAGATAGTTTTCGTGCCTTTGTGTAAGTGAGATCAATATATATACTTGTTCCTAATTGAATTGTAACAACTTTGGTTCATTTGTGATAATTTGCTTAGTAAGCATTTGAGAGAGTTCTCTCAACTTATTCTTAGATTAGAACACTTAGTTATCATCAAGTTTTTCATGAGGCTTGTGGCGAATCTCATTTTTAATTATATAATTTTCATGAAATTAGTGGCGAGCCATTGATGAATCTTCTCCACTTGTGCTCTTCAATTCCTTTTATCTTACATTTATTTGCAAATCTACTTTGAAAATTAATAATGAATTCAATCGTTTGACAATTGTGTTAAGTGTGAGATCCAGGCTTAACTAAAAATCTATCAGAATGCCACAAGACATTTTTGTTAAGAAAATATATTTTTTAATTTGTTAAAATCTCAATCCAATACAATACTCCATAGTTTAGCTTTACATGTAGAACCAAGAAATAAAAGTTTAAAACATTCCTATGCATAATACATCTCTTATTCTTTTGAAAACTATTTTCTACAAAAAAAAAATTACTGATATCAAGAGCCAAGATTCTTATGGGGTTGTGAAAATGGAAGTGAAAGCAAGCTTTCACAAATTGTTCCTCCTATTTTTTTTATGGAGAAAGCTATGATCTTTGAATAGTAAGAATGGAGTACCTTGAGGCTTTAGATATTTGGGAAGCCATGAAAGAAGATTATGATATTTCTCCACTATTAGACAATCTCATTATGATCCAAATTAAAATTCACAAAGAAAGAAAAACCAATAAGGCAAAGACGAAATACATGTTTATTTGTTGGTGTCTTATAAAACATTTGCACCAAAATCATGACTCTTAAAATAGCAAAAGCAATTTAGGATCATTTGAATGAAGAATATGCAGGAGATTAAAGGATATGAAATATGCAAGAGTTGAATTTAATGAAGGAATTTGAGTTACAAAGAATGAAGTAGAATGAGACAATCAAAGAATACTCAAAATAAATTGTTTGGCGTTGATAATAAGGTATGATTATTGGGCACTGAATTTCTTCTAAAATTGTAGAAAAAAATTCTTGTAACAATACTTGAAAGATATAAAGCTTATATATCTACCTTGGAGAACATAAAGGATCAATGTAAGATCACTTTAGTAGAAGTGTTACATGCATTGCATGTATTAGAGCAAAGAAAGTTTATGGTACAAGAAGAAATTCTAGAAGGTAGTCAAATGGAAGAACAAAAATGGTGGAAAAAATAAGAAGGAATCATTCCAAGATTTTGGAAAAGGTGACCAAATTAATGGCACTCAACTTTTCTACCATTGTCTTATTGCAAAAAGACTAATCATCTACAAAAGAGATGTTGGCAGATGCCTGACACAAGATGTTACAAATGAGACCAATTAGAACATGTGGAGAAAATACACAAGTCATATAAACAATAAGGTCAGATCAACATTGGTGAAGATCAAGTAGAAGAGGAATAACTACTTGGAATGTCATGCTTTGCAACCACCAAATCAACAAAATAAAAATTAACTTATTAATAATGGTTATACAAACCATATATGAATTATGATCAAGAGCTCTTCAAATAGCTCAATAAAATTACTATTTTCAAATTTGAAAGTGGAAATAGTATATATTGTAGTAAAAGGAAAAGAAACAATTGCAATTAAAATTCACTTAGGTTTGAAATTAATCTCTAATATTTTATATGTTTCTATAATTAATCAAAATATTTTAAGTGTTACTTAGCTATTGGAGCAAGGATAAAAAATGTTATTCAAACATAGAATTGTGTGATTAAATATACAAACACAACAATAGAAGTGATCAAAGCTTTAAATGAAAGACAATAGCAGTTGCATGGATTTGATGAAGGAAGAGCATACTATAGATGAAGAAGACCATAAAGATGCACATGTTTTGAAAAAGTTTGATGTTTTCGAAGAGAATGAAGATGTAGACGAAGAACCACCTAACATTCATAAAAGATATAATGTTACTACTATAGAGCTCATGAGATAAAAAAAAAAAAAAACTAAAACTAACTAAAATAGGATAAATGTAATGAAAGAAAAGCTAAGTGGAATGTAGAGGTGATCACACTAGAGAAACATATTGGTAAGAATTATAAGAAAAAAAAAATCAAAAGGAAGAAAGTTAAATTTTAAACTTGAAATTCAAATTAGATGTCTAAAAATATTAAGGCAAGTAGATGTATTGAGAACATGCCTAAATATTTTTAGTTTAGAAAGGAATAATTTCTTTTTTTTTTAGGAGTTTGTTATTTATGTTTAAAGTATTTAAGATATTATTTAAATTTAATTATATTATGAATTTGTTTTTTATTATTTTAGGATTTGTTTCCACTTTTAGGATTAGAATGTTATTAGTATTTAAATTTTATATTACTGTTTTGCTCTATATATAGAGCCAAGAAATAAAAGTTTAATATGCTCATCTTCATAATATATTGTCTCTTCTTTTGAAAAATATTTTCTAAAAAAAACTCCAATATTTTATTCATAAATATTTATAGAGTATAAAAATTAAGTGTGTAAATTAATTTTAGTTTAAAAAAATAAGAAAATCTAAAGGATTGATCAAAATGATAATCTCATGTTTGTTAGATTATAACTTTTGGTTTTTAAAATAAGAAAAATATAAACTCTTTTTAAGATTTCTTAAGTTATAAAGGTTTTTTCTATTTTACATTGAGATATCATCCTCTTTTAAAATTCTTTCACCAGAAAAATAAATAAATAATATTATAGAAGGATACCATATTTTTTAATTATGCTGTAAATAAAATTCAATTGAAATATTTTATCAAATAGTAAAAATAAAGTTAGTTATTGTGTCTTCTGGGATTGTCCTTGATCGAACAAGTTCAAGTCAAGTCACTTCGACTCCCAAGCACTTGTGACTTTCAAGGCTGTGTATGTTATGAGATTATCCTTGGTTGGACAAGAACGTGCTTGTACCTACATACCATGATCTTCCATACAACATGCTTTTGGAAACCTCTATCAAACGAGCGCATCAGCACCCACATGACCAAATAAAACCCTTTTTAGAACATAGTCAGATCATTTTCTAAGCCCATTAGATGATCGTGCTGCAAAATTTGGCTAATGATTAAATTTCCCGAAATCTTGTCATTGACATTACGAAGCAAGAAACCCTCCAAGATAACTAACTGTCTTAACGGTCACCCTTTCGATCTCATCTGGTAGCTAATAAGCCACAAATACCTTACCCTACTAAATACATTTCCATAACCACAAGATTTCCATAACCACAAGGTTATATCATCTTTATACCTCCGAACTAGGGCATGAATTAGATAAATTGTAATTTGCTCTATAATAGATGGATTAAAAGTAATTTATTAATTTATTTATATTTATTAAAATTTCATTGAAAAAATTTAATCAATTATCCACTTCAAACCTTCATTCAATCTATACATTAATAATTTTTTTTTATGGATGAATATCCAATTTATTTATAATTTTTAAAATTAAAAAAATATGACTATTTTAAAAATATTTTTTAAAATATTTATAAAAATATTTTTTAAAATATTTATAAAAATATTTTCAACTCAACTTTGTCCAAAGTAATTTCAACTTAGTCTTGGTAAGAGTATAATTGATTCGGTTTTTACCAACATCTTCCACTTGGCCTTCATTGGGAGCATCAACAACTTAACTTTAGTTAGAGTATCGGTCCGGCCTCAACCAAAACATTTTTGGCTCAATCTCATTTTACATTTTTTTATCCAATGAATTTACCTTTTTAGTTAATGTAATCCAACAAATTTTAAAAAATGGTGGATGAATCAATAATCATCTATGAAATTAAATGATTGGATTGAATCCAATCCATTGATTTTTTGTTTATTTGTAATGGATAAATTAGATAAATTCATTTGTGGATAAATTAGATGGATGATCAATAAATAAATTGTTTTGTCACTCTAATTTAAATCTACAAGCTTTCATAAATAGCTTCTTCTACCAAAAATAGGTTTTGAAAGTTTGTAATAATAGTTAACATAATTAAAAAGTTTGGTTAAGACTAATACATCTTGACAGGACTTAATATATCACTTTTAATAATATTTTATTGTAAAAATGTTACTAATATTTATATTAATAACTTTTTTATATCTTTAACTTCAGTTAAATGTTATAATTAATATTTTGTTACATGGTTCAAACACAACATTTATTAAAATATTATAAAAAATTAATTGATAATATTTTTTTTTATTTTTTCATAACATTTTTTAAATTTTGTAATAAGTCATATAAGTTGTAGGAGAGTTAATTAGAATTATTTTAATTAATTTTTTTAATAAGTTAATTATACACTCCGATGTAACTGAATGGGCATTTTGTGAGAATAATTGTAACCGAGATATTACTTCTCATAATTATTTTTCTAAAGAGGGGTTTACAAAATTACTATATGTTGTAATATTTGCTGAATATAATCAAGTGACCAGTTGATCTTTCAGTCTCACATAAATAGTGTAGAGAGCAAATCTTATATGCACACAAACCTAACAGTTGCACACACAATTAAAAAATGGCAACTCATTAAAATTAAAAACACGAAGTGTAAAATCTTAAATTTTAGTCGCGTGAAATCTTCCTTGTTCTCTCAACCCTTTCCAGAACCAAACCATTACCTCTTCCATTGCAGACCCTTGATTATGGCCTTTTCCCTAGCCACCTCCTGCAGCACATTATGCGACTTGTGCTACAGTGAGAACTAGGAACAAAACTAAAATATAGTGGTTTTGGATAAATAAACCCATTTTGTAACAATAGCTATTGGGTTTATAGTAGCTTTGTTGAAGTCCTTGTTACATACATAGAAAACTGGGAAGAATGGTTATTGATTATGTTTGGAAATTGTGGGATAAAGAATAAATTCATCGAGGTTGTGCTATATAAAGATAGAAAGGATCCTCTCTTTACT
The DNA here is from genome assembly GCA_025330945.1 of Mucuna pruriens. Classification (NCBI taxonomy): domain Eukaryota; kingdom Viridiplantae; phylum Streptophyta; class Magnoliopsida; order Fabales; family Fabaceae; genus Mucuna; species Mucuna pruriens. The sequence goes on from JAENHJ010000227.1 coordinate 571,169, forward strand.
AGGATTTCTATATTAAAGTCTAAATTAAGTTAGATTCTTGATTTATGACTTGTGAGAAAACATTGTGTTGATGAATGTAAATGATAATTGGGTTTCGAAAAGCATTCAACCACAAGAAAATTTATTTTCTCAATGTTGTTTGTAGCTATATCCAATTTAAATTGGCAATCAAGGTATTTTGCTCTCTATTACAACTTATGTTATAGACTTTGCTCAGTTTGTTGTTAAATTATTTGGTTTCGAGTGTTCTATTTTGTTCACTTAATTTGCTATTGAATATTTTGGTTTCCGTTATAGCTTGTGTTCTATATTTTGCTATTGAATTTTTATTTATTTTTCCTATTAAATTGGACTTATAATAAGGTTACTTTCTGCATCATCTTCTTCGACCTTAATGATATAAGGTGGTCAATCAAGTTCAACTCTCATGTGTTTTTTTATTAATTTTTTGCACTAAAAAAAATTTGCTGGAAGACGAAAATTTCTGCACACAACCTTTAATTAACACACAGATTGAAATATTTATGAAGATGAAAAAAAAATTAGAAGATTATAATCAAATTAAATGATATTTGTAGGAATTAAAAAATACATTTAAACTAAAATAAAAGAATGAGTCATATGGTGGTATAAGTCATATGCGAGTCATCCATTGAAGGGTTATAGACATGTGATTGACATTTTCTACACTAATGGCAAAAGAAATAGAAGATGAAAGGATTAAAATATTATGATAGAGATGGAGGAGTAGAAGAAGAAAAGAAAGAGAAGAACATGAAAATTGCCCTGGATCATTTACTGTGGGTGTAAGAGAAGAATTCAGGGGAGAAGAATGCTCTTGTATTTCATTGGAACTTTTAGAAAGGGAAGCGCAAATTTAGCCACGTGAGAGCCTTTTTATTATTTTTTAAATGTTAACTTTAATTTGTTGTCATTGTTTTATTAGTTGCGTCCAAATATGAAGGGTTGAGTTTGTACTCAAATAACTTACTATAATTGTTTTGTTATTAGTTGGAATTAATTAGGCAGATCAAATGTCGTTAAGCTAGTTTAGCACTTTTTAGTTGAGGGTTTTAAAATTTTTATAATTTAAAAGTAATTTTTAGTTTTAGTTATTTTTTTAAGTTAATTTTTAGTTTTAAAATAAGTTTATTTTGAAAATTATTTATCTTGTTAAAATTAGTTTAAGGATGCATTTGTCTGATATTAGAAATGTGGTATTGTTGATAGTAGGAATAATAGTAGTGATAGTAGTAATAGTGACTGTGGTAACAGTAATGATAGTTGTTGTAGTAAGACAGTGGTGATAATGATGATGTTGACCACATTGGTGATAATGATGATGCTGACGACAATAGTGTGATGGTAGTTATGAGGATATTGTGACAATAGTAGCAACAATAATAACAATGGTGATTGCAGCAATAATAGTGGTGGTAGTAGTATCAATGTCGATGACGATAAGAATGGTAATTGTTAAACGTAGTGACATAGTACTTTTTTAAAACTAAAATTCAAAATTACAAAACTTTTTTTTTAAAAATAAATGTAAAACTATTTTGAATGAGTTAAAAACAATTTCAACTTCATTTTACCTAAACATGTTTTGTTTTAAAAATTATATTTAAAAACAAAAAACAAAAAACTCAAAACTACCCGAAACAAATTTTTAATTGATAATCTTGAGTTTAAGTTCTAAATATGTAATTATATTAAATACTTAGATACATTGTAATTAATAATAATTCTATTTCACTCCATCATTATTATCACTTATGCAATATATATTTGATCTCTAAAACAAAAATGATATTATCAATGGATGGTAGGTCTATGAAAGGGTTATACTCCTGACAATATAGCGAACCACAGTTTTAATGCTTGACTGTGCCTTGAGTATGCTTTTCTTAGAAAGAAAATTCATGTAAAAAAATGACATAATTGTAAGTCCTTTTTATAATTTTTAATTATTATTTTGAGCTTGTACACGTGGATCAAATCCTTCAATAAAATACACTAACTCAAGTAGAAAAAAATCATAACTCAACAAGTTAGGCCTAATAATAAAACACCTAGCGTCAAATGTTGTTAAGAATGGTACAGTTGCACCACACTAGATCTTGAATATCATAAAGTCAAACAAAATTGTATCACCTATGCATAATGGTATACCTTGTAAGAAGAGGTATTCCCAAGATTAGTGGGAAACATCCAGTCACAAATTGCGACTAATTTCTTTCAGAACTATAAACTTATTAAACGGTGGATATTTCTCATTTAACATAATTTTTTTTTATATTTATAACTAAAAATTGATCCCTAATGTAAATATAATATAAATAACTATTATTTGTGCCAACAAAAAAATGTTATATATTCCTTAACCTTTTATTAATCATTCCACTTCGACCTACTTTATTTATATTAAAGTTTTTAGTAATATTTTTCTTCACATATATGTTTACACAGCTAAATAAGGACATGTTTTTACCATTTCTTTATAATACTATGCTATCTTGATTTTTTAAAATTATTTAATTTTATTTTGTTTATTATATATACTCAATTATCTAACATAATATTTTTATTAAAATTTAATAGAAATGCATGGTTTATGTAAAAGTTTTTATATTATTAATTTTATGAAAATTAAATCATCTGCAATATAATTTTTAAAATAATTATAAAAATTAATAAATTTATCTTATATATTAATTACAATGTAAAAAAAATATTTATAATAATAATGCATATGTTATTTTTATTTTTATTATATTAAATTAAGTTTGTTTTCTTGTTAACTTTTTATTTCTTAATATTTAGTTTTATACAAAATTTTACTTTTTTTTTGTTATACACTGAAAATTTCCTTTCAACTTATCACAGATAATATTTCATTTCATCCATGTATTAGTTAAAAAAGTATTTCCCCTCTCCATTCAATTTCCTCCCTAACTGTTACGCATAAGTTTTTTTTTTAGGAGGTGTTACATATAAATTGGGTTAGGGAAAAAGACACTTGAATACACTATTCTCAAAGATATTATTTAAATTCTTAATTATGATGAACAAAGTTGATATATATGAAAAGGAGAAGCCTAATATATAAGAAAAGGAGAATCCAAATTGTCAAGTTGGCAATCACTCACCGGTCACCATTGCTGCACTACAAACGCGCATGATTGCGATCTTCCATTTTTAACAGAGTTTGATTATTTAAATATTTAATATATAACTAGAATTTTAGTTTGTTTAATTCTTATTTATTTTCAATTTATGGTATTTTTTTAGTTGAAAGTTAGAAATGAATAAATATTTATTTTATAAAACTAAAATTTATAACAAATACATATTTTAACAGATAAATCATATTTTAAATTTACAATAAATAATTTATATTATAGTACAAATTTATTTTTAATTATTAAGAATTTTTTAAATATTGAAGTTTAATTTAAAAATAAATTAAAAGAAATAAGTAGTTAAAAATTAAATATATAAATAAAGATAAAAGGACCGTACTGTAAAATGACGAAGAAAACAATAAATTAAAAAAAAAACAAATGTTCAATATATGATACATATGGCTCGCTAATAATGATAATAAATAACTCCTATAAACGTTTATATTTAAGAAAAATTTATAAAAAATGTTTTATTTAAAAAAATCATAAAAGCGTTTTCATTTTTAAATTTATAATATAAAAATAAATTAAGATTATATTTGATATTTATATATTTTATTTCATTTTTTTGTATATAATTATCCTCTCAAACCTTGGTATTTTGATCCATGCATTACATCACAAGATATATGATATTTTGATAATTTTATCCTCTCAAACGTGCCTATTTTCTTTACTTCTCATGATAAGAAAAATATAAATATAAATATAATAAATGATGTAATATAAAAAAATTGTAATGAGATTTTATAGTGAAAATTGATTCATGTACTATTGTTCTAGAATTAAAAAAGATAGGGTTGAGATAAAAGTAATTATAAACATTTATTTTTATTTTTATTTCATTCTTTTCATATCTCTTTTAGAAAACTATACATAATTTTAATAAAACAGAAAATTTTTCATTTGAATATCATTTATATTTAATTATATTATTATTTATTTTATTATCTAGTATACACTAAATATTAAATAAAATTAAAATTTGTCATGTTTTTATTTTTTGTGTCATATTTTAATATTGTTTCCTTTTATGTCATAGTATTTTTATGACATATTTTTATCGAAGTAATTATTGTAAAAATAAAAAAAATTTATCTCACAAATATGATAAAATAAAATAATTTTATGATCATTCGTAAAACTGATATTATTAGTTACTTCAAAATATGTTAATTAATTTTTATATTATTGATATAATAAATATTTTTAATAAAAAATATTTTTTTATCTTTAAGCCAATAAAATTATAAGTAGGAGATTATAAAGACTGGCATAATATAGAGATATATATAGAGATATGAGACAATTTTTTTTCTATAGTCTAATACTTTATTTTATGGTAAATTATATAGTACCGTCATAATTTAAGCAATTTTTGTTTTCTCGATTAATCAACCAATAACATATTAACATGTATATAATATTTTTATTAAAATGATGTGGATATTGATGTGATATTAAGAGAAATAATTTTGAAAAATATCACAAAATTGTACAGAATAGAACTTTCAACTTTTTTATACAATAAAAAAATTATAACCACTAAACTAAAATAATTACTTGATATATATCGTAAAATATAGATTATATTAGTTTTTAGAAATATTAAAGGTATTTAATTTTTTTATTTAATAAGTAAGAGAATTTATAGAAAAAATATTTTAAAAGTGTTTAGATATATTTTACATTTATTGAAATTTCACAAGAGAAATATATTTTTATATAATTATAAATCAAATTAAATTATATATATTATGTATTCTAAATTATATTATATAATTTTATAAATTATTTTTTATTATAATAAAATTATAAATTTGATAAATCTATATAATTTATAAATAAGTATAATCGATGACCATTTGAGTTTATATGCTATCTCCTTTTGTTCTTATTATAAGACTTAAATTACAACTTCTTTTTTATCCTTTTTATAAGAACCAATATATAATGTCTCATGCATTAATTATTTTTTCTAAAAATACTCTTAATTACTAATCATATTTTAAGCTCAATAAATAGTTAGTGAAATATATTAATGTTTTAGGCTCTTTTGAGTGATAAAGTTTTTCTTGTATAAAGAGTATGTTAGGAATCTTAATTTGAATTTTCACATATATATAACTAATAAAAATTTAAATAATAAATTATTAATGATGAAAAAATTAATTAAAGAAATAAAATAATAAAAATATTTAAAACTGTTAGGGATAATTTTGAAAAAAAAAACATATAAATTTAGGACATATTTAATGCTACTAATTAAATTAATTAAATTCATTAATATTGATGAATTAACTAATTGAGTCTTATGAAAAAAAGGAGGTAGTAGTGAAAATTGGTTGGTCTAGGCCTAGCTAGACATTGTATGGTCTTGCTTTGCTTTCTCCATAATTTTATGACCCAAATTTGGGCTTAGTATTTATAATAAACTTTTTTTTAGCTAGGGTCTAACTTAGTCCATTTAGACCAACGACTTATATTTAAAAAAATCACATAATTTTAAAAAAATATTTATAATAACAATCAATAAAATATTTATAGTTTAAATTTTAAAATTTATAATTATAATTTATACAAAATTACAAGAAAAAAAAAAACTACGTAGAGTAAATTAAATTTAAACGTTTGAATTTAAATATAAAAAGAAATACTCTTATAAAAAGTGTGTAATAAATTTAAAATTAATAAACCAATATCATATCTATTAAATATTGTGTGAATTAATAGAGCTATAAGATTAACTATCAAAATCATTGTTGCAAACAATCTAATTATCAAACTTTTTTCAACCAATAGTGTCTTCTTTAGAAAATAGTCCGATAATTTTATAATTTCTTTAAAATAATTATAATATTATATTATATTAATATTAATATTTTTATTAAAAATTATATTATTGATAAGCAAACAAGCGAGCCCTAATTGGAAAGAGTTAATAATAAATTATATTTATTTATTTATTAAATTATATATATATATATAATATACATTTTAACTATTAATTAAATTTAATTTAGAATACACATAATTTAATTTATTTATAAATTTATAAATTATTTATATAATTTAATATTAATTGTTTAATATTAAATACTTAAATTTAAAAGTAATATAATTATTATAATATTTAAATTAAATAATAAATATTTACTTTTAAATTAAAATAATAAAAATTAAATTTACACACATCCAGTAATATTATATATGATATACATTTTACATTATAAACTAAACAAATCTTTTGAGACTTAACTTAGTGGTTATAATCCTTTAAACTATGTACAAGGCTACAAGTTGTATGTATATCACATCTACTGCCATGTAAGCACACCAACACCGAAACATCATCAATTTAGATGAAAACTGAGCAACAACCTTATTTTATTAGCTAAAAATGGAGAGATTTAAAAGGTACGGATAAAGACCAAGAACGTTGCAGGATCCGAAAACAACGGTCCTGGGTTTGAGTTCTGAAATATTTTCTGTCTCTCAATTTTTGGAAAGTCTTTCTCTTTTGTTCCTTTTTCTGTGTTGTTGTTTATTCCTTCTGATTCGGAGACGGGAAGGAAGAACAATAGAGGAATCCAAGTTCCTTCCGGAACCGCGATTCCTCTTTCTCATTCATGTTTTTCTCCCTCTCTTTCTCTATCTAACTCAGGTCCTTTTTTTCTCTCTCGTGCTTTTACTCATCACCATTTCCATGAATCAGAAATAACGAGCATGGTCTTTTCTTTTATGCAATATTGTTCTTCCTCAGTCCGTGTGTTTGTGTTTCAACCCCGTGTCCTTCAATTCCTTCATGCATGCGTTTCATCACACCGCATGCCTTCCCAACGGAGTGTTTCTATTATTTTCGCGTTATATTTCCTTACATTTTTCACATGACTAGCTCATACACCTTGTTTTATGTTATTCTTTAAGCATTGCAGCATGTTTTCTAGGCTTTTCTTTTCATGCAATGAATCAACTTCCATGCCTTTCCTAGTTTAAGTTCATATTTTATTTATTTATTTTGTCTTTTTTTCTCCTTGCCAGAACCAGAGAAGAAAGTAAGGGGTTGTTTGTTTACTGTTTTCAAAAACAATTTTCTGTCTTCCAAAACTGCTTTGTCACCTAAGTTTATTTGAAGAAAATCTGTAGAAGAGATGGGAAAACATCTTGTATTTATTTGTTTTTTTTAAACAATTGTTTGAAAATGATTTTTAGAACTTAATAAATTATGGATAAGAAATTGATTGTTGAATAGTGTGAAATTGTTTTAAAAATAATTGTTAAAACAAAAAAGTGAGAAGGGAATCAAACAGCCTTCCTGTTTTTTGCGTGTAGGTAAACACAACTTTTTTTTATTATCGGAAATATTATGCACAATGAAGTTTGGTCTAATTGTTGCTGCTGCCAAACTCGGAATTATTTTTCTTTCCTTCAAGCACTAGTATATTATCAATTCTCTATTCCATTCTTCAGGTTTTATCCAAAGAAGGTGATTATTGATACACTATTGAATAGCCTCCAAGTGATATATAACAGTAGACACATCATACCTAATCTAGCACTCTTGGTCCAATTTTGATCTTTGAGTTGAAGGTGTGTACTACTGCTGAGTTTGATTCATTATCTGGAAGAGAAGCTTTCATTAAAGTTGATCTTATTTTTCTTTGTAATATATATGCTTATATAGTTTCAAAGTAATTGATTTTGTAGAAACAAATGTTTCTCTTTCATTAAAAGAAAAAAAAAATGTATATAAAAAGAAGATTCTGAATTTAGTCAAAGGATGTATCTTGGTTGCCTTTGGACTTTGGTTTATTCTTCTGTATTTTCTTTCCCAGATGTAAATTTGGTTGTTTGCGTGGCAGGCAGGTTCTTTCTTCTCAAGGAGATTATAGCACAGTGCCTGAATCTTTTTCAGTAGGTGGCATCATATATAAGATTCAATGTTAGAGGGGTTAGTAAAGAAGTTTACTTCCGCCATGGGAGGCTGTACCTCAATGCCAAACAGGAAGAGTGATGTTCATAAAAGGGAAAAGAGAAAATCTAGAAAACGCAAGGGAAATATTCCAACTTCACTTAATGAAATGCCTTTGAAAAGGATTAGCAATGCTCGGAAATCTGAGGTTTCTAACATGAAGTTTCATCTCGCCCAACTCCAATACCGCAGCCATAGTCAAATTGATGCAAATGGTACCTTTTCTCTCTTCTCCCTCCCTCCTTGTTGGAATGAAAACAGTTGAGTTAGTAACTTGTTTCCATTTTTTTGGTGCTTTGGTTATTTATGATTTTATTTATTTTGTTTTTGGTGAAGTTTTGAAGATGGTTCTTTTGGCATTGGATTTGTTGGATTTAATATTGTTGACATGGACACCTTTGATAAGCATGATGAGCGATTATATTCTGCAGGAAAAATCCATGAGGATGCCTGGTTTGACTCGGTTAGCATTATAGAGTCTGAATCAGATGATGATTTCATTAGTGTACATGGAGGTGATGAATTTATATCATGTTCCTACCTTATGGCTATTTTACAAGTGTTACTCTGTTGTGTTCATGCAATATCTCTGTTTCTTCCTTTGTGGCCAACAGATTGTTTTCCCTTTGTCGGTAATGCGTTGGGAAGTGTCCCAAATACTCAGTTCCTCCATGATAAGGCATCATGCTTTGTAGATTCAGGGTGTAAATATGAGGGATTTTATGAAAGCTACATCAAAGGAGGTAACTATAAGAGTGGGGAGGTTAATTTTAATGACACGAACCACTCTCCATCAAGTCCTCTACCATCACCAAGAAAGCAGCAACAGACAGTTTTTATGCTTTCTGTGAAAAGGAAATCCATTGATGGAAATGAGGAAAAATGAATCATGTAAGTCCAAAATGAATTAAGATTTTTCCTTTGTTTCTATTGAACTTTTTTGGTGGTTGGTTGGAATATTTCTCTATTTAAATCTTTATGAATTAAAAATCTTCAAATGTAAAATAACATAGTCTTAAAGCTTGGAGGCTGGAGCTTTCCTTGTCCAACCATGATAATGTAATATATAAGTCAATAATCTTGTCTGTTGCTTTATTTGATACTTTTATTTCTCTTGATTCTGAGTTATTTTTCTATACCATTATTTGACTGGTCAAAGTATTAAAACATTAAAAATTCATGATAATAAACCATTTATATATCTAGACCTAGAGAACTTATAAATTTATGATAATAAATGAATGAATGGGTAGGTGCACCCGAGAGATTTCTTTATCGTCCTAGAGCTGGGCTTCAGATTCTAAGTACAACTCAAGAGAAGCCATGTCCTGGTTCCTGGTCTGCAGTTTCACCTTCAGTTTTCAACCTCCGTGGAGAAAATTTTTTCAGGCATGTCAGCAAATTGTATCTGTCAATCTTTTATGTTATGCAATTTATATCCATTAATAATTTGATTTCCTTTTATTTCATCTCAAAGCTTGATAATAGTAATTTATTATATATGATAATAATTACCTATGCAGAGATAAGCAGAAGTGTCCTGCTCCAGATTATAGCCCTTATATACCAATAGGTGTTGATTTGTTTGCCTGTCCTCGGAAGGTAAATCACATTGCTCGGCATCTTGATCTTCCGTTTGTCAAAGAACATGAGAAAGTACCTTCCCTCCTTATTGTTAATATACAGGTTCACTCTCCATCTCAAACCACATATTTGCTCCTTCTGAACTCACAACATCACCTATAACATGATTTTATGGATTTTATATTTCTGTTTGAAGAACATACAAGAATTATACATAGCTTAATTATGTTCCTTTTGTCCCAGTTGCCAACATATCCTGCTAGCATGTTCCTTGGTGATGCTGATGGGGAAGGCTTGAGCCTTGTATTATATTTTAAATTGTCTGAGAATTTTGACCAAGATACCTCTCCACACTTTCAGGAGAGCATCAAGGTATTTCTTCTCAACAATAATTGATATTTTGAATATCTAATCTGTCAGTTTACAATAATTTTCCCCTGAAAGGTTTTTCATATTTGTAAGTAAAAAAAATCCTGTAACTGTTGACAGCTTTCTTCTTTTGCTCCCTAAAGGCTACAGAAGTTCAATATTTGATTGGATTATATCATACTCCCTTCGGTCTCCTATATAAGCAAAAAAATGTCTTGGGTGTTGATCTCCAATATAAGCAAATCTCGATTAACTCCATCTTATTTAATAAAGTTATCTCTAAAATACCCTTCATTTATTAGAGGTTATGTTTTCAATGATCATGTTTTATTCTTAATATCAAGTTTTAATGAAGGTTAGTTTAGAAAAGATATTTATTATTAAATGAGATTGATACAATTAAACAATGCTTAATTAACTTTCTTAAATAGCATAACAGGAGGACCATCTAGCCTTGCAGGCTAGCACTCCAGAAAAAAACCATATGAAAAATTTTCACTCTAATTGTTTTTTCTCATCATCAGTCCCACTCTCTTTTCATCAAGGATTATGTGTAATTTTTAAATAAACTGTGTATTATATGCCACGGGTTGCTCCTTTCTTACACATCAAGTTATTTGAGTTATTGAGCTAAAGTGGCTGCTTATTACATGCTATGCTTGGTTAATGTCTTAGCTGTTTGGAAGATATGTATCCTTCTGTAGATTATTGGCATTCCAGTCTCTCCTGGTGAGGCCATTCAATATATTTTATGGGTTAATCCTGCCAACTAGACTCATGTCTTCTGAATTTTGATTTCTTTCTGCAATCCTCCATTAAACTATCCTCTATGTATAGCATATTTGACTTAGTTTCCACTTTCCAGTGATTGATTACCTTCATGTATTATCCAGCTATAAATGTGCTAGAAATTCTTGGCTTCATATTTTAACTAGGTTATTATTGTAAATATGCTCATTCTCTTTCTAGTGTTACTTAGTATAGATTTTCTATATAGTTTTTTGGTGCAGTGGCTCCTACTTGGCTTCTTCATTTGTTTAGTTTAATAACAGTATCATTTTTCACAGAGATTAGTGGATGATGAGATGGAAAAGGTGAAAGGGTTTACAAAGGAAAGCTTGGTTCCCTTTAGTGAAAGGCTAAAAATTTTGGCTGGAGTAGTTAATCCAGAGGACCTTCAGTTAAATTCTGCAGAGAAAAAGCTTATACATGGCTACAATGGCAAGCCAGTTCTTTCGCGCCCTCAACACAATTTCTTCAAGGTATATACAAATTTGTCTCTTGGTTTAAAATATCTAACTTCAAATATCAATCTTTAGCATATTCATCCTATTGGAGTTGAGTTCATCTGAATGTGGGAAATTTTATATACAACTTAAGTCATTATTTTGAAATGATTTTATCTAATGAGTGAACCTTTTACCTTTGGGCATCTTCATCAACCTTGCTGGATTATTTCACACCGTCAACAGGGGTCTGTTAAATTCTTGTAGTAATTGGAAATTTTTTTTTTTTTTCTACAAGAGTAATTGGAAATTCAAAAATTAGTAATGCATGCACCCATTATGTCTTGTTAGGAACGAATTGCTAGGTATAAGACTTGGAGTCTCACATTGGAAGTATGAGTTTTTAGTGGGGGATTTATAAGACCTTGTGATGTGGTTCTCTCAAGATTGTTATCAATCTTTTTATTTTAGAGGTGTTTATAAGTCAAGCTCTATCCAGATACATTAACTATAGATTAACTTGCAACTTGGGTTTATTTCTCTCCTATTGGGTAAATTATAGTTGTAGCAATCCAAATTCCTAGGCTCTCCATATGATTTTGGGCTTTCAATATTTCAAATGAACCTGGAAATGGGATAATGGGTAAAACTAAAGCTCATTTTACCATACAGTAAATCTTCATATCCATGTATGCTGTTAATTTATGTATCTTCAATTCTTCATTGCAGGGACCTAACTATTTTGAGATTGACTTAGATATACATCGCTTTAGCTATATATCGAGGAAAGCACTTGATTCGCTCCGAGACCGTACAAAGCATGTAGTACTTAATTTGGGCTTAACTATCCAGGTATATTATGATCTTGCAACACTAGAACATAAGGTATCTAACTAATCAAACTACTTGCTCTCTTAGACAGATGTACACTATTATTGGATCGGCAGTTGTATTGTGTATTGATGCAATTATTGTCACTTAGCATTCCTTTTCTAGTTAATATAAACTATCCAGATATGTTCTTCAATCAACTCATTGCTAAACATATAATCAAGAAGTATTCCAGAAGCAAAATCTTTTTGGAAGGTCTTTTCATGTCATGATTTAATTATCATTCGGAGTTCTAGGAGTGTCTTCCTTCTTTTAATTAGCACTTAGCTTTAGCAAGTTTGATGTTTTTCCCGGCTAATTGATTGCTATATGAAAAGAGTTCCATATTGAAATGCCCTTTTTTTTATGCCCTTTTTTTAATGCTTTCACAGGCACAGAAGCCAGAGGAACTGCCAGAGCAAGTCTTGTGCTGCTTACGACTGAATAAAATTGATTTTGTTAATCATGGTCAAATTCCTACTATTGTACCTGTTGATGATAATTAATCCATGTAGGCATCAGGTAGCATAATCTGGTAAGACCCAGATGGTCATCTATGGGTAGGAGTTGGAGAAAAAACAAGGTTGAGGGTTATTTTGTAAGAATTGGGTGCCAAATCCCTTTACTTAGAAAAGGAGGACAAGGAAGAGAAGCAAATTTTAAGCAATTAGTGCTTTCTCTCATGCAAGATTTTTTTTTTCTTTAGTGTATTTAAGTCTTGAATGTGTGCTTTGGATTTACCATTTTCTTGTTCCTTTGGTATCCATAGATTCCAAGGTCATGTTTATGGAGTTGGTCAAATGGGGACTTACATGTCAATTTGATGTTCATAAGGGAGGAGTTGTGGAGTAGGATTCATTATTAATTTCAGTTAAGTTGTATATTTTATGGAACTTCTCTTTTTACTTTCTTTTACCCTTTAGCATGATCACGTTTGCACAAGGAAGGTCAGTTGAAAGGTCAGTTGGAAGGAAGAAAAAAAAAAGGCCTTTGGCATGGCAAAGAAAGTGTCTCAAATTCTAAACGAGAAGTAACCTTCATATAAATTCCGACTATCTGAATAGGTTTATTCAATTTAAAGATTAAAATAGTAATTATACAGTGATTCAGTTTTGATTTTTTCAAATATCTAATTTAATTTGATAAAATACAATTTACTTAAAATGATTTATTTTGTATCGACAAATTCTTATTGAAATTTGTTGCTATGAGATGTTTAACTTAAATATTAAATATTATTTTTAAAATAATCAACCTATTTTAATTTTAATTATATTAATAATTTATTTAAAAATAAATAATACAGAAAATAAAAAATATGTTTGATAGTCAATTAATTATGTTACGATATGATTTTTTTTAAAGAAGTAAAAATGTATATTTAAAATAAAAGTTTTAAAAAATAAGTATACATTGATTGGATACATCCATGAAAAAATTATAAAAATATCTGTCAAACATTAAATTTTTTAAAAAAATTCTAAAATTTATACATAAAACATAATTATATATATATAAAGTTTGTATTGGTTTGATTTTATAAATTCTATTTGATACTAATAGATTGAATCAGTTAAAAAATATTTAATTATAAAAAAAAAATTAGATGGATTTATAATTTTATTTTGAATTAGATTAGACATGAAGATATTAGTTCTAAATATTACAAAAATGACATTTTATTTAATTTATTATTAGTATAAATAATAAATAACAAAGGACAAGAAATTTATTTGACATATATTTTTGGTTTATTTGATTTAAACTTGAACGTGATTCTAAATTATTAAAGTAATGTATGTATAAGGTTTTTTTCAACACTGTAGTGCAAAGTTCACGTACAAATTTTGTTAAGAATAAAAATTTTAATTTCACTCCGGGAAAATCGCATTCTTTGCTTTTTGCGGTGTAATATAAATAGGTATTAAATAATTTGGTGAGAGAGATGAATGCAGTGCAGTGAGGAGTCGAGGCAAATGTCCCTACTATTTTTTTAATTTTTTAATATATATAATTTTAAATTATTTTCTAATTTAAAATATCATAAAATAATAATTCATAATATAAATACTGTTTCATAAATTTATTAGTCATATTTTTTTACCCTCTTAATTAAATATTTTCATTAGTATCTTTTTTATTTGCATAATTCACATACTATATGTATTTTTTCTTAATATTGTAAGAGGTATAAAACTAATTGTTGTTATACTAGATCGATCTATTTAAAGATAAAATGATATTTCCAATTGCGACTTGGTATTCAAGTCGAGATCAAATCCAGATCTTAATAAGGAATAAATACTATTTTTTTTTAATTAATAAAAATTAATTCAACTATTTTGAAATATTTTTATTTTATCTCTATATATATATTTCAAAATTTTAAGTGTATACCACTTTAGTCTATCATCTCTATCTTTACCCCTAAAATAAATTTTAATAATTTTTTCAAAAGATTTTATCAATAGTTAAAAGTAAATTATTATAAATTTATATATTAAAATTTTTATTATTAAATTTTATAATTACAATATAACTTATATTTTAAAAATAATTTATTTATTATTTAAATTTAGATTTATAATAAATAAATATTTATTTTCTATGATGCATAAATTAAAATATTAATTTATATATATAATATTATCCCACAAGTAAAAATTTTAGGATCCATCATTATATATATATATATATATATATGAACATCTCTTATTAGATCATCATTGTTTTTTTTTTTCACCGTTACCATATCATCACACTATCATTGTCACCACCGTCATTACCACTACCTCTACTGCCTCCACCACCATCACTGTCACCATCATCATTGCCACCATTGTCACTAGTGGCTGTGGCGATAATAATAATGATCACAAACAAACAATCATCATTGCCACCATTGTCACTAGTGGCTGTGGCGATAATAATAATGATCACAAACAAACAATGACAATGATAATCTCATGAAATATTTTTAATTAAGTTTTGATCTTAATGACAAATTTTTTATAAGTGGGAACTAAGAGATATAATTAAAATTCTTTATTTTTTTATTGTAAAAGTTTTCATTTGAAAAGTCATATATATATATATAATGAAAATTTTTAATTATAATTCTTGAATTATAATTAAAAAAATTATAGTTGAGATTAAAACTTGATTATAAACACATCTTATGTGATTGTTACTATTGTTATCATTGTTACTGCTACTACTACTATTATCAACATTTTTTCAAATATGAAATTCAAGGATTATAATTGAAAGTTCTCGATTTCTTATTATAAAAGTTTCTTATTTGAAATACTCCACCATATATACAATAAACGTTTCAAATGAGAAAATAAAAAAAAACTTTTGGATCAAAATTAAAAACAATACTTTTAATGTTAAAACTCAACTATAGATACTTCTTATGAAATTACAACTACCACTGTTATCATTGTTATTGTTATTACCATCACCATCATCATTGGGTCCCATTGTTGCTACCACAACCTAGAAATAGAGCCAAACAATGATTCATCCAAAAAATTGTAAAAATATAACATAACAATTTTGAAAGTATAAAATATAAATCACAAATTTTCTCTATGAGTTTTCATATTTTGAAAAAATTGAATGATTTTCTCATTTTCAACACTATAAAAAAATCTCTTTCTTTTATATAAGTAACTAAACAATCAATCATTCAACCATTCATCTCTCATACGATTTCACATCCGATTCTTGATGATATTCATGGCAAAGAAAACTATTTCAACTAATGTAGTTGCCACTAGTAGTATCAAAACTAACTCTAAAAGTAAATACACTAAATGAAATACATGTGTCTGGTCTCTACAAGCTTCATTGAAATATCACTATTTCCCTCTAATTCTAAATATCCACGGTCAGAACATACATTTATGAAATAATTTTCAAATTGACTATCTAGTGCCAAAAGTTCAACATGATAAAATTCTGAAGGATAAAACTAAGCAAAACTAAGAAAAACTAATCAACTTCTTCTTATGAAAATGTAGAAAATGAATCTCTTGGATTTTAGCATGCTACACAAAGATGTGATTCAATATTCACTTCTGTAAAATAGTTACTCAACTCTTAAAGTTGTCAATCAATCACTTGATAAAATAATTCAACTTGAAATTGATGTAGATTAGAAACTTTTTCCATTTTACTCCTTGACCTTCCTTGTGTTTGAAAAGTGTCATTCACATTTGGAATAACAATATTATACTTTTCACAAAATAATGAAACATCATTGAGCAAAGAATGTCAACCATCATCCCTCATTACTTGTAACCTTTGTTTGGACATTGTAACTAATTTCATGCATTTACAATATCTTGATCACTTCTTTGTAATGCTAGAAATAAATCATGAATAATCCCTAAAATATTTTTCATCAAGTGTAAGATAAAAAACAAATTCAAATGATTGCATCAAATTCAACAAAGCACATGCTTTGTCCTTTTGCTCTAAACTTATGTCATATTCTTCAACTATTTCAAGCACATCAATCATGGAAGAGAAGAAAAAAACTAGACTAAGTATTG
Source organism: Mucuna pruriens (assembly GCA_025330945.1). Classification (NCBI taxonomy): domain Eukaryota; kingdom Viridiplantae; phylum Streptophyta; class Magnoliopsida; order Fabales; family Fabaceae; genus Mucuna; species Mucuna pruriens. Next base: position 587,937 of record JAENHJ010000227.1, read on the forward strand.
TACTATAATGTGAGCTTCATCTACTATCCCTTGCTTTCTTGATTCAAGCCATGCCCACTAGAGATTTCTCCTTTTTGCAATGCTTCTTTCACCTTTGTAATTTGACTATCTCGAAGAATATCTTGATGCTTACATGACGTTCCAACAACATTAGACAAATTAACAACTAAATTAAAAAATAATGCAACTTCAACATGTGTTTTTGGTATTGTAATAAGAGCTAATTGGAGTTGATGAGCAAAATAATGAATATAGTATGTAAGACAATTCTTTATCGATATCAAGCTTTTGAAACCACTAAATTCACATTGCATATTACTTGCTTCATCGTATCCTTGTCCATGTAACCTTGACAAACTTTACCAATATTTTGCAAATAATAACTCCAAAGCCAATTTTAATGATAGAGCATTAGCATTAGAAACATGAATAAGACTAAGAAAATGCTCTATAACTTGGGCTTTCTTATTCACATAATGTAAAACCACGACCATTTGCTCCATAACTGATACATCTCAAAATTGATGACATCAATCAAAATAGCAAACAACTTCTCTCCTAGGACATAAGTATAGCTATAGTGGTTTCACTAGCAACAACTCTAAAAACATCTTTTTGAATTGTAGGAGCTATTAATTTCACATTTCTAGGAGCATTCTTCAAAACTTCATGAATAGCTTCATTGTGGTTAGCAAAAAAACTATAAAAATTCAAGAAATTTCCCTTTATTACTTAATGACATTGATTCATCATTACCATGAAAAGTTAATCCTTGACACACACAAAAATTGAATGTAATCAACTATGGTAGACAAATAAATTCTATATTCCCTTTTAATTTGATTATACTGTTTACAAATGGCAATTTCAATATATTGCTTCTGTCTCATTAGAGTTTGACAATGTTTTTATACATGATTATGAGAACTATTTGGACCTCCTACAAGAACTTGAAATCTATTACTCTTTTTTTCAATTTATAAAACCTTTTGTTATAAATGCATCCATCACTACCTTTATGTTCTCCAACATGTGATTTCAAAAGATAACAACATAAGCAACATGTAGCATCCTTCTTTTGACTATATTCTAACCAACCGCCATATTTTAAATACCAACCCAAAATAAACATATGAAAGGTATCCCCAAATTTTCTTTGTGGAAAATTAATCTCTTTTGGTTGACAAAGACTCTTTTGCAAATAATATCTCCTAATTTCATCTCTATCAATTGGATGATAATTTGAAATTTTCAACCTTAAACTAGGATCATCAAGAAGCTTTTCGAAATCAAATTCCAAAATATTTTTCATGGATGGATCCAAAGTACTACTTACTTATACATTCATCACGTGCTTGAGGAGAAGACAATTGTTCTAAAGAAGATTTTCTTATGAAATATCTTTCCATTGCTACAATACAAAAACAAACTCATATTTTAACTTTTAACTATAAAGTCGCATAATACAAATAAATTTTTATATTGGTAAAATCAGAAAAATATTATCATAACAATATCTAAATATCATTTGAAAAATAATCAATAAAATATTTTTTAAAAATACTTTAATACTTTTCGAAGAGAATAAATAAATAACTACCTTCAAAAGACCAAAACAAGTCTTTTTTCTTATCTTTGACAGATATATCCTATTTGAAATTTTGATTTTTGATGCAATTTGGTTAATGCTTAAGGGCAAGCATACTCTATCACGATAGTAATAAGGATGCAAATCCAAATAAATATCATACTCAAGAAACTAGTATGTCAGTTTTTGAAAAGTTTTAGCATAGATTACATGACCCAAAGTAGAAAATATCTTATTAGACGAAACAAGTAAAAATAAGAAAATAATAATAAAAAATAGTTATTTTTAGTTCTTTTAGAATTAAGGGTTCTGATTTTGTTATTTATTTTTCCTCTTGACCTCAATATATGTCATTCTCTTACCCTACTTTCATGTGTTACTAAAGGACCTAATATAGCACCCATAATATTTTTTTACCTTAGGATGATTCCTATTTAGTCATTTAGAAACACATACTTTTAGTAAGTTGGAGGTTCATAGAAGTCATTATTGCTAGTTGAATAAGAAGTCATTATTGCTAATTGAATTAGAAGCCTAGGAAAAAGGTTGGTTAAGCAATTCCCCTAAACTTAACTATCCTATAGTTCCAACAACTAATTAAGGTGTGGTTGCCTCTAACTAATTGATTAACATGCAAGCATATTCAAATAATAGAATAATTCAAGCAGTGAAGATAAATAAAAAATTATATTAAAAAAGAGTAATCAAACGTTCCAAGCACAACTATACTATAACTTTTATAAGTAAACCTAGCTACCCATACATATGATGAAAAAAGAAGCAAACATAATTAAAGAAAGAAAACTAGAACCATAGAGGTTTGAAGTTTCGCTCCTTTGCTTTTTGTCACACTTTATGTCTTATCTTTAGGTGCCTTCTATAGAGCCTCGAGAGTGAGGAAAACACTTGGAAGGATGGAGGTGGTGGAGTAAGGGAGGATGGAGTGGAATGACATGTATGAGAGTGTCAAGAGTGAGTTCTACAATCTCTAAGTTACTTGCGTAGTGAGCCGTTTTGAGGACTTTGGCATACAAATAAAATAAAAGATAAATATCAAAATAAAGAAAAAGATAAAGATAAAGACAAATTTTAAAAATAAAGATAAATATGCTTTGGATCAAAAGTCCTAATTTTTATTGCATTTTTCTTTTTTTTTGTTGGTATGTATTGCATTAATCTCAAGAAAAAAAAGGTGAATTAAACATGACATTTGTAAAGAATATTTAGAATTTCACCAAAAAAAATACAATATTATTATACAAAATATTGATTTATCAATTTTCTAAAGAAAAAAAAAATCAAGGAACTTATCAGCTTAATAACGATAAATATAAAAAAATGTAATATTTATATATATAAAAACTACTTACTAGTCGCCTCACAAAATAGCTATACTTGTTACAATAACCCTCTTGCCTCTATAATCTACAACCCTGCTCATCAACAACAGGCTGTTGTATTTTGTTAAGCACTCACTGTCCAAAACTATAGTTTTAAAATTTTTAAAACAATGTGCAATACTAATAATAAGTACTTTCAACTACAGTTTTTTTTTTTTGCCAAAAAGTGAAAAACTTAGACAGGAAGTTTTGATATTTTCTTTTTAATATAATATAATATATGATACAACATGACACTTTATTGCTTTTGTATATTATATAATTCTTTTGAAAAAAATTCTTTATTTTGACTTTCACTTTTAAAATGATATATTATAGGAGCATTTTAATATATATATATATATATATTATAAAGCAATTTCAAAAATTTAGTGCCTCATTTGCCTCATAGTTCCCTCATCAAATAAATATATAAGTATTAGATTTATTACAGTAATTATAAAAAAAATTGTAATAAATGCACTACAATATATGAATGAGACATTATTATAGATAAGGGGTGAGCACTTATAAAAGGCAATATGGTGCTCAAGTATGTAACAATTTTACAAATGTAATAAATGTTTGTCTATTATAATAATATTGATAGTATTTACAAGAGTGTAAAATGAATTCAAGGCCTCTTAAAGGCAATCTTATCTTATTTTAGTATTATTTACAAGTGTATTCAATGAATCTAACGATTAAGCGTTGACTTTGATCAATATTTATAATACTAGTTCTGCAGTGTTTTAAATTGAGATGACCCACTTCGTGAATTGAGTCTTAGGTCCAATCAAAAACATATTTGTTCAAAGGTTGTCATAGCAATTGTTTTCTTCCAACTTGATACCCAATTCAACAGGTATAACGTATTTTCTAGGGAATTTGTGTCCTCGTTAGAACCCCATATCCTACCCAGCTCCCATCCGTAACACCTTAATGGTACATTGGTACACAACTTTCTACTTCTTTCTTATTATTATTTTATTTTCTATATTTTCCATGTATTAACATGCGAAAATGGTTATATAGGCTAAACAATAATGATTTCTCAAGTTTAAATATTCAATTTGTCTAATGGTTCTTTTTCATTTTGATACTTTGACATCAAATTAATCTTTAATTATATCGAATTTGAGTATGATTGTTGCGTTATGTACTAGTGTGATGTGTTGAATATAATATTTTATACACGTAAGAAGATAAATGCTAGCAATATTTTTTTTAATATTTTTTTTGTTATTATTTGAAATTTATTAAAAATTATAAAATTTGGTAAATTCAACTTTCAATTTAATAAATCTTTTTCTTAATTAAAAATGAGACCTACCAAAATTTGTTATTTTCAATAAATTACCTCCAACAGTGCTGCTATCACTCCTTCTAAGTGGAATTATGAGAAAAAGATACATTAACTTACAAACTAAGAAAGCTATGTTATTTGCTCTTCCTTCAATCTTAGACTTGCAATAGGTTGCTGCTCATTGCCCCCCAACACCCATTCTGCTGAAACTATGCTTCTCCGGTATGGCATTTTGTGCTTTTAGGTGTGATGCATTGTTGTTGGCAAGTGTGTGGCTATTAGTCTTAGATGCTGGCACATCATGATTATGTTTTCCTTCATATGTTGTTATGACAGCTTTAGGATCCATCGAAGCCCTCTCAACATGCTTCCGAACATTGCAACATGGGGTTGTGCATTTGTAATAGCTCCTACATATCATAAAAGCAAGCATCACCTTTTCCAAGACAGAGTAGAATAGTGGGTAAATACATGGAAAGGTAGAACATAATATATGGGGTAGCATAATCTGAGTGTGATGAATAATTAAGCATTATGGGAACCAAGTTTCTTGAAAGTTGTTATGGAGACTGTTAGTAAATACAAGCGGATTAAAAGGTGGGAGATATCTCCATGAACAATTCACAAGTGAACAATATAAATGAACTTCACATTATATCTAACTCAAAGGCCTTAATACATTAAATGCATGAGAATATTGCTTAACTTGTCCATTCTTACTAATTACGATTCGCGAGTCTGTTTTTGCTCACACTTGTCACTTTAACAGAATGATAATGCTCATCCATAATTAAATATACGCAATCAAAGTGTGGGGAAAAACCAATATCACCTTGGATATGGATTGCCTTTGACAACTTTCTGCCCATATTTGCGCCATCTATATCCATCATCTAAGATATCCACTTCACTTGTTGTTTGCACAATGATTATAGGTTCTGCGACATCTTTATGTAAAGAAGCTGAATCCTGGATCCTGGCTTCTGTGTTTCTACAGAATCATAAAACTTTCCAACATCACGTAAAGCCAAATAATTATCCCATCATGAACAGGTTTAAATGAACTAAACCCTTACCTCCTCTTGGGATCAGGTTCATCATTTTTTTCACCTACTTCAATTTCATAATCATCTACTTCCTCACTGTCATTTGTTCCTGATCCATGTTCAGCTGTGGCCTGACTAGATTTTAGGTCCGTCTTAGACACTGAGTGAGAACTCATTTCTTCTTTCAATCTATCTGAATTTTCATTTGAAGTTAGGGTGTCTTTTGTGACCTTACGTTCATGATTGTGCTCTCCTTTATAAATTATTGCAGTTACATAACCCTCAAGAGAGCGCTCAAGCTTTTTCTTGACAGGACAACTTGTATGTGTGCACTTATAATAACTTCGAGAGAAGTCACTACCCTTCACATGTTTCTGCCCATACTTCCTCCAGTTGTAGCCATCATCATTAGGCTTATCAACATTCACAGAAGAAGACTGCAATTTTTGTTCAGAGTGAGAATAATCAAGGGATTCTGTCACCCCAGAATCTGGCATTGAGAGTGGTATCAGCTGCTGTGGAATACTTGAAGTAGCAGTAAGAACTTGTGCCAAAGAGGTAACAGGCATTGCTGATGTAGAGAACGGATGTTCAGCTTGGATTTGCACACTGGAGTGGGCTGGCACAGCCTGAGATGCGACCTGTGCTAGCATCTGCTGGTATGTTATTCCAAAATGTACCTACATTGAATGCTTTATAAGTCAAAATGTTGGGAGAATAAGGAAAGTAAAGTAATAATGTTATCCTGACAAAAATAAATAAAAAAAAACTTGGTTGTAGTTTGCTGCATCATATATCATTTCATATTATGTTTCTCTCTCTTCCTTAATTTCATTACACTAAGTGTGTGCATCTATTATCTTATCATTTCATCTTATTACACGGTCGAATGATAGTAATCAATTCCTACATATATTAAAAATTTTAAAATTAGAAGGAAAAAAAATTATGTATGGATTGATTTGAATAATATAATTTTTAATTTTTTTATAGGATAAATGTGAATTACTTAAAGATAAGATAAATAATATAAAAAATATAAAAGATAATTATAAAGATAAAATAAAATTTTTATAATATCTTAATGAGATATTTATGATATCTTAATGAGATATATGTGAAATTCTAATGAGATAATCATAATATCCTAATGAGTTATTTAAGATATTTACAAAACTTTCCCTCAAGTTGATAAATGAATATCAATAATTTCCAACTTGTCATTGAATTCCTAAAATCCAGCTGCAGGGAGCCCTTTGGTAAAAATATGTTACTTGGAGCTTTGTAAAAATATGTATTAAGATTATAAGTTCATCGTCTAACTTCTCTTTACTGAAGTGTATGTCAATCTTTATGTGTTTTGTCTATCATGTTTGAACTGGATTATCGACAATACTAATAACTGAGTTGTTGTCATAGAATAACATAGGTTCCTCATATTTTACTTTGAGATCATTAAGGATAATCTTCATCCACAATCATTCTCATATATTGTATGCCATAACTCGAAATTCTACTTTTGTACTAGACTGAGCAACCACATTTTTCTTCTTGCTCCTCCATGTTACTAGATGTTCTCCCAGAAACATACAATATTTGAAAGTGAATCTTCTATCTACAACTGATCTTGCATAGTCTGCATCTGTATATATTTTCATAGATAATGTCATTTCTTTTCTGAAAGATCCTTTCAATTGCCTAAGGGTGTCTTTCCTCATAATCATGCATAAATTGGCTGACCACACTAACAACATAGGCAATATCTAGCCTAGTATGAGATAAATATATCAATTTCCCCACCAATCTCTAATATTGGGATTTCTCTGTGGTTGGACTTTCTTCACACCCAATCTTATAGTTCTGTTCAATAGGTACCCACCCTTGAGGTCTTGTGGCCCAATTTTCCTATTTCTTTGAGGAGATTGAGTACATACCTACTTTGGAGGATAAAGATAGCTTGTTTGGAATAAGCAACCTATATCCCAAGGAAGTATTTCAACTTTCCTAACTCCTTCATTTCAAATTGTGTTGCCAACTTTTCATTCAGAGTTAGTTTTTCAATTTCATAATAATCTCTACTTATCATATCGTCTACATAGACTAGGAGAATACTGAGTTTACCATGAGGGGAATGTTTTATAAAAAGAGTATGATCATTGTATCCTAAGGATATCATGACTTTAGAAAATCTTTCAAACCATGCTCGGGGAGATTGTTTAAATCCATATAATGTCTTTTTAAGTTTGCATATCTTGTTCTTTTCATTAGAAGAATAGAATCCTAGGGGAATATCCATGTAGACTTCCTCTTCTAGGTCTCCATGAAGGAAGAGATTTTTAACATTAAATTGTTGCAAGTTCCAACCAAAATAGGCGGTTAAGGAAAGAATAACTCTTACCGTGTTCATATTTGTTACAGGGGCAAATGTCTCCTTATAATTTATTCCATAAGTTTGTGTATACTCTTTTTAGTAACCGATCTTGCTTTGTATCGATCAAGGGTCCCATTAAATTTACATTTCACAGTGTATATTCATCTACAACTTACAACCCTTTTGTCTTTGGGTTTTTCAACAATCTTCTAGGTCTAAATTTTTCTCTAACTCCTTTATCTCTTCTTTCATGGCTTGAACCTAATTCTCATCTTTTAGAGTTTCTTATACTAATGTAGGTTTTTTAATTACATCAATGACTATAATAAAACTTTAATGTTATATAGAGAGATGGTCATGCACACAAATTAAGAAATATGATACTTGATAAATGATCATTTTCATTTTCTCAAAGCAATAGATTATCATTAATAACATCCTCAATGAGGTTCTCAAAGATACTTACCTTTGACATATCATCAAAAACCTCCCCAATGAGATTCTTAGGGATACTTATCTCTTGCCTCAGACAATTGGACTTGCTATGAGATTAGAGTGGATTTCTCGTGCCTTTGGTATTGTTTTCTATAGTATCGATCTTCCTCTCCCACTTCATTTTGGGACTTTTTAGTGATAAGTTCTTCAAGGATAACTTCTTGAACTTGAACATCTTGGGTAGGAAAAGGAAATGACTTAATGACAAGCCCGACTTCTAGATAACTCCCCCCTAAAGTGGAAGGCTAACAAAGAATGACTCTATTTAATGAAAAATAACATCTATTGAGACAAAGACCCAACGACTTGGAGGGTGATAACACTTAAACCCCTTTGTATTTGAGGGATAACCAATGAAAACACATTTGACAATTCTAATATCTAACTTCTCACCATGTGGATTGTGAGAATGGACAAAGGCAACACACTCAAAGATATGACTTAGTAAGCTTAACATTAGGGGAGAAGAAGGAAAGAAGAATAACATATGTTTAATTGAACTAATTCTGTTTAAGACATGAATTGGTAACCTATTGATGAGATAGGTAGCAGTTAAGACAACTTCTTCCTAATAAACATTGGGAGCAGACATTTGGAAAAGGAGGTGTAGCAACCTCAAGGAGATGACGATTTTTCCTTTCTACAACCCCATTTTGTTGGGGAGTATTTGCACATGTTAGTTCATGAATCACACCATTATCTTTAAGAAACTTGGAGAACTCAAGATTTAGTCTTTTAATAGATTTGCCAAATTGGTTTTTGACAAGATGGAAAAAGTCGACAAATGTTTGAAAAACCTCAAATTTATGTTTCATAAGGAATATCCATGTCACACAGGTAAAATCACCAATAAATGATACAAACCACTTTGTCCCTAATATAAAGTTACTACCTGGCCCCCACACATTGGAGTGAATAAGGTAAGAATGAACAAGACTTCTATTATTACTAGGAGAAAATGTTGCAGGATAGTGTTTTGAAAATTGACAAACATCACAATGAAAAGACTCGACAACAAACTCTTTTGTAAATAAATGTGAAACATTAACTTAAGTAAACTACATGATAGATGTCCAAGACATTTATGATGAACCCAAATTTGAGAAGCTGCCCAAGTTTCTAAGGTTGCATGTTGACTAGAAGGCAAATCCTCCTTATCAGTGTTGTTACCTATCTTTGTGTGTTGTAAGTAGTATAACCTACCCTATTTTTAGAAATTCCAATTGTCCTTCTTGTTGTAAGATCTTGAAAAACACAATGAGAACGAAAAAATGTTACTACACAATTCGAGTCTTGTATAAGCATATGAGATAAGGTTGTTACCCAGTTTAGGAACATGAAGAACATTGTGCAGGGATAAGGAGGACTGAAGTTGGACATTGTCAGATCCAATAATAGGAACATCCAAGTGTTTTGTGGAACATCCAAGTGTTTTGTGGAACATCCAAGTGTGAAACATCCAAGTGTTTTGTGGATGCTTTATAGTATATGTAAAATGTAAAATGTGAAACATCCAAGTGTTTTGTGGAACTGAACTAAAAATATTGAAGGAACTCTTACCTTTCATGGTTAAGGCACACGAGCTAAGGGGTTTACTTATTGAGTTTAGGAGGGCTCAAAGGTGGTCCATCTCCTCTTCACTAAACCTGGTCAAGTTGCAAAGTAGAAGGGCGTTCAACTATATTCTCTTGATTGGAGGTCACTTGATTCACCCACGTATGCATTGGGCCTTTATTTCCACCCATTCGTTCAAGAACTTTCTCCTTTCCATAAAGCTTATAGCAGGTATTCTTGATATGTCCTAGTCGTTTGCAATGCTTGCAATATTCTCCATGACTACTCTTTGTGGAGGGTTTTCCTTCAAAGATTGATCCTTTTGTAGAACCTTTTCCTATCACCATGGCATATCTTGTGTTAAAGCTTCATTTATCAAGCATGACTAATCTTGGGTCTCTTCACCCTGTACAATAGAAAATACCTTAGACAAAGATGAAAGTTTTTCCTTGCCTAAAATCTAAACCCAAATAGGATTGCATTTATAATTCAAGCCATAGAGGAACTTAAAGATTCTCCCCCTCTTAACAAGCTCGATGTATGCAATAAAATCAGCTTTGCACATCTTCACTCCTTAGTGCTGGTCCAACTCGATCCATAACTCATTCAAAGTCTTATAATACTCTATTACTAAAAGGATTCCTTGTCTAGTTAAAAATCCTACTTTCAATATCATAACAAGCAACAAAGTCTTTTTTTCATTGAATATGTCTCAATGAGATTCTCCCATATCTCACAAATGGAGGAATAGAACATATAATTACGACTTATTTCTATAGTCATAGAGTTCTATAGTCATGTTATAATGAGATAGTCCTCATCATCCCAAACTTCAAACTTTGGATCATTCTAAGTGGGCCACCTCCTTCAATATGACTCAACTTCATGTACTCTTTGGGAGAAATACAAACATACTATATTCATTGCAGATAATTACGATCATTAAGTCGAAAGGAACTCACTAGAGTTGGAAGTTCATTAATGTCACAACCTAGGCTGCAACACCCTTGGCGAGAAATGGATTTTAGTTCTCATCCTTATTCCTATCAAAGGAAACAAGTGAGAGAGGAGTCGCCACTAGCATTTTTATGAAAAACGCCAAAAAATCATGAGTTGGATAAGGCAGGTCTGAAAACAGAAATTCAAGTTTGGGAGTTGGTTACGCACTGGGGATACAGAGTCCTTGGTACATCTACTTCAAAGTAGTTACCCTATTAGATGCATGAGATGAATAAACTTCCACATAATATATTATTCCAAAAAAGGGGTCTATACATGGAATGGTTAGGAGACATTAAAGAACTTATGGACAAATAACTTGACAAGAGTCAATTCTTGCTCCTACGTATTTCCTGAAGCAATGGATAAATCAAAATTTACGTAGTTTTGAACATAATGAGTTGAGTGAAGGAGATCAAGACCGACTTGTCTCAAGTGAGACATCGACCAGGTGTCGGCAAGGCTACATGTTGGGAATACTGAAAGGAGGATTTAGCTCAGGCCAATGTTGACTACGCATCGACTAGGCCCCTTTGTTAGATGGCTAAAAGTATTCTTATGGATTAATGAATATGAAGATGGATGAATTAAAACTAGTCCACCAACCTGGTATCCAGAAGAGATGCTGCTTAATACCTCGAGAATGATGTGAAAGTATTGACTCTTTCTTGTTTGAGGACTTATTTTTCTGAGGATCACTTCTCGTCGAAACTGTATCTTTTTTTTAACTTAAGTTCTCTCTTGATACTTAGTTCCCCCTCTTCCTCCTTTTCTTTGGCTTCTTTTATAGGCAATTCCACCCTTGAGTCATCATTGCGAAAATCTCAATGGAGATCTTTCACATTAATGTAGAGGCTCTTTTCCACAATACATTGAATGACGCGGTATTCCCAAGAGTTTACTTCTCTTGTTTGCATTAAATGCGATGGTGATCGCTCATCCTGGTTTTAAGTTGACCCATGGTTGAGCGTTCTGCCATGAGGCAGGGTGACAGACCTGGAAGTGCCATGGTATCGATGTCTGTTCTTTTTGTCGAGGTCTAGACGAAGTGTAGGGGCGTGGAGGTCTTTTCTATATGTTCACATGTCGCCCTCTTTCCTCTTTCTAGCAATGATAATTGGCTTGAGGCTCTCTGTTGTATTCTCTTTGTCCTTCCCCTTATAGCTTAAGCACTTTGTCTCATGTGCTGCCAAGCCGGAGTGACCAGGAAAAGCCATGCATGCTTAACAAGGTGTGTTGTTCTTTCTTGCCAGATGACGCTCTTGGGATTTCCTTGGTGTCATTACTGTTCATATTGCCACAAGTTCAAGGAGAGTAGCATGCATGTCCTTTTCTTAGCTTCTCTCGGTTCATACTATCACTATCATTCCTCATTTAGTAAAAGTAATCAACCTGGTCATTTCCTCTTCCTTTCTTTTGTTTTTCCTTTCCTAGCCAAGCTATCTATGATCCCCCTCTTCTGTTGAGTTGGACTAATAAAGAATGGTCTACGTCATCCAGACAAAATAGCATACTCACAATTAGATCTTAAGATGATGACTTTGTCTTTTACTATTAGAACAGATTCTTGGTAAGGTCCAAGAAGATTTGATGAGTCTGACACTGACATGTGGGTCTCGCTAGAGAGTAGCAGTTCACTAGAACGAAACAACAAAAATAGAACTCCAAAATCGAGAGCTCTGATACCAAATTTAAAGTAAAGAAAAATATATGCTGATTGATTTGAATAATATAATTTTTAATTTTCTTTTTATATGGTAAAGATAAATTACTTAAAAATAACTATAAAAATAAAATAAAATATTTATAATATTCTAATAAATATTTATAAAATTTTAATAAAATATCTATAATATTCTAATAAAATATAAATATACTAATAAAATATTTATGATATTTTTCAAGAGAATATAAATACATAGTCATCACAAACCATGATAGAATACCCTTCGGGCAGCAAGTACAAGGAAGTTCAGCCTTCTATTCCTACAGTAGTAATCTCCACCATAATAAAGATTCCCTAAAAGGAATTCCAGGCCCTAATGAACTAAGTTTAAGAACTCAAGAGTCCTAGATAGACACAACTTACATAAAGTCATAATTATGAAAACTCATTCTCTGACTAGAATCCAAGGCTATGTACCTGGTAACAAACTTATTACTATTCTAAAACATTTATCCTATTAAAGTAGTATTAATCGATTTAAAATTAATTTTATAAAGATCTAAAACATGCATAGTAGTACTAGTACATAATTACAAAAACATTCATAAATTTAGGAAAGCCTTGTTATATTACAATAACTCCAATTACTGAGCATTAATGCGTGTTGCTGGAAGTTGGAACAAACATAACAAACGAGAGGGAATAAAAAAAAATTATAGCAAATGAGATGTATTACTTGAGAAGGTGAATCCAGGAAGCTAGAGGGGCTGAACCCAGGTGGAATGGGGAACGTGGGCATGGGTGAGGGTGAAGGTGTAGTGGGGTCCACCATGGCACCGGCAAGGAGCTCCGAGAACGACTTACACTCATCGCCGTCGCCAAAGAAGTTGGAAATTAGAGTCATGGGACCGGGGCTATACCCCACAGTTCTGGGACGCGCCGCCGTCGAGGGTGGTGCTTTCTCTCCCTTTCCATTTCCACCTCCAACCATTCACTTTGAATGAACCAAGACTTTAACCTTTTTTGTTTGTCTTTCTCTTTCTTTGTCTTTCTTTTTTGGAAACTAAAGTCTAATCAAAAGTATCCAACCTTTTTGTGCTGTGTCTGTTATACCACGATTATAGTTGGTTGGTTTGATTTTTGGGTTGCGTGGATCTAAATTCTCAATTTCAGCAAAAGTCCACGCCTCTGTTACGGGAGAAAACAAAATACCTGTTCTGTCTCCCGTTTTCTCTCCTCATTCATGTATCAACAAATTTATATATTTCATTTATTTTTTACTACAAAATGATATCATTTTCTTTCATATCTATAAAACTCAACCAGACAAAAAGAACATTCATTTGGTAATTTAAAAAAAAAAAGCGAAATATTTGAGAAATGATATCTTTTTTACAATAATTTTTTAATAATTTATAAATTAATAAAAAAATTTAAATATGATAAAAAATACATAAAAATAATATTATATAAATTGTTGTAAAAATAATTTTACGATAAATGATCCCAACTCACATCAAAATATAGTTAAGTGATTTTAATCAAATTTTGTTTGATTTTAGGTTAAAAAATTGATTATATGGTTATAATTAATTTTAAGAAATAATTTTTGTGTTAAAAAAAGTTATATTAAAATTATTACTAACTTTAACCTAAGTTAAATGAAATTTTTTATAATACTTTATCAAGTAAAAAATTAAATATTTTTTTTATAAAATTGAAAACTATGAACTAGTACTTACAACATCATATATAAAAGTAAAAAAGCATTCTATGGAAGGTTCTTTTTCTCTTCTTTTGAAAAAAAAAAAAAGAGAATAAAATGGAGAATGGGTTTAGCGTATGATATTGGTAGAGTCATGCCAATTGGTGCAGTGTCGATATTGACCCAGAGTAGTTTTAGAATTACTTGGGTTTGGTGGAGGTGTACAAATCCTGTGTGATGACGTGAGGAACGGTGTGGAGAAGCAGATACAGCAGTCCCAATTGTGTTGTGTAGATAAAAAGACGAAACTCAAGTCAGTCAAGTTGCAGAAACTGACAACATTTTTTTCCACTATAATATTCAGAGAAGCTTAATTTGCCGCCACATGATGATAAAGTTGAGACCGTTTCAGGATTTTTTTTAATCATAAAAATATTATTTGGTTTTATTTTATTTTAAACAGATTACGTCGAGTAAAAACAATCAAATTATATTTTCATTATTTTTGCTAAACTTCTAAATATAAAAGATGCATCTTTAATGACGTTTAGAAAGGGTTTTAAATTTAATATACAAGAAATTATATAATTTAGATGTAACGATCCATGAAATTATTCTTAACGTAAAGAATGAGGACATATAGAGGGAAAATGTAGTGGTTATTTGTAAAATAATTTATGAATAAATTCTATCTACTTACCTTTTGTTAGAATATTGTCTTTTCGTGGTTTTTAACTAACAAAGTCTCATATAATATTGAAGGGACGATGACAAGATAATAAATTTATTAATGTTTAAAAAAATTATATCAAATTAAACCAGTTAAACCAATACATTAGGCTGTGAATCAGTCCTGGTTCAAGTTTAATTCTTACTTATTATATTTTTCGATTGAACTACTATATATTTAACTATTAATTTGATTAACCCAATAAACAAATCAATTCATGATTGAAAGATAACGTATGGCTTCAGTTTTTAAAACTTGAGTTGTATGTTTGCATTTTGCTGTTACTTTCATTTGGCGCGAGGTGGAATGGGTGAACTGTGATCGAAGTTTCAAATAGTTTAATTGCTGCTTTTATTTAATAGTTAAATGTATAGCATCATATGGAACAAAAAGAAAAACGTGTAATGGTTTAGGAATTTAAACTTTATGTAAAAGAAAAAAAAAGTCACATACATGGGAAATAACATAAGGTTTCCTTCAAAGATATGGTGATGCGAGAAAAAGATGTGATGACCCTCAGACATGGAGAACCTTGCAAGGATCCGGTATGAAGACGGAAAGTCTCTACTAAAGTCAATGGTGCATATAGCAGATTCGGTATTTGAGGGACTTTGTACTCTTGGCATGCTCTAATCGTGGATCTTCTAGGAAAAAGTATTAGTTATAATATTACGCATGAGTGGTTAGCAAATATAGGGAGGCTGGTTGCGGGTTGAAAAAACTAAAAGGAAAATTTAAATATTAAAAAATATTATTAATTTTTTACCCACTAATTACGTTAATATTCTATTTATGATAGAACAATTCATAATCATTACAATTAACACACTAAATACATGTAATAAAAATAATTCTTCAAATACTTAGTGATTACATAAAAACAATGTCCCTCCATGCAAATTTAACTAACAACTCTTTATCTAATTACCCTTTATTTTCTAATTATTATTTCTAACATCCCTTTTTAATTAGAAAATTCTCAAAGAAAATTCTCCAAGAAAATTCTATACATCTAGCCTTTCTCTCAATCTTCTAAAATCTTTAGACTTGAGGGACTTGATAAAAATATCAGCAACTTAATTAATCTTGTGTCTTCACATGAACTAGCTCTACTTTTTTCTTGACAATGTATTCTCTAATGAAATGATACCTCACTACAAAAAATATTATTTGTAGGAGCTAAAATTACAATTTCTGGCGGTTAAAAACCGTCACAAATGGTATTTCTGGAGTTAAAATAACAGTTGGTTCTGCATGCCAGAAACAGTTTTTGGCGGTTTTTTTCTAACTGCTGGTATGTTCGCTGGAAAATAAAACATATTTTGGTGGCGGTTTTGAACCTCCAATAAATTGATTTCATTCTTCTTCATTTGACATTTAGTGGCGGTTTCCAACCGCCAATAATATTGATTTCATTCTTCTTTCATTTGATATTTCTTGGCGGTTTTAAACCGCCAATAAATGTATTTGAAATGAATTAAATACATTTCATTTGATTTTGTATACTCTCAAATAAATATTAAAATTTCTATTACAAATGTATATATTTGCATGCTAATTATAGAAGACACAAAAATGTAAATACTGAACAATTTTTTTAATGCTACATTATAATTAGTTATTTTTATATACAACAAAAAAAAAATTGAAACATTACTTGAGGTCTGAAGTTTAGCATTACTTGAAATCAATGCTTCTTTCAATGTCTTTGTTTATTCTTCCAAGACCTCTAGTTGTTTGGAAAGAAACTCAAATTCTTGCAAGCTTTCAGTTTTTGAACAATTTTTTCTCAAATGGGGTGCATTGTGACATAGCGGGAACTCTCAACTTCTAGCTTCATTTGTGCTAATGCAGCAGGCCCAGGAAATTTATGAGTACACATAACGTATGTTGACTTACCAGAGAATCTATCATAAGATCATTCTACACACTGAAAATGCCGA
Organism: Mucuna pruriens; assembly: GCA_025330945.1. NCBI lineage: Eukaryota > Viridiplantae > Streptophyta > Magnoliopsida > Fabales > Fabaceae > Mucuna > Mucuna pruriens. The sequence continues at coordinate 604,719 of JAENHJ010000227.1, forward strand.
CAAATGTCATAATTGCAGTTTTGCAAACAATACTAAAAACACGACATTAAACTAACTAGCATAGTATATTAAACTCGTATATAAGAATTTAACAAAGTATCTCAAGAATTGAACTAAACATATTAAACTCACTACTGACTACTAATTTATAAAAATTATATTTGTTTACAGTTGGTTAGAATTGGCAAAATGCAGTTAAACTAAACAATCATAGATAAGAAAATGACAAAACCACGTGAGATCTTCTTATTCACTAGTATATTCTGGACTAAAGCATGCTAATCCTAAATCCTAATATGTAAGCACATAGGCTTATAGGTTTACAATTTTTCACGTCAAACTATTCAGCAATCCTAACAGAGAACCAGAACAATGGCATATTGAGATATAACTTACTAGAAATGGATTGAGCCTAACTCAACCTATCAAGTAAAAACTAGCTCGGGAGAGGTTACTCAAGCATTAAAAGGAGTACTTTGCATATACCTAGCTGATGTTAACATAATCATTCTTAATTTATATTATTAGAATTTGTAGAAGTACTTACCTAGTAAGTCCATAGCAGCACAGAGTGTTCCATCAGTAGCGATCAAATCATCAACCACTAAAGCACGCTCACTAGGTTCAACGGCTCCAACATGCATCTCAAGACAGTCTCTTCCATATTCCAGAATATACTCTTGAGAAATAACTTTGCCTGCCACCAAAGCAATCTTTTGTTAATAGAAACTGAGAAAGTATGTTGCACTAACAATCTAAGCAAAGTTGAAACCGTGACAAAGACCGATAGAACGAGCATTGGATATTGAAGCTACCGCGCATGAAAAGTTAGGTAATAATACAAAGAAAAAGATACAGAATGACAAATGATATATAAGAGACTGAATAGTATAGTAACCACAAGTACAAGAAGAATTGTATCAGTAAACAGCACATACAAGTATATAACACTTAAAAAAAATTGAAGATTAGCAAAATATAGATGTTACCTTTAAAATAACCACAACGATTTCTCCTCATATCAGCACGTTATGGTTCTCAATGTATAATGCATTATAGGACACTGTCAACATAGTTATGAGGGGAAAATTGAGAATCAAAACATACCAGGCAATTTTTTCGGTTTCCTCAACGGTACAAACTTTGCTCCTATTGCCAGTGCAATGGGAGAACCAAAAATGAAACCCCGAGCTTCAGTTCCTACAAAACAGAGAAGGAAGTCATTGATGTGAATTACAATTACCAAACAAATAACATACATCCAGATTGCGAATAACATGGTTAATAAAATAGATATACTTAATGGATCTCTTCCCACACCTAACCAGCAGTGAAACACAAAGGATATGAACAACAATTCTCACATCACAAGACTAAGGCTCAAGCAAGTTAAAAATTTAATGTAACATAGTGCACCCGTCTCTACAGGTTGGGGAATAAATGATTTTTCCCATTAAGTACCTTAAATTTCAAAAGCAATGCAATTTTTCCAATCAATTGCACTTGTTGGCACCATTTAGAGATGCTTAACTAGTACTGATAATGACAACACAGGTTATATGAAATGTAGAATATTAAAAAAATACAAATGATTGTAGTACCTAACAACAATATTTCATATGTCTCCAAATCATACAAACTAACCACTCAATCAAAATTAAGCACCAAACTCATGCACCCAATTAATCAACACCTTCACTGGTCATGCGCCCAATTAACAACTGAACAATTTAAAAATTAACAACATAAGAACAAGTTTCATTCGTACCTTGTGTAGTAGAATATAAATGCTGAAACACCGACTTTGGTTGTCTATGCACTGATTCAAAAACAAGAAAAAATGGAAAAACAAAGATGATTAAATGTTATAAATAGGAAGAAAATAAGGGAAAAAAAGATAGCAAAAAACAATGAAAAATCCGAATCGCACCACAAATCCGCGAAAATCAGAAATTGCAGTTGCGCGATTATGGTTTGAAACTATGGATTTCGTAATTAGGAAGATGAACGATCCAATTTCGGTGAGTGAGAGACCGAGCCTCGAGACTAGAGAGCGAGCTTCGTGTGAGGAGTGAGCGCGAGTCACTGTGTCTGATGTTTGGACTGTAATGGATTTTGAGAGAAGTGGATTTGGAGCGAGAGTCACATGCCCACTTTAAATGGACCGGTTATATTAGCCTAGGATCCAAATCAATTTTTGTACTGGTTATTAAAGGAGCAGAGTCACATGCCCACTTTAAATGTACCTGAAATCTACCTTTTTTAATTAAATAAGTTTTAAACAAACTTGACTTATCTTAAAAAAAAAATACATCTAAGTTAAGTTGGGCTTAATATGAGTCAAATCATAGGTCCAAATGATATTATTTGGTAGTAAAAAAATATTAATTGAATATTTTCATCCTTAATTACTAAAAAAGTTATTTTAAACTATTAATATTTAAAAATAAATTATGATAATAAATTTAAGTTTTAAAAATACTTATACAGTAAATACGGTTTTCTGTCAGTTACAAATTGTTGGGTTTAATGTTATACCTACTACTAACGTGTGATATCAACGTATTATTATTACTTATTTGAATCGACAGATCTGGTAATGCATCAATCGTATTTTCATTAATCTTAGATTTGGTATTTTTCTTTTTTGTAATGTTTTTAAAATTTTATTATTTTTATCTATATTCTGTAACAATGTATAAATGGATATTGAAAGTTTGGTGCATAGATTTATTCACATTAAATTATTCTTTAAATTCTATGTAAATTATTCTTTAAACTCTATAAATTATCCTTTTAGCTTTCAAAATTTTAAATTAAATTATCTTTTTTTTAATAACAGCGGAGTAGTTGAGAGTACTATGAAGAAGTTGGAGAAGAGCGAGAGACAAGCGGAGAAAAGCGAGAGAGATAAGTGGAGAAGAGTGCGCAGAGAAGAAGGAGAAGAGCGAGAGCACAAAAATGTGAAGAAAGAAAAAAAACGAGGAAAGTCATCTAATTTTAAGTATTTTCTAAATAAAAAAATAAAAAAACCCGCTTACTCTTCGTATATCTAAATACGATTTTTGTTTATCTTTGTGTTTATTTGTGGCAGTTAAAGAAACCGTCAGAAATCATATCATTTTGTGGGGGTTTTTAATAACTACCACAAATAAACCACCACTAAAAATTAAATTTTTTGTAGTGCCTTATATCTATGTGTTTCCTTTGTTCATGAAATACCTAATTCTTAGCAAGAATTTGTGTAGATTTATTATCAATATGAATTTTTGTACTATCATCTTGGTTCATATTAAACTCCTTTAACAATCTTCTTAGTCAAATATTTGACATGTGTAAAAAGTTGCAGCCACATACTGAGCTTCACAAGTAGAAAGTGTAACAAAGCCAATAGTGTTTTTTCTATTATCAACATCTCCCGCAAAATCACTATCACAAAATCCCATAAGTTTGAAATTATTAGAAAAAGAGTAAAATAAGCTAAAATTAAGTTTACCTTTAAGGTAACAAAGAATTCTCTTTGCTACCTTCATATAAGTAGAGGTAGGAGACTTTATAAAATGACAAACTACACCAACCGCATACATAATATCTGACCTTGTACTTGTTAAATACCTTAAACTTCCTACAAGACTTTTGAACAAAGTAGGATCTTCCTTCTCTCCACTATCAAACTTTGACAATTTCAAGCTACCCTCCATGGGTGTGTTCACGGGATTGCAATCAAACATTTTAAATTTCTCCAACACCTTCTTAGCATAGCTCTCTTGAGAAACAAAAATGTCATTATTCATTTGTTTCACTTCTAATCCCAAGTAGTAGGACAGGAGCCCTATATCTATAATCTCAAATTCACAAGACATAACCTTCTTGAAGTCTTCAAACAAATTTGGGTTATTTCCAGTAAAAATAAGATCATTCACATAAAGACAAAATAGGAGAATATCACCATTATCAAAAAAATTTAACATAAAGAGCATATTCATGTTGACAACAAACAAACTCATTTATTGTCTTGAAAGTACTTGTCCATGCGACTATTCCATGCCCTTGATGCTTGCTTTAGGTCATAGAATGTCTTCTTCAATTTCAAGACCTTCTTCTCTTGTCCTTCGATAGAAAAACTCATTAGTTGTTCAACATAGACATTTTCCTCAAGATAGCCATTTAGGAAAGTTGATTTGACGTCAAGTTGGAAGATTCCCCAATTCATTTAAGCTGCTATTGAAATAAGAAGACAAATTGTCTCCACGAGCAACTAGTACAAACAATTCACCATAATCAACTACATGTTATTGCTTGTATCCTTTAGCAACAACCCTTTCTTTGTATCATTTCACCTCTCCTTTGGCATTCTTCTTGATCTTGAACACCTACTTGACTCTAATTGCTTCATGACCCTTAGGAAGATTTGATAACTCTCAAGTGTCATTATTCTTAATGGCTTTGATTTCTTCCTCCATGTCTTGTCTCCACCTTGTGTCCTTTATAGCTTCATCAAAAGCTAGAGGGTCATTGTCAACAGAAAGACAAAATAAATCATTTGTAATTTCAGTTTCATCATATATTTTTTGAATTCTTCTCATTTTTCATGTCCTTTCACTTGAACTCCCTTCAGAAGATGATGCTTCATGAATTGAAGGAGTTGGTGATGACGTGGAGTAGAAAACTCATTTGGTGCTACAACTTCTTGATCACTTTCTTCAAAATATAGAAGAAAATCATAAGTGTCTTCTTCTTTCTCCCAATTTCATGCCTTTTCTTCATCAAATTCTACATCTTTGCTTACAATCATCTTCCCATTGTTTGGATTATATAACTTGTAGCCTTTTGAATTTGCATCATAACCAATGAACACATGTTTCACACTCCTATCATCAAGCTTGGATCTTCCTTGGTTGGGCACATTAGCATATACAATGTTCCAAAAGACTCTAAGATGGTCAACTTTTGGCTTCAATCAACCCCATGCTTCTTAAAGTGTTTGACCTTTAACATTCCTTATAGGAAAGCGATTAGACAAATAAACTGCACATGAAACAACTTCGGCACAAAATTCCTTGGGCATAGATTTGACTTTCAACATACATCTAGCAATGTTAAGAATAGTTTTATTTTTTTCTCTCTGCTACCCCATTTTATTGTAGGGTTCTAGGAACCGTTAGAGGGTAACAAATCTCATTTTTTTTTCACAAAATTCATTGAATTCTTTTGATGTGAATTTGCCACCTCTATTGGATCTTAAAGCCTTAATTACGTAACCAATTTCCTTTCCTACAAGAGCTTTAAATTTTTTTAAAATTACAAATGCCTTAGATTTATGCTTCATGAAATACACTCAAGTCTTCCTACTAAAATCATCAATAAAAAGCAAGAAATATTTATGTTTATCAAATGAAGGAGGATCAATTGGACCATACACATCAATGTGCACAAGTTGGAGAGGCTCATTGTTCTTGATTCAACTTCTTTAGGAAAACTTCTTCTTGCATGCTTACTAACAAGACATGCTTCACACAATTGATTGGGATGGTTGATGTGAGGCATCCCCTTCACCATCTTCTCATCTCCTAAGGTCTTATGTGCTCCAAAGTTCAAGTGCTCAAACCTCATATGTCAACACCACACTTCATCTTTTATGCTAGTCTTTAAGCATTTTGCTTCATTGGTCTTAATGCTCAACGTGAACATTCTATTTCTTGACATAAACACCTTAGCAACTAAATTAGAATTTTGATCTTTAAGCCACAAACAACTTTCTTTCATTAGGAATTCAAATCCCTTCTCAACAAGTTGTTCCAAAGTAAAATATTACTTCTTAATTTAGGAACATAATAGACATACTTAATGAATTTGTGAAAACCATCTTTTAAGGAAATTAAAATAGTACCTTTCGCTTGGATTTGCACCTTGGAAGCACCAAAGGAAACATTTCCCCTCATCTTCTCTTCAAGCTCCACAAATTTCTTCTTGTAACCACACATTACTTGCTCCATTGTCAATATACCATAGGTTCTTATTATCACTATCTTCATTAAGTGCTAGCAATAGTGTTGACTCTTCACCTTCTTTATCACCAACAAGATTGGCTTTTTCTTTAACATTGGTTCTACACTCCCAAGAAAATTGAACATACTTATGGTAATTATAATATTCAACATTAGATTTATCATACCTCCTTTAATTTGTTCTATCAAAATTGTCTCTACCTCTTCCTTTTCCATGATCTTTGGTGGGTTGATAACTCCTTTCATTATTATAAAAGTTGTCATGATCTCCTCTTCCACCTCTCCCTCCTCTTCCTTGGCTACGTCCATATCCACGTCCTCTTTGATTTTTTCTCCTCTATTTTCTTTTAAAGAAGCTTTGGCATTTAGGACTTACTCTAAAGGGTCCTTATATCTTCTCTTGATTCTTTCTCCATATGCTTGAAGTGAACTTATCAATTGGTTCAATGTCATCAATTCTAAATTCTTTGACTTTTCAATTTCACAAACCACAAAATTAAATTTTATGGTTAAAGAATGAAAATTCTTTTTTATCACATAAATATTTTTCATCTTCTCTCTTTATGTTTCATTTGGTTCACTATCATCATCACTCTATTATCAAAATTTGAAATTGATTCAGACTCTTTCACACGCAAGGATTCAAACTCTCCTCATAGAGTTTATAGGCACACCCTCTTTGCCTTGTCAACACCTTCAACGGAAGTTTTTAAAATCTCCCAAGCTTCTTTAGAGGTGGATACATTAGACACTATCTCAAACATAACTTCATATATAAACTTTGATAGATGAGGTGAGTGCTTGTTGATCCTTCTTTTTTGTTTTCATTAAAATCTCCTTCTCATTTTGTAACAAAATAGTCACATCTTTAGACAGGGTATAACCTTTCTCCATAACCTCCCAAGCATTTTGGGAACCTAGCAAGATTTTCATGTGACGACACCAATTGTCATAATTTCCACAAGTAAGACGAGGGAATTGAAACAAGTTCAAGCTATTACTTGTCATATCTCAACTCATTAACTGTATCTCTCAACATACTAAGTGTTTCTCTCAATTCACTATAACCTAAGTTTTGATACCACTTTATTAGAAAAAAAAAAACTAAAGGAGACTTAAAAAAATAAAAGAATATTATTCACTTTTGGCTCACCAGTTACATAGGTTAATACCCTATTTATGATAGGGTAATTCATAACCATTATAATTAACACACTAAATACACCTAATGAAAATAATTCTTCAAATACTTAGTGGTTACATAAAAATAATGTCGATCTCTTGATACAAACTAACTGACAACTCTTCATTTTATAATTTTTTATTTTTTAATTATTATTTTTAGCAGTAGCTAGGTTCAAGATCATGGATACAAGGAATGACTTTTATATGGCGAAGTTCAACAATGAAAAGGATCGTAACAAGGTAATGAAGGAAGTTACGTGAATGATCTTCTATCACTATCTTATTCTTTAGACTTGGACATCGAATTTTATCTTTTCGACGGTCAAAACAGACAACACTATAAATTGGATCCGTTTTCTAGGATTGAACGGCCTTGCCTATTATGATGAGAGTTTTTTGTTGGCTCTAACTTCAATAGTCGGAAAACCCATTAAGGTTCATAGTAATTTGTTGGGCATTCGTTGGGGTCTCTTTGTTAAGGTGTGTGTGGAGGTTTTTTTTTTTTATCAGCAAAACATGTTTATTAAAAAAGGCTAAGCTAGTGCACAAGAAGTACCAAAGTAAAGCCTAAAAGCTAATACAAACAATACGGAGAAGGTTCTGCTCCAAAAACAGCTACAACAACATCTGAATTTTGAAAAGAAAACTACAAAACTACATTCAAGTACACCAACAAAATCCTATCAAGGCAAGTTTTGTGAAACCAACAAACTCTAAGCTATGATCCTATGCTGAAAACAAAACAACTAGTGTGCCTTGAAAAAAATTGCATGTGACTTCTATTTCCATCTGGTCTCATAATAGAAGGCAAGAAAATACTAGCACCCTTTACATGATGCCTTAAGACATTGTAAAGGCGTGTCAGAGTAGCAAGGGGAAGTTTCCATAATCCAAGAACAAGACCTTACTTTGATTAGATATAATATACGAACTAAATCAACTAGACCGCCCTGAAATACAATGTGGTTATGCAGAAGCCAAATAGACCAAGTTACCGCGTGCAATATGATGTGTCGGAGATTCCTAACCTTCTTTCCTTTATGAGTTGAGTTGTGTTGGAGATAATGAGTCACTGCATCATAAGGGAGAGCTGAATAGTTCCCATCCATGCATATACCCGGACCAAATTTGTTGAGAAATCGAACAAGAGAAAAATAAGTGGTTGACACCCTCAATTTTATGAAAGCATAAAAAGCATGATATCCCTTGCAAATTAGTGATGATGTTTCTGCGCAGTAGATTTTACTGAGTTGGAAGCCTATTATATAAGAAGAAAACGCCAAGAACATGCCAAAACTTTTGAAAGGACCTTACACTTCCAAAAGTGTATGAAAACCACCAGATGCTGCTGAAGGATATTATCGCCAGCACTTATGTAATTCAGTAGGAAGTTTATGCTGGCCATGGTTCTAAATTGAGGATCGCAACACCTATTGCAGCTACAATATTGTTGTTGTGGAGCTTGCAGCATCGGCAAAAGCTTCCAATTGCTATGTGAATTTCAATCACGTGAAAACCGCAACGCAATCGCAAGTAACTGCAATGCAAATGCAACGCGTTTGCAATAGACTCTCAACAACATTATGTTTCACTTTTTTGTCAATAAAAAAAGAAATTAAAGGTTCGATCTTCTATTCAAAGTGTTAATGGTCAAATGTATGGTTGTGTGGGATGTTGGGTGAGGGAGAAGCATCTAATGGTCGTTGGTTGGGAGACAGTGAGAGGTTTTGTAATGTGCAAACATATAATAATTTCCACAACAAGCGTAGACTGCAATTGCGACCGCAAGAGAAAATGCCTGAGGCTTCTTCCTTCCCAACCCAACTATCAAATTCATGCTGGTTGAGGACAATAAATCTTAGAATATTAGAGAGTTGTAGTAATTGATATTCTTCACAAACAAAAACCTTTCTCCTTGGAATCCACAAGTATTCTAGTTAGAAATAACAATTAAAAAATAAAAGACGGTAAAATGAAGAGTTATCATATATTCCATATTAAGAGAATTTTTTTATATAATCATTAAGTATTTAAAGAATTATTTTCATTACATGTTTAGTGTATTAATTGAAATGGTTAAGAATTTAAATAAAATATCTAAAATAAAAAAATTAATAATATTTTTTTATTTTCTAAAGCTTTCTTAAATTTTTTTCGATCTGTTGTCCCACACACCCCATTTGAAAACAGTGATATTTTTTTTGCAATGTTATTTGAAAAAGCCTAGGAAAACAGTGTTGGAAAGAGTCACTGGGAATAACACATCCTCCCAAAATCTTACTTTATCCCCTACCCCACTTTTCACCCAAGGGAGGCTGATGATGAAACACCGTCTATGGACCAAATATCCCTCCACACCATTAGAGTATTTTTTTTTCCTCCCCCTCCCCCAAGATTTACTCCAGCTTCATCAAAGGTACCATGTTTTTGCTCTAGCAATTTAGACCTAACCGCAGAATCATCACGTCGTTCTGGGTTTGGAAAACTAATTTGTGATATGCATGGCCAATGGTTTGTTAGTGTTTTTTTGCTTTTTGTGGTGTAACAACCAACTTGAATGTTGAGTTGGTAGCCATCTATGATGGCGTCAGATTAGTTTCGAATTCAAGTTATAAAGTGTTTATGTGTGAATTAGGTTAATAGCATTCTATCAATATTCATGAACTATTTCTGAGATCCGAGTTTCCAGTATATATGTTTATAGAGAAGAAAATGCTTGTACTGATTGGTTGGTGAAGAATGAAGCAGCCTTAGATTATGTCCTAGTCATTTGGGATCATTGTCATGATTAACTAGTTTTTCCTTGTTGGTTAATTAATGCTACTAGTGTAGTTAGAATCAGACCTTAGTTTTGTTATGTTTTATGTTCTGATTGATCAAGAAATTATAGAAAACAAGATATTTTCAATCGTATGCTGCAACAATTATTTCAAATTTTATGTATTATTTTAAATTTTCATCTTAATAAACAAATATATATATATATATTAGTTTGCATTAATTTGTTCTATGTAAGAAATAATAATAATAAAATAATCTCATAAAAAGTTGCTTAAATAAAAATATAATTATAGTTCATATAAAATGCAATGAATAGTGTGATAAATTCACTCAAAAATTTATAATTATATGAACTGATTTTATTTCATTTTTATTGTAATATTTGTGTATTTTTTTTATTTAATTCCATATACATAGTTGAATAATTATATGTAAAATTTATATAAAAAGAGTAAAATACTATCTAAACTTGCCTTTATCATTATAACATTTATGATATAAAATTTATATAAATTTATTGTATATATGTCTTTTTCATTTTATGAATCATAAATAACTTTAATTCAGTCCTAGTTATATTTTGATCATTTTAATTATCACTTAATATAATATAACGATATTAAATAATTTTGATAAAATTGTTTTTATAGTCATTTACATTATCAATTGGATCTGTGGCGCAATGGTAGCGCGTCTGACTCCAGATCAGAAGGTTGCGTGTTCGATTCACGTCAGGTTCACTATAAATATATATGTTTTAAATTTTTGTAGAAAATTAATTTGTCATACTACAAATTATGTTAATTGTAAACTTACGAAAATTGATATGAATGGATCCGTGGCGCAATGGTAGCGCGTCTGACTCCAGATCAGAAGGTTGCGTGTTCGATTCACGTCGGGTTCAATGTATTATGTTTAACATTATAAATTTAACTTGGTTATAAAATATTTTGTAAGAGAATTTTATTTTCTTTTTACAAAAAATAGAAAATATAATGGTGACAATAAAATTAAAATTTGAAACATTGTACATATTCATAATCCCAAGCCGGCTTCCCAAGAGAATTTAAATAATTAACTTGTCACTATCTTAAATTTTTTTTTTTCATATGGGTGAAAGTGAAAGCACGTGGATACGACTACGAAAAATACTAAATAACACAAAATGAATTTTAAGAAAATTATATATCAAGTATTTGGTGTGATTTCTATAACTTTTTTTTAATTTATTATTTAATAAATATATATAGAGAGACTTTTTTAATATTTGTGTAGTAATGTTTTAAACGACTTAGCAATCTTTTACAATTATTTTAATTAATTTTATTTATTCATTTGAATTTTTAATTTTGTACTATTAATATTTTTTATATACTCTTGTATCTCGCAATTTCACACAGAAAAAATGAATATCTCGATACCATGACGTTTTTCAGAATTTTTTAATACGGAATCTAAAAAGAAATTCCTTCATTTTTACTTTTTTCTGTCGAATTAGTGAAATTTAATATTTTATCTTATTTTATTTATTATTTCCTTCGTCTCTATTTAGGCTAGAGAAGTAAGAAACCATGAAGTTTGACACAGACAGTGGTATTTGGATTAGGCTACCTAAGGGTGTATATGGGTCGATTTGAATCAAATTAATGAGTAAACCCATTAACCAAATTGATTAAAATGGGAATGAATTTTTTAGGTACAAAAAAAAAAATTGAATTCTCTTAGACGTTACAATCTCATTATTTATTTTTTAAAATCTTAATTTTATAATAAAACATATTATGTTAATAATTTATTTTAATGGTCAAGATCTGATGTAGTGAAAACATCACTACAAAAGATTCATTCCTAATCAAAATACTACAAAAGTTAGTCCGTCAAATCTAAAAAGCTTAAATATTATTTTAAATTTTCTAACAAATTATAAATAATATAAATAAATAAGTAAAAAAAATACATAAATAATAATTAAAAAATATCACGTAAATTGGTTGAGTTATTAATGAAAATATATCAGTTAAAAATGAAAAGGAGGAAAAACAAGATGCATCCTATGAACAAAAAGACAAAGAAAGCATAAGAGAGTGTTGGCTAAGTACGCATCTAAACCAATAACGCATGAAATGCATGCGCTGGTCGTCGAAGAATGTAACACAAAACACCAAAACTGTTTCGTGGTTAACAGTTGGCTTGGAAAACGGACCTGAATTACTTGCAAGTTGCAAGTATACATTCACACATTTAATCACGCAGTCATCATTTAGTGGCTGAAAATTTTTCTATTTATGGTTTATCAATTTTGTAAAAGTTGAAAAATACAACTAAAGGTTCAAATTCAAGTTTCTTTTTTTCTCTGATATTTAGATCCTTGGAAAACCCGTAAAACACTCGCCCAAGTCTTAGGTACAGCTTGGCGGCTGCAATACTACCACGAAGGAGCACTACACAACAAATGACCTATAAAAGAATTAGAAAAGTATGGGATCACATGATCACATGAATTTATTTTTTTCCTAAATATTTGCCAAAGGAAAAGTTATTACAAACAAACAAGTCTCCCTTTATTACACTGACTATTTTATTTTTAACAGTAAAATATAATTTTTAGGGTTTCAAAATATTTCAAAACTTAATTTTAATCTTTATAAAATTTAATATATTTTTAATTCCTACATGTTTAAAAATTATGACTAAAAATGTGTTTCTGTTAAAATATTCAGATTAAAAATGTATTAAATTTTTATAGGATTTAAAATTAATATTTTGAAATATTTTAAGGGACTAAAAATATCTTTTATTTTAAATAACAATTATAAGTAAAATTAAATATGAATAATTAATTTAAATAAATAAGTAAAAATTTAAATAACTTAAATTTAAATATAAAGTTGAAAAAGAATAAATTATAAAATTGATATGAAAGTATAAGTAACTGAAATTGGAAAACAAAAGGGAAATTTTAATATAAAACTTAAAAATAAATAAATTTGAGATTAGAAAAAAAAATCAGCATTGAATAAATTTTAAGTATTAAATAATTATAAATCTAAGGTCATAAAGAAATTAAGATACTATAAAAAAAGATCTTTACCTGCAACAACTTATTGTAATTTAAGGATTTTTTGTTGAAATTAATTAGAATATATTTTACCTCAATATTCAATTATGGATATATATATATATATAATTTGTTAATTTTTATAATAATTATGAGTTTAATTTTTATACATTATCAATATAAAAAATTACATGGTCAAGTCAATCAATCAGAAATTTTTTAAATATAATTATTTTAAAAATCAATAAATTCATCATATTTTATTGGATAAAAATGTAAAATTTTACTATGAATGCATAAATTATATGCTCGAACAACATTTTTTTATTTTTATTTTAAAATTGATTTGGATAAAAGTTTTAAAGATCAAACTAAAAAAGCAGAGGTTATAAAGACCATGTTTTTATTCAAATTATGTTTCAGTCTTTTAAATAAATAAATTTGCATTTAACAATTTTTATTTTAAAATTCTTTATATCAAATAATTTTTTGTTATATTATAATTTTAAATACTTATCTTTAGATGAAAAGATTTATTTTCTTTCATAGTACATCAATTTGAAGTCAAGTGTCTTATATTTTATTTTTTATATTATATTTCTTTTAAATACTATTACTTAAATATAATCTATCTTAATTTAAGTTTAAAATTTAAATTTTACACATCGTATCAAATTACTAAACAAAATATGATAATATTTGATTCAAAATAATTCATTTTTAAGATTTTCTTTTTAATTGAATTTTTTTATCTCTTTAATTGAATTTTTTTCTCTCTTTAATTGAATTTATATAATAAAGTATAATGCTCATCATTGAGAATGAACACAATAATATTTATTTAATAGTAATATATTTATATCTTATTTCATTATTAAAAAATTTAAAATTTGCTACAAAATAATTTTGTAACTAATTTTAAAATTAATAGTTATTTTGTAGCTAATTTCTAGTAAAAATAATTAGCTACAAAATCACTGTAATATTGAATGGTAGCATGAAATAAGTAACAAATTAGCTAAGAAAATAATCTTAATTAATTTATAGTAAATTTTTTAAAATTTGTAGTTATTTCCTAACTAATTTGTAGTAATAAGAAGTATAAATGAATATAATTTCAATTTAGTTAGAAAAAATAATATTTTAGTTAATTAATAGTTAATTAGTTAGAATTTAACTACTAATTTAAATGGCAGTTAAAATTAATAACAAAATCAAAAAATTCTAGTAGTGTTTTATTAAATAACACTTAAATTTAAATAATTTAATTTTAACATATTTATTATAAAAAAATTTATATTATCAACCAATTAAAATTACTTTATATTATTACTTTAAAATAATTATTACAAAAATCAACAAAATTTTATGGATAACAAAATCTATGAACAGATAATTACATTTAAACTATATTCAAATTAAAAAAAAAAATGCTTGCGATGTCCAATTACAAATTTAAGATCTTCAAAAATATCTTGTAAAAAAATCTTAAAAACACTGGTTAACAAAAAAGAAATATCTTCAAACTACTAATGGGACACGTGTTCGATGCAAAAAACACGAGGTACCACAAGTTCTGGAAAGTGAAAACCCAAAATTTGCATGTGTAAGTGTGTAAGTTCCGTCAAGTTTCTTAGTCGGTTCAAAAGTTCAGCATGCGTCCAAACTCGCCAAAATATGCCTCGAATCTTCGGTCTCATTCGTGTGCATGATGTATGCATATATATTTGTGGTATATATTAAGACACCCTCCCTCCCACACCATAAAATTGTAATTGGAATATTGGACCATACTCAATTCAATTGTGAATGGCAACCACTAGATTGTTGCGCGCCTATAGGCTAATTCAACTTCCTCCTCTTCCTTCTTCTTCTTTGTACATTAATTGTGTACGGTCCCAAAACATGTCTAGTTTGAATGGAGATCGTAACATAGCTTCTTCTGTCAAAGGAGAAAGAAAACCACTGGTAGATGTGAAGGCAACTATGGCTACCACCGACCACATAACCACATCACAACCACTGCTTCAACTATCAGATTTAGTTGCTTTCATAGCAACTACTCGCAATGCCATTTTGGTTCTTTTGCTTGCTGTTGTCAAAAGGAAGCCTCGCATTTTACAACCGCAGATGCTCATTGAAAAGGTATATATACATATATATATATATATATATATACTTGGACAATTTTGTACATATTTAATTTATTATGGTTGGAGATATCATGTTAATTAGGAAAAAGATTAAAATAAAATATATAAATGATGAATAATTTTATTTTATAAGTTAATTTTATTTTATATGATTGATTTATATTTAAATTTACATTTTAATATTATATTAAAATTTATTTTAATAATTATTGTTGAATTTGTGAGAACAAATAAGTCAAACTAAAGTATATAAATAAAATATTATTCCTGCCTTAATTTTATAAAGTTGAATCTAGTCATAAAAAATCTTACAAGTAGAATTATATGCTTAATTATATTCCTACAGGAACGACTTATGTGCTTATTATATATAGGAGGAATTACAGCATTGTGAGTTATGATCTATGGTCATGGTGCATGTGTCACGTAAGTGACGATTATATTGTGCATGTGTGTGCCTATGGTAAGGTTGAGCCCACACCAGATATATGATTATTATATGGTAATTAATAGGGCTTTCAGTGGTGCAGGCAATAATCGATTGCAGATTTTTTACGTTGTTGGCCGTGGCAGGATCTTTACTTGGCTCTGTATTGTGTTTTGTTGAGGTATTGATGAAGCTTTGTTCACTATTTATTCCCTTTACCTTATTATTCTGAAGACAAGATAAATAACACGTGGCTTCGTAAATGCAGGGCTGCCTTCTTGTTATCGAGTCATACGCGCATTATTTCCATACGTTATCTCAAAGGTTGGATCAAGCACATTTGCTGCATCTACTCATCCAAGCCATAGGTTTGTCTACTTGTGAAATTGTCCATATAAAAAAAATATTATTTATACAACACTTTTATATTACATTTTTCATGACCTCAGAGATAGATTTGATATGTAGTAAGAATATCATGCATTCATGTAACAGGCCGGAACGATATATAGCAACCCCTGTGTAATATTTTTTAGTTTTAGTCAAAATTTATTAAATCTTATTTCTCTCTCTTAATTTAAAAAATAAGTTTTATCAAAATTTATAATTTTTAATAAATCTCTGTTAATAATAAAAAAATATTAAAAAGAGTGACGTCGTTCTCGTGTTCATGCAATCAACAAACTATAAAACTGTAAGATAAGTATCACATGAGTCAGATTTTAAATTGCGTCGGATCTTAATTTAATGGTTCTGATTGGTTGACTGTCTGTCTGAATGTGCAAATTTATTGTAACAAATAAATAGAATTTCTCTAAAATAATTAGTTTCTTGTACCTTGCTGTTGCACGTTCTGCTCTGACAAAATTAATTGAAAGTGTTCGATCATTGCGCAGACGCGTTTCTGATGGGAACTGCCTTGCTCATTTTTGGGGTGGGTATGTACGTCATGTTTGTGGGGTCAAGCAATACTAGTAAAGAAACAGAACCTCAGATTGCTGGATCAAACTTGCTCGGTCTCTTTTATATGAAGGTAGTAGCATAAGCCCATGCATTTTTCGAACTTAATTGTCTTAATAATAATATCACAATTAAATCTTTTTTAAACTAAATATCAAGATGAGACCGTTATGAAATATGCAACCAAATAGTTTCTTTTACCTTAAAAATCCAACCCACTGTTAAGAAATTTAGAATATTCACACATTCTATTCAATTATCTAGACTAATCTCTACTTAAATAACTAATTAATTTGACCAACAAGTTCTAAAACAAGACATTATTAATAATTGTTTGTGTGATAAATTTTCAGTCACCCCCTGGGTGGGTAGGGATGCAATCAATTGCAGAAGCGAAGTCGAAGATTGGGCATGCGGTGATGATGATTCTTCAGGTGGGATTCATGGAAAAGTTCAAGGACATTCCCTTAGTCACAAGCCTTGATCTTGCTTGCTTCGCTGCTTCTGTACTCACATCCTCAGCGTGCATTTTTGTCCTCTCAAGACTTCATCACCACTAATGTAAAAGTGCTATTCTTTTGTATTTCAACTTCATATTCTTGCCATAATTTTTAGAAATAAGCTATTCTTTTCGTAAGCCAAAATAATAAAAAGTGCTGATGGATCTCAATTCGTTCATAAGTATTTATATCATTAATTTAATAAAAAAAATTATATTTTTTGTCGCAACCTGAATCACAACGGGATGACAAAAATAGATGTTTGGAATCCAAGTACCTTCTAGGGAATGAATAAGAAATACGGAATCATTACTGGCATTTTTATGGAAAATACCAAGAAACCTTGGGTTAGATAAGCTAGATATGGAATCAGAGTATGGGTTTGGGAGTCAATTATGCATAGGGATCACTAGTATCCCACCACGTCTATCGAAAGATAGTTATCCTAACTAAATACATGAAATGAGATGACTTGTACGTTATGGTTTATGTTTTTCTAAGAATAGAAGATATTTACAAAAGGTGAGCGTAGGATGTTTTGGTTTTTTTTTTATGAATAACTTGATAAAAGTTGTCTCTTGCTTTTACATATCTCCCATTATAATGGAGAAGTCAAAGTTTACGTCGTAGTTCTGAGGCATGGATGGTTAGATGGTAGGAAGGGCCGAGACCGACTCGGCGTAGCTGAAGTGACGAGACCGACTAGGTGCAGTTGGAGTGTCGAGACTAACTTGGCACAATTGGAGGGATGGAGGAGCCGAGACTGATTCGACGAGTTAAAGTGTCAACTATGTGTCGACGGGGTTATGTAGGTGTTTCGAAAGTGAGAAGGGATGGACTATCTGTTGGCCTCCAAGGATGATTGTAGAGAAGTGTAGTTGGAAGTTTAAGATTAGATGCTGAGAGGGGACCGAGATTGACTCGATCCCGTTGGTGCCAACTCTTAGCCAATCTCGGTTTCGGCCATATAAGAGTTGGTCCCGAAATCGACACACAACTCGGTTTTAGTTACATATGAGTCCGTCTAGAGTTGGCATACAACTTGGTTTTGGCTACATAGGAGCTGGAGTCGGCCTACACTTGGTTTCGACTACATAGGAGCTGGAGTCAGCCTACACTTGGTTTCGGCCACATAGGAGCCGGAGCCTGTTATCGGCCTGTAGAATGCAGTACTTTGCTAGGCTATACGAAAAAGTGCATTGGCTTAGAATTTCGGGCTATTAAATGGGTATACGCAGGAGAGGATTTCGAGAATCTTACCTTATATCCAAGAGTTACTTGCTCGCTGCGGAGTGGGTGAACTCTTTCTGCCTTTCTTACGAAGATCCTGTCCAAACTCCTCGTTTCTATGCTAGTTCTCCTGTTCTCTCAAGATTGAGATACTTCAATTACTTCTCTAGATCGCGATTTTTCAACCTCTTCATATCAAGATTTTTCGACCCCTTTTCTCCTTCGAGCTTGAGGCTTTTTATAGGATCATCCGTGACCTCCTCAATCTCCCATTGGAGATCTCCTACCATTTAATACAGTGGCTTTTCTTTAGGCCTATTAATGCTCTAGTGTCCCCAAAAGGATCTTCCCTTATTCAATGCGACGATAATGACATTCTTCATCTTTCTGACCATCATTGTGCGCATATCTTCCACATCCTCCCACTTTTCTAGAAGGAGACAACCCTGTCAGGAGCACACAACTACCCGTCCTAGCTTGCTTTTGTTCAAAGTCCGTTGGACAGAACGAGATCACTAAATTCGTTTCCCTTAATTACTTTTCTGACACACTTTCTTTTTTTGGACAAGCCGCCACGGATAGTCCCTGTGTTATCTTCTTTTTCCTTTTCATCTTTACTGTCCTCTACTTTTTCCTTTTCTTTTTCTACCGTCCTTTTTTGCCTTTTCTGTCTGGCTACCGAAAAGGGTACTACACTTTTAATTATTTTCTTCGAGAAATGATAGTCGTGAAATAATTCCATTTTCTGGATTCAATTCCTTCTCTTTTGTTGTTTGTTTGTAACCACTAATCGGAATGATCGAATATATTATAAATAAGTATACGTTACTGAGTTTTCATCTACAACACACGGTATATATGTATGGCATTTAGCGGTCACAGTAAATGTTAACTATAAAATCACCTAATTGTAAATGTCTAATTTATTATATTTATTTTTTATTGCTTTAATTTATACACTAATATAATACAACATAGAATGCAACAGTCTTGTCATCATCTGTTGCAATTTACATTTAATGCAATTATTTTAATTTCCTTTCCAGAACTTGAATTCCACGCAATTCCTTTCTTGTAAGAGTGGATTAAATGAACCTTTTAAGTGAGGATGTTTAGGACCCAACTCCATCCCTCAATCTAATCCAAGTTCAAATACTTTCTGTTGGGTTTGACCCAGCCCCCAAATTAAGAAGAGGTTCCACTAATATCTTAAATATCAAACCGTGTGAGTCGAGATGAGTTTAGACAAAACTAAGGTCACTTGGCTTGGTTTACATATAATATATATTTTAATTATATTACTCTAATAAACTAATACTTGTCAATTTGTTCGCTATTTACAAAGTAGAGTAAATTTGGCTCAAGGTTGTCCCTTCATCCTTTTCTTCTGCTCCCTGGAAGTTAAAGACCAGTTAATAATACTATTTATCAATGTTGAAGAATTTTTATAGTATAAACATAGGGTTTCTTTTATCAGCAAAATTATTTATTTATATCATAGGAGCTAACTAACTATACGTACAAGGAATCTTATAGCTTAGCTATTTACGAAGTCTAAACATAAGAAACAGTTAGTCCACAACATGAATGGATAGTTAGTCCAAAAACAAGGACAGAGACAAATAAGAACCATTGCAATGGATAAAGATCTCCCTAGCAGCAACCAATTCCATAACCAAATAATGGTAGCACCAAAACTAGCCAGAAGCTGCTTACCCCAATAGCAAATTGAGATGCCCAAAGAAGCAAAACAACATTTCAGAACAAATAACATAAAAGATATGTCAATTCTTCTTTAGACAATTTCATCAGTACAAAGGATACCTACTAAATTCTCTCTCATCAGAATTCTATTAATTTGCAGTTACTATTAGAATGCAAGAGTTTTTGAAGCATCCACACTCTTCCATAGATTATTAAACACCTTTTCCTCCAACTATGAAGACAACACCATTGAAACACTGGGAAAACAAGGCTGCATGGGCTAATTTAACAGAAAAACTCCTGAACTAGCAGATAGCAATAAATTATGATATTCCTAATAATTAAATTCCTCTCAAGAAAAGAATTATCTTCTACTGCAAGTTCCATTCCCACACATTTCTATCCCACTTACGCATGCTTGTCACCATATTATCCTTATTATTAGAAATCCAAAACAGTATAGGAAACAATTGTGTTAAAGGAGAGCCCCTATCCAAACATCATGCCAAAACCTCATCGTTCCGTTACCTATTTTCATTTTTAATACTTTTTCTAAAAACCAGTCATCAACATGTCCCCTGCATGTCCCAATAGAACAAATGTCCTTCTACCATACCGAACAACACACAATTTCTACCAATAATTGGATTAGCATTGAGATCAATATTGTTACCATATTTTTCCATCAAAACACTTTTTCATAAAACCCTCTTTTTTCGGTCAATAACCTGCACTTCCATTTTCCCAATAACATAATTAAACAAATGTAGATCCCTCACTCCATTTTTCTTCCATTTTACCCGCAGAATTTCTTTTCTTGCCTTTTGTTCCTCCCCACAAGAACCTAGGATGTAGATGAACCACCAAATTAACAATTTTAATTGCTATTTTGAAAATCAATAAAAAGTAAATGAGAATGTTGTTCAAAATAGAATTTAATAAAACTACCATCCCTCAATGATAAATATATACTTATTCTTCCATGACGATAACATATTACAAATATCCTCAATAATAAATGGCCAATAAGAAATTGAACCCTTCTTACAATTGACAAAATACGGTGTTATTTTGATAAATGAGTTAGACACATTAATTCCTGAAACATTTATTTTCAAAGAAGTTTATTTTCAAGTCAACTACTCATTTGAAACATCTTAGAATAGCCTTTAAGTGCCCACAAATTCTCATCACAAGTCTCGTCAATTAACAGAGTATTGTCCACATATTGAAGGTGAGTGACGGTAAGACCATTATTCTCGAATTTAAAACCTTTGAATCTACCACCAAAGACCACCATTCTCATTATATTGCGCAATCCTTTTGTCATCAACAAGAACAAAACAGGAGTTAATAGGTCTCCTTGTTTAACGCTTCATTTGGTAGCGTACTAAGAGAGCGCGACAAAATAAAATAGACGAGATATTTGTTTGCCGAGAAAAATACCGGTGAAGAAATAAAAAGGTGTGGGTTCTAAACTTTTTGTCGCAACTAAGGTCACAACTGTGTCAGCTTTGGAATCCAGGTTTCTTTCGGGGAAGGAACATGGAGACTGAAATGAAATCGGCACCGATATTTTTAAGGTAAATACCAGGAAACCTAAGGTTAGATAAGACTAGTTTGAGAATCAAAGTTTGGGTTCGGAAGTTGGTTACGTATGGGAATCACAACTACCTGAAGATAGTTACCCTAATTAAATGCATGACCAAAATATGACCCTTACATTACAGCTTTTACCTTTCATGAAATGATGGATATTTATAGGGAAGAAGTGAGGGATGTTTTTGGTTTTTGGTGAACTTGACAAGAGTTGTTTCTTCCTCCTACGTATCTTCTATTGCATTGGAGAAATCAAAGTTTACGTAGTTCTGGTCGAGGCTTAGAGGGTTAGATGGTAGGAAAGGCCGAGACCAACTTGACTAAGTGAGAGTGCCAACTAGGTGTCGGCTAGGCTAATGTATCGACTAGGAATAGTGAATATGGATAAACAAAGGGTGAGGAGCTGCTTTTTAGATTCAACTCGTGAGTGCTGGCTCTTGGTCGGTCCTGACTTTTAGATATGACTTAAGGCATGATTGATTCAAAATCAACCCATAAACTCAGGTACAGGTCCCTAAGCTACATGACTTGAAGGTGTTTACCTAAAGGCTGAACACTACTTAAACAAATATGTACAGTTAGAAGTTCTAAGAATTTTCACTTGGTATCCAATTGTTTCCCCTTGCTGTACTTTAGAGTGTGGACAAGTCTTACTCTCCTCTCTTTTCAATGCTCCCTTTCCTTCAGAAAACTACTCTTTTTTTTTTAATCTTCCATTCTCTCTAAATTTCTATCTTCTCAACATTGTTTCCTCCTCCAATTCTTTTCAAGGTGTTCGTGATCAAAATCTCGATCATTTTC
Organism: Mucuna pruriens; assembly: GCA_025330945.1. NCBI lineage: Eukaryota > Viridiplantae > Streptophyta > Magnoliopsida > Fabales > Fabaceae > Mucuna > Mucuna pruriens. The sequence continues at coordinate 627,125 of JAENHJ010000227.1, forward strand.
CTTTTGAGCTTAGGACCTTTTATAGACCAGTTCCCACCTCCACGATCCTCCAAGGAGATCTTCCACCATTAATGCGGTGACTCTCCCCCCAAGGTCTAATTAATGTCATGGTGTCCTCTAAGGGGGTCCTTCTCCATTAATGCGACGACTTTGCTTTAAATGTGGTGGTGACTGCTCCTCCCCTTTCTCTGACCGTCACGACAAGACGCGCCTCATGCTCCTTGCTTTCCCACGAGATGGTAGGTTTGAGATGATCCTGCCTGGGATGCGAGGCTCTCTATCTCTGTGGTACTTGCCCGAGGCATGTTGGGCAGCACGAGGCTAGCAGGCCTGCTTTCCCAAGTTGCTTTTCTGACACTTTTTGTCCTTTTCTCCTTTTGGGATAAGCAATCTACCTATACCCTCTCCCTCATTTTCGTCTTCTTCCTTTTTTATCGTTGGACAAAAAAGGTATCTACACTTTTTTATTTATTTCTTTACTGAAACAACGTAGAAATAGTGAGTAAAAAAATACATAATCAATTAGAGAAATATTTTAATTGATTATAATAGTATAAATTACAAAATTTCAAACTTCATATTATTATAATCGATTATTGATTATTATAATTTATTTAAAAAGAATTTATTTTAATTAAATAAATAATTTATATTTTCTTTATTTTTTATTTTTAAATTAGATGTTTTTATATAATATAATCGATTATATAATTTTTAATCGATTAAGAAGATTTTATATATATATAATTGATTATATAAATTTTTAATCAATTATATATATAATTAATTATTTTAATATATTAAATATATAATTAAAAATTATATATACTATATTATATTATTCTATTTCTTTTCTATTTCTTTTTTACCAAACAACTTACAACATTATTTCTCTTCTATTTCTCTTTTACTTCTTTCTTACAAAATACTTTAAATTTTACTTTATTTCTTACATATTTCTCTATTCTCTATTTCTTTTCACTCCTCTCTACCAAACACACCACAATCCATTTTCAATAAAAATTAGTTCAAAAGCTAAATAACAACATAACAAGTAGAAAAATGAAAAGAGAAAGGTAAAAAGGATATTGCACAAGGGATTTTTATGTCATTTTACCAACAAATCACTTGGGGTATATCTAGTTCCTAACTCAGTAAGTGTCTCTCATTATAATCACTTCATATACTAGCTATCTTTTCACAAGTTTTCTTAGAATGTGAGTTTGATTTAACTTAAACCTTATAAAACTGGCTTGTAAGGGGATGATGGACCCTCACTTATATACTCCATTTATACTCTATTTCTAGCTAATATAAGACTTGGATTTTTTTCAATATACTTTCTCACACTCAATACTCTTGGGCATAGTGTATAGATGGCTAATATCAAATATAAGATAAGCATTAATATAATCTTAAAATGTAGATTTAGGTCAAACTTAACCCTACAAAATCGACTTGTAAATAAAAGATCATTCTCCCTCCCCACTTATATACTTCATTCAGGCTTTATTTTTAACTAATATGGAACTTAGATTTTTCCAATATGTTTTTCAATAATCATTATTCTTTTCCTAAGCCACTACAAGTTCAACTACCACTCTACTAACTTCCACCAACACTAACTCACCCAATTAGCTTCGCACCACACCTCTAACAATACTAATCCTCCTAATTAACTTTTAGAAAAGCTTAATCTCCTTTAAAAAAATATAGACTTGACAATTTTTCTTTTCTCTAACACCTAAATACATTCTTTAAAATATTACAAATGATACGAAAATGATACGAAAATGATACGAACATGAACTGAAGTAATTTTTGAAAGTTGCATGTCATGTCACTTCTATTATAACTTTTTTACTACTCTTACTTTTAGAATTTTATCTTTTAACTTTTAATTTATATCCTTCCTCTTTAAAATCTTTTTCGTGAATTAGATTCAAGGTTTTTATTTTAAGTTGGTTGAGTTGTATTTTCTTCATCAAGTAATATTCTTTCACAGCTTCTAAAATCTGACAAAATTCATGCTTCTAGAAAATTGATATTTTGTAAAATGCTCACATTCTACTTCTAAAGGGTCTTAGTGAATGTCATCTAGTATTCAGTTAATTTCTTTATCTTGTTTGCATCAATGTAAGTCATAAAAGTTGATATTATGCTTTTAGAATAATCCTTAAGATCGTTTTGAACATGTTTCTTCTAATACAACATGTGTTGCTTATAAAACAATACTAACGTAGATTCTTAATTTCATGTTAAATTTGCAACTTATGATTACATGTAGCTTTTGATTCTATTACTTTTTTATTATTTTTTGTTCATACTCCATTTTATAATGTTTCTAATCATATACAACTTGTGATGTTGTACATGTACATATATACTTTTAAAGTTGTTCACAAAAAAAATTTACTTTTTAAAAAAAAAAATTGTTTGATGTTTATGAATTTTTTTGTTATTAGTTTTTAAATTTATGCTTATTATTTTTATTAATATTTTTAATTTATTTTTAATTTTATTTATCTTTACTATTTTTTAGGTCTTTTAATTTTTTGCTTACTTTCATTTCTATTTTTTATTTTTTTATTTTTTCTTTAATTTCTTATTTTTTAATTTATATTTATACAATGTTATTAATTTATATCTTTTAACATCAAATATTTATAAGAAATATTTTGAATGATTTATAACTCTAAAACAATAAGTCAAAAACATCTATTTTTTTTTTTTGTAATAAAAAAACATCTATGTACAATTGTAACTGGAGTATAAAAAATATTTAGCAATTTATTACTTTTAGGGTTTATGTTTATATTTTGTTATTTAAATTAATAATAAGATTCTGCAACATAATTATTTTTTCTATCAGTCATTAAATAATTTAATAATTAATAATTAATTATCTTATGATAGAATGTAGATTAATTTAATTTAATTGTTTTCTTATGAAAACTTTCACGTAATTTAAGTAAATTAAGTTTGAATTAATAATTAGTAAAGTCTTAATATGAGAACTTGTAAGTATTCTGTTTTCTCATGGGATCTTCCACGAGTTAAGTAAAGTGTTAATTAATATGAGAACTTATAAATATTTCTTTTTTGCTTTCTTTTGGTAACTTATACGTAATTTATGTAAAGTCTTAATTAATATAGAAACTTGTGAGTAGTTTTTTCTTTATGAGAAATTACATCTAATTTAAATCAAGTTTCAATTGATATGAGAATTTAGTCATAGTTTTTTTTTTTCTGTGGGAACTTACACTTAAGTTAAATAAAGTCTTAATTAATATGTGAATATACAAATAATTTACGTAAACAAATTAAATTTATATGGAAATTTCGAATTAATTTTTATTATAAGAACTTATATGATATTTAAGTAAAATCATAATTAATTAAAAAATAAAATCTTAATTAATATGAGAATTTATACGTAATTTAATTATTAATTAATAATAATTGAAGTCTTAATTAAAATGGTTACTTTCCAAGATGATATTTAACTTTAAAAAGTTTATATTAGAATTTTAATTAATTTTAAATTATTCAAAAAACATGAATATAATTTGCAATAAATATGTTCTTTGCTGGATCACACTTAGTTGAAAATTTGTGATGGTCTTAATTATTTAACGGTGGGAGGTCGTCATTAACGATGATGCATGCATCCTTCTCTTTTCTTCTCTTAGGAGAAAAAACAAATCAAAATAAACTGCATCAAACATTATCAATAATTCTCTTTATAGAGTATTTTCCTCCATTATCTATCTCTAATGTTTCCCCCCTTTAACTGATTCACTTTTTCTTAAATGAACTGATGTCAAGTTAATCTATGAAAATATTTGGAACAATAATAATAATAATAATAAGGAATGACAAAAAAATCTCAGCTGTGAAAATTATTATGAATTAAAAACAAATAATTTAATAAATACTCACGAATAAAATAAATAAATATTTTCTCTACCTACTTATTTGTGTGATGAAACGGTAAGTAGAAATTATTTAAATGTCACTAATTATATACAAAATAATTTGTTTTATTTATTTTTAATATAAATATGTTCTAAAATAATTTCTTTTAAAATAAATATATAATTTAAAATCATTTATTTTTAATATAAATATATATTTAAAATTATTATCATTTTTATTTAAAATTATATTTTAATAAATATCCATAAATATTCGTTATTATTATAAAATTCATAAATATTCACCTACTATAAGTACTCATAAAAATACAGAATAATGGATATAGAGTAAATTTTATCCAATAAAACGGGTTACGGGTGATTAATATTGTTACCTGCCGCGACCCATTACCATTCTAATAATAAAGAACTTTGTTTTTATTTGGGGAATGATACCCTCCTAGAAATAATATTGACACCTCACAATTTTGGGAACGTGTGGTTGAGAATTTTTGTCTAATCTGTAAAAGTAATTGTTGAAATTTCTTATCTTTTATTTGTTTGAGATAAACTTCTTATCTTAATATATGTATCATTATTGTAAAAAAAAAATTTATATATTTAACTGCCATAACTTTTTATAATTTTATTGCGTGAAAAAGGGGTCTTATTGTTGTAACTCAATGTTGTATTATATGGCTCCCATTCATCCTTTATGGATATTTGTGAGGAAACCATATAAGCATAGTATCCATTAACATGTTTATTAAAAGTGGAAATGAAATTGTTGCAACTAAAACCAAAAAATCAAAGCATCAAGTCAATTAATTATGCCCCTGTGTGGGCCATTGTCACAATAAAAATCAGAGGGACCCTTCACATCTAGTTAGCCGAATCTTCAACTAGTTGGGGGCTTTAGAAAGCTTCTCTCATTTTCCCTGAAAGTGACAATGGGAGAAGAAATCAGGGACCACATTTCTCTCCTCGTTGGTCACAAAATGATTATAGCCCTTTTTTTAAGTGTCTGCCAAACAAAGCTTAACACTGTAATAACTCATTCACTTTTGTTTTCTCTCCCTCTTTTTTTAAATTACTTACTTTTTCAGAAGAATATGACCCAGCTGGTAACAGTTTCCACTTTCCAGTTGTTCCTGCAAGTGTAGAATTAGGTAGCTTTTATAGTGCAAACAGAATCAAATACAATAATATCCTACGTTTACATTTTCTATTTTTGTTTTTAATCAAATTAAACTATATCATTTTAATATTATGTCATTTTTTTTTAAATAACTAAACATAAAATAAACTTTATATATTATATTTTTTTCGTTCTTTTTTTATAATATGCTATCTTATAATTCTTTGTGGTTGAATTCGGTATGTGTTTAGAAACGTGACGTGATGTGCGTAAATTCATAAAATTATAAAAAATTAGGACTTAGGAGGGACCGCTACTTATAAAATAAAATAATATTATTTATATATATGTGTGTGTGAAGAAAAATATAAAGCTAGTATCGTACAAAATCTTACAAAATTCGTGTTTACATAATTAAATATAGGTTGCATTTGATTTGTTGGTAACATGGTCGTGGGTAAAATATTATTTGACATGCATTGCATCCTTCCATGGATGGGTTAAGTTAGCTCTCTATTCGAGTTTGGAAAAGCCATTTACAAGTTTCATGAATTTAATCAACAGCCTTAACTATATTTTGAGTTTAATGGTTACACTATCATCTCATCATTTAATTTTTGTTCTCATGTAATATTAAAAGGATTTGGAAGGAAGAGTAGATTTTAAACATTTCAAGTCATTATTTATATTTAAAATTTTAAAATTATAAAGATAGAAAAATAAATTAATTTTTGAACCTTCTCATCTTCTAGTAAATCAAACAAAAGAAATTATTATACCCTCTCCCGCGCTCCGTTCTCATCCTCTTAACCATACAAAATATAAAAGTATAATTAAACTTTCAATTAATTTTATTCAAAATTTAGAATTCAATTATATTTATATTTGTATAAAAAAATATGGGAAAATTTTGTGGCGTTTTTTAGTTTTTGTCTATGCACAAATTTCTTTTTAACTTGTCTGCTATTTTCATAGCTGAATGCGAATGAAGTTATTATTTCTCATTTTATACATAATTAAAACATTGAACTATTGAAGACTAAGAAATTATTGTATCATATTTTCGTTTTCAAAATTGAAATTTCACTAATCAATTGATAAATAAAAGACTTACAATGTATCGAAAAAAAATAGAAACTAAAAGACTTAAAAAAACTGGTATTTTTAAATAAATATTTATAACATAATTATAATTTTTTATTTGTCATGGTATACAAAATTAGGATATTGATTATATAGATTCATAACTTATTCTCTCTTTTTCAACACAAGTTTAAAGAAATTGATTCATTTAAAATGAAAGATTTGTTTATTAATTTTTGTAAAGTAAAAATACAATAAAACAAAGCATTTAAATTTTTTTAAATATGGTTCAGTAAATATTTTATATTTTGGGTTGTGTCTAAACTAGAAGAGAGGGAGGAGAAATAGAGAAAAGAGAGAAAAATAAATAAATAAAATTTTATATTTTTATATTTTTTTAATAAATTTAAAATTTTACGATGTTAAATAATCAAAATATTTTTATGAATGACTATAATTAAAAAATTACTAGTGAAATTTGGATAGTATGTTGAACGTTATAGGTTCTAATTTTATTGGTATAATTGTATTTTTTTATTTTACCATAAAAATTATTAAAATTATAATTTTTATTAAAAAATCATTTATTCAAACATCATATTTCATTACAAGAAATTTCAGATTCACTAAAAAAAATTTCATCATTCTTTCACAAATTTTCATCCAAACACAAGATTAGAGTTGCGAAAGAAAACATTTAGTAACATAATAAATATTATTTACTTTCATTTTTAATGATTTAAATTCAGCTTTTAAGACAAATGTTAACAAAAGTAAACAGGAAAAATATTCAAAGTATCTTAAAATATTAATTTAAAATTTAAAAGTTGAATCAAAATTCGAATATAAACAATAAGATGGATAGTCGTTTAATATTTGATCGTGTTTCAAACAGATTATTAATTTTCTGAAGAGATACATTAAAAAACTTAAATTAGAAGTTGAATTTCCTTTATATATATATAAAAGCATTACCAATACATCTCACCGTGATTAAATTAATACCACCAAATTTACTATAATTTTTAACTTTATTTATAAATGTCTCTAAGTTAGTCGTTAACAAGACTCGTTAAACAATTTAGGAACCGAATCACCTGTTAAGTAATTAATGTTAATAATTAAAATAATATTATTTTGTCGATAGAGTAATGTATATACCTGCTTTTAGTGCGTCAAAAAACTGGACGGCGACCGGAAGCCTAGGCCATTTTATGAAATGTGTATCAATTCAGTTCAACGAATTGAATATTGACTAGTCATTGTTTTGTATCATTAATTATTTTAATTTATATCTCCACTTGTGCCTCATTAATATATGCAATTGCTTTCATCCTAAACTAATAGTATATTTTAATTTTTATAACAAGCAGTTGCAAATACAGATATACAACTCGATCGCATTAATTAATTAGGTCAAACTACATATCTACTGAGATACAATATATATGACTATTTATTATTAATAAGTATCTCATTTATATAAGATTTGAGTTGAAAAAGTTAATATAAAAATTAAAATAATTAGAATTAATATTTGAGATTTTAAAATATTGATGTATAATATAAAATATTAATTCAAAATAATAATATAAGAATTTTAACAAATATATAAAATAAAGATAAGTAAAAGTAAAGTAATGTATTTCAAAAATAAAATAATACAAACGTAGATGAATTAGCACAAAGCTATTTTAATATAATCACTTATATCAAATTCGAATTATAAATATGAAAATATTTGGAGATAAAATATAAATAATAATCGTATTTGACTTGAACAAAAATATATTATTTTTCGTAAAAAAAAAATAAATGTAATCTTGTATAAAAAATATGCATTAATAGTGTAAAATAATTTTATATTATCTAATTATTTCAATTTATTATGTATGAAAAGTTTGTTGATTTTTATAATAAGTATTTTAAAAATATATTAATATTGATTTGTAATTAGATAATGATGTAAAATTATTTTATACATTATTAAACTCAAAATATTTTCAAAGAAAAAGAAAATATAATAAATAATAGATTTACCTTCAAAAGACTCAAATTTATGATACTAATATTAATATAAGAGTTCATTCTTAGTTTTAAATGCATATATATAACCATATATAAATGCCAAAAATTTTAATTTAGGTAAGATTCCCCTTCCAGAAGTTATCTAGAATGTACCAAGCAGAATGTTAATCCTATACTATCATAATATAGATATGATGGATAATAAAATGTCTAATTAATTTTCGATGGCAATAACTAATATATGCATATCATATTCAGTTTCTTTTTATATATAATTTTCTTCACATGCTTGACAATAATGTTGATGAAGAAAACAGAGAAATGGAGAAAAAATAGAACTGAAAAGACTTTCTATTACAAGAACTGCTGTTTAGTACTAAGACATATAGTACGAACTATGCACGAAAATACAGTTTTATATTTATTGGATAAAATTAAATAAAAAAATTGTAAAATAAAAATGAATGTGATGGAAATCACTTGTGATTATCATCATATATAGTTTTTGTCAAAATTCGTGTGACATTTATTCATACGATTAACTATTTTCCTTTTACATATTGACAGAGTAAATAGTTTTTTTGTAACTAAAAGATGAAGGATTTGCTATTTTAGTAGCCAAAAGACTGAAATTCTCTCAAGAATCAAAATCTCTAAAAGTTCAATGTATAAAAAATTTTAATATTTACATTAACCAACATAAGTTAACTTAAAAGAAAATACCAATGTCACATTACATGTGTCACAATTCCTTCTCCTTCCTAGCTACGTTATATAGAAACGATGTTGTCTATAAACAATTTATAGTCTCTTGTTTATCTGCATGCTTTGCGTTCTCTTCATGAACTCCTTGTTATTGAGTTATTCAAAAAGATATTGGTCGAGCGAAATAAAATAGTGTCATATCTAAAAGGTTAATGCTCGAAGATGAATATAACTAAGCACCATACCTAAAAAAATCAACAAATGTCAATTAAGTATGAGCAAGTGAGGGTGCAAGGACTTTTATGATTAGAAATTTGTAATTGTTTTTTAATTTTTTATATTATATTTTAAATACAATTATATCAGCTATTTATTTAAGGTGATTATAATGTTAAGTAATTCAATTTAAATAATTAAATAGATTTTTTAAAAGGACTCGATATGAGCTTAGCGAGTGGTGTTGCAACTGTGGCCATGACGAAGTCAACGAGAATTGATGATTTAACATCTGAGTTCTTTTTAGGGAAAAGAACACAGAATCAAGAATCGTCATCAATGTTTTTAAGAAAAACGTCAGAAAACCTATGGCTGGATAAGGCTGGTCTTATGAAGTCAGATTTCAAGTTCGGGAGTCCCTTAAGTGTAGGAAAGGTGTTAGCACCTCACGACTTTCGTCCTAAGACGGTTACCTTAATCGAATATGTGAAATTTATTATGACTTCTAAATTGTTATTTTTAACTTTCAAACACAAACAAAAGTGGATTTTATTATTAGGGAGGAAAGATATATTTTTGGTGTTTTGAACTTGACAAGAGTTGTCTCTTACTCCTACGTATCTCCTAATGCAATGGAGAATTCAAAGTTTACGTAATTCTTTCTGACATCACAAAGGGTGTTTATCCTACAGATTGTTATGGACGACTAGGTGTCGATGGATACAAAGTGAGGTAAGGCGGACTAAGAGTCGGCCAGCCCAAGGAGAGGTAAGGTCAACCAAGTGTTGGCCAGTCAAAGGGGAAGTGAGATTGAATAGGGGTCGGCCATCTAAATGAGAAGTAAGGCCGACTAGGAGTCGATGTATGCCAAAGTACGGGTAAGGTCGACTAGGAGTCAATCAGTAAAAGGAGAGGCAATGCTGACTAGGAGTCGACCAGCCAGGTGGGAACGGATGTTGATTTGAAATCGACTATGTAAAGGGAAAGGCAGAACCTATTGTTGACTAGGTGTCAAGGCCCAAATGAAATAAATTGGTTAAGATAAAGGTTTACCTGTTTGGTTGCTCTATTGTCATGAAGGAATACTTTATTCCTTCAGGCTATATGCTAACTCTTTTCTTTTTCCTCTTTTAATGAAAATTTCTTAGGAATCTCGTAATCATCTTACTTTCCCTTATGATCTCTCCTTTTTTTCAACCCTTTCTCTTTTGTTTTTCTTCCATTTTATAGGCCCTAAGGCTACCCTTTGCTTCCCATTTACTGTTATGTTCGTCACTATGATGCTGGGGTAGTTGATGGGGTAGCTTGCATCTTATGGGTTGTCCTACGAAATAGTAATAGCGCAGAGCGAATATAGGGGAGTTGATAGTGGAGTGTGCAGGTGGGGCCAGGTAGGGTGTAGAGGTGTAGGAAGGAGTCAACGGTCCTCCCCTTTCCTTTTTCTTTATTATTATTATTAATATTATTTTATTATTATTTTTTTTTTTATTCTATTTTATTTTTTTTCTTTCTTTTTTTTGGGACGGACTTGGGTATCTATAGTTACCCCCTCTTAACTTATGCTCTTTCAGATAATATGAGATCTCATATTATTAGAGCAGAGGATAAGTAACGATTCCAGGCTTGGGATAGATTTTGACAATGGTTGGGTTTTAAAAGTAGCATTGGGCTGAATTGGAGTTTGGAAGCGGTATGGAGCCGAATTAAAGTTGGAGGCGACACAGAGCCGAATTGTAATTGGAGGTGGCACAGAGTCGAAATGGAGTTGGAGGCGACACGGGGCCAAAATGGAGTTGGAGACGACACGAAGCCGAAATGGAGTTGGAAGTAACACAGTACCGAATTGGAATTGGAGGCGGCACAGAGTCGAATTGGAGTTGTAGGCAGCACGAAGTCGTATTGGAGTTGGAGATGGAACGAAGCCGTATTGGAATTGGAGACTGCACAAGATCAAATTGGGATTGGAGGCGGCACAGAGTTGAATTGGAGTTTGTAGGCGACATGGAGCCGAATTGGAGTTGGAGGTGGCACGGAGCCGAATTGGAATTGTAGGCGGCACGGAGTCAAATTGGAGTTGGAGGTGGAACAGAGCTGAATTGGAGATGGAGGCGACACGGAGCCATATTGGAGTTGGAGGTGGCATGGGGTCGAATTGGAATTGAAAATGGCTGGCGCTAATTTTTGTATTGGAAGTGTTGCGAGGCTAATTTGGATTTGAAACTTGGCGACATAACTGCGTGGAAGTAACAGAGGGGGAGTTCCAAGGGTCGCATTGATGGGACACGTCTGGTTGTTCTAAAGGTATGTCTTTCTAAATGTTGCCTATTTCAAAAGGTCGTAATGATGAGTCTCTTGGGAAATTGCCCATTTATCATTACACCGTCTTTTGGGTACTACAACCATTAAATGTGTTGTTTGGTGACCTTTGGGTTTTTTAGGCATAATGAATATGCTTCAGGAGGTTCATAGGTTGGGCCTTCATCTCCTGAAGGCCCATTTTACCTATAAATAGAGCTAGGTAGGCTAGTAATTCCTACAATTCTATTTGCCCCTTTCATCTTTGCTTATCTTTTTGCTTTCATCTTGACTTGCTCCCTTTCCTCAGGTACCATGAGTTCTAGATCAGAAAGTCGTTCTGAAAGGATGAATGTTCATAGGAGAGTACCTCCTCTTCTTCTTCTTCTTAATTTAGTTCTATGCCTAGCGTGACAGGCTCAAAGCCTTTAGAGGCTCTTCCTGTGTCTGCAATAGAGGTTGAGGCAGTGGCCTCTACACCTCCTAGGGGTGCTAGACTCCCAGTGCCCTTTCAGAAATGAACCTTCATGCCCGCAACCATTCCAGGTTTCGAGTGGGTTAACGGGGAAGTAAAGGCATATCAGTCTCAACTTTCCTCGCATCAAGTCATATCTACCCTTGCCGAGAGGGTAACATGGGTGGGGGAAGAGTATGTGTCAAGTTTTCCCATGGAACCCTACTCTGCTAAGAAGCAGGTCTTCCATTCGACCCAAGAGGGAGAGGATTCCTTTATTTATTTTTATGAGATCTTGCTGAAGGACTTATGCATGTCCATTCCTTTTAACAATTTTGAAGCTGATATCTTGCGAACCTTAAAGATCGCTCCTTTCCAACTTCATCCAATGGTTGGGCCGTTGTGCAAGCTTTTAGGCTTGTCTGCCATTGATTGCAATGCAGCCTAGCGTTGCCAGGTTTCTTACTCTTTACTCCACTTGAATCGGTGCCCATACCGTTGGGTGTCCCTGTCCAACCTTCCCAAAGTCAACCTCTTACTACTTATTTGGTTTCCTATAAAGGGGTTAAAGATTGTTTTGTAAAGATCTGTGTCCTTAGTAGCACTTTGTTTGCCACCAACAGGGAAGCCTATGCCCTTGTCTTGGCAAAAACCCAAAAATTTTGGGGAGCTCCAACAAGGCGACCTTTCCCTTGAGGCGAGGTTAGAACTCTCCTTTTTAGACCAAATTCCCTACAGGATGAGTTGCAAGGATTTTGTGGCCATGACTTTTGTGCATGGGCCAACCAAACATTTTTGTGGTAAGTACTTTTCCTCTTTATTGTTCTAACAAGTCGGCCATGTGCTGATTATATTGACTTATCTTCCATTGCTTTGTTTTGCAGAGTATCTAATGACGAGGAATTTCGACTTCGCTCTCCTTCATTGTAAGCTCCAAGATGCTAAGAAGAACTCTGAAGGTGTTTCTTGTCAGATGCCGAAAGCGACCCGACCAGCTGAAACCGAAACAATCCAAACCACACCAGAAGCCAACTCAAGCTTCCCTTGTAGAGGTTGAGAACTCTCGTGGTGAGAAGAGAGGGCCCCCTTCGTCCATTACTGAGGAATCTTCTCATCAAAAGAAAGGGAAAGGAGTTGCCTCCAATCCTAAGGAAACTTCACAAGGCAATCAAGGGATACCACTACTCCTAGTGGTGAGGGGAATCTCGAGTTGAGAGCCAATTCTTCTGTTTCTACCCCCCTACAGCCCTCTTTTCTCTAGGACCAACTTCATGGTTGCGACTAGTCAGCTTGGCAGGTTTGAATACTCCCCTAGGAAATATGTCTTTGTGGGGCCATAACTTTTGTTCTCATAGCATGATAGGCCTCGACTTCCTTGCCCCTTTCGATTGAGAGTTGTTGATGAGAGGAGGAGTAGAAGCTTCTTTGGACAAGATGGTAGCTTACCATGCTCGGTCTTGGGCTGCGATGGAGTTTTAGGGCAGCGTTTTCTAGAAATTCGAAGATCTGATCAAAAGGGAGGCTTTCCAAAAGGACGAAATAGAAAAACTTCGGAAGGAGAATGAAGCCCTGAAGTCAGAGGTTGGGACTCTAAAGTCAAAAGTCGAGACTGATAATTCATATTTTAGACACCTAACAAGGTCTTAAGATGTGTATAATTGACTCTATTTTGTAGCTAAGAATCGCATAATAGTTGAGATTCAGATTATTGGGATAAAAATAGGGAAAATACAAATCTGAGCTAATTTGTGGATTCTAGCTATTAAAAAGGTTAATTCATTGTGCAGGTCGAAACAGGAGTCTCGTACCATCCCAACCAAGACCGAAGGCATCCCGGCCAACTGAAGTCATCCCGACCAACTGAAGTCACCCCGGCCAACTGAAGGCGTCTCGGCTAGATGAAGTCATCCCGGTCAACTAAAGGCGTCCCAGCCAGATGAAGTCGTCCCGGCCAGACAAATTCCTTTCTATGTCGACTCCGACTCCAATAGCCGACTCTAGCATGCCAACTTCATCTCCAGTAGCCGACTCCACATGCCAACTCTGTCTCCTCCTATTGAGCTTGTCCCGACCATCCGAATCCATCCCAGTAGTAAGACCAACTCCACTCCAACAAATTTGGCACATGGTCATTTAGGAAACAGTTAGTTAGTTAAGTTTGTTATTTCTAGTTAGTTATTTATGTTAGCCAGTTAGTTAGTTAAGACAAACATGTATATAAGGAGATGTGTAGCTCATTCATTGGTTACACAGTTCCACTTCCGTTTTTCCACCACCACCTCCATTGCTTCGTTATTCGCACATACACTCTCGCTTTCATTGATTAGTGATTCATGGTGCTTCAGTATGACGTCCAGTCGATCGAGTGGGTGTAGGTTTAGAGTTTGGGTAGCAGCCGATTGCTAAAGGAGATTAACCAGTTTAGCTAGCATACTCTGGTGGACTAACCCCTATGTATCTAGCCATCTTTGGTGAACCACTGTAGTTCTTCCATGGCGATCGTTATGGGAGGCTGAGTCCATGATTCCACAACTCCATGTATCAATACAATTGTCTCTACAATGAATTGGTTTACATTTCTCTATCATTCTGTATGTGATTCCTATTATGTTTCTCTGCTCTTGCTTGTGTCATGATCATGCATGTGTAAGTGTAGATCACGTTAGGTTAGGGACCGATTGAAACCAATCTAACAACTAGTTAGGTAATCAATAGAAAGCCTAAAATCAATCACGTGTGTAATCCCTGCTAACTCGAGGCCGCGATTGTGTAACCATCAGTCGGCAATGGATGTTAGGCGATCGTCTTAAGACTTAGGTTGGTTTGGAGTCGCATCCAGTACTAGGAACCAAAACTGATTACTTGTTGAACCTTTGATTGATATGCTAAATATTTGTTCATTCTTCATTTGTTTTTACTTTCCATAGATAGTTTACTTTCCGTCTCGCATTTACTTTACATTTTGGATATAAACCAAAACCCCTTGCCTTTACATTCCAGTTAGTGTCCGAGTCTACATTCTGCATTTATGTTTTTCTACATGATTCTCTGCTTTCCACACTAAGCAAACTGAATACATGTGTCCTTGAGAGATTCGACCTAGGTTGACCTTGTGCTATAAAAATCATAGGTAATCTAGTTTTATTTTTGATATTGTGTTGATAACTTAAAACCTTATCAGTGACTCTGAAGTTGGAAATCAGAACTTTGAAGTCGAAAGTAGCGCATGGCCACTAAGAAAATGAAAAGCTACAATCAGTGAATTTTGAAGTCTGGAAGACTTTAGACAAACTTCTGAAGGACCTCAGTGTCTAGATCATCGAAAGTGAGACCTCTCTTGTTCAAGAGAAGAATAAGGCTGCAGCTTTGGAAGAGGACCTTCGGCTTGCTGAAAAGAAAACTACACAGGGTAGATGCCCTCTTGGCCGATCTAGACAAAGCCGAAGAAACCATTGTGAATGAGCATATTCTTGGTTTCAAAAAGGCCCTCCACCAAATCGCAGTTCTTGCTCCTAATCTTGACATCTGTCATATGAGTGTAAACAATGATGTTAGGGACGGGGCCCTTGTATCTTTAGATGAAATGAAAGAGGGAGAAGAATAAACTTTGTAAAATGTTCTAATTTTTTTTCTAATGAAAAGTATCTTTTTATTATGCTCGCATCTCTTTCCTTTCTTTTTTTTTTGTACAAGTGTTGGATCTAGAGTAAGAACCGAGTTCGACTCTATACCTTATCTCACTCTAAAAACAAAATTCAATGCAGGATTCTTTTTGGATTCCTGGTACTCTTTATGAACCAAAACAAAGTCGGTCCCCAAAAGCTAATTTACCAAACTCAAACAAAGTAGAAAAGGTTAAAACTAGAAACTGCACTGAGACAAGTTGTAAAAATGGCACGGAGCCAAGTAGAAAATAGCAGAGTCGAATAGAAAACGGCACGGAGTCAACTTGCAATAGAAAACGACATGTAGCCAAGTGGCCATAGAAAGTGACATGAGGGCGAATTGAGAATGGAAGTGGCACGAGGACTGTATTGGAATAAGAGGGATGGAGGCACAAAGACCTCATGCATAGGTACGAATTCCTTGAAATGAAAGGAGGCACAAGGACCTCATGTGTAAAGGCACAAAACCTTTGAAAAGGTACATGGAGGCATGGAGTCACAAACGCATAAGCACGAAGCCTTTTGATGAAAAGAAAGTATAGGAACCTTAGATGCATAGGCACGAAGCCTTTGAAATGCAAAAGGAGGCACAAGGGCCTCAAATGCATAGGCTCGAAGCCTTTGGAAATGTAGAAGAATAATATGAAATAGTTGTTTGTTGTGAAAAGTAGGCTTGTGGGATGTTAGGTTTTAGGGATGGGTTTTTTTTTTGTGTATGCATGGAATTGTGCTTGTTAACGAGATGTATTTCCATATGCATGTTATGCTTGGAATGCATGGATGTGTGGATGTTTGGAGGTCTGAGTTAAGGAGTGTCTAGATGGTGGAATTGGATCCTTCCCTATGATCCCAAGTGCCTTAACATCTATAAGGGAGGTGGTATCCTTCCTAACTTGCACTTGCTCATTGTTAACCTTTTAGATTATTGGTGAATTACCACAAATTTGGACTTGTAGTTTCCCTATGATTTTTAAGATTTACTTATTCATTATAATTGTGACGTTCCTTTTTACAAGCGTTTGTTTTTTTAATCCATGTAGTGAAATGAAAAAATAGCATGAATGGTGGGAGAGAAGATATTTTATTGATCATCTGAAGAGAGGGGAACAAGTATAAAGAGCAATGGGGAGTGGAATATATAACAAGGATGACTGCATTGCCCCCAGTTTGCTTATTAGGTGAGGAGCTATTTTTCATTTGAGACCGCTCGTTTCAGAGTTTTTAGTCTTAATTGCCCCCCCCCCCTTTTTACTTGAGTACCATATCTCCTTCTTGAAATTTGCATGAATGGACCTTCTTATCAAACACTCTTTTTACCCATTGTTGGTAGAGTTGACCATGACAAAGGGAAGACAATCTTTTTTCTTCAATGAGATTCAACTGATCATAGTGTGCATGTACCCATTCTGCTTCTTTGAGCTTAGCTTCGACCAAGACCTTGAGGGAGTGAATTTCTACTTCAATGGAGAGGACTATTTCCATGTCATATTTTTACCTTTCAAATGCAAACAAAAGTGGATTTTATTATTGGGAAGAAAATATATATTTTTGGTTTTTTGAACTTCACAAGAGTTGTTTCTTGCTCTTACATATCTCCTATTACAATGAAGAATTCAAAGTTTACGTAGTTCTGGCTAACATCACAAAGGATGTTACAAGAGTTGTTTCTTACTCTTACATATCTCCTATTACAATGAAGAATTCAAAATTTACGTAGTTCTGGTTAACATCACAAAGGATGTTTATCCTACAAGTTGCTATGGCCAACTAAATGTCGATAGATACAAAGTGAGATAAGGCCGACTAGGAGTCGGTCAACCCAAGGAGAGGTGAGGCTGACCAGGTGTCGGCCAATCAAAGGTAAAATGAGGCGACTAGGAAGCAAATGCTGATTTGAAATCAACTATGTAAAAGGGAAAACATAACCTATTGTTGACTAGGTGCCGATGTTCAAATAAAATATATTGGTTAAGGTAAATGACTACCTATTTTATTGTTCTATTGTTACGAAGAAAACTCTATTCCTTCGAATTATATATTAACTCTTTTTTTTCTCTTTTAACGAAATTAAATATACTCTATTGGACTCAATTCAGTATCTAACTATAATTAGATATAAAATCTTTTAAATAATTGATTGAAATTAAAAAAATATTTTGCCTTTTTTTTCACTCTCTTCATCCCTAGTCCTCTCTTACCACCCTACTCCATTGACAACCTCTCTCCTTCCCCCAATCTTACCCGTAACCCCAACCCATTAATGAGAATTTTATAGCGTGTTTGAAAGTTCATTTATAAATAAAGTTCCGTTTAAAATGTAAAAATTATAATTATTAATTTTTAAAATTATATTTAAAACGTGAAACTAAACACACATTTGTAAATATAAGGATAACAGTAAATATTCTCTAATTAATATAGGACAATTTTTTCTCGAATCTTTATACATCAAAACCTTTAAAGATTACTTTAGTAGTCAATAAATATTGATGTGTGAATAAATATATAATTTTAAGTATGAAATTTAACTACGTTAGTAACATAAGCCTTATTACAAGAAATATTTCTGTGAATTAATATTGAATCTCCTATTTTCAATGTAAATGACTTGCCGCTAGAGAAAAAGAATTTGTTCATATATATACACGAAAACTGATATGAATATATGTATATATCACCTAACCTCGATAAAAAAATCCTTTATAATTAATGAAACTAATAAAAAAAGTCTTTTATACAATAAAATATAATTTAAATTTATGAAACTAATCTAAATTTTAATTATTTATTTTACCGTAACGATAAAACAAACAGCATTTCAAAATTTTAATAAGTTTATCTACGACATGTCCCAAATATTGTCTTCTAGTTTGCTGCGGTCCGTTTTATGATATTCCTAGTTGTCTTGTAAATGGTCCTGAACGGATTCTGTATTGACTTTTTGTGGTAATCAGAAGTATTGACTTTTAGTGGCATCAGAAGGTACTCATTTCTGATTATCTATATGACTTACTTGAAGGACAGTTTCTTTTTTCCTTTTGTTAATAGTTATATTAAAAAAAATTAGTCTTAGTTGCTTATGAAGCTAATAAAATTTATTTACCTTATCAATTTGTAATTAATTAACCTTTAATATAAGAAATTAATTGTAAAAAGTTATGAATTTGAAGAATCAATAACACGAAAGAGAGTTTAAGATATTTGTAAAATGTGGGAAATTTAGGAGAGGTAAATCTTCTTTTTCCATAGTTTAATTAATTTTCATAAGTCTTCTCCTAATTTCACATGAAAATAAATAAATAAATAAAATCAAGAATCCATAAATTTAATAAGTCACGTGGCAACCTTGATTGTATCTGAATAAATTGGAATCACTTGTTCCCATTTGTTATTTTTTTATTTTTCTAATTAAAAAATGTAAAATTATTAAAAGTATAATATTTTCTCATTTTTTATTTATTTCTGTACTGAAGTGCTATTTTTTAAATTAAAATGATGAAGAAAGGGATCAAGAATTAGAAGCGGGTGATTTAAATCTTTAAATAATTGGTGTCATTTTAATATTTTACAGTCATGATCTCCATCCGAACTTCTTGTTCTTAATGTTAAAAGGTTAACTAAATGTTTTTCATTTTAGAAAGATCAAAAGATAAAGAAGAAGTGAAAGTGGACTGCAAGGAAATGGATGTAGATAATATTTAACTTGAGTAAAGCATGCTGTGATTTCACATATTATGTACTAAATTCAACCAACTCATATTAGATAAAAAAAAATTAAAAACCACTCCTTAAGTTATACATAAATTTCACAACATATAAGAATCATATATTCTTATTTGGGAACTAAGGTCAAAAAATATTTTAGGCAAATGAAACAAAGATACAAGCGCATTCCTATTCCTATTGTATTTGCTACCACAATAATACTTATGTTCTATGGTTGCAGAGCACAAGATGGTTAAAAAACTGTCAATAGTTTTATTTAAAACAGGTGAAGGAAAAAAAAAAGGATATGGGGAGTTGAACAGTGACTTTATAGTTAATGATGATTTATTAAAGAGGATACCGTGTGGTCTAGTTTGCAAAAACATGGCAATTCGTCTATTTGTAGTGGCTTAAATAATAAGTCAAGTGGTTAATTTTTTTATATATAATATCAAAGATTTGAATTTGGGAAAGTACACACATATAAAATAATAATAATTTCAATGAGATTAATTTCACATTCGAAGAATACAAAAACCTTTGTTGTGAAAATTACACTGGATCAACTATTAGTCTAATATGATGGAAAAATGGTTCGTTGTTTGATTTAAATCTAAACTTATAACCAATGATTTAAAAACAGAGACGAATTGGTTATTAATTGGCGGTCCAAAATAATGGAAGTGACTGTTTGTGGCCACCCTCCACCGGTTGATGATTGATTGATGTACAAATTCTTTATTACATTATATTTTAAATTCATAATACTAGTATTTTTATATGTGTTAACCAAAATATGTTATATAACTAAAATTTTTAATATATAAATTAAAATTTATAATAAATAAATATATTTAAATATATATTATATTTTAAATTTATAATAGATAATTTAAATTGTGATATAAAATTATTTTTAATTCTTAAAATAATTAATAAAATTTGATTTATATTAGACAATTTTTTTACAAGAGATTAACTGTTAAAAAGATTAAGGATGTAAATAAAAATAAAATTAATGTAGTTTAAAATCGTTGAAAAATAATTTTTTGGCTAAATATAAAAATAATGTGTGAAATGCATATTTTAAAGGAGAAAAATAAAAAATATCTAATTAAAATAATTAAAAGAGATTTTCACCCTCAGAAAAAAAAGAAGAGAATTTCACTCTCTAAAACTATATTCTAATTTATAATACATGAGTATGTTTATTTTTATTAATAATATATACTTTAATTTGTATTTATTTATTAATTTAATTCTTATTATTGTTTTTTCTTTTATTTTTTTTTATTTTTTGGGCTAGGTTATGTTGAATCAAGCGCTTATCACTAGGTCAAAAGTTATAAAGTTGAGCTACACCACCTTGAGGAAATACCAAAGGGTTATGTAAAAGAAATGAATTCTCCTCACTACCCTCATGTCAACTTAACCTCACCTCAATTATCATCTTTAGTGCTACAACTAGTTTGTGAGGGTATAACCAAGGATGACCTCACTCAGGTTAATCTCAATGATTAACTAATTAACCATCTCTAAGAACAAATAGTCAAACTTTAACATTGGTACAAACCCTTTATTTTCTAACATAACAATGACCTGGAATGATGTGTGAGAAAGTTGGAACAAATGTTGTCTTAAAGCCATGTTCCTAACCATTATGGGCTACCCCGTTAATAAGAACCTTAATACAACACCACAAGCCCTACGTAATATGTGTTAAGACCTTGGCTTAGTGCATATTGAGTTTAAGATGAGGCATCTTATCAAAATTTTCTTGTTGGGTCAGATTCCATCCCTTTCCAACACTATTTGTTGAGCACATAGTTGCGATTAAGATACCAAGATGATATAGAGCTCTTGCTTATCACACTTTACACAAGCAAGAAGGACCCTAATAAACATTTAGATGCCTTCATGAAAATGTTATTTATTGAGGCTCCTAATGTAGTTGTATGCAAGACCTTTCCTTAAATCTTAAAGGGAAAAACCCTTAGTTGGTTTTGAGCTCTCATTCCAAAATTGGTCCACAATTAGATGACCTAGAGACAACTTTGCCTTAATACTTCATCATAGAGAAAGAGCCATCTTAAGACTTTTGCACGTTGGCCAAGGTCATCCAACGACCTAAAAAAGTGTTTTGCAACTTTCTAATAAGCTTTTATAAAGAAGATGCATTAGTATCGAGCTTGTCAAAAGACATCCAACTCTATACAGTAATCCATTAAAAGGCTTTATCCTTTTCACTTCTCATGCAAAGGTGAAATTTAAAAGCATGGAGAAAATAAGAGTTCGAATTGTGAAGTCAACTAAGGGTAGCACTTACAGGAAGTCAAATATGATTTTTTTTTCCTTTAGTTACATACTTCCCCAACCAAGAATAGCATTTTACTCCAAAATAGGTGAAAACTGCCTACTTAGTGGCCTTGGTCATGTACCAAATAGTCGTGCTCATCTCTAGTACTCAATAAATACAAATCATTATCAAGTATGAATTTATTATCTACTATTACTCTAAAAAATTAATGCTAACTTGAGTATTGTAGTGTCTTTACATGTACCCAACTCATCTTTACTACAACTCAATCAATCACACTAGAAGGAAAAACTATGGCTAACTCACTTAAGACCTCTAACATCTTGAACAACAATAATAAAATATATATTATGATTTATTTTATAAAAAGGAATCATTAAGATAGACCTAGTGGTGGAGGGGTGAAATATTATACACAAAATCCTAGATTAGAGTCTTATTATTATCATTATATTTCCTTCTTTACCAAAAAAATATTCAAAAAAAAATTTATATTGTTATAATGTGTCAAAAATTAAAAGATAAATTCAAATTATAATTTATTAAGATTACAACAATCTAAAAATTTAATCGATCTAAAAATACAATGACAAAAATATTTTTAATAAAAAAATATATAAAAATAAAGATAAATTAGTATTTAATTCACAAGCTCATCTTTCTTACTTCTTGCGTCGAAAATGACAGAAAAAAAAAATAGTAAACCTTAATTTTTCATGTTTCTTTTGTTTTGAAAACAAAACCAAACAGAAAAGAATTCATTTGTATACTCTATTCTTTTCTTTCAGAATCCTTTGGCTACCCTTTCTCAATTTCAAACTCTGTATAATTACGTGTTTGATTTAGTAAAATCCAACTTTCCACCCAATCTACCTCTCACAGGCTAAGTCTGAGGTTATGGAACATGTCATTTCCTCGAAGCGTGATAATCTCTTGTTAGAAAAGTCCAATGAGTTACTTACACTATTAATCTCAAGCAAATAAAAATGATTGCTAATTTGCTATGATTGAGTTTTTGTAACGTGACAATAATTAATGACGGGTTCGATTGCCTTAGTTACCGAGAAATGTGTTTGATATTTGACCCATGTCTATTTTCCAAGGTGATTATTGTGGGTGTTATGCATGCTTTTAGTTTTTGCTTGTTAAATAAACAACTAATAAAGAAAGAAAGTACTCTATGCTTTCATAGTACTGGACAAATATCACTCTGACAGGTTGTAATCGAAGAATGATGCATGCCCTGGGATCTAGAAATTATATTGGGTTCCAATTAATGCGATTTAAGCAAAGTAAATTTATGTAAACAAATAATTTTTTAATATTTACTTTAAAATTTATATGATTCATTTTAAAAAATAAATAAATAAAAAGGAAGGACTTGGGAGCCTTGTATTCATTACTTACCCAAAAAATATAAATCGGTCCCCACGCTAGTAAAAGCAATCATTTTCACATGTATTCATTACTTACCATTACCAACTCTTTTTTGCTCATAAAAATAGAATTGCATTTGTGGTTCAGTTTATTTAAGAAGTAATTAATTTGTATATTTTTAAAAGTAGTTGGGAACAGTTTGATCTGACAGATACTTTCTATTTTTATATTCTTTTTTCATTTTTAATTATAAAAAATGTTATTTTATTTTATAAGTTTGTATAAGAAATATTTTATTGTTTATTATACAATTTTTAAAATAAAAAAGTAAAAGTAATGTGATATTTTATCATTATAATTAAAATTAAAATATTTTTCAAACAAACAACCTTTATTTATTTTTTTCAAAATTAATCTTAAGCAAATGCACTTTGTAAGAGTTAGATAGTTCTGAATTAATTTTACTTTGTATACTAGATTGAGTTTTTTTTTTTTTAAATATGCGTTAACTTGTATATTTGAACCATCTAAAAAGCTAAAGAATCATGCAAAATATAAATATGTAACGAAAAAAATACCTTATTATTAAATTTAAGAAAAAAAAATTCATTAATTTGTGCATTTTAAATTTTCTAATCTGAAACTTTATCTTGAAGAATTTGGAAAGTTTGGAGTAGGAGTTTGTGGTTAAACTTGGGATGCTAACATTAGTTTGTGGATTGATCTTTAAATATTGAAAACTCCTTTCGGGAGGCAGGTGTCTTTTATTAGTATTCATGATGTGAATTATAAAGTGAGAGATATTTAGCTTTACACAATTCTACCACCTACTTCAATTCAATATATCTTAAATACGAGAGTTCAATTGGTGAAAGGACTTCTAGATGTTTGGATGTGGAATCAATGTACTTTAGGAGTTTACATTACTGGAAGCGATTATCATCGAATAACTCATTCAAATGAGGATCTTACTATTAAGAGGGGTGATCATGGATGTGAAAGCTTCAATTGCCTACTAATGTTCAATTTTTTCTTTGGTAAGCTTGTCGTGGGGCTATCTTGGTTCATCAAGTGTTGTTAGATAAAGGGATAGGTTACTCCACTTTTTGTTCAATGTATGGGGCGAGTAATGAGACAATGTTACATTGTCTTTTCTCCTATGTGTATGCTACTTCATGCTAGGGTGTTTGGAGAGCTTCATTTGATCTAAAGTAGGTTAACAAGTTAGGTCTCAAAGTGTGGTTAAAAAGCCTTGTACATGTATATGAGATTATTATTCCTATTGGAATGTGATCCTTATGGTGCTCACATAACAAGTTGACTTTCGAAGATGTACACATTTTCCATTAAATGGTTGTGTCTAAAGCTAGAGCATTAGAATCTCATACTTTGTTGGCCTTTTGTGATAGTAGCGTGCATAAGGTGTTGGATCCTACCCAAGCTATTGGTTGGCAAAAACCTCCTTAAGGTGTCAGTTTAAAATTTGAATGATAGTGCTTTGAGTAATCCTAACACAACTAGGTTTGGAGGGCTTTGTAGGGACCATAATGATCATTTCCTAGTGAGCTTTTATGATACTGTTAGGCACTCTAATATTTTATGCTATACATATATGATGAGAAGTTAGGTATAGGAAGGTAGTTTGCTACTCGAACTCCTTGAATACCATTTAGCTCGAGAGTGAGGTGCAATATTAACATTTATACTTTAATGAACTTAGTATGATTCAAAGATATATGAAGAAATATTAACATTTTCCTCTTCACCACACCTTCAAATAAGGGAACAATTATGCATACTCGTTAGCTAAACGAGAGTACTAGAAGTGAATTAGTCATCCTTCAAAATCTCCCAACTAGCATATTTTTTCCTATACATCGATGCTATGAGAGTTTTCTTTCATAGACTATAGTTTTCTTTTTCCCTTATTTTTTTTATCTCCTGTAACCAATTTTTTTTTAACTTTTCTAACTTAGGTATTAAGTATATTGTGTAAATATTGTTTAAAATAAATGTAAAGGAAAATAATAATATTAGGTTATATTTTAACTTTCTTTTTCATTGCATTTAAAAGTTAAATGGACACTTGGCATCGATAAAAAAAAGTTATATGTAGTAAATCAATTAACTTAAAGAAAAAGTTAAAAATATTCCGAATGTTAAAAATATAATTACATTAAAGCTTAGTAAAAAAAGATTGGACAAATTTTAATAATCTTACGCGTTTCAAACCTAAAAAAGTGAAAAGGGTGGATTAAATTCCTCTCTCTCATGAATAAATAAATAAATGTAATAAGAAGTGATATATGAAAGAAAGTCATAACATTTAATTTCGTATTATTTAACAGTTAATTTACGAAGTTAAAAACTTGGAATGATTTATACGTTTAATATTCTTGACATTAATGTGCACGAAAACAAAACAAAATATGCCATGAAAAAAATCAAAATATTCTACCTAAGAATTTTAAGCCTTTAGAGATAATTGATGATTTACAATATAAAATACAAAGACAATGAGACAAACGACTTTTCCATTCTCGATAGATGGAAAATATTGGATTTTTTTTATTTTTTATATAGAATTTCAATGAATTCAAAGTATTTTTGTAATTATTTTGTATATCGAACCAATTTTTATAAATAAAGAATATAAATTCAAAAGTATTTAAAAGAATATTAATTTAATCGATAGAAGATTATTTTATTGATAGTAAAACCTAATACAGTATAAAATTAAATATAAAACACAAATAACTAAAATTTATAATTTAAAAATTAAAAATTATATTAACTAATAGAATATTATTTTAAAAATAATTTATAAATATTTTATTATATATAATATTGATGGAAGAAGTTTAAATATTAATTAAAAATTAAGAAAACAAAAAGTTCCTTAAATCAAATAATTATATCAAATTTATTAGAAGAGTGCTTTAACATATTCTTTCTACCAATATTTTTTTATTAATTAAAATTTATAAAATCAGGAGAGAGATTTTATAAAATAAGATTCCCGTATTTTTGTAATTTTAATTAATAAAATAATATGATTAAAAAGAGTATAAAAGAATGTGTAATAAAAAAAAGTGTTATAATATATGATGAACAACAAAATGGTACAATATATGGATATGGTATCCCATGGAAAAGCAATGCATTACAAGTTGACAACGCAATGGTCTTTCTGGCAAGAGTTTGGACATTAATGTCTCTCTAATCCTCTTTTTCACTTTCCCTTAAACAGAAGATTCAAATATGTTCCAATAAAGATTTGATTTTGCTAAGACGTACATAATAATAAATTACACAATTGAACATACCAACTGGGGTTGTAATTTTGTGCATGATCGAGAT
Source organism: Mucuna pruriens (assembly GCA_025330945.1). Taxonomy (NCBI): domain Eukaryota; kingdom Viridiplantae; phylum Streptophyta; class Magnoliopsida; order Fabales; family Fabaceae; genus Mucuna; species Mucuna pruriens. The sequence continues at coordinate 653,385 of JAENHJ010000227.1, forward strand.
GGTTCAGCATTAAAGCACCCACGTGTCTACTAGGATTACAACACACTAAGGAAACCATCTATTTTTTTCTCTCTTTCCATAAAGAGGTACAGTACTCACAGAAGAAGAGACCAAGCCAAAGGATCCTTCCACCAATCAACAAGGCAATGCCAGAAAGTAAAAACAAAACAAATAAATAAAACCCAACACAAAGAAGAAAAAGCACCAAAATCCCATTCTTGTAAATATTAGCACCCCAAATGGCATTTTGCTTTGCATTAAGCAAAAAAAAACACCTCATCTTTCCCCCTAGTTTGCTGGGTCCCACTTGTTTTCTAATAAACACTGCTTAGAATGGCAGTTTTCTTAAATAAACATCATTACGCTGATTAACAAGTCATTATAGAGTCCTAACAACTAGCCTAGAAAAGATTGAATATTAGTCAAGTTTGTTGCGCCCGTTGCTGTTGGAGTAATACAGACATGTTGACAAATCAATGCTATTTACATTTTACCCCATATTCATATTATTTTTACATAATAAATTAATAACAATGGATCCAATCTAATAATAAATTATACAATCATATAATTGTATTAATTATTATTATTATTATTATTATTATTATTATCAATTATTAAATAAAAGTTGTGTAATGGCATTTTCCGTTACATTTAATAATGCTTGATTTGATATATCTGTACCAAAAAGCAAGGAGGGTGGAGAGAATCTAGAAATGGGGCGTTTGTTTTGATATCCTCAAAAAGACCGAAATAAATAAATATATACTAATATTTATTTATTTGTTTATAAAAATGGAAAAGAAGGAGAGAGAAGTGATGAAAAAGCAGAGAATAAAAAGAGACCGGATGTTGACAAATTTCATGTCACTGTTCTTAGAAGGTCGTTTGTTTGTGTGAAGATTTCTCTTATCTGGGATCTCTCTCTTCGCAAATTCTTCTTTTATTTTTATTTTCCTCTTTCTCTCTCTAAAAAAAATTAAAATAAAAATTAAAGCTCTATTCTTCTTCTTCTTCCCTTTATGCGAGAGAGAGAAAGAGGAACAGGAGTGGCCCAGCAGATCGAAATCGACGATCTATGCTTCTTCAATGTTGTTCCAACAACACCCACTTCGCTGTTTCTCTTGCAATTGTTGGTTTTAGCTGCTTTTTTTCTTTTGCTTCAGTGAGAGTCAAACGCTGAGTTCTTCTTCTCTGATGTTGAATGGTAGAATCCATGGTGGATTCTTAACACCACGTGATGATAGGATGTGGGTCTAAGGTAATTTTGCAGCACTTCCTGAATTCTGCTTCTTCTTCTTTTTCTTTTTTCTTTTTTCTTTTTTATCGTAATTCGATGCTTTCTTAAATTTGGTTTTATTATTCTAGAGCTAGTGTTTTGAGTGCGATGAAAATGAAATTCTGGGTTCTCCTATTGTTTCGGGATAATTTAACTGTGAGAGTTATTTTTCTTCTTTTTCTTCTTTTTCTTTTATTTATTTTACTTTGTAATTGTAGCTGTATATTAAATTAATTAATTTTTTTAGGTGATAATATCAGTTGGTTTGATAATTGTTGTGTAGGATCTGCTTAATTCAAATTTTCGATTCATTTAGGTTCTCCCCCTCTTATAATCTCTCTAATTGAATTGAGAGAGGACCTACTTATTTCGATATGGATACAGTTAAGATATTATGTTACTTTATCTGTTCTTCTTTCTTTTGACTCAAAATTGGAGTGAAGTACATAAGTTCCCTAGTATCAAGGAGGAATTTGTGATGCTTAGTTTAAAGCTACTCCACTTTATAGATTTTTTTTTTATCATGGTGATGAGCTTATGTGAATCTATCGAAGTTGAAAGTCAATAATTATTTCACTGAAATTTTGGGAATTCTTCAGTCCTAGGATTATTGGTGGAGAATGAGTGGGTTTTAATACATTGGAAAGCATAGATAAGTCTTGTTTGTATTATTGAAAGTCATCACTTTGGAAAGATTTATTAGAATCACTTGTGGTTGTGCTACTTTAATGAGTGTGTTTTGGGTATTGTATACTTTGCCGTGATAATTAAATTATGAATTTGTATTCTTTGTCCATTATTATTTTAAATGTGGTTGGTTACTATTGATGTGGATTGATAAGTAGGATTCAAATCTTTTGCCTTCCATCGAAATACTTTCAACTAAGCAAAAATGAATAAATACACCTTTCTTTGTTGGTAATTTTAGCTTAGTTGTTGGTATTTTATTGGAAAATCGGAAAATGGGACAGAAGATTTTATTCTTGATAAGTCATGGGCATACAAGTGTTGCTTGTTCAACAGTCAGAAGTGATCACTGATATTTGTATTTTGTTCAATATTTGATGTTATGAAAGTGAGACATTTCTGAGTTGGAATATCATGAGGCCATTTTTATTGGTGCGGCAATATAGGCTCAAAGGTTTTTACTATATCTTTAGCAGCTCGTTAGGGGTAATTGTCCTCAACCCAGCAATATGGGAAGGAATATGATATGTCAGTCTGTCAATTTAATAATCTGGATCTGGATCACTTTCTTGCAAGCCTAAAACTTGTCAAATTGCACTTGTAGATCACCATTGATAAATGTGTGCATTTAGTGACTTTTAAGAATGATTGTACAATTTGTACATCACTAATAACACTTCTGCAATCCCATAGGATGGCTATTTTAGGGATGTGTTTCCTTGTTATGGTAGTTTGAAGTAGTATGTGTTTGTCCTGGTCAATTAGACATTAGTATTACAACATTTGTTATGCAGTACTCTACCATTAGTCCTGAACACAAGAGTTGTCAATTTAATTGGTAGTTAACATAGTTATGGCTTTTGAAAGTTAACCTATATGATTGGTATGAGCTACATTGTGCTCAAAATTTTGAAGCAGCAAGAAATGTTTTCTACCTGCCATAAGGAGTCTTCTGGTTTAAGGTTCTCACGAGCTTGATGTTATAGCAAGTTCTTTATTCTTGTCTTGTCTCTAACTCATTGAATTTGCTTTCCATACTTTCAAGCTCAACATATCAGTAAATATTTTCATATTTTTTTCTGGTTCATTAAGTGTTTTCTTTTCAGCTTGGCTGATCTATTAAACTAAGTTAAATGCTTGTTCTGATGTGTTGAAGTTGAATCTAGTAGAAGGTACCCATTTGCATCTGATTTAGAAATCTAACATGGAAATTCTTGTTTCTAATTAAATCTTTTCTTAAATACATGCTGTTGCTTTCCTGCACTTATTGAGGCAATCTACATTTTTGCTTTCAAGATAAAAGCTGATTTATAGAATTGAAAGGAGTTGTCATTAAGATTCTTGTTGTACTGCAAATAACTTGGGGGCAAGGTCTATATTGTCATACATTAAAAGGCTTTAAAGTGCTATTGTACATGTGAATTTGGTGTTACGACACTGTGTGATCAGCTGAAACTTTAGAGGGAAAAAAAATTATTACTAAAGGACTTTTTATATTAAATTTATCTACTAAGGTTTTCAATGGCAGTGTAATGATAGACTTTTCAAATGCCTTTTTGTTTACTCATATGAAGCTGGCTACCAAAAGTTGCATGGCTTAGTAGGTGGTTGCCTCTTGTTCTTTTAGTTCATTACTCATTACTAATCTATTTAATTTTTTCTTCTCCAAATAAAATGTACAAAATAAGTTTACAATACCTAAATACTCTTTACCATACTAGAGTTGTGCAGATTCTATATTGAAACCAAAGATTTAATTTCATTTATTATACACATTAAGAAGAAAATCTTCAAAAGAAGCGAAGATCTATTAATCAATATTACTTGTTCTACTGAGAAGTTCACTTAATTATTCAAATAAATTTAATGGATGCATTAAGAAAAAAAAAAGGATTTTTTTTATATGCAAGTATCTTTGCTAGCAATGTATATGTCATGTCATTAAATCTGGATGTGAGACATCCAATTTGGCTGCTTGTATGGATCATGTTTGACTATTTGTGATATTTGTCATGCAGCATTTGGAATGTTAACCAAGATGCATACCTTTTTAATGACTAACGGATCCAAAATAAATTAAGATATTGTATGGATTGCATTATTCTTGGGTTGAACTTCATGATAGAAAACTCGTTTAAATATAACTGTTTTCAATTTTCAGGGATGGGAACCAAAGTTCAGAGTTTGCCAGGATATTACTCAATGAGAGATCTTAATGAGGAATCCAGCAGTTGTGGCTGGCCCCTATATTATGGAGATAAAACACTGGCAAATGGGCAATATTATCATAATTATCTGTTGAGTGCTGCTGCAGATGTATGTTCAGCACATGATAAAGATGTTGTGAAGCAGGCGATGCTTGAGCATGAGGCCATATTTAAGAATCAGGTATGAAGGTTCTAGTTCTTTTCACACCCTTTGGCCTCTAAGCTTAAATAATATCAATGAGGAAGGTTTGGGGTGTTGAAGGATTAAGTCTTATTAGTCCATTAGAAAATAGAAGTGAGAGGCTTTTTGGATAGTGAATTTTATTCTGTGCTTCTCTCTCCAGAGCTTTTCCTTTCAGCTTAATTTCTTTATGAACCCTATCATTAGTGAACCTCTTGATATATTTAAATTATGTATTATCAATCAGGTATTTGAACTACACCGCTTATACAGAATACAGAGGGATTTGATGGATGAAGTTAAAATGAAAGATTTACACAGAAACCAGATATCTGTTGAGACATCATTTTCCACAGGTCCCTTGGCATCTCAAATAACATCTGAAGATGGTAAAAAATGGCACATTCCTGGATTTCCAATTATAGGAAGTTCTACATGTGCTAGACCATCTATTTCAGGTGTTGAGGGCAATCATTCTCCTTTGGGTTCTAATAAAGGAATCAGTAAGCAAGCTGGTCTGTTCCCATCCCCAAATGGGAGTAGCTCGAAAGATGTTGAGATACTGGGGTTCAGACCCTCAAAGGTGAGGAGAAAAATGATTGACCTTCACCTCCCTGCTGATGAGTACATTGATACTGAGGAAAATGAAAAGCCTGGTGATGAAAAGATAAGTGGCACAACAAAATTTCTTTCTGATAGAAATTGTAAACCCGAAAAGGGAGGTGATGTGAAGCTTTTTTGTGGCAATGGCGGGAAGAATGGCAGCCAGGAAGACATTTCAAGACCTGAGCAGTCTTTAAGAAGCGGAAATGGTTTGGCAGACTTGAATGAACCTGTTCACGTGGAAGAAACAAATGATGTTGCGTATGTTCCTCCTCCGAACCACAATCCCTATCAAGGGGCTACTGAATGCTTTGATGCCAAACAGAAGTCAAGGTTCTTTGGTTTGTCCAAGGAATATTTACTGAACTCGCATCATGGAACTGATAGTTGGGCTCGAAATAATGGATATATGGAGAATGACAGGAGTGGAAAAATGTGTATTTCTTCAATAGAGTCAGGTTAGATTTTTTATTGATCTGCTTGCTTCAAATTTTCATTTTGAACCTGCCTCTCCTATCTGATACATTTAAAAGACTAATGTTAGCTAAATTAGCATGTGTTATGGTAATTTTGTTAAAATAAGCTGATAAACTATATTTTTTTAATATCAGTGAATTGGACTTTTGCTCCAAGTAGAATTTTGCAAATTATTTAGAAAGACATTGTATTTGTATATCTATTTCTTTTGGACCAAATCTTCCTTTTCGTTTATGTGGTAGTGAACAAGTACTCAGAATATTGATGTGTCTGATAAATTGTGCCATAAATTTTAATGATGGCAGGGCAAGCTAAAAGCAATCTGAAACCCATTCCTCAAGTCCTCAAACAAGAGCAATCACTTTTATCTTCCCAAACAATGCAAGATGCACTCAGTAAAGCTCATGAGCCTACATCTGATTATCTAACTAATCGAAACAAGGTTGATTTGTCGAGGGAAATGACAGCTAGTGGTTTAGATATCAATGGAAGAAATCATGAGTACTCTGCTAATAAACATCCAGAATCTGTTGTATCATCACATAGGCATGGCCTCTTTGCAATTGCTCCTTCCTCAGATTTAGCTATGTCTTGGTCTCACTCATCTTGGGAAATGACAAGTAGTAGCCTAAACCAGAAGTTGATATCTATACAGACACCTCCATCTCCATGTCTAAATGCATCTGGTGCCTTGAGTAGGAGTTCCCAGTCACATCAAAGTAATGGGATTTTGGGAGATAGTTGGCCTCTAAATATCAATTCTAAGCTTAATCCCGGTTTTCAATGTGAGGCATCTGGGAAAAATGGATTTTACCCCAGAACTTCATCTGGGTCCAAGGAGCTGTCAGTGAACATCTCTGCAATTAGCTATCTCAACCATGATAATGATTGCAAGAAATTTCCTGAACACTTCAGCAATGGTTCATCAAACTTCTACCAGAGTTCAAATTTGAATTTAAATTGCAATGACACAAAGTCCACAAAAAATATTAACTTGAATGAGATACTTTCCAATGGTTCACCCAACAACTTAGTTTCCCAGTCAGGTCTTGGAATCATGGATGGAGAACCGAAGCACGAGGAGCAGCTTGCAGTATTGCCCTGGTTTAGAGCCAAGACAACATGTAAGAATGAGGCACAAAATGCTGGTAGAAGCTTAAATGACGGAGGTTTAAATGTTTTTGAAATTGCTTCTTTATCTAACAAAGATGAAACTGGAAAGGGGTCTAATGGAAAATATGTGCACAATGTAACTGCAGGTTTGTGTTCAAATGATATTGAGCCAAGGAGGACAGAAGTTAGTGAGAGCTCTAGTAAAAGGAAAATTCTTGGTGTTCCCATATTTGACATACCTTCTATGTCTGCTAAGGAGTCATCTTCATTCACCTCTCCATCTGTGTCAGTTCCTAATCCATCTGACCTAGAATTAGTGGAAAATAATCAGAAAAACCAGATACTTGATATTAACTTGCCTTGTGATGCTGCTGTTCCCGAGTTGGACGAACAAGCTGTTGCTGAAATTATTGTTTATGAGATAGGATCATCTACAATAAAAGCCAACTCAAGAAATCAGATCGATCTGAACTTGAATATGAGTGAGGATGAAGCATTTCTGACAACTATTCCAGTTACGAACTTAGAAACGAAGGCAGAAATAGATCTTGAAGCCCCTGCCCCTGAGACAGAGGAGGATGTCATTCCTGAAGAAAAGAAGTTTGAAACTCCATTAGTATCACCACTAGGCTCACAAGACACAGTTGAAAAGCTTCAGGATGAACTTATGAGGCATGCAGCAGAGGCAATTGTTGTCTTGTCATCCTCTTGCTGTCAGCAAGTGGATGATGTGATCAGCAGTCCATCAGAAACCCCAGCGATGGACCCTCTAAGTTGGTTTGTGGATATAGTTTCCTCGTGTGTGGATGATCAGCAGAGGAAGACTGATAATTCAAGGGAAAAAGATGGCGAGGATAACGAGGAATCTTCCTCAGAAGGAATGGATTACTTTGAATCAATGACATTGAAACTGACAGAGACCAAGGAAGAAGACTACATGCCCGAGCCCCTTGTTCCGGAAAACTTCAAAGTGGAGGAAACTGGAACAATGCCGTTACCTACTCGTACACGAAAGGGGCCAGCGAGGAGAGGGAGGCAGAGGAGGGACTTCCAAAGGGACATCCTTCCAGGCCTTGCATCTTTATCAAGGCATGAAGTAACAGAAGATCTCCAAACGTTTGGAGGGCTTATGAGAGCAACGGGTCATGCATGGAATTCAGGATTAAACAGAAGAAGCTCTTCTAGGAATGGGTGTGGCAGGGGTAGGCGGCGATCACAGCCGCAGGTTACCCCATCTCCCCCTCCTCCGGTTGCAACCATTGAAACAAGCACTCCACTTATACAGCAGCTTAATAACATTGAAGTGGGATTGGAGGATAGAAGCCTAACAGGTTGGGGCAAGACAACCAGAAGGCCCCGTAGACAAAGGTGCCCGGCAGGTAATCCTCCATCAATCCGGTTAATCTGATCACTGTAAGAGGCTTAAATTTATAGATGAGAATTTATAGAGGGTAAGCACAAGGCAGGTCCATTTCAATATTGATGGAACACATGATGTTCAATCTCAAGCATGGGGATTTCTCTTGTAAATTTCTTCAAACCCGAATTTGGGTATATGTTTGATTTTCAGTCAGTCTTTGCTCGATACCAACTTAAATAATGTCGCATGATTTCTTCTTGGTTGACTCTTTTAAGAACTGTTGAGAGGAGATATATACCGGTTTGTGCACTCTCACTGTCTTGGATTTTTACTAGTGATTTTTTCGTTACACTGCATATTAGGCTACATGCTAAAATGAATTAGACCTCCATCAGATAGGACGTTTAGCTTATCACTTCGGCGTAGATTTGTTACTTTGATAAGTATGGTGACATAGATTGTTCTCCTCAATCACAGTTCTTCAGTAGTGTAATAAAAATATTTCCAGCATGGATGTTCAGTTTAAATAATTTTTCTATCAAATTTCAAGCCCCCTACTATACCAGTGGATTTTTTTTGTTTTTCACCAGAAAAAAATCCATAGATGTAATTGTTATGTAGATTCACCTTTATTATATGTATTTAAATCAATAGTTAATATGTATAGAAACGTCTTTTAGGAACAAGTGCATTACTAACCTAGTTTTTGCAATTTTATATGTCAACTAGTAACTACTGCTTCCCTTCCATAATTATTGAATTTTGGCATTTTTTAATCCCAAAACAATTGATGTTTTAGAAATTCAAAGTCTATTTTTTTTCAATTATACTCTTATTTAATATTCCATTATTAGTGATGCAAGCATAAAAAATTAAGATACTAAATAAGGACATTTTAGTTTAAATATAATAATATTTTATAAATATTTCTTAATTTATGTACATTAATTTTAAACATCAATACTTATAGGAAGAAAGTAATAATTATTAATTTGAAGAAAGTAGTAACTTAGTTTGAGTTTATATCATACACCATGCATCCCCACACTGCTAGATGGTGGCTTCAGTGGCCTAGTTTGTCATCAACTTTTAAAGATACATCAATAATATATCAAAATTCAGTAAATTTAGCTATTCTTCTCCTAAGACCAATAGACAATGTTTGAGTGTATTTATTTCAAGTTTTGTTAAATCATTCTACGGAAAGTCAATTTTAGAAAAATATTCTTCAGTATTTCATTTTTATGACAAGATAATTACTTTTTTATAGTAGATCATTGTACATTTAATCTAATATGAGCTGTAAATTTTTTTAAATGACGTTGCATTGAACTACTATTTTTATGTGCGATTAAGGAGGTTAATAAAAAAAATATGCTTGCTTCCTTTTCTCGGATTTGATTTTTCTTTTTTGCGTAATACTCGAATTTTTGAATATTAAAACCAAAGTCGAAGAAAATGGTCAGAACACGTTGTTCTATTTTGAATATAAAAAAAAAGTAAATTTATATATGTTGGTATATATATAAAATTTATCTATTTTTATTTTATTTAATAAAATTATTTCTAAAATACCATTCATTTAATTAATTTGTATTTTAATATTTTTTATTTTTGATATTAAGGTTGAACGAAGTACAGTTTAAAAAAAAAGTTTATTCTTTTAAATGAGATTAATAAAATTAAATTATGCTAACTAATTTTTTAATTAGCATGAATTTTAGACGGAGAGATTATATAAGAGAATTGATTATGTTTGATAATTTTTCATTTTAAAAATTAATTATGGAAATGGATATAATTGATTTCAGAATTGATCTTGAAAATAGTAAAAAAAATTTAACTTTTTGTTGAAGAAAATTGAATTTAGGTATGAGATCCACAAATTATATCTATTTAAAATTTTAAAATAATTAATATTACTAATTAAACAAAATTAATTTTTTAATTCATTTTTAAATCATATCCAAAATAAATATTTTACCAAAACCTGAAATAAATAAACAAACTCTTGTCATTAAAAGAAGTGATTTGTTCTCTTATAAGACCTGAGTAATTTGTGCAACATTCCAAAATTTCCTCATATACACGTGTTAAAAATAAATAAATAATGTGCGTCACTAGTATGTATAATTTCGTAATAATTATGACAGGAATTAGTTATTTTATTTATTAAATTTAAAAATAAAATTAATGTAATCATTAGTGATTGTAATTTATTTAGATTAATTTTGAATCACACAAACTAAATTATTTTTTTGATGAAATGAAGAGATTTAATGGCTTAATTGATCATAAAATGATACTTTCAATTATAATTTTATATTAAAGCTAAGAATCCAAATCTTAATTATAAAATATAAGTATTCAACTATTCATGTCAGAAAATTTTAATATAAAAACTGTTATTTTAGTCTATAATATTTATATCTCATTTTATTTATTTTTTATAAAAAATAAGTATAAAATTTAAACATATAAAATGCAATTGACATGGGACTAGACGAGAGGATTATGTTTGGATTCTCCAATTGAGTACGAGTTTGCGTGAAGGAAAGTGAGGAATGGGCGCGTGGAAAGTATATTATTGAATGGGACAGAGAGAGAGAGAGAAAATCTCGGATTCTGGTGTCGTACGCAGTGGCAGGAATGAAATGCGTCGGCGTGTCGGTGCGAAGGAGAAATCCTCTTCGTCTTGAGTTGGCACTTGTGTCTCCATGCACCGCTGCTTATGCTCCATTCACTTATTCATTCTCCAGTTCAATTTTTAATAACGGTTAGTGGTCAATATTTTTATATTATTTCCTTTTTATAATATATAAAAAATTATAAAATATTTCATGTATTTTCTTATTTTACTTTATTTTCTTCTTATTTCTTTTTTTTTATCAGATTACTTAATTCATTTATTATTTTCTTTTTTATTTTTTTTCTTATCTCTCCCACTCCGATATATCCAAAATAAGATGAACTTTTACTACTTTTTTAAATTAACTAAAATGATTTCAAGTATAAAATTTAAAATAATTATTAAAATAATAATTTTATTATCTATAATGACTTATGATTAAATTATAGAATAAAAATATTCAGTTTTATAATGTCATGATAAATCATCATTAATATAATTTTAATGTGTTTATTTTAAAATCAATAAATTTATTAAATATAATATAATTTGTTATTAAATAAAAATATAAAATTATTTTATATTATTATTGTATAATTTTTTAATATAAAAATTTATATATTTTAAATATATATTAAAGAAATGTTAGTAACATTATATTTAATACTCTATTTTAATATTTTTTATTAACTAAAATTTATTAAAAATAATAAATTTTAGTAAATTATATTTCTAAATAAAAAATACAAGGAAATCACCAAAATTTATAAATTTTAACTAATAAAAAATTATTTAAAAGATTAGAGAACTTTGACAACACTCCTATCTATCTTAATTAAATTATTATTATTATGATAAAAAAAAATCATCCAATCATATTCGATCCGATGTTCTTTCCTTTTCGCTTTTGCTTTCTGTCTTGTCGACGCACGGCTGAGTGCCTTCCGAATCTTGTATCAATGCTACTTCCAACTTGTCGTTTTCACATGGTCCATTATTATCATCATCTCACTTGTATTATTTTAACAAAAAATTGAGGATATATTATCATTTAACAAGAACTGATAATTTTTAACATCTACAAACAGTTTGGTTGTTGGAAGTAAATGAATAAAAATGATGAGAAAAAACAAAGCAAATTTACATTTATTTAATTAAAAAAGATAAAAGAATATATTTTTTTAAAATCTAAAAAATATCAAAAGAATTTAAATATTAGTAGTTAGTATAAGTTATTTTCATACCATATAAAAAATATTTTCTTAGAAAATAAATGCTAATTAGTCAAAATGTAATGTAATTTATTTATTTTTCATGTGGCATGAAAAGTAAAAGAACCAACATAAAAAGAATAATCACGTAGCTTCATAATTATAAGTAAGAAGTACGGAAATTTTATCTAAAAAAGAGAGTTGATGGTTAACAGGTCACGTCTATTATCTCATTTAGATACTACATTAACGATTGAACTTGGACAAGAGATTTAACCATCCATTTAGCCTAACTACTTCGTAGTTAAACTCAATCACTAATTTCATAGAGAGAAATTTTTTTATATCATTTAACCATCGATTTAGTAATTAATATTTGCAATTATGTTAGTGAACGAAACAAAATGATAGTTAAATAAAATAAAAAACATTAGAACTAATTTAGTGATCAATTATTATTAACAAAAATGTCTTTTAAAAAAATCAACGATCGATTTAGAGATTGATTTTAATTTTTTAAAAAATTATTAACTAAACAACAATTGATATCACGATATTTTTTTTTTAAAATAATTTAAAATAAAGTCAACCATTGATTTAGTGATAGATTTCTTTTTAAAAAAGAAATAAAAAAAGTCATTGATTTAACGATCAAATTTTTTAATTTAAAAAATATAAAATAAAAATTAACCACTCATTTAACAATCGAATTTGAATTTTTTTAAAAATAAAAACAAAAATAACTACTGGTTTAGCGATTAAAAATTTTTATTTGTTAAAAAAAGAAAAAAAAAACATTTAGCCACCGATGTAGCGACCTATCTTGTTTTTTTTAATTGAAAATAATAATCAGCCACCAATTTAACCATTGATTTTTTATATAAATTGTTTTTAAAAAAATAGCCACCGATTTAGTGAATTAATTTATTTTAAAAAATAAAAATAAAAATTAGCCACCAACTTTGCGACTGATTTTTGTTTTTCTATAAAAATATAAAAAAAATAACCATCGATTTAGCAACTGAATTTAAAAAAAAAACTTTATATTTAGTACATTTTGAAAAATAATTAATATAACCATTTAGTGTATTTTAAAAAACATTTTTAAAATTAAAATTATGAAATATTATTTTTGAATATGTCAAGTAAAACTAAAAAACATTAGTAAATTTTAAATTTCAAATAATTATATAAAGTGAAAAGTTACATTCAAAATATTAAACATTTTGGTTATGTAAGGTATAAAATCTTAAAGAAAAATCTAAAATTTTCATTATGTTTTTTAATCTTAAGAAACTGTAACAAATTATGACATTTACAATAGCATCTCATGCATAAGATTCAATTAGTTTTGAAAACTCTTATTTAATATGCTTATGAAAACATGTATATAATTTTCACAATTGAACCTCCTTAAAGATGTAATGTAATGTATGCAAGTACTTTCAAATTACTGGAATGACATTGCATAGAATTCAAAGCATACAAATTAGATTATCAAATGTAATAGTTTGTGTCTTATGACAATTATAATCCAATTAGAAGTACATATAATTTCAAAATACATAATCACTACAACAAAAGAGGGGGGATGGATGCACAACTTATACACACCTCTAAACTGGTTGTACTTTAACTATACTACACAAATGGAGGAGCGATATAAAGTTTGGCCTAGTGAAACATCATTGAGATTCTTCCTACGACGATGCGATCTAGGTCTTAGGTGAGAAGGATAATGGCGGTTTACACTAAATAGTTGGTCTCAGGTCAATAAATCAGGCAACTCCACATCTCTTGGATGGGAAGGAAGAAGTCCAAGGGGCATAAAAGGTGACAGAAAACAAGGTAATAATGCACGACACGAAGTCAATGGTGATGTCACCTAATGCTTTATAGCTTATAATCAATCAACCAGGCCCCTCTTGGGCCCATGATAGTCTCCATGAAATGTAGTCGAAACGGTTCCAGATGGATTCGATTAAAGAGAATGCACAAACAATTCCAACCCCATGGTAATCTCGACATCTACTCTCATTGAACACATTATTCAAGGTCATCACAATCACATATACGAGATAGAAATGTAAGGATAAGCTCACAAAATAAAATATATACAATTATATTGTAATGCAAACACCCAATTTTTGAATAAATATAAACATCCAATGTAATTCATCTAAGTCCAAATTTTCATTTAGCAAACAAGACTATTCCTACTCCATGAAGACTCTAACTTTTGAGTGATTAGCTAGACACTTTTCCTTAACATAGTATTTATGACTACCAAGTCATCAGAACATAACATGTACCAAAGAACCATTAGGGGAAACACCAAAATCTGATCTACAGATAAGTTGAGTAGCTTGTTGAGATAGGCATACGTGGATAGTGGCTCACCATGCACAAGGTTTGCAATGACCTTGAACCTCTGTGGAATCGCCTGTCTCCCTATCCCCAAGGTCTTAATGCGATATATTTCTTATCCAACACTAGGCTTGGAGGCCTAGTCTAGACAGTCAACCAAGTTTACATGCTTACTCACAAAGTAGTGTGAAAATACTGACCTGCATACTCAATATGCCACATGGACACACACACACACACACACACACACACACACACACACACACACACACACACACACACACACACACACACACACACACACACACACACACACACACACACACACACACACACACACACACACACACACACACACACACATATATATATATATATATATCATCTCAATTCAAATGTCACTTTGTAATTTTGGCTCAACCACGTAGGGAAATTCATTAAGTTTTATGGAGCATGGGTCTTTAAATGTCACTCTTGAAGTTTTGAAAACAATTTACATTTTATCCTTCTTGGGGTAACTTAGAAGAAAATCAACATCTAGGTTTAAGGAAAGAAATATCCCAAATTCCTAAGTTCTGTCATTTTTGCCCAGTGACCCAGTAGTTCGCCCGATAAGACTCCTTACCACTCTCCTTATTCGCTCAGTGAGTATATCTCTCTTGTCTAGTGAATCTTCTTGTAGAAGATCTTGACTTCATTAGGTTGACCTACTCACTCAATGACCATCTTTTCTCCTTTAATGAGTCACACATTTTTCTCGCCTAGCAAAGAACTTGCTTCGTCCAACAAGATGGACTTCAGAGAGTCTTGATCCATAATTTGCCTAGAGAATCTTAGGTTCCTTTAGCGAATCTTAGGTTCGCCTAGCGAATTAAGGCATAGAGAGCTTTCACTCTCAAATTTTGTTTTAGTCGTTCAACGAGATCATGGATTCACTCAACGAATTGACGTGGGAAATCTAAAAATTTTCAAAGATTTCAGTTTTCACTCAATAAGTGGATGACTTTCTCATTAGAGAGACATGGTTCTCGCTTAACGAAAACATGAGTTTTTTTGGGTTTTATTTTATGAATCATATGAACACTTGCTCAACAAACACAAAGATTTGCTTAGCGAAAGCAACAATTTTCCAAATTTTCAAGTGTGATCTTCGAGGTGTTCAACAAGAACAAGCCTTGCTCAACGAGCACTCATGTGTTTTCCTATAAAACAAGCCTCGCTAAGCGAGTGAAACCACTAACTCAGCAAAAACACAAATCAGTTTCAAAACCCAACATGATTTTGCATCAAAATCACTTAGTATAAATTGAAATCTTTTAAAAACAACCTACATCATCATTACATAAGATCACAAACATAATTCAGTCACCAAAAAATAGTATTTCCACAACAAATCACAAATTCAAAGATTTTCATCCATATATCAATGTTTTCAAGAAATCTTCAACAAATAAAACAAATCAATATAACATGTTATGACTCGTTTAAACATATCCTAGACTAACATATGACATATTTTTCAACCATGAAAATATAGAGAGGTAAACTTCTTTACTTGAAATGAAGCTAAGAATGAGAAACTTTAGTGAAGAAGCTAAGTTTTCAATAATGGAGAGTAGTGATTTTTGGGTGAAAATTTTTTCAGAGTTTTTAGGAGTAAGAAGAGCCTTTGAAGCTCAACTAAAGGTATCTTAAAGAGGTCTTACTATATAGCTCATGATCTATGGGACAAAAAGCTTTGAACACCCATTGGTTGAAGGTATAAATGGAAAAATGCATTTTATCAAATAAGACAAGAAAATGGACTGAGTATATTTTACCTCAAATGGTAAGTTTGGCCATTGAGTTTTATACCAAAAGTGGTAAGGTAATTAATTATAAATGGTATAATCACTTTTTATTAAAAATGGAAAGTTAACTAGTCATTTACCTCAAAGTACATGTAAATTGTCTTGAGAAACGTGTAAGTGACACTATGTTACTTATCAATGGAATTACATTTATTTATAATTATTATTCTCTTAATTATGATTAACTATCACGTAAATGTATATATGATTAGCTAATTTAGTGGGTTGACAGTTTAGCTAATTTAGTAGGTTGAAAATCAACTTGATATCTTGTCATTATTATTCTCTTAATTATGATTAGCGGTCACATAAATGTGTATATGGTAATTTAGCTAATTTAGTGGGTTGACAATTTAGCTAATTTAGTGGGTTAAAAATTATCTTGATATCATTTAAGTAAATGGTATTTATATGAGAACTCTCCAACAAGAGGACACACAATTTTGAGCCCAATTCTAAGTTTGACATGGTATCAATCTAGGTTATGATCCAGAACCTCGTCTATTTTTTTTTCTTGTTTTCTTTCAAACTCATCCAAGTTTCACAATCTTATTTCACTTCCCAAACCTAGATTACTCTCTTGTT
This sequence comes from Mucuna pruriens, assembly GCA_025330945.1. Classification (NCBI taxonomy): domain Eukaryota; kingdom Viridiplantae; phylum Streptophyta; class Magnoliopsida; order Fabales; family Fabaceae; genus Mucuna; species Mucuna pruriens. The sequence continues at coordinate 669,934 of JAENHJ010000227.1, forward strand.
TTCTTCGATTTTTTTCCTAGCCTTATGTTTGTTGAAAAGTATGATACCTTATTTATTCGCCTTAATGGTAAACACTACTCAACTTGGGCATTCCAATTCTAGATATTTGCCAAAAGAAAAAATTTATGGGGTCATATTGATGGAAACACTCCTACCCCTAATAGAGACCAAGACAATGTTGCCCATGCCAAATGGAAAGTCAGATGCTCAAACCTCAAATTTAGGTTTCATAAGAAATATCCATGTCACATGAGTACAGTCATCAATGAATGATACAAATCACTTAGCCCTCGATATAGAGTTACTAGTTGGCCCCCACACATCAGAATGAATGAGGTCAAAAGGTTCAAGACTTTTATTATTACTAGAAGAAAATGTTGCACGATGGTGCTTTGAAAACTAGCAAATATCACACTTAAAGGACTAGATAGGCTCTTTTATAAATAAATGTGATAACATTGTCTTAAGTAACCCAAATGGTGGATGTCCAAGACGTTTATGATAAAGCCAAATTTGAGAAGCTACCCAAGTTTTTGATATTGTCTGTTGACTAGAAGGCAATTCTTTCTTATTGGTGTTGTTACCTATCTTTGTATGTTGTAAGTAATATAACTCACCCTGCTTTTTAGCAACTCCAATCGTCCTCCTCGTTGTAAGTTCCTGAATAACACAATGAGAATGAAAAGATGTCACTATACAATTCCAGCCTTGTATAAGTCTATTAATGGAGATAAGGTTGTTAGCTAGTTTTGGAACATGAAGAACATTGTGTAGAGATAAAGAGGAGTGAAGTTGGACGTTGCCAAATCCAACAATAGGAACATGATCTCCATTAGCAATAGTAATGACTTGTCTTTTGGGTACTTTAGGTATAATGTGAAATGTGAGGGAAACAAAGTCATATGATCTATTGCCCTGGAATCAAGGATCCAAATGCTTTGTGGAACTGAACCAGAAATATTGAAGAAACTCTTACCATTCATAGTCAAACCACATGAACCAATAGGCTTACTTGTTAAGTTTAGGAGGGATCGAAGGCGGTCCATCTCCTCCTTACTAAAGGCTTGAATATCCTGGTCAAGTTGCGAGGTAGAAGGATGTTCAACTCCATTCTCCTTATTGGAGGTTGTTTGATTCACCCACATTTGAGTTGAGCCTTTATTTCCACCCATTCATTCAAGAACTTTCTCCTTTCCATAACACTTGTAGCAGGTATCCTTAGTATGTCCTAATCGTTTGTAATACGTATAGTATTCTCCATGACTACTCTTTGTGAATGGTTTTTCTTTGAAGGTTGATCTTTTTGTGACACCTTTTCCTATCACCATTGCAGATCCTGTGTTGGAGTTTCCTTTATCAAACATGATTGATCGTTGGGTTTCTTCACTTCGCAAAATAAAAAATATCTCAAACAAAGAGGGAAGTTTCTCCTTACCTAGAATCTGAACCCGAATAGGATCATATTCAAAATTCAAGCCATGAAGAAACTTAAAGATTCTCCCCCTTTCAACGAGCCTATTATATGCAACAAAATCAGCTTTGCACATCTTCAATCCTTGGTACTGGTCCAACTCGATCCATAACCCATTTAGAGTCTCATAGTACTCTATTACAGAGAGGGTTCCTTGTCTAGAGTTGAAGATTTTTCTTTCAATATCATAGCAAGCAGCAGAGTCCCCTTTCATTGAATATGTCTCAATGAGATTCTCCCATATCTCACGTGCGAAGGAATAAAACATATAATTTCGGCTTATTTTCGGAGTCATAGAGTTTCATAGCCATGTCATAATGAGAGAATCCTCATCGTCCCATGCTTCAAACTTTGGGTCATCTCTAGGTGGATTGTTTCCTTCAATATGACTTAACTTCTTGCGTCCTTTAAGAGTAGTATGAATATATTGTACCCATTGTAGATAATTGTGGTCATCAAGGCAATAAGAACTCACCAAATTTGGAAGTTCATTAGGTCCCAAGGTAATGACTTTATCTTCTGTCATTATCACCGATAGTTGGGAACAACAAAGAGGATTTTGACTAGTCTCGCACCAGTGTGTGAATCTTGTCAGAGGGTAGCAATTCAATGAAGTGAGGTAGCGGAAATAGAGCTCCCAAGATCTTGAGCTCTAATACCAAATTGGAAGTAAAAGAAATTGTGTATTGATTGAATTAAATTATACAATTTCTGATCTTCTTTTTTATAGGGTAAATGTCAACTACCTAAAGATAAACTAATAACAAATTAAAAGATAATTAAATAATATGAGATATTCACGATCTCCTAATGAGATATTTAAATATTTGTAACCACTTAATCTAATAAGATATTTAGATATATGTAACCTCTTAATAGGTTACCTATCATATCTTATCAGATATTTACAATATCTTCAACAAGTCTATATAAAACGGACTCTATTGTGTAGTTGATACACACAATTTCAACATCTCTTGCATCTATTTTTTTAACAGGTAGTCTCATCTATGTAACTATCACTCACCTAGATATTTCTTTTGTTGTACACACTGTTAGCAAGTTCATGTAATCTCCACAACATTTTCATTTTTCAGCAATACAACAAATCAATAGATATCTTCTTGGCACCTCAAAGCATGGTTTATTTTTTCCTACTGATTCATCTCTAAATCTTCAAGCATATAGTGATGCTGATTGGGCTGGTTGTCCAGACACAAGGAAATATAATACTGGATGGTGTATGTTCCTAGGGAATACTTTTATTTCATGGAAATGTAAGAAACAAGATTCAATCTCAAAGTCATCCATTGAAGCAAAATATCGCGCAATGTATGCTGCTTGCTCTGAAATAATATAGATGTGTGGTCTTCTTTAGAGCTAGGATTCCCTCAAGCACAACCAATTCCGCTGCATGCTAACAACACTAATGCTATATAGATTGCAGCAAATCCAATTTGCCATGAATGAACGAAACACATAGAAGTTGATTATGACTCGATCCAAGAAGTATATGATCGTAGAGTCATCAATCTACCAAATGTCTCAACATCTATTCAAACAACCGATATTTTCACTAAAAGTTTGATACATTAGCGGCACATTTTCTACTTAACAAATTAATGCTTGTCAATTTACCAACATCAACTAGAGGGGGGATGCCAATGGAATTACATTTATTTGTAATTATTATTCTCTTAATTAGGATTGATTGTCACATAAATATATATATATATATATGACAATTTAGCTAATTTAGTAAAGCTGAAAATTAGCTTGATATCTTGTAATTAAATAGTATTTATATGAGAACTCTCCAACAAGAGAACACACAATTTTGAGCCTAATTCTCTCTAAGTTTGACATTATTAACTCTTAGTATCTCTAAACTAGGAAATTCATTCCATCAAGAAAGGTTGTTATCTCGAAAAATGAGTATCAAACTATCCTAACCTCATTTGAGACTTTTCTAGAAAGACATGCGACTACAATCTTCATACAAATTTCATACTAAAAGTAAGTTCAGTTTGATCTTATGCTTATTTCAATCACTTAACTAATAACATAAAACACAATGTTATGAAAATATTGTAGCCTAGACTTGTTCCAAAGAACATAAAGGTTAGATCCACGTGCACCCACATAATGAGTCTACAATGATTGCAAGTAATCCAACCTCTAAGAAAATAACTTGAAAAAAGTCCTAACTCACTTGGTTATAATTTTTTCCAAATCAACCTTTATGTAAAAAAGGTCGTGTCTTGCCTTGAACTTCTAAATATAATGCAACATCACTTGGGCCAAAATGACATTACCCATGATACCTCTACTGAGAATAAAACTTCCCTATAGGGGACCAATCAAATCGTCCAGGTAGGGTTGAGAATAAAACTTCCCTATAGGGGACCAATCAAATCGTCCAAGTAGGGTTGGATCCCGACAACAAAGACTTGTATTTTTATAAGCCATATGGCATGGATTAATGTTACAAAACTCCTTCAAACAAACAGGTTAATACACCTTAGGTGTGAGAATAATGAGAATTTCCAAAAGGTCGATATCAACAAACTCATCTCGAAATGCCTCACTCACCATCTTCTAGAGATCATCACTAATAATAAGCAACTAATATTGCTTGAAGAAGAAAGACATGAAGTCATACAAACCTTATGCTTTTAAAGGATATCATGCTCATTATCGTTTTCCTATCATCCTTCTTAGTGATAAAGGCAGAGTCTGCCATTTGTCTTCACCTAATTGAGGAAAAATGTCAATTAGTATATTAATAATTTAATTTATTAAATAATTTTTTATTCTAAAAGTGGCAAAAAGGAGAGACATCCCAATATTATTGGACAGGGTGTCAAATGTATTATGACTATTTGCCGAGATCCACCTAGAAGATGATTGCACATGCTCAAATTTACAAGCAAGTATACTTGGTTACATATATTTAACTAGACTTTAAACATTAAGATATCTTTCAAATCATCAAGCAAGAAAAGTGACACTAGTTTATGTTAAATATATATTAGAGGAGTGTTAACAACACTTTTTTTAATATAATTAGGAAACTATAAAATTAGGAGAGTGACTCCTTAAATGAGAAGTGAAATCCACCAAACTTTATAATTTCTAGTAAATTTTAATTAATAATAAAAAAATATATTAAAAAAATATATCGCTATCATTTTTCTAAATATTATCCTCTATGCATTTTTTTTAATTGAGAATTTATTTGTATTGTAGTTAGAACTTATTTATTTCAAATACCTCTGTTACCTACCTTTGAATCTAATCCTAGCTTTAGGTAACTCCTTCTCTTTGTCCACGCCACATCATTTACTTTACATTACATATTGTATCTTACCTTTAATTGTTGGCAAACAACATTATTTTAGTTTGCTTTGACCTACATTATCATCATGACATGTAAATTAGATTCAATAATAGTAGACATTTTCTTTTAAACTATTTTAAAAAAATGCTGTACTTGTTATTTTACATATTTTGTTAAATAAAACAAAGAGAAATTATAAGAGCTAAAAACCAAAATTAAATTTACTAAATGAGAAAAGGTGATCTCATTAAGCTAATTATGTGATTTCTATACGAATAATAAAGTACTTAATTTGTAATTAGAGCATTCTTAATCCACCACTTCCTTCTTTTACTTTTTATTAAGTGAATTTTATTATTATACCTCACTTATTTTTATTTTTTATAACTTAAGCAATTTTTTTCTAACCCAGCAATTTAATATTTTTTTTTTAGTAAATGAGCCCTACCTACAAGTTAGTTCACATCCTTACATTTCATTAACATTAATTTCTATTAGGTTATAATTATCTGAACATTATCTCTATTTGGTAAGAGAGCATTGCCTTGGAAAAGAATTATGAAATGTGACAATTGATCAAGATAAATGGAAGTGCAACAAATTTAACTTGGATACCATACGTTATTATTCTTTTTTTTCGTATCAAATATTTTCTTACCATCTAATATTTTTCTTATACGAATTATGAAACATTAAAATTATAAGAAATGTTGTCTTCAGCCCATAACATAGTTTAAGAACCAATGTTTAAATAAACACCAGATGCTTGATCAGTTTGTTTCTCAAATTGTGTTTAATAAGAAAAATGAACTGAAACACTTAGTTGAAAATGACCTAACTTTTTAACTAATCCCATTTATCACAATTAAATATCTAAGCCAGTGGATGTGCGTCTCTCTCTAGCTTGAGATAAACTATACAATGACTTTCTCTCCATAATATATTTTTTGTATAATATAATTTCTCATATACTCCACGGCATATATTAATACTTTAATATATTTTTTTAATATTTTATTATTAATTAAAATTTATTAAAAATTATGAAAATTTATGGATCTCATTACTCATTTAATGAATTTATCTCGTAATTTTATAATTTTTAATCAATTTGACCAATAATAGATTATATACTAGAAGGAGTGTATTAGAGAGTTTATGATTAAAATTTCTCAGGTTGGTTTAAATAATTTTTTTTATAAGCACTTATAAAAAATAAAAAAATAAAATTAATTTTTTTAAAAATTAAAATTAATTTATGTATAAATTATTTTATTTTTAATGTATATATAAATTAATTTTAGTTTATAAATAAATTATTTTTTTTATTTTTTCTCCTATAAATATTTAGGAAGAATATTTTCAAATAGGCCCTAAATGATCACATAAGAACTCCTAGCAGTACTAGTATTATTAATTTTTTATTTTTGTCCAAATTTCATTTTGCATGCTTCATAGTTCATATATTCTATTGTTTTTGGGTGCATGCTTCATGCTGAAATGTGGAAGTGGATTGTTAGCAAATATTGTCCGACAGGCCCAGAAAAACATGGGCCTAAATAAGCCGGCGTCGTTTTGCTCTGAAGCGCTAACAAGCCCCAACCTTGGTCTTAGGCCTCAATTCGCTCGCCATAACATGTTTGCGGTACCTAGACTTGTCCGTGTCACCGTCACCTCAAAGCATCGTATTCAAAGTAAGTCCCTCAACTACCTCCGCCACCATGAACCACCATCGGCGCCGCCACTCCCCGCTACGTTCTACCTCTCCCGCCTCTGCACGAGCCTCGACACTCTCAAAAAGCTCCACGCATCCCTCGTGGTCGAGGGCCTCACCGGCGAGCTCCTTTTGGACACGAAGCTCCTCAGCCTCTACGCTTCGTTCGGCCTCCTGCGCCACGCGCGCCTTCTCTTCGACCTCCTTCCCTCCCGCGATCTCTACTCCTTCAAAGTCATGATCCGCTCCTACTTCCTCCGCGACGCTCACTCCGACGTCGTTTCGCTCTACCGCCTCATGCGCCTCTCCCTCCACCCTCCCTCCCCCGACCACGTCCTCTTCTCCGTCGTCCTCAAATCCTGCGCCGACTCGCGCGACCTCCTCCACGCAACTCTCGTCCACTGCCACGTCATCAAGTCCCTTCCACCGGACAGCTTCCTCCTCACGTGCCTCGTCGATGCGTATGCCAAGTGCGGGCGCGTCACTCACGCGCGACGCGCCTTCGACGAGGTACCCGACCGCGACGTCGTTTCGTGGACCTCCATGATCGCCGCGTATGTGCAAAACGAGTGCGCGCGCGAGGGCTTAACCTTGTTCAACAAAATGCGAGAAGGATTCGTTGACGGGAATCATTTCACCGTTGGGAGTTTGGTAACCGCGTGCACCAAGTTGGGGTGGTTGCATCAGGGCAAGTGGCTTCACGGCTTTGTTATAAAGAACGGAATTTCTGTTAATTCTTTCTTGACGACGTCGCTTTTGAATATGTACGTTAAATGTGGGAGCATTAAGGACGCACGTGCGGTGTTTGATGAGTGTTCTGATCATGATGATCTTGTTTCATGGACGGCGATGATTGTAGGGTATAGTCAGAGAGGTTATCCTCGCTATGCGTTGGAATTGTTCACTAACGAGAACTGGGCCGGGCTTTCGCCCAATTCGGTTACCCTCGCCAGTTTGTTATCCGCGTGTGCGCAGTTAGGTAATGCCGTTACGGGCAAGTTACTTCACGGTTTGGTAGTTAAGTGTGGTTTGGACGATGCTCCTGTGATGAATGCTCTTGTCGATATGTATGCCAAATGCGGCGTCGTATCTGACGCCCGTTACGTGTTTGAAACAATGGTTGAGAAGGATGTTGTGTCTTGGAACTCGATTATTTCTGGTTGTGTGCAAAGTGGTGCTGCGGATGAGGCTCTTGAGCTGTTTCGGAGGATGAGATTGGAGTCCTTTTCGCCGGATGCAGTTACCGTGGTTGGCGTTCTCTCTGCGTGTGCTTCCCTTGGAGCTCTTCACCTTGGTTGTTCTGTTCATGCTTTGTCGTTGAAAAATGGTCTGGTGTTGTCCAGCATCTATGTTGGCACTGCACTGCTGAATTTTTACGCGAAATGTGGGGACGCGGAGGCGGCGAGGATGGTGTTTGATTCAATGGGGGAGAAGAATGCTGTGACGTGGAGTGCAATGATTAATGGCTATGGGATGCAGGGCAATGGAAATGGATCTCTCGCCCTGTTTAGGGATATGTTGGAGGAGCTTGAGCCTAATGAAGTGGTGTTCACGACTATATTGGCAGCTTGCAGCCATTCGGGGATGGTTGGAGAAGGGTCCAGGTTGTTTAATTTGATGTGTGGGGAGTTGAATTTTGTTCCTTCCATGAAGCACTATGCGTGTATGGTTGATCTGTTGGCACGTGCTGGCAACCTCGAAGAGGCGATGGATTTTATTGACAGAATGCCTGTTCAACCTAGTGTTAGTGTGTTTGGAGCTTTTCTTCATGGGTGTGGGCTTCACTCTAGGTTTGAGTTGGGAGAAGTGGCGATTAGGAGAATGTTGGAGTTGCACCCGGATGAAGCATGTTATTATGTGCTTGTGTCAAACCTGTATGCTTCAGATGGGAGGTGGGGCATGGTTAAGCAGGTGAGACAGATGATAAAGCAAAGGGGGTTAAGCAAGGTCCCTGGTTGTAGTTTAGTGGAGATGGATCTCAACAATGATACTAATGCTAAAGTGGCAGTTCTGTCTTAATCATTAATATACATCTTTTGTGCATGATTGTCTGTGGTGGTAATGTAAAGCGAAACTACTTGCTCAAACAAGTGGTTCCACATGTAACATTTCATGAGCTCTCCTATGTAAACCAATCTTGAAAGACTGGAGATAACCATTGGGGTATAAGATTCAAGGAGTTTGGCAGAAGGGAACGGATCTGATTTGGAGAATCAGTAAATATTTTCACCTTTTTCTCTGGTGAATTAGAGTGTTTTTGACTTGGCCAGTCTATGAAGTAAGTTAAATATTGAATAGAAATGCCATTCCTGAAGAAAAGCAGCTTGAAACTCCTCTAGTATCATAGCCATTAGCCCCACAAGACAAGACACATTTGAACAGCTGCAGGATGAAATTGTGAGGTATGCAGCAGAGGCAAAGTCTTGTCTTTTCCTTGCTGCTGCAACCAAGTGGATGATGTAATCAGCATTATGCTCTTGACTAGTAAGGTGGATTGTGGATGATCTGCAGAGAAAGTTTGATAATTCAAGAGAAAAAGATGGTGAGGATAATGAGGAGTCTTCCTCAGAAGGGAATGGACTATTTTTACTCAATGACATAGCCCGATTCACATGCTCGACAACTATTGAGATACATTCTAGTTTGTGCCCTCTCACTGTCTTGGAATTTTACTCGCCAATTTTTCGTCACCCTTAGTTTTAGGTTGCATGCTTGAATGAATTGGACCTCCATCAAATTGGACTTTTAGCTCATGACATGGTGGTAGATTTTTTCCTGAATCACAGCTCTTCACTAATGTTAATATTGATGTCAAAATTATTTCGACTCAGTGTTGAAATATAGCCTTTGTTGATGTCTAACTTATTTTGATAAAGTGTTGAAATATACATTTCATTTTGACAGGAATAAGCTCAAAATGAAGATTTGAAGATGAGATCATAAGAATCTTGAGTACAGAATTCTTCAACGGTAGAGAATGAAGATAAAAATTTATCAACAGCAATGACGGGGTGGAAGTTATTAGGAGTAGTTATTAAAAATTATTAGTAATTAAAATCTTTGTCCATAAAAACTAGTTTGCATAATGTAATATAAGTGGTTGAATTTTATCTATAAATACTAGTTTAGTGGAGATGGACCTCAACAATGATACATATGCCAAAGTGACAGTTCGTTCTTGTTCTTAATCGTGTTCGTCTTTGTGCATGATTGTCTTGGTAAAGCTAAACTATTTGGATACAATTAACTTCATGATGAAAGCAATAATACATGATTTTATCAGAAATTTTTTACAAATTGTATCAGATTTATTTTACAGAAGATACATTTAACTTAATGATTTCACTGAAAATTCGATATTTGAGATGAAATTTGAACTTTTTTCTATCCTAGAAGTATTCCTACCATGAATAAATTTTCAAATGCAAGTGATTTCACACAAATAACTTTTCTACTGCTGATTACCTAATTATACTTGTTGAAAGAGAGAGTGTGTTTATATCAAAATTCATAATGAAACGGCCTTTTTAAAAAAATTCATGGGAATTGTACATGAAAAGCTATAATTCTGAAACTCTTCATAATTAAAATGGAGTAAGCAAGCTTTAAAATAATAAAAGGGATATTGGATTAAAATTTTTAAAAATTATTTGGTTATAAAAAAAAAAATTGTGGATTTTAAAAGACAGCAAGAATGTAGCGACTTATAAATTTTTTTAAAAAGACTTTTACTATCAATATTTTATAATTTAAATTTTAATAGATTTACATCATAAAAATTTATAAAATTTGAAAAGATTTTATGGATTTATAAGATCTGAAAAGACATGAATTTATAACAAACATTTAAAGTTATTTGTTGTACCTTTATTTTCTTTTGTTATTTTTTGTTAAATTTTTTTATTTGAATTACTAATATAGCATATGTTTAAAAAATATATAGTTATTTCTTATCAAGAAAATCACTTTTACAAAAATATCTATCATACTAATCAAGTAATATGTTTACAAATATTTTTAAATAACATTATTTTAAATAAAATTTATGCATTTATTTTTAAAAATGTTTGTAACAATGGATTGAAAAAACATGAAAAAAAGAAAAAAAAATGAAAATTAATAACTCACATCAATGTTATTGCATTAAAGAAAATATGCACCAAAACAAATGTATGCTTATGTGTTTTGAATAAGTATAGAAAAATGCAAAGTATCTAAAGGTCTTTATGCAATTTTAATATTAATTCGTCTAAACAAATAATTTAATATATAAAAAGTAGAAGGATATTTTACTTGACTTTAAAGAAAATAGAAGTTATATGTGATGGGAGAAATAAAAGTTTGGCAGCAATAGAAAAAGAAAAAAAATGAAAGAATTACTACAAAAAAAAATATTAAAATCTCAAGGATCTGGATGAGAAGGTTGGATAAATGATTATTATTAAAAAAAATATTTTAAAACCTATCGAAATTTACCTTATAAAATAATCCATCAAAATTTGTATGTTTTTTAATAAATGAATGATCAAATAATACCCATGTAACTTACATCAACTATAAATTGCGAATTTTATTGATCTAATCGTTGAATTAAAAATTTTCTTTACATAGATCTTATATACAAGTTTTTATGTTAATCCAAAATTATTTGATACTTTATTCATATTGATCAAAATTAACGAAATATATACATTTTAAAATATACCAAAATATGGACAATTGATTATCTTCTTATTGTTGTTCAATTTTAATAAAAAAAATTGTATATATGATCTATGCAAAGGAAAACTTCAATTCGCATAACAAGTTATTAAATGGTATAATAGTTTATATAAGTTACATTGGTATCATTTGATCTCTTCCATTTTGTGAATACTATGAAGGTTTTTTTCGAAGTTGTAAAATGTCTCGATTGAATACTACAAGATTTTGACACCCTATTTAAAAAATTATAATAGTTTTGATTGAATGCTAACGACTTTTAAAAAATTCATAAAATCTGAATTAAGTACACCCCCATTAGTTTTATGTAAAAAGAAGTTTTTGAACTCTGCAACAAATGATGATTCTATTTTCCATTCAAGCAAACTCATCTTAATTTCTAAAATTCTACGCATCAATTATTTTAATTTCTAACTTTACACAAATCTTCTTTTAGTCTTTAATTTTGTAAAAGATAATTTATTTTAGTCTTTTTTCATTTTATTTTTCACTTTTTTTTAACATAAAAATAAACTAAAATGAATGACATTTTATAAAATACATGAATATCAAATAAGTTAACCCAACTCAATTCATTTTTAACTTTTCAAAAAATAGGTTGAATTGGATTAAACCAGTTTTAAGATTAAATTAAAATTTTCAATTCAATCCAACCCATAATAGATTGTAAGTTAAATTGAGTTGACCCATAAAAAAATTTTAAAAAATAAAAAAATAGATCACTCATGAGTTGTTCTACAAAATAAATAAATATATTAAACAATTTAAACATAATATCATAAATACAAAAATATTATTTTACTAAATTATTTTAACACATTCTTTTTATTAACTATCGTCATAAATTAAATAAATGTAAAATAAAATAAAATTCATAATATTTCATAAAACATTATGTTTGATAAAATAATATTTAATTAACCAATTTATAAAAAATCTAAAAAATTGATTCGGTAGCCCATTTCAACCTGCTCTTTGACCCATTAAGGCTTAAATCACAAAATCCAATCCGGAGTTGATATGTTGGATTTAACCTACTTAGGACATCCCTAATAAATTAGGAACTAAGGTGAGAATTTCGTAAAGACCCGAATAACTCACTGATGGAGGTTGTTTTACATTGATTTAAAGATCTTAGACTTGCATAAACATTGTACAACCAGATCAGGTGCATTAAGCTAACAAATTTTTAAGACAGTATTATGACAAATGATTAATGAGTATTATAATATATCAGTAATTTATTGACCAAATACGCCTAATATGCCAGAAGTATGCGAAAATTTCTCCAAGAGAAAACAAAATTACATTGAAACGTTAAAGTTAACGATGACCAAACAACTAAATCACGAGTTTGGTACCACAGTGAACACTGAACAGCAGCAAAAATCAATGATGCAATGAGGAACGAAAATCATCAGAGCCTAATTTTATTCAATATATCTAACTCCCTTGAATGTACAAACAATTAAAGAAATTCAACCAATTAGCTTCAACAATCAATTATACATTCTGGGAACTTATCACTCCTTCCAAAAATCCAAAAAGAAAAGAATGCTTCCATACACATTTCAAACTCACACAAGCCCTCTTCCTCTTAGCAGCAACAATAATGGCAAGGCAAATAATGAAGAAACTGCAGTGAACGATCCTCTACCAACCAATGATAGAAATACGTAAGTGTCATGGCCTGTTATATACATATTTTGTTCTGGGATCCACAACGAGACCAGTCCCTCCATTCACTTCCAAGTCATGCCTATGTGAATAAAAGTATGAAACAAATTAGTGCCCGGTCTATGAACTAAGCTACATTTACTATTAGGGAAATAGATACAGCAAGAAAAAGAATTTGCAGCACAAATAAGACGAAAGAATTCCTGTGAATATTTTTGTTAACATGCTAGAACTGCTTCAATTCCAAAATACTTTCAGAAGCCTACATTGAAAATGGAACATTGTACAAAATAATATCATGAGAAAGAAAAAGTAATAGATGGCACCACGCAAAAATATAAACACTCAACTGAAACACAAAATCTGGGATGGTCAACTGTTCACGAGGTACGTATCTGAAGAGCTGCAGAAGTCTATCAACATATACCACTTTCTTCCAAACCTGAAAGTTAACTTTTAATAAGACAAATATATACACACATATGAGGTCATTAAATATGCTTAAATTCCATAATGTACCACATTGTCCACAAACAACTGAAGTGCAAATACTGCGGCTTTTAGTCCCAAAGTTGGATGAAGGACATATATTGCCTACACAAGTCAGATTGAGAAATCAGAGGACTTCAAAAGTGTAATTCATTGGGACAGCAGAAATAGTTCATAAAAGTAACCAACCAAAGAGAGAAGAAAACAAATAGTGCTTACATGCAGGTTGCGCTGGTGCTTCTGACCGAGTATTTGTTGCAATCTTCTCATCCAACCCAGGTCTGGCTGCCTAATTATATCAAAACAAGACAGGAGAAGTAAAATTAAACTGTCAACAAAGCTAAAATCATGGGCAGTGCACAGCAATCAGGACCAACAAATAAGTGTAAACTACACAATTTCACAGAGCAACTTGCTTATGTAAAATATTCTCAACCCACCTTAAAATGTACTATGTTTCATTCAAGTATGCTTCACTCCAGTGGCACAACTTCAATTCATTTTAACACAATTTATTCAAACAGAGGTCACCTTTGTCTCTCTTAAGTGATGCTTCATAAAAGCCTACCACTCAAACAAGAATATCTTCCCTCAGCAAACAGTGCATTTTAACAGCTAAAGCATCCTCAACAAAGCAGCATGTACTTAAGTCACATTGAATCAAACCAAAGGGTAGCTCAAATTTAATATTGGGCTATGTATCAAGTTTTAGTAACATAAACAGGTAGAAAAATATTGCAGAATCCATCTCAAGAAAGGTACAAACTACAAGTGGCTAGGTGGCTTCATGATGCCATGCCTCGCATGGACAAAGCCAATGGCCAAGCAGATGTTTCCAGCAACTATGCACTGCCAATACAATGTGAGAAGTTTGGTGACCAAAATACTATTGTAGATATATAAAACAAAAATGTCATCATATTTTCATATCTTGACTGTTGAATTTTCAGATTTCCCTTTTTCTAGTGAATAGGAGTGGATTACCAATTACCCAAACTTTTAGCTACAGAACTATTTCAATTAATTTGACAAAGTAATCACATAATTCACACAATAATTAGTTGGCATTGGCAAAGTAAGTTTAACAATTAGCTCATTCCCCTTGAACATTCCTAAAATGTTTTTCAATGATTAGCATATTGCTAACCTCCATTTCATGAACAAATACCGATAAGTACATCTCAGAATTCAAACATTTAACACTTACATCTGCAAAGATGCACCAGAGTGGAAGTAGACAATAGTAAAAGGCTTCTGTATTAAAGGCTCAAACTCCTGAAATTTAACACCAAGAAAAACAAAGGGAATAAAAAAGACAGATTAGAACTTATGAACATAAATCAGTTTTGACTTTTACATAGAAGTATGCATTGCCAAAAAATTATTATAGCCTAAGTAATGCTGCCAACAGAAAAAGGTCCAGCAGCACGGTATAACCAAATTACCTTCACCACATAATACACAAATCGCTCTAGATCAAGACACCTGAGCAAAAAGTGGGCCCCCACAACAACCATGACAGGATGACCATCACTGTCTACCCCTCCACGATATCTGAAAAAAACACAAATACATCAACACCAAATGCAAAGATCATAAAAACCCTCGAAAGATCAATCTGAACACATACACAAAGCATTCACATTGATTAGCTATGAGTAACAAGAATGTAAGGAATTTCCAAAAGACAACTCTCATCATTTCAATTCTTATTGAATCTTGTTGGAAGTCGAACCACATTATTGTTCCACTTTCCAAATGACTTAGGTTCTTTGTGTAGCAACTAGCAAGTAGAATAAGTTAAATGTATCTTAGGAAATAGTGTTAACTTAATTGCTCCCTTGTAAATTGTATTTGTCATTTATTATCTTTGTAATCTTCAAGTACATAAATTAAACATACCACTGGGTGAACATACACTCGAGCTAATTCAGAAATTTTCATCTTATTTCTCATTTCTCACAAATCTAAGTAATTAAATCTTATCCAACAACATTATTTTTATTTTCTACTCCACTAAAGACTTGCAATTATAACAGAACGGTCTGGCGATTAAATATTAATGCATTTGATAGGGATTAACAAACAGTAAGAAGAAGAATATTGAAAAACTTCAATTTATATTACAACTCACTGATCTGAGCTAAACAACATTAGAATCGGAAATGGAAAGCATTAACAAATAAACTGACACTTAAAAATATGCAGCACTTAACAAACACCCCAATTGTGCAGCTACCAGTCCTCCTCTATGTCAGAAGTCTTCCTAATGTCCTTGCCCCAAAATTCTCCCCTACTTCCGAATCCCTCCCTCCCCTCCTCTACATTCTCCTTCCATCCCTCCAATCATGCTAGAATACCCCTCTCCAACCAAAGGCTGCCACATGTCCATTCTGTTATTACATCCATCATGCTTTCCCCTAACCAAATCCCTCCCTGTCCCCTTAGTTGTTATTCCTTCATTGCCCTTACTATTCTCCAAATCACCCTCTTCTTATCCCAATTTCCTTCCTTCCTTTTTCCTTGTATAGACTCAGGTTACTTGTGGTCTATCAGCAATGCAAAATATTCTTAAGTTATTTGATAAAGAAGCCAAAAATGACTAAAGGAATTTTACAAACTTAAGTTAAATTCATCTCTGGCATAACATTGTCAGTAATCCTAACAAAAAAGTACAAATAAAGCCCCCCAAAAAAAAATATTGAAACTCAAAGCATGCATGCAAAACAGATGATGAAATAGATGGATACTTACACAATTTTCATTTCTGCAATTTCAGAAAGATTTAAAGAATTTGCTTTAGCCAGGTATCTAGAGTGTAGAGAATATTCTTCGGCAGCAGACAATGTGGGTCCACCAAGGTTGCCATATCCAAGCAATTTAGCACAATTCCAGCCTCTTTGTGCTTCAGCAGTTTTCTCCCACTGCTCCATACGCCTTTGATCGGGATCTTTAATCAAGGACATGAAGGCAGGATCCAGAAATGAATCTAAATGCACTGAATTCCTATAAAAGCCACATGGATCAGGAAAATTCTACCAGAAGTTAGATTAAAAAAAATGGATTTATTCTGTTTAATGAATACAAAAAAAAATTCTCAAGCAAGCAAATGAATTTAAATCTGTCAGACAGAGATATCTCAATATGGTGAAACACAGAAGGCTTGAAGTTGTAACAGAAAAATGTTAATTATATTATTATCTGCTCCAATAAATCGATATTTGTATATACTCAGATTGATTATGCTCATCCTAGTATTTTTTTTCTCAATCAAACACAATTAAAATATTAAAAAATGTTAAAAATATCAAAATATTACTGACCTGCTAACCAAGCCAACATCACTAACAGGAAGATCAACTAGAAATTCAGGTGGTCTTGAAACACTCTTTTTGGGCAAAGGCTTTATTCTGATTTTACGCTCATCTATGATTGTCTCACCATTTTCATCCCCAACATCTGCAGGAAGTTTAGACAAAGCAACCTGCTGCTCATGTTTATCCCGAGGAAAGTAAAGTGGAAGCAACCTTCATGAACAATACAAAAGGTAAAAATAATAAATATTAATACTAAGTTTCACAGTTGGTTAAAAAGAAAATCAACCAAACTTATGTAACTATTGGAAGTTCAAGTTACTCAAAAAATGGCATGTATCAAAATCAAAACAAAAACAAATGCTTAAAATACCTTTTATATATCTCAGTATCAGTTGTACTCACAGTGCAAAAGACAATAGCTGTTACGATGTTTTTCTGCTTCTCAAGAAATCGTCGCACCGTTCCTGAATATAAGAAATAATAAAAGATGGTTGAGCCTAAGATTAGTATATCATCCTTCAAGCTTTTGTAAACAATTTTTAACTTGACACAGAATTCATACTTTATAAACATGCATTCAGCACGGATATGATAGAATAACCTGAGATCATTGGAAATTATACATTATGATATAATTATGATTTATGAAAAAAATAAAAAGATACACCCAACAAGCACTCTATTTTCCTACTCAAACTGCAAATTACCCCTGATCTAAACCCCAATGAGATGATCATATAGAAGATCACAAGTTAGGGTTGCCTCTCGTCAAACTCTAATACCATGTTGTGAGGAAGGAAAATGAGGACATGTGAATGAATTTGTGCATCTTGACTACATAGTGAAGGCTCTTATTAGAGTCATAAATACAATGGATAATGGTCATAATTATACAGTTCATAATATTACTAATTATAATATTTTCCTATTCACACAATATATTACATAATTACAAGATTCCTGACAGTACATAAATAATATTACTTTTATTTAATAATCCCCAAACCAAAAGTAGGTAATTCCTTTACCAACTTCCTATGAGGTTGCCTAATAAATCATGCATCAGGTCACAACATCAAAAGAAACAAATTGAAAAGGTAAAATCATGTAAACAAAAAATCTCACTTATAGCTACATGTGCAGCTGGTTCTCGGGGATAGTTCTTTGCCTCTGTATAAATACAACCCATAGCAATGCTACATAAATATATGCCAAAAAAAAGTAAGTCACAGAATTTTAAATAACATGAGATTCATGTGAAAATAATAAATGTTGTAAGAAAATAAACAATAAAAACATCTGGGGGGCGAGGGACCTTTGAAGCCCATTTTCAACCAGAAGCTCCAGGCAAGAACGATAGCAATGACTTAAAGCATTCTCTGCAGCAGTATGGTACTTTACAGCATACTTCGGGCCAACAGTGTGGATAATTCTCCTGCAGGTAATTAATCAAAGAACAAAACATGGTATACAAAGAATCCAAATTGTAGACAAGAGATTGGTAAGTAACAAAGATAGGTTAGTAACAAAGGGGTACAGAAGTAGAATGCATCAACATAATTTCTGGAGCATGACATACAATTAACAAATCTCAGATTTCACCAAAAAGGAAAAAGAAAAAATAGATCTAAGATCCGAGCCACAGGAATAAAAATGGTGTTCAACATTTTAAATTATTATACAAATCCAATAAAACAGGACTGTGGTTTCTGCACCTTGACACAGCAAAAAATAAATGATTGAAGGGGGGGGGAATACAGACCTGGCAGGAAGGTCATATGCTTTGGTAACTTTAGCCATCCCCGTTCGACAGCCACCCTGTCAACAATACAGATGTATTAGTCAATATTCCCAAGCATCATTTCCAGAAAGCTGCTTTCAATATGTTACTGTGATACGATAATTTATCTGGAGCTGCTTCTTACAAGTTTAAGAAATATCGAACCACAAAATATAAAAATATATATATATATAAGAAATATGCAACCCATGTCCCAAGCTCACATTATTAACATTCATCTTCAACATAGAGCACATGATATATTTTTGGTAAATAATTAACTATACCAGTGTTGCACATTCTTCTGCAAGACCAGGTCCAGCTGCAGCATGCAATCCAGGGCTGCTGTGTGCTTCATCCATATTCTGTTCATGACAAGTAATGAAAACCAGGTAAGAATTAAGATATCATTAGCTCCATTTCACTTATAGGAGTTCAGTTCTAACATGCTTAACAGTATCATTATATTATGAATAATGATATACCCTCCTAATAACCTTTCTATTTCTGATACCTAAAAGAAAACATTAAATGAAAAGTAGATTCATTTAATGCCTTGAAAACACAAAATACAATTAATACTTTTTTTTATTTAGAAACTGGAGGATCATTGGGAAGAGGAAGATTGAGTAGGAGGATACAGAACTATTCTCATATAATGTAGTTACATTTTGAGATGCAGGATAAAATATTCAAACTAGAAGAACATGAAAAAGACTCTTGACAAGTGTCAATGAATGTTAGAATATTATTTGATTCCTAGTCGCAAGCAGCCACAAGATAGCAAGTGATCTGACAAAAGAAAAAAACTGGACATTTGTCAAAATTGTCATACTTTTGTTGCTTAATATTTGAATAAATTTAAGCAAACAATATGACAAGTGTTCAATTTGATTTTATCAGCAATATAATCTAAGCTAACCTACAATGTTATTGATTTTAAACACTGAAAAACATATTAGCATTTCCACAGACTTTTAAATTACACAAAAACAGAATAAGTGCCTCTAAGAAATTATGCAACAACAATCAAAGTCTTCTCCCACTGGATAGGATCAGCCATGTAAAAGTGTTTTACTGAATGCTATGTGTGTTACCCACACACATGTTTTATTTATAATCAAATAAGGTTAAAATTAAGGATACAAATAATGATAGAAATCTGTAATTTCTAGCTATGGAATCTTTTCATATTTCCCTATTAACATAAAATAAATGCATATCTTTAACACTCCCCCTCAAGCTCGAGCATATATGTCATATAAACCAAGTTTATTACAAATGTAGTCAACACAATAGCTCTTAAAAGACACAATTTCAACCCTTAAGATATCATTGGAAAGCAACAAAGGGGTCACCAAAAACAAGAGAGTGCATTAGAAGGGTTGCTGGAGTCAAGGGAGTATAGCAGAGGAATCGCTAGAGTTAAGGAAGCACTGCGGAGAGGTTGCCAAAGACAGGGAGTGTGGCAGAGAGGTCATTAGAGACAAGGAGCACGGCAAAGCGGTCATTGGAGACAGGGAAATGTGGCAAAGGGGTCATCGAAGTCATGGGAGCACAGTGAAGAAGTCACACAAGACAAGGGAGCACAGCAAAGGGGTCGCCAAAGACAAGGGAGCGTAGCAAAGGGGTGTAAGAAGTTAGGGGAGTGCAGCGGAAGGGTCGCTAGAGTCAAGGAAGCGCAATGAAGGAGTTGTCATTGATAGAAGGGTGCAACGGAGGGGTTGTCAAAGATAGGGGAGTGCAGCGGAGGGGTTGCCAAAGATAGGGGAGCATAATGACTAGAGGTGGCTAGCAGTGGGGGCCAGTACTATTCACCCATGAAAGAAGCACCTACAATGGCGGAGATTAAACATAGTGGACCCTAAATCACTAAGAGAGGGCAAAAAGTAGTTGCAAGAATTGTTCACATGTTGCTAGTGCTACTACAAAAAAAAAGATCAAAAAAAACCCTCATGCTCTTGAAAGTTGATACCATGTATAAGTGTTTTATTGAATGTCGTGTGTTACCCATACATATGATGTTTCATTTATAATCAAATAAGGCTAAAGTTAAAGATACAAATAATGATAGAAATCTCTAATTTCTAACTGCATATATCTTTAACAAGCTATAGACACCAAATAATGCCATTGAGTTCTATCATGAATTAAATCCTCAACATGCCAATTTTAGATGTAAGACCTTTTTAATGGATTCACCTAGACTATTTCTTCTCAGATGATCAAACCACCAAGGTGAGATTCTACCATTTTTTCTCCAATAGCACTCACCTTTCTCTCCAATACTTCAAGCATAATCTTACATTGTCTTGTGTGTCCAATCTCACCATAACATCTTCATCTATGCAACACTAAGCTTATGCTCTGCTTGACTCTTTATTGCCCACCATACAGAATTGTACAACATCACGGATGTTATAGTTGTGTGGTAAGTTTTTCTTTAAGCTTAAGAGGCACCTTACTATCACAAAAAACACATCTGTTTCTTCATTCCATCCACCCAGCTTGTATGGGTACATCTCTCTTCTCCACCACCTTGTATGATAGATCTAAGATACTTAACCTTAGGACTTGTGGAATAGATCTTCAATTTTCACTTCTAGGCTAGTGTTAGTGTGCACCCAGCTGAACTTTTGTTCCAAATACTCTGTTTACTTCAACTTAATAAAAAACCATGTGCTTCCAAAAGCTTTTCTCCACAAATTTACTTTATCATTTATATTTTCTCAACTCTAGGACTATATCATTTCCAAAAAGAATGCATCATAGCAAGAAAGGTAAGGAAAAAAGATAAAGATTCAAAGTAGACCCTTGGTAATCCTATAGTGATAAGGAAATCCTTAATGATCCATCATGTGTTCTAACCATGGCTAAAAAAAGTCTGCAACAGTTGATGTGACTGCAACAAAATAGTATCAGAAGCAAACAATACTGCAACAGACAGCTACAGCAAAGTGATTGAAAATCACGTCTTGGACGCAACAGAATAGTGTTGCGCCTGCAACAAACCTGATGTAATGGTGTTCATCTCACAACAGGTTTGACTCTATTACTTCGCTTCACAGATGACTGCAACTCTCTGCCAACCTTCATCTTATATTCCCTTTCCTCATATATGTGCTTCCAACGACTTACCCATCTCGAGTAATTGTTGGCTTACAGTTGTGGCCAACATCATCACAAGGTCACAAAGAAGGAGAAAGATAGATGAAAGAGACACAAAAGAGATAAGACAAAGAGCGAGAAAAGGCTGAAGTGTGTGAGTGGGGAAATTGGTTCGGTGGGGAATTGTGATTTGTAAGTGGGAAAATTTGGGGGAGGAGGGAATTGGTGGAGAAATTTTGGATGGGAAAGTTTTAGTGGTGATGTGTTGTAAACCTTGGTGCTAACACTAATTGTAACACCATCATACATATAGTCATCCTCTTGCAATTCAATGAAAAACATGCAGTTCTTTTTGCTTCCTCTGGTACTTCTCCATCAATCATCATAAAAGATATATATTGCTTATAGCATTGAGTCGTTGACCTGCCTCCTGCAGTCTTGCCTAAATTGGTTCTCTAAAATGTAAGTCTCTTGTCCTGATCTCTCTTTTTAATACCTTTTACCATAGTTTCATGGTTCATGAGCCTAATCCCTCTATAGTTAGCAAATTTGTGCATATCTCCTTTGTTCTCAAAAATAGGAATTGAAGTCTCCACCCATCTAGAATTTTATTTCACCTCATTATCTTGTTAAAATTTTCGAAACCGAGTTATACCTTGCTCCCCTAGACACTTCCAAACTTTAGAAGAAAAAAGAAACTCCAGGCTAAAAATAAAAAAATGAAACATCCTACATTTCTTCAAAAGGTGGATCCCTCATCAAAGGCCTACCAAAAAGGAAGGGTGCCTACAAAAATCAAATTTTAACTTGAAGAGCAGGAAGAGGCTGGAAACTTTTTAAACTATTTTGTTTTATGCATAAAACAATCACTTTACATAACCTAGGAAGCACCGACTCCAACACGGAACCAAATAGGATACGGACACCAGGACATGGATAGTGTCTAAAATATAAGACACTGAGACACCATACACACGCGCACATACAAATTGAAAATTGAATTAAGATTTATATATTCACCTTCTAAAAGTAAAGTTTTTAAGCTTTACAATTTTTATATGATAATAACCCTCACAAAAAGGAATACTAAGACTCGAGAGGGAACGCTTCACAATGCAATCTTTACACACACAAAAAATCTTAAGATAAGAAGATGAATCATGTCTCTTAAAACAACTATTTAGTTAAGTCCTATGATAATGAGTCTCACAAAAAAGGCTAAGAGCTATCATTTTGCTATTTGTCTCAAAAAGTAAAAGATCTAATCTAGAGTTGGTGACCTCCTTGATCATTATGATAGAAAAACATAGCCTCTAGTTCCAGTTCATCAAGGGACAAATTAGCAACTTAAAGAATTCTATACTCATCTAGTGATCCAATGGTTAGCAATTCTCACATTTCTGTTTTGTATTCTAATGATTATTATAATATTTTAAATGATTTTAACTTTTAAATAATTTTTAATAATTATAATATAATATAAATTGACTTTTTTTATGATAGGAGTGTCAAAGAAGTGTCTAGCCAAGAGTAGGTGTTGGCAAAGTGTCTTGGCCCATGTCGAGCCATGTAAGAGAAGTGTTCCATGTCCGAGAGAAGTGTTCAAGGCGAGAAAAAATTGCAGAGATAAAATTGCAATGTAAAGGTATTGTTGAACAGTCACAGAGGTCAGAACAGTCACAGAGGTCAAAGGGGAAAAAGAAGAGCTTTAGGGCTCTTTGAGTCGGAGAGAAAAAGAGGCAAGGTTGAGGTAGAGAGAGACAAGAGTGAGATCACAAGAAAAGATGAGTCAGAGAAACCAAGAGAAATAGCAAGGTGGAGGGTGCTGGAGAATGGAAGTCACCAAAGATTACCATTGTCAGTGACAGTCGTCACTAGGTGGCCACCGGTGACATTGCTGGGTGGTTATTGCTTGTACTCATTGTTTGAGAAAAGACGACTTGTTGCATGGGTTGGGTTAGGTTTTTCTGGTATTCTAAATTTGGGCCTAGGTCGGGTTTTTAGCTTTTTTAGTTTAGGACTAGGCTGGGTCAGGTTAAACAACCCAAACCCATACTTTCTTCTTTGTCTCATGACATTTTCGCTGCTCATCTCTCCTTTTTCATCTTTGTCTTGTTTGATTCCACCATGGCTGCTACATGAATGCGGCTGCCATGTGAAACCCGCCATGTCACTGCCATATAATGGCGGCCTATGAAAAATTCACCACCACAATCTGCCATGGCCACTTTCTAACAACACTGATCTCTTCAAAGAATGAAAAAAGGAAAACATAGGCGAAAAAATATAAATCTAAGTGGACTAAATCACTCATCACACTATATAATAAAGGTCAATAACATGGATGTTTGGGTGGTAACTTTCAGCCAGTAGGGAAAATTTATAATTTTATCATAAAATTCTCACATTCAGTTGTCTTCAAGATTATAAGAAAATGAGTATGAGTTCTATCATGAGATTCCACAAACCATAGTGACAAGATAGAAAAAAACACAACAGTAACAACCTACATAAGTTACATGAATGAAGGAAACCTTAAACAGCACAACAATACTAAACAAAAAGCAAGTATAAGCAAATAGTGTGAATTATATCATGAGTTTCCACAAATCACAGTGACAAGGTAGAAACAACACAACGGTAACAACATACAGAAGTTACATCAATGAAGTACACTTTAAACAACACAACAATACTAAACAGAAAGCCAGATAGTGCTCACCTCATTTGTTGAATTGACAACCATATCCACCTCAAGATTCCAGGGATTCCCCCTCCACAAATATATCTTCGAATTGACCTCATGATCAACAGGAAACCTTGACACCAACTCACTGCCATCACCACTGTCTGCTCCCAAGGGCGATGCTAAAGGATCAGGAAAGTGCGAACTAGAAAATGAAGTTTCAGACCCCAAAGACTGATCAGCATCATTCCATCGCGGAACTTGGTCTAATGTCACAACAGAGTCCCCATTGTCAGAAGGCAATCCTCCCCGCAGCGTGGCAGAAGTAGCCACAGGCATATACATTTCAGGAACTCCTATCTACAGTACCAATCCCTCCACAATCAATATGCTACAAAAATCAACAACCTAACATTCAGAATTCAGCTGACACGAATAACCTCATCAGATATAAACTACAACCACTAGTACTAACAACCAGAAATATGATCCAAGAGATTCTATTAGCCATACATACAATCAACAACCAGAACCTTCCTTTCAAACATAAAACCAGAAACTAGATTCCAGGCTGACTAGCCAAATCCTGAATCATCCTATCTCAGATTACAGAAATCGAAAAGTACCAACGAAACGGACAATTAGCTAAAAAGAGAACCCTAATTTGAGATCTTAAGAGAGAGAAAAAAGTAAAACCTGAAATTGATTGGGAGAATCTGCAGCTGGGATTTTGGGGGCTGAAAGAGTTCCTGGAAACTTAATTTTGTGGGGGGTGGAAACAAATGAGAATCGGAAGGATGAAAGATTGGTGCTGTGACAAATGAGCTTGCAAATGCAAAAGCTGGGGCGTTTTACCACAAAAGGAAAATAAAATTTGATTTCTCTTTTTACCTGACACTTTACGGCTCAGTAATTGAGATCCATCCAATCAGGCTCAAACGAAGTTTAGAATTTATAAAAATATCCACCCTCCTTTCTTTTCTAGTAATTGTCAGCGATATTTTTTTTTTTTAATGGATAACATAAAACAAATTTTATACAATCATTTAATTATAAATTATCATATAAAATTAGGTTAATTTTTATATTAATTGTTTTAAATTTTATATTTATTATATTTTTTTATTAGTAAATGGTGTATAATGTTTTACACGGGTAATAGATAAAATTAAACTCATAAAAATTTTAAATCAGTTTTAGTAAATATATTTACTTTTAATTCTAATAAAAAAATATTAGTAATTTAAATTCATTTTTTATTAAAATTTTTAAACTCATTTAGTACAGAAGAATTTGAAGTTGAGAAATTTAATTATTATTTATTAATTAATTAGTATTTTAGGTTTTCAATTTATAGGAATTATTTATTTTCTTTTATTAAATATAAGAAACATTTATTTTTATGTCATATTTTCTGATAAATTAATTAATAATAAAGACACTAAATAAATTAGATCGGTTAATATTTAGATATTTAAATAAAATATGACAATATCAAGGTTTTTCATTAATTTTTTTTTAGGGGAATCATTAATTATATTATCATCATTATAAAAATATTTAGATATAATATTAAAGTTTTTCTAGTAGAATTGGATATTTTTCTAAAAAAAAGTTTAAATTCTTCTAATTAATTTTTTTATTAACCTTTTTATCTACTTCATGTATGTTTATCAATTTTTATGTTTCCAAATTTTCCAATTTTAATTTTAAACTCGTTTTAGTTACTTTTTCTAAGTTTTTAAATGCATAATAATTAAAAAATAACTTTTAATATATTATCTTATATCAAGAAAATCTAGAGAAAGTTTCAATACTCATGTGGTCTTTTCATTTTTACAGATACATGGTAGGAACAAATAATATAACCAAGAAATTATTAGATAGACTAGGTTAAGCTTCAATCATAGTAGGTCAAACTCAACTATGATGGGAAGCCCTTGAGTGATATGAAAATGTAAGGTTTGTCGGAGGATTTTCTTGCATATTAAGTGTATGCACCATTGTCCTAGTTAAAATTTAAGATAATTCTTATCTTATGCATAAGAAAGGCTCAAGATTTCACCTATGTGTACAAAGTCTAGCTCTCAAGTTTCTATCCACCTTATAATGGATGGTTTCTCTCATCAACATATGTGTTTTTTAATTAATTCTGGTAGAGTTGGTCAAAAGGTGAACATGAACTCAAGCAAACTTTGACAAAAGTTGTTTTAATTTAGATGATAGAACTATATGTTAGACTTTTCTATTAACATATATGACTTTTTTTTGCTTTATATAAACTAATAACAAAAAAAAAATTGTTCATGAGTTTAAAATTTGAATTTTAGTAGTTTTACTTTTGATCGCCTCTGTATCGAGATAAATACATCATCCCTCACCATGGAATGAATGTTTTTTTTCATCATGTCTATGTAAAATGCAATATGGTTACAAATGCTTTGGCAAAGCATGGACTTTGTAGGTGTTCATGTTGGCATACTAAGGTGACTTAAAGAAACTCTAACATACCCTTTTTTATGTTTGATCTAAGGTGACCAAGGGAGGTCACCTCTATTTATTAAATGTAATTGGACTCAAGGTCGAAAGCCTAGTTAAATGCTTAGTCGATCAGGATAGTTGCATAGTGGGCCTACCAAGTCACACATAATCAAGCAACATGTTGGTCAATTGGATAGTCAGTCGATTATCCTAGTTAGAGTCATAGTCAATTGGTCATTCTTGTGAGCTAGTTCAATAAGAATTTAGGGATATAGTTGTTTGAATTCTCTTTCTTTTGATTGTCTTGTTAACTTATTCTTTAGCTATTACTTTCATTCGATTTTTTTTTATTTGTTGTTGGACTTATAACCTTATTACTTGACAAAAGAAATTATAGTATGATTAATTTTAGTCTTTATCAAAATTTTTATTAATTTTTCTCTAAAATATTATTTTAAAATTAATCTTTACTTTTTTATCCTTGTATTTAGCAAAAAAAAAATAAATTAATGTGCATGTGATTTTTATATTCATAAAGAAATTAATACAATCAACCAAAATTTCTATTATTTTAGTTTTGAAACAAAATTTAACAAACAAGATTTATTATTCACCTCTAAAACAATTTTCCAAATAGAATTACCAAACAAATTTTATTTTAATTTTCGTCTCAAAAACATTTTTTTTCAAAATTATTTTACAAAATGGTTTTCAAAAACTAAAAAAAAAACATAATCAAACAAGCTTTAACCATTTTTTTTTACAATAGCACACAAAACTCTTCATTTTTTTACATATTCATTCTAATTTATTTTCTCTGCTAGTCTAACTCAATCATTAATGATTTTACTTATTTTTCCTATGTAAATGGACTATAATAATAATAATAATAATAACAATAACAATAATAACAACAATAACAATAATAACAACAATAACAACAATAACAACATTAATAATAATAATAATAATAATAACAACAATAATAATAGTAATAATAACAATAATAATAATAATAATAATAATAATAATAATAATAATAATAATAATAACAACAACAATAATAATAATAATAACAACAACATGATGGAATAACTAGAATGATCAACTAGTTCAAGGTCAACATCATGAATTATGATAACATTTTACATGAAAATTCAAAATATATGAATGGTATATACCTCGAACTAGACAATATATATCGAGTGAGGGTTGATCATATACTAAGATAGTAAGTTTACTTTATCGTTTTTGTAAACTATTTTATTATTATTAATTACTATTTTTAACTTGATAAGCATTATCCTTCCTCTCAACATGATCAATCACATGCAAAACCCAATGTACCTCCAATGAGACCTTTTGGATATATGCTCCAACATCATCAATCATGTGCACAATCTAGTTATCAAGCGACATAATTTTCCAAATGTATGCCCCAACATCATTAACAAAGTTTTCACAACCAGGGTTCTTAGCATATATGCCTCAATATTCATTGCATCAAGTTTCCTTCGATTCAAATATTTTTGAAGGACTCTCAAATATTAGCTACCACTTTAAATACACCACCATCTACATACAATTCACTACCATTAGTGAAATATTATCGTTCCATAATGCTTACTCAAATGGGTGACACAGGTATGAGGATGACAATGAAGATAATAAATTATAACAATAGTAATAATGATAATAATGATCGTTGTGATCATGACGTTCACAAGAAATTTGTGTTTTCACTCAACAACAAATGGTTATATGTGTTGGTTTTAAGACTAGAGGAGCACATACAAATGAAGTGAAACCAACTTCCTTAAGTGCAACAAGATCAAAGCTCACAACATGTAACAAAATGACCTACGTGTGCCACATCATCTTACTACTCATTTTTTTATTTATTTTCCATTTAGGGTTTAAGGTATTTTATATTTATTTTCATCATACCTTTATGGAAAATTTTAAATATTTTACATCATCTTTTAAAAAATAGAAAATAAATACAAAATTCGTGATGTTAGAAAAGTTTACTATTTTTCATAAATATTTAAAATAAATTAAAAATAAAAATCATAAATAAAAAATTTGAAAAATAAAATACGAAATAAAAAACAAGAACAATATAAGTATTTTCATTTTAGAAAATAAATTTTAAAAAATTCAAAAAATACAAAAGTGAAGTAGTGATTACATTCACAACTTCACTAAAAAAAGTCTATGTTACATATTACGACTTTCATAAAATTAATTAAAAATTAAAATTGTAATCGTATTCCCAACTTCTTAAAAATATAAAATTTAATTTGTTTTCAATTTAAAAAAAATCTCTAAAGTTGTCTATCATCCTACTACTTCTTTAATATATATATATATAGAAGTCGTACTTCATTTAGTATACAATTTTAAAAAAATCAAAATTTATAAAAATAGTTACAATTTTCATATGCGAAGTCGTATACAGGAGATACAACTTACTCCTATTTAGGTAATTTTTCAAAATTTATTCTTTTTTTGGTAATTCTAAAAAAATACCCCTTTAAGGTCAAAAAGCCCCACCACGATGCAAATCTTCTACCTTTATATATAAAGCAACCACACTATCAAATATTTATATCCATCAAGATACGTTTCATTCTATCATCATATATCAAACAAAAATCAGCAAAAATTAATCTAATTAGTAAGAATTAAATCTTGTTATTTTATGATAATTTTGTTGATGAATAATTTACAAGTACATTTGTAAATGTTTTTTTAGTATTTGAATCTATGCTAACCTTAATAATTTCATAAGCCTCAACTTACCTAAATATTTTAGAATAAAAAATATATCTAATCTTTATTTTATTCTCTTTACTTTTAAATCGCTGAAATTACTTATTGAAATAACAAAATTTACATATTTACAAAAATTAGAAATTGATATCATCGATTTAGAAGTAGATGCACTAAACTAATTTTGACTAAAAATATAGAAATAAAAAATATATTTTTCATAAAAATAAAGAAATAAATATAACAAAATATGGCCGACTTTAAACCCATTGGGCAATACATTAGGCTTAATATCATTGTACTTGGACCATATAATGCGCATAATGCACGACTTATATAATAAGTAAAAATTCGGTTCCCCACCATGCTGCAAATCTTCAACCTTTATCAAACAAGCCCATTATCAGATATTTATATTCATTAAGATACGTGTCTATCAATCACCATATAACAAACAAAAACCAACAAAGATAGGTGGAGTTAGTAATGATCGGGCAAATTAGGCTAATATCTTGTAAAAACGAGAGTTTAAATTTTATTTCTTACATAAATAAGATAAATAATTTATAAATATTTTTTAAGTTTTGATGCTAGCTCTAATCTTAATAAACTTAAAAAATTAACTCATTTAAAACTTTTATAGAATAATATATATATATATATATATATACACTTAAATATATTTTTAGTCCTAAGAAAATAAATAATTTTTTATTTTAGTTTCTCTAAATTTTTTTATCAATTTTTATCATTTTAACATTTATAATAATTTATTTTGATTTTTATAAAATAAATAAATTTTAATTTTGATTTATGTAAAATACTTTTATTTGATTTTTATTTTTATAAAATTTTAAATAATTATTTTTAATCTATAAATTTTATTTTAAGATAGATAAATAATATTTTAAAAATTTATTTTTTTAAAATATCATAAATTAACATAATATCATATATATATATATATATATATTTATATATTAATGTGGTAGTATACATGAGTAATCTGTAATTATTACATATTTTTTATTAAAAATATATATATAACTAACAAATATCAAATAACAACAAGAATTAAAATTAATTATTTAAATTTTAGAAAAATAAAAATTAATCAAAATTTTTTATAAAAATTAAAATAAAAAATATTTATTTTATATTGACTAAAAATATATTTAAATATATATATATAAAGGAACGCGTGACGAACTTTAGCGAAAGAAAGCAACACTGTTTTGCCGACACTCAAAGCCAACAGTACTTGACGACAATATTTATGTCTAAATAGATAACGCAGGCCCACAAAACTGGAACCACAAATTTGAGAGATATTTCCCTGACACAAATCTCGCCCCACTCTATAAATAACCCATTACTGTAATTGGAGAAGCTACAAAAGTAACAATGGCTTCCGAAGAATCCAAGAACCCATCCAGCGAGCACTCGAGCAGCGAGCTTCTGGCGAGCGCAAAGCTGGTGGCGGAGGCAGCGCAGTCCACTTTCCGAAACGAAAGCGATAAGGTGGACAAAGCGAAGGTGGCCGACGCGGCGGGGGACCTTCTGGACGCGGCGGGGCAGTACGGGAAACTGGATGACCAGAAGGGCATAGGACAGTACGTTGATAAGGCTGCTGATTATCTTCACCAGTATCAGGATGCCAATACATCTGCCCCTGATGCACAACCTGAGTCCAAAACTGAACAACCTTCTGGCTTTGGGGGTCTTGCTAACTTGGCTGGAGGCTTCTTCAAAAAGTAATTTTATTCAACCACACCACTCTCTTTTGCCAATCCCTTTACTTTCTCACTTTCTTCTTGTTTTTATTACTATGTAACATTCAATAATTTGTCATTTCGTCTTTGTATAATAATGTTAGTCACTTCTCTCCCTTTTATTATTTCCAACTCCCCACATCATTCCCTGTGTTGCCCTTCTCTTGTATATATAATAACTATGATATCTATGGTGAATGCTGTCGGATTTCCTTCTCTTCTCTGTGCGTGAAAATTCTTGGCCACACCTCCCACGTCTACATCGTCACCTCCCTCATCGCCGTCTACTCTAAGTACAAATCCATATTTGCCGTCCGTCGTCTCGTTTTTAACTTAATAAAATCATTACAAAATTAATTAAATTTAAATTACTCGTAACCTCTATTTTAATAAAAAAGTAGTCAGTTAAGTGTTACGTGAGACAACTCTGTTAACATTGAACTGTTTTTGAAAATTGAAGTAACAAATTGAAACTTCATATAAATAAATATAGGGACCAAATAATAATTTAACCTAAATTCTTGTATTGAGGTATAAGAATGTTACGAGGCTTTAGAATCTTGTGTTTCTTCAAGGAATAAGTAACACACTTTCAATTTTTTTTTCTCTCGTACACTTACTTATTAGATAATAAAATTCAAGTGAATCTTTGTACTGCAAGAATGACATCCAGATCATGGAAAATTCACATGTTTAATGAAATTTACATGAATTTTATTTAAGAGAATGTGTCCGAGAATGATTTTTTTTGGGTAGTGACTTGCGTTTTAATCATTTAATAAATTTTATCAATATAATATATTTTTTATTAATATAATATATTTTTATTTTAAAATTGAGATTCGAAAGAATTAATCATGGGTGGATGAAAAAAAATATTTAAGAGAAAAATTCTGTCAAAAATAATTAATCAGATTTTTTAATAAAAATTAATCATCGAAAAAGTTAATAATATTTTACAGTTATAATATAATTATAAAAAAATTAACAGTCAGTAAAAAAATTATAAAACTTGAAATATTCAATTTTATTTTTCTACGTGAGAGGATTTATTCTAGTATGTTAAAAAAAAATATGTTGTTAAATATTTTAGTTTGTAAGTTATGCTTTTTAATAACCCATAATGAGTCCATCCGTGCTATACTTTCTGGTCTAGTGAATTTGGTGGTGAAAGAGAGAGAATGTGTCATCCGTGCCGCACTTTAATTACCTCTACACAACAGATAAAATCAAATACTTTTTTTTAAGACATAATGTTTTAAGAGTAAATTCCCTTCTGCACTAATTATAGCTAAGCTTTCTGGATAAAGGGTCCCATTCATAAAGTGTGATAATCAAACTTGAAGCAAGAAAACTGGAACTAATTTGCACCAAAATTAGCCCATGTATGTTCTGTTTTACAGAATCTCTTTTCCCCCTCCTTTCTTTTTTATATGTAGAATGGAAAATTATCCCACTACAGTTAGAAATCATAGAACTGTGAAACAAATAGTTAGATATTTGTGTTTGTTATACCCAAATTGAGTGATGTTATGTGATATGCACATAAATTACAATGGTTGTTGTTAGAAGCAGGAGCATGGCCCTGGAATCTTGCCTGTTGTTCTAATTATATTTGCCTTCTCTTTTGCTTTCAACACTTCATTCCTTCGTCTTTCCTCTGCTTGGGCTTTCGCTCCCCCTACTATCTGATTTATATAGTTCATCTTATCTTGATATTTCCTCATCGCTTTCGCCCTTTTCCGCTCACTGTCACTTTGCTGCATGTTTCATATACTCGTAGATAAATTATTGATTTTTATGATAACTATTTATTTCAACAGTGATATTTAATATAATTTTTAATAAATTAACAATATAAAAATATTTACATGTCAAATTATACTGTAAATAATTTTAATTAACATGAATATGTTGTTCTGTTGAGTAAGAAACCTCACCTCATACTTATTTAGCTTGCGCCTTGCTTTCATCTTCTTCCTCTTTTCCCATGTATCTATCGTTTCTAACAATTTCTCGTACCTGACAATTATGCAATGCATCAATCCACATGTGATTGAAAAACAATTTTCACTGTCTTGTTTATTAAGTTTTTTATTTTTATTTTTACTGAGGTGTCATTTTTGTATCATGGAAGAAAACTTATAAAGGGTACAAGTAATTTGAATTCAGTAAGTACTTAGTGAAATCCCCAGTAAGAATGGTTTCTTTTGTAGAATGTCAACCCAAAACAAATGGTAGATGGGAGTGTGCAAAATAACCAAATGAACCAAATCACACCATTTAACCGATTTTGAATATAAGTTTTAAAAAATAGTTTTCTTTGATTCAACGTTTGTAAAACTAATTTTAAAGTGAAATAATTAATGTTTTGGTGTTTTTATTTTAAAAATAAATTAATAGTAAAAATTATCTAAAGTTGATTTAATTCAAAATTAATTTTAATTAAATTTAAAATCAATTCTTTAACCTAAAATCAAATATATAAATATTTAATTAACATCACATTAGCTTATATTTTAACTTAGAGATAGGTAAACGTAAAACCAAACACGTACTTAAATATATTCGCATAGAAAAACATGGTTTGGTTTTTAAAAGAGAAACCATTTTAATAATGGCTTGGTTTTTCAACCATGTCAATCCTATAGTCACAAGTATATACCTTTCTTTGATCTTTTCCAGCTCCTCCCTCTCCCAAGCATCTGCTTTTGTTTGTCTGATACCTGTTCTTGTGGAGGTTGAACTCTGTCTGGACGGTGGTGGTGGTGGTGGCGGCGGTGACAATGATGGCGGTGGTGGCGGCCTTAAGGGCATGGGCTGGTGAGCTGGTGGAGGAACTTTTTGTTGTGGGTTCTCAGGTTGTATTTCATCAGTGTTCACCAAGTTCTCATCACCAAAAGTTGGAGTCCTTCTTGGGGTTGGGATCACAGGTTTTTTATCATCAGTTTTACTCTTTGACTTTTCACCAAAAGTTGAACTCCTTCTCATTGATGGTGAAGCGGTCATGGTTTTTTCAGGCTTCTTTAAATCCTCTGGAGCCTTGTTACCTTGGTCTTTAAACGAGTCTGCATGTGATGCAGATGCAATTAATCATATTTGTGTCAAGTAAAGCATAAATTATGACTCAAGTTGTGTTCATGTCTTTAATTTCAATACATTTTCCGTGTAAATTATTTTATAACTTAAACTAATCAGAAATTATAATAGGAATTTATGATAATTATTATAAAATTTATTATATATCATCATTTGTTATTAGAGTACAATATAAAATTTGTTTATATTTTCGGTACATCAACTATTTAGTCTTTTAATTACCTGAGAACTGCTTGGATGTACCACCAAACTGAGAAATTGGAGGTTTTGTATCATCCACCTTGCTTTTGGCCTTGGTCAAAGATGGATCCCTCGTTTTGTTTCGCTGTGGAATTTGTGAAACCTCTTGTGAAAATATTGCAAATGCAGCAGCAGCTACTGCTGTGGCATGTTCCATTTCTGTGGAGTCATAATCATGACTCATGTTTCTTGAAAATTGTCTCTGAAACCAATTCTGGACCTTTCTCTTCTCTGTAGAAAATTCCACTAGAGTTTGTTATTAACAGATTGCTTAATTCAATTATCAGACAAAAAAGTAGAAAGAAAATGAATAGCCTCATCAAACGCTTTCACTTGGAGAGAAATTCTTATATATTCTCTCATAAAAAAATTCTTAAAAGGAAGAAATATCCTTCTTTTAGGATGTAAGAATTTCTCTTCACTTTCGTTATCAAGAAACCAACTTTTGGTTGCAAGATATAAATATAAAAATGCTTTAATATGTTATGTTCTCTCCCTCCTTTTTGTCCCTTAATTTATTAAAGATGGAATTAATCACTTTGTGTGACATTTCCTGTTATAATTACTTGAAAAAGTAACCATTAAGAAAGAATATTACTTTTTAACTATTTATTGTATAGTTTTGTTGGAGGCCAAGTAAAGAAAAAAGAATTGGAGACATAAACAAGATTTTAGGTTCTACCTTTATTTTCGTCATTATTAATAAATTTGAAAATCCATTAAAAAAAGTAAAAAAAATCATACCAATACAGAAGGTATTACTGGTACCTTCTTAAAATCACATCCAAAATATAGAAGATTACATCTAAAAAGTATAACGAAACACACTACATATTTATTTATTTACCAAAATAACCTGAGACATGTAATTAATTTCATTCTGTTAAAGATGGCACAATATCCCAAATTCCCTGATCTTTCCTTTTTTTTTTTTTTTTGTCTTCACGATGACATTCTTTCTTGCCTAATACTTATAACAAGGCCTTCAATGCAAGGGAAAAGCTGCATTACCTTTGAAGGATGGTGTTTTCTGTGTTGTAACTTTCTTATCCCTGCTGCCACCAAGATCAGCTTTATTCTCCTCCTCTGCACCAGTTAATTTCACTCTAACAAAAAGTTTTCAGCATGTAAACAATATTTATGGAACAAAAAACTACTTTATGTAACCATAGTTGTTGTATACATATGGATGCCTAGTTAAAAGACATCTAGTATGTGAAAAAGATTGTATAAAATAGAAATTAAGATAATTTAATGTATATATAATCCTTCTGAATTACTACATGTCAATGCCCACAAGGAATGATATTATCAGACACTAGGTTCACAAAATGATTGATATTCAAAGTAAACTAGTCTTATGATAACATTGATGATAAATATTTGGTACTTATAATATAGTTATATCAAATTAAATAAATGGTATGAAAGTTACGTTAATCATACATGTTACCATGCATCCAACATTTTCTAAAGGATGAAAGCAAGAATTGCTGACCTTTTCTGCTTCATAAAAGTTTCCATTCTATAGGAATGGTTTTCTGATTTCTAACTTCCCTTTTATTATAGCAATGCTTTGTTACCAACTAATCAGTGGTTTGTGCATATTTGAGAGGGAAGAAACCTGGGACAAGTAAGGTTAAATATACTTTGCATGTGTTGTCTGGTTTGGAACTCAATTAAGTGCCTTGTGGGGGAAGACAGGTATTCTTTTCTTCAACTCGGAGACTTGCCATTGAGCATGGGATCTTACTTGGCCCTCTTGACCACATTTTCTAGTTCAGATTTCTCAGGTGAAACTTTTGTAAAAGCTCAAAGTAAATTTTCTAGGAAGAAGAAAAAGAGAGATATAGTAATATATGTCAAGTTTTTCCTTTAAATTAATTGTGTCGTTTTGAACATTTAATGCATTAGCCTGTGGAAGTTCCGAAGGGAATAAAGTATCAACAACAACTGGTTTCATGATGTCTTTGGCATTATGTACGAGGAGAGAGAGACCAATGGGTCTTTATGTGTTCCATGACTAGCTCTGCCTATGAAATGTTTAAAACAGAAATGTTACTTTACTTCTCCTTCACTTTTCTACAACATATAATAGAGATACAAAGAAAAAAAAATTATTTTTTTCCAAGAGATAAAGAAAAATAAATATATAATAACACAGATGATAAATGAAAAGAAATAAAAAAATGTCTGTGTATAAATTATTGTAAAAAATTTCTGATAATAATAAAAAAATTGTAAAAAGTAAGTGTATATAAATAATAAAAATTTGTAAGTGTGCATACTTTTTTTTTAAATTTACCTTTTTATTTTTTAAAAGTATAATGTGCTATCATATTAATTTTTAAATTAATTTCTTTAAACAAACTAGTGAAATTTCTAATTATTTAGTCTAAATTCTTAAACTTAATAGTTTATTGAAATTTCAATAAATTAAAATTTTAAAGATTAATGTGAGAATCCTGTATAATGTGATAATTTACTTTAAAAAAAAGGTGTATACCCTGTTTGAAAGGTAGTCACATGTGCAGCCTAAGGCAGAAAGGGTTGCAGACCTTTATGCTATGTTCTTAAAAGAAAATATAATGAAAAGGTGAGTGCTGAGATGGATACACACACAAATAAATGCATTTACCGATGCTAGCGTAAAGTTAGTCCTATACACATGAATGCATGCATACATGAGAGCAACTTTTCCACCATATTTACTTCAGTTTGACGGTTTGACCAATTGAGATCACAAGATCGTTCCCAAGGTTTTACGCCTAGTTTCTATAAATTTGTAAGCTATGACAGGTTTTTAATTAATAATAACATTTTATTATTTTTTTAAAGATACCAATGTCTAGCTAAGTTTTTCGATAGGAGGAATAAAATCTGTTATTGTAGAAGAAAGGATAACTAATTAATGCCAAACTTACATCAAATTCTTCTCTCTTTAAGAGAACTTCAATTTTGAGAAAATAATTCCACTTGTTTTAATTTTACTCATCTACTTATCTTTCGATTCTCATTATCGATGTAGGGTCCATTTGATTCTATTCATTTTATTAAGGTAAAAAGACATTATATCACATTCATTTTTTTACCTACTTTTCTTTACAATTAAATAGGTGGAGAGAAAACTCAAATTTTCTGTTCCTTTTTCTTTTTAATTCAAACAACCTAAAAATTTACATATTTGTTAATAATGTTCTCATCTATACTTCTTTTTTATCCTACTTTTATCTATACTTCTTCTCACGTAGAAATATGAGAAGAATATTTTGATTCAATTATATATATTAATCCATAAATGGAGATAATTACATTTCTACAGTACAAGATGCAAGATGCAATATTCAACTTTTTTATATATATAAGGTTAACATTAATACAGTAGGGGACGGTCTCACGATGGACACCGCAAGACAAATTCCGTTGTTGTTTAGAATGAGATGTATTTCTTTTATAACACGAGTTAGTGTATGTTAGCATTTATGATTACTGTAATAGATTCACTTAATTTTTACAAAAATATATATCTTAATAAATTATACCTTTACAATTCCTTTTGAGATATACTTAAAAATGTAATGTATTAATACACTTTTTCTCCCCAAAAATATAAGTAATTTTGGTGGATTACTAGTATTTCCACTCCAAATATGAATAAATATTTTACTGTTTTCCTTTTACACAGTGCATAACATTTTCTTTTCTCTCTCTCACGATATAAGGGTGTTGAGAAGAACCAGAACATTGCAACTTGTAAAAGCGTTCCTCATTTATTGTACACACCTTGTTGCATAAGCAAAACAAACGGTTTCTAATAACTTGTTAAACCAGCTGGTCTACTCCTATTTTTAAATTATCGATAAATACATTCTAAGAATATAGATCCTTTCGGCGTTAAATGCCTCATTTATTGTTTAATGTTTATATTACATATTACTTTAGAAGTTGTACTTCATTTTATACACTGTTTTTAAGACATTGATTAAGAAATTAGTTTTTTTTTATAAAATATTCTTAATATATTTTTTATAATCTTAATATAACTTTAATAAAATTTTATTAATTTGTTTGTCAATATTCTCGAAATACTCATTAATTGGAACCTTTATCAATATATACTTTTTGTCTTTTGAATGCATAAGTACCGCCAAAAGAGAGGATGTCATATAATATGGACCTCTTTAAATGAAACGAATCTATAAGGGCTAGGCTATACGTAGTTATAAACCTTTGCAAAAGTTGGTAATTTTAATTTCTATTTTTTTTGGTACTTATTACGTTTTCTAAAAAAAAATGTCAATTTAGGGAAAAGTACTCTTAAGTGATATCATTAAGACACTAGAAGAGAACAAATTTAATAAAGGTGTTATGAATTAAATACCTTAAAAATTAATTTTTATTTTAGTTTTTGTATTTCGGAAATTTATTTTTAATCTTTGATAGAGACTATTCGACAAACACATCACAAGTCAATTAATGTTATGGTTTATTTCGCTATTAATCGTGTAATCGATGACCTATCTCCACATAGAAAATACTTCAAATAGGATTTACATTCAAGACTAATTAATAATTTTTAAAAGTAGGTACTAAAAAAATAAAAAATATAAATTTAGAAGAATAAAATTAAAATTGACTTAAATTTAAAAAATAAAAAACATATTTAAACCAAGTGTTATTAATTCATTTTCATCCTAATTTTTAGTACATCTCTTCGGTAATTTTTATAGTGCTAATTTTTTTCTTTCTATATTAGCATTTGTTTCGTGTAAAATTCTATTTTAGCGTTGAAAATTTAAGCATCAATCGCTTTTTATTTTATAAAACTCTAATTTTAGTACTTAATTTCATAAAATATTGTCCATTTTAATTAACCCTTATTTAATGTGAACAACAAAAATATTGAAATGAATAACATTTTATAAAGTTATAATCAAAGTGAAACTTCTCTAAAAGCTAGAGAATATTTATTAAAAATAAAAAAATTATTTCCTCTTTCCTTCTTTTTCAAAATCCATTTTTCAAAAATAGTTCAAATTTTAACAGTTACATAATTTTGTAATCAAAATATTATTGTCCTTTATTCTTTAAAATCCATAAAGTCAAATCTACAAATGACAAACACCTATTTACAATTCATGAAATGGTATTAAATATAAGTAATGCATACACAATAGTTTATTTTTAAATTTCGTATCTACTTTTTTATAAACATTAAACAGTTTATTTCATATTAAAAAAAACATAAAATTTAAACATAACCACTAACCTATTAAATATCGGAAAATGTAAGTTTGTTAATTTTATAAAATTTAACGTGTAAAATGGAGATAGTCTCTTACTCTTGTATTATATATTAGTTACATCATTATGATGATGATGAATTACATAATGAATATTGTACCAAATTAAACAAACAAGGAAGATATCGTATAAGCGTAATAAAAGCAACAGAATATGGCATATATATTCATTCATTCATTCATTAATTCAATTGAAATAACAAGTGGAACTATTAACTATACATGAATATTTAAAATAAAATAAAATAAATGTAGTTGACTAACATGGCACGAAGAATGAGCGCATTGTGACCTCAAGAAGGCGAGCAGCACTCATAGTCATAAATAGATACTCCCTGGTCTTTCGGTGGCTCCACATTAATGAAACTCGTGGGGTCCACCTCCTCAATTCCGCTCCCAACTACATTCTCTTACCATTTCCATGCTTGTTTTCAGA
Organism: Mucuna pruriens; assembly: GCA_025330945.1. NCBI lineage: Eukaryota > Viridiplantae > Streptophyta > Magnoliopsida > Fabales > Fabaceae > Mucuna > Mucuna pruriens. Next base: position 710,344 of record JAENHJ010000227.1, read on the forward strand.
TTCATCTCTTCTTTCTACAAAACTCTCACACGCTCTCTCCGTGCACCACCGTCATCCAAATTGCAACATACATAGAAAAACCAAAAACAAGCATGGAAATGGTACTTTATTGCCCCCCACACTATAGGGCAACACTAAAGTTACACTCATTAACACAAACTCTAAAAACCTTATATATATATATATATTTTTTTTTTGGGTAGTGACCATATATATATATATATTTTCATATTACAATTCCGTTGTATCGGATAAAATTGTTATAGATAACAAAAACTCTTTTATCTGCGGTTACATATTCAAGACTCAAATTGTTGTACCCGTTTGATCACGAATAAAATTAAAGGAAAGGAAAAAATTAAAAGAAAAGATTGAACATGTCAACAACTAAAGAAAGGAAGGAATCTAAGGTGATGAGGAGCGATTTTGCTAAAGATTGTGTCTTTCTGCATGCCGTGGTAGCTCTATGTAGCCATTGATGTTTCTTGCGTTGGTGGGTGTTGAGCATGTGTATAGATAGTAGTACTATTGACCCATAAGAATAATATCAAGAAAGGTGGTGGGTGATGGATGGTTATGAAATGTGAGGAAACAAGCAAATGGGTATTGTTTTGCCTATTAAAAGGGTAGGGTCAAATTGTAATTGTACGTGCAAAATAAAGATATACCTTAGTGTATGTATAATACTAGTATATAGTGCTAGTGAAGTGGGTTTGAAATTGGTTGAACTAGTTGTGAAGTGGGTTGGGTCCAGTGGGGACTCGCCTCTTCTCCGCAGCGAACCTTGGATCAACCCCATTTTGCTGTGGAAGTGGATGAGAGTTGTGGCGCATTCTTTGAAGGCCAATGCACAAAGAACGTGGTCTTGTGTGGGGGAAAGAATCGCAATAGTGGTTGAGGTGGGTGTTTCTTGAGGGAAGAAGTGTGGAATTTGCTGAGGAGAGAAAGAGGAGAAAGAGAAAGATGGTGGAGAGTGAAGAAAGAGAGGTCTTCATTGGTGAAGAAGAGGAGAGGGGGGGAAGAGTAAAGTGTGGTGGGTTGTGGAGAGAAAGGGAGGGGTGAGAAAGTGATGGGAAAAAGAGAGGGAAGAGGAGGGTGACATTAGCGAGGGGGACTGTGTGGGAGTGTTTAAATGCCAAGCAAGAGACACATGAAGTGATATAATTGCTTTCGAAACCGAGGGGGCCTCACTCAACTCTCCAATTAATTGTGTTTTGTCAGCGATCACCATCTCTCATCAAATGAGTCACGAAGTTTATATGCAAGTGTTGGCCTGGGGCATTTCTACTAGAGAGTACGTTTTACATCCAATTCAAATCCTCAACTTCAATTGGCTGAAAAAGGATTAACATGCTATCAATCTAACCATTTCATACATTTGACCTCACAAGTCACCACATTGACGCAAACAACAAAGTTTAGGCCATTCTTCTCCTTTTCATTTTGACAAAAATTTTTGTTTCAATATGTTACAAAAAAAAAAGAGTAAAAATAAAAATTAGTTTATTAATTTCATTCTTCTTTCATTTTGGAAGTGTTCTTTTTAAAAAAAATAAAAATGTAACAACTAGTTAAACATTAAAAAGTGTACGATACCTTAAATATGCTACTAGCATTAATTTGAAAATTCAGATCCACCATGAAGGTGGGTAGTTGTTTAAAGCATAGCATTTCATTGGTTAATGAAAGGGGATGTCACACATTTGTATGTAGATTTGTAAAATTGTTCCCGCGAGATAGTTTTTTGCTTTAGTGCAACAGTGCTATGTATGATGAATATTGCTGTTTATGACGTATACCTAAATTGGTTTCCGGATTTTTAGTTCATCTTAATTTTCGTATTTAACTTACTTTCTTTAGACTCGATCTCAACGAAAAGACTAACAATTTTTTCTTATCAAATTTTAATGCAACAAACTTGAATTTAAAATTACTAATTAAGAAAAATAGTTTCTTTTAAAGTTTATTTATTCGTTACATGATTTATAGTCTTTGGTTTAGTGTCAGAATGTTAATCTTAATGCTTATAATTTTGACGTGAATATGTTGGTAAAATTGAATCCGGAACATATAACTAGACACAGGTTTAATCAATCTTATTAATATTTGATTCTCAAGAAAGGAGGGAAAAAGAAAAATGGTGTTGTAAATCTTCTGCATGCCCTCTATGAAGGAGAACAAAAATCAAAGAAAGAGGTGACAAAAGCCTTCCATCATAGTTTTCTGAAAAAATCCATCGTATTAGAAATTACAGATTTGGTAACGATGAATTAATACAACAAAAGTGTACAGAATTTGTGAGAATTAGTTAGAAATCAAGTATAGGTTATGGTGTATTATGGCTTTGTTGATGGTCTAAGCTATTAAGTGAGATAGTATAATGGAATTATTTGATGATCAAGAAAAGAAAGAAGAGGTGATAGGAGAAGATAACGTAGTTTATTATAGTTTGGGGAAGATTGAACTAATCCTTGTAATTGAAGTGATAATTGAAAGACGTTGGTGGAGCAAACTGTATAGTACCCCACCTATGGTATTGTGTTATTCTATTCGGTTGTCATTGTGGCATGAAATGATGATAGAATTGCCGACGTTAGTACCCTAAACGGTGTGAATGAATTTGGCTCCGAGTCAGAAGTGTGTCTATTCCATTGTCATCGTGGCCTGGGGTGTTAGGTGAGGATAAATTTTGATTTGAATTATAATGGATGGATTAAAAATAATTTATTAATTATTTATATTTATTAAAATTTTATTAAAAGATTTTATTTATGATTTATTTAAAAAAGTTATTTAATTAAGTCATTAATATTTTTATGGGTGGATATTTAATTTATTTATAAAATTATTTTGAAAAATTAAAAATTATTACAATATCAACATATTTTTTTAAATATTTATAAAAATATTTTCAATTTAATTTTGGTAAGAGTAATTTCAATTCAACCTAAACTTTAATCGAAGTATCTTTTGTTTGACCTCGATTAGAAGAGCATCTATAGACATGATTCATACAAAAAATCTTCCACAGAGCTTTAGTCAAAATATTCTCAATCGGGTCTCAATTCCAAAATCTTCAACCAAGTTTTGGTCAACAAAATTTTCGGTTAAGTCTTAGCAAAAAAATTCTTCAATTGGGTCTTAATTGAAAAATCTTCAGTTGACCTTAATCAAAAAATTTTAGGTAGAAAAATCTTCAATTGGGTCTTAGCCAAAAAGTTTTCGATGGAGCCTTAGGAGAAATTTTTTTTTGTTGAAACTTAGTTCAAATTTTGCAGTCAAGTCTCACTTGAAAAATCTTCAACTATAACATCTTCACTTAAGTTTTGGTGGAAGCATTTTTAACCAGAACATCTTTGATTTAGACTAGTCCAACATTTTTTTTTTGCTTTTTATCCAATGAATTTACTTTTTTTATTTAATGTAATCCAATAAAATTTGAAAAATAGTGGATAAGATCACTTGACCATTTATAAAATAAAATGGGGGATTGAATTCAATGTTGTTGTCGTATCTTCACATACATGCGTGCATACACACACATATATATATATGTTCTTGTCTAAGAATACAGGTAGTGTAGTGTAGTGCGTTCTGCTCTCTAATTGAAATCCTCCTTTAGGCGCGTCCCTTGGTCCCTATTTGTACATGAACGACCCTTTACTATTCTCCCTAACAGACTCCTAACCGTCCCAATTGCCTCCTAACTGACCTTGAGAGTTGAGTGTTTGGGGCAGGAAGGGGGCTGGTCCGAGTGGACTGGCTTCCTTGGGTCGAGGTACTCTGTTGAGTTGGGGCATATCTATCGTTGGGTCTACACACATGTCAGAGCCCGGTTGTCATGGCCGATCGGTACACAACCCCTCATGTGCCGAGCGTGGACTCAGACTATCTGGTGGGCCGACCAGTACTCAGCCTCTCATGTGCCGGGTGAAGCGATAACTGACCGGGATGGACTCAGTCGGCAAGCGTGGACTTGTACTATCTGGTGGGCAGACGGTACTCAGCCCCTCACGTGCCGAGTGGAGCGATAGGTACTTCGAAGTTTCATCCAGGATGTGATTTGATTGACTGAGCAAGTTTTCAGTTGTTCGGGATAGGCCTTGGAGGCTTTTTTGACATATGTGAGGGGATGTAACCGTGTCAATTTGTGGGAGTTTCTCTTTTGCCCCCTCTTGGTCTCTCTTGTTTAGAATGTTCTTGCCTCGAAGGGGGTTTGACGACCGGCCGCTCGTAGGTCTTTGTTGCCCCGGACCTCTTTGATTGGCTTATCTTAGTTAGGTTTTTAACGATCTCGGTTGGAAGGGACCTTTTGGCTGACTTCGTAGATCTTTGTGTCCCGGGTTGCCTTGACCGACTTATCTTAGTCGAGTCTTCATCTCGCCTGGAGGGGTCTAGTGACCAACTGCTCGGAGGTCTCTCTTAATCTCGCTTGGACGGAACTTCACATGTCTTTTCTTTTCTCGCCTGGGCAGGACTTCACAAGTCTTTTCTTTTCTCGCCTGGATGAGACCTTTTGGCTGGGTTCCCAGGTCTTTTTCTTCATGCTTGGAGAGGACCTTTTTGGTTGTTCCTTCGCAGGTCTTTTTCTTCATGCATGGAGGGGACTTTTTTGACCGTTACTTCGCAGGTCTTTTTTCTCTTCATGCCTGGAGGGGACCTTTTCGGCCATTCCTTCGCAGGTCTTTTTTTTCGTGCCTGGAGGGGACCTTTTTGGCTGTTCCTTCGCAGGTCTTTTTCTTCATGCCTGAAGGGGACCTTTTTGGCCGTTCCTTTGCAGGTCTTTTTTCTTCGTGCCTGGAGGGACCTTTTTGGCCGTTTCTTCGCATGTCTTTTCCTTCGTGCCTAGAGGGGACCTTTTTGGCCGTTCCTTCGTAGGTCTTTTTATTCATGCCTAGAGGGGACCTTTTTGACCATTCCTTCGTAGGTCTTTTTTCTTCATGCCTGGAGGGGACCTTTTTGGCCATTCCTTCTCAGGTCTTTTTCTTCGTGGGACCTTTTCAGCTGTTCCTTCACAGGTCTTTTTCTTTGTGCCTGGAGGGGACCTTGTCGGCCGTTCCTTCACAAGTTTTTTTCTTCATGCTTGGAGAGGACCTTTTTGGTCGTTCCTTCACAAGTCTTTTTTTTTTTTCGTGTTTGGAAGGGACCTTTTTTGGCCGTCCTTCTCAGGTCTTTGATTGGTGATGGGGAGTCAGAATCCTTTTAATACCTGTACAGGATATGAACTATGACCTTGCATATTTAAAATATGGAGCATAGTTATAATGCATATCTTGTTGTGTAAGGGTGGAGACTCTCTCATGCAAGCTTTCGAACTTGTGTAATGAATTGGGATGGAGCCACAGTTTCCCAAACTTTGGTCTAATAATAATCATAATCTTTAGGTAAGCAATCAAGTAAGAGGAATGAAAATTAATCTAATGTGATGCAATATTCCCGAAGTGCTATTATTATTATTATTACTATTATTATTACTATTATTGTTGTTGTTTGCTATTGTTGTTGTTCTGCTGTTATTATTATTATTAGACGTTGAGAAAGCCAATGTGGCCCCTTTCTTTCTTGAGTAAATGTCCCAATGGAGCTATTCAGTAGGGGTGGTGTGGTTACTGCATTCTCCTGTTCTATTTGATTTCAAGGAATTGAACTTCCTAGTTTTCTCATTATTGGTTGAGTTCGAGCATGGTAAATGAGACTTCTTAACTTGGCTACCTCCTATACTTAGTGTTAAGTCCACTTATATTTCTTCATTGTAGTAACTTCTAGTACTTATTTTACAATTTTGAAATGCAGTGTGGGAGTTAGGCCTTGCCTCAGCTTCATCAAACCCACGCGCTTGAGTAAAAATGTCTTCCTCACTCGGCCTTTTGAGATCAAAAACCTCTTTATATGCATCTACTCTTTTCTCTTGAGTTTAGATCCTTTTAGATGGAAGTAAGGCTTGTGTGAAATCTATCTTGTTTGATGTTGTTGTTTAATGGGATGTGGATGACTTGCATCCATGTGGTTCCAAGTTTTCTATTCTCTAATTTCGTTTTTGATGTTGTTGTTTAATGGGATGTGGATGACTTGCATCCATGTGGTTCCAAGTTTTCTATTCTCTAATTTCGTTTTTGAACTCATCCACCAGCATCTTTTGAATAGTGTATACCCAGTGTAGTTCTCATACCTAGTCTCAAAAGGACCCATTAGATGGATGCTACCAAATCTTAGAAATAAAGGATAGAGAAGTCTCACAAATCATATAAAGGACGTGAAGAAGGGTGAAATAGACTCCAAATTTTCTCTGAATATCCTTGCATGGATATACCATGTCATCTAAAACATGAGAAGGCTTCAATTTGAGGTGACAAATTCATTTGCTCCTAAACCCTGAGAACGAGGCAAAACAAAACTACCGGCATCCAAAAATTGGACTCACACAGATGTGAATAGATTCCAAAACAATTTCTATCTAATTCTATATATGAGAATTGTAAACACAAAACATTATATATATAAAATCAAGCACGAAAAACTAAAAGCAGGGAAATTTTCTTTGTTTTGCTTTCTTACGTGCCAGAAAGCGCTCTTCTGTTGCAGCCACAACATCTTGAGTTCTTTTGTGATGATCGGACTTCGATTGAGCGTGGTAGAAGAATAGATAGGTAATAAAATAAAAGAAAAAGGGGAAAGAAGGAAAAATATCACACACACTACCCGAGAGGGAGAACTTGGGAATTGTCGTGCGAGCGCACCTATCATAAGGAACCACTGCGTCCCCCATATTTTGTTCTTGCGATATGTGCCGTATTCACCGATCCTCCATTGCACTTCACGAAACGATTCTTTTCTACGAAAAAGATCTTCTGATCACCCCTCGGAATGGTAGATCTCTGACATCAGAAATTAGATTCTTGGAAAAACTTCGGAAAAACATCATCGACTTGTAGACCAGGATCGGATCCCTCCCAAACAGGCTTCAAGAAGCTACACCCCCTAAAAGGAGCAACAATGATTAGAGGAGAAAATGATGAAAACGTTCAAGATGTTCTTCGCTTCTCCTCCAGCTTTCGAAGATCCTGAACTTCAAATATGGTCTTTCAATCTTGCGGATATCGGGAAAAGTTTCACTTAAGTCCCATGGTGGGTGCCACTTTTCTCGTATGAGAATACATGTAGTGTAGTGTGTTCTACCCTGTGATTGTAATCCTCCTTTAGACGCGTCCCTTGATCCCTATTTGTACATGAACGACCCTCTACTATTCTCCTTAACAGACTCCTAACCATCCCAACTGCCTTCTAATTGACCTTGGGAGCTAAGTGTTTGGACCAAGAAGGGGGTTGGTCCGAGTGGATTGACTTCCTTGAACCGAGATACTCTGTCGGGTTGAGACGTATATGTCGTTAGATCTACATACATGTTGGACCGCGGTCGTCGTGGCCGATGGATACTATATATATATATATAGAAGGAGTCCATTTACCTTGTGTTTTACTTCTACAAATGATAGTTCAAATTTTAAGTTAAAATTATGTAAAAATAAAAAAAAAACATTAAGAATACTTTATTCTTTAAATGAATTTATTTAATTTGACTCAAATGAATTAGAAGAGTCTTGTATGAAAGATGATTTTACTTCTAATTCAAAAACTTCATTGTATGAATTTATTTAAAACTTATATTTCTTTTGATGGCAATTACGTGAAAGGGATTACTATAAAATAATACGTCATGAGGCATATATTAATATCTATATGAATTTATATAGATATTACTTCGAGGATATTTTTATAACATGGTGTTATTTTATAATATAAAAAATATTTTTCTACTCAATTCTATTCCTCACAAATTTTATAAGTCGGATAATAATATTGTTAATTAAGAACTGAAATATCGCAAACATATTTTTCTCGTGTGCGTGTGAATCAAATTATAATATAACAAGTCTTATGTGTGTGAATCAAATTATAATAAAACAAGACTTTAAAGATAACCAATTTTATAACTCATAAGCGTCATTCTAGCGACGAAAGATTTCAAGCAAATCTTAAATTTAAATTTTATTGTCCCATCGTACACCAAAGATAAAAAGAAATAAATTACAAAGATAAAAAAAAAGTGAACGACGCCAAAAACTTGGTCCCCTATCTCAAGTGTATTATAGTGTTGTGAAATAATAAATTATTGTTCTTCTTTAGACACTGTTTGAATTGTAACTTGTTGCAATTTAAATTTGAACAATAAATAATTAAATGAATAAAAATTTTAGTTTTAGAATTAAAAGAGGAATTTGAAAATAAAAAATAAGCAAATGCAAGTAATTAAAATTTTAGAAAAACTTTCAAGATCAGGGTTTACACAATAATGTCTAATGAATTAATCTCAATACTTAATGCTTGACTGTTTCTATATTGAAAGTGTATTTACATGAGGTAACTTTTGTTTCCTTTAAAACATGGAGATGTATATAACTTGTTGATACTAACTTTTGTTTAAGGGTGATAAAAAAAATAGTCACCCCTCTTGTACTCAGATAAAATCGACGTCCAAAATGAAGTTTTTGAATGATTAAACCCAAAGTCCCTTCCCTATAGATTTTATGTGTAAGTTCTCCTTTTGATACTTCCCTATAGATTTTATGTGTAAGTTCTTGAGACAAACGCTTCACATATATAAAATAATAGAGGAGGAATCAATCAGAAATCTCAATCATATGTATAAGATATTTCAAATATCACCCGTTAACGAAATCAATGGATAAAACTCAATAACAAAAAAAAAAAAAAAATCAAACTTGGAAGAATAAGAGATTCGAAGTGCTTCTGCTTTTCAATCCTCAGTTATACGTGTTTAAAATTCGAAACCCTCAAACGTGAGTATAGAAAACTATTTAAACATATGGGCAAAATCAGGTTCAGGCCCAATTACATTAAAAACACAAAGAATTAGTGCAAGGATGCATTCACGAACATGGTATAAATCATGGCCTGATCGTGAACAATTCTACCAGAACTAGCCAATCTTCATCTACTCAAATCACGACCATGATTAGAATCATGGCTAGATTGTGATCTTTGCTGCCTCAACACTCCAAATTGTGCTCTTTTGGCTATTTTGGATTTTTTTATAGCTCAATCTACTTTAGTGCTTATCGGGTTCCAAAGGTCATAAATTTCTTGTTCTCGAAACATAAACAACACAGACACAAAAGTTCTATAAATAGAAAATGAACTAAAACAACAAAAGAAACAAGCTAAAATACTATGGTAGCAAATCTTTCCTAAGTGTTATGCAAATGTGATATGAAATGCAACACACCAAACAACCAAAGCATTCATGAGAAATAACTTTCATCCAATAACCTTGGGATATAGGTCCCTTTACACTTGAGCAACAAGGTGTGAAGTCCTTAGATTAAGACTAAAGCAAATGCAAAGTAGAGTAATGAAATAAATTCTTATCATCTATGCCATATCATGTCAAAGAAAAATAAAATTTATCAGAATAAATTTCCTATGAACCAAGCAAAGTTAATGCTTGAATAAAAGTGAAGATGAAAAGGGAATGAACAACTACCTGTTTCAACAACCAAATTATAAATACAAAAAATGAGGAAGGACATTTTTTTCTTTATATATCCAAGTATTAGAACAATAAGACACTTCAAAGCACACACAAAGAAAATGCAACTAGGACTTAAAAAATGAGGACAAAACTAAAAAAAAAAAAAGACACAATCAACTTTGGTTGATGGAGAAGCAATCCAAGCTTGCTTAAAAAAAAAATACAATCCACCAATTTGAAATTAATTTCTTTGAATTCATCGAAACTTCTATTCATACAAACAAGCAAGGTTTGACTAGGTCCAAACATGGTTTCAACCTTATCCGCTACAAAACCAAAATACACTAGGTAAGTTGATAATTTCAACAATCAATTTGCATAAAATGCCCTTTTGGACCAAATTATATATTACTCCCTCCATTTCAATTTTATTTTTTGTAAATCATGATAAAGAGAAATGCACAAGTCATAATCTTCTTTCCTACAACACTGTTCCGCATACTCGACCCTACTTTTGGGTATCCCGCAAAGCTGCAACTTCTCTTTCTTTCTCCAAATTCTCCGAACGTCTTGTTTGGTCACCAAAACAAGCTACAAGTCCAACTTCGAACTCTTCCTTCTCTGATCCGTAGGACAGAGTTGGTTCCTTCTTCTTAGATGATCTAAGTTTCAAGCTTTATTTATATACTCATTTTTTTATTATTAGTTTTGTCTATAAAATTCTATTTCCATTGTTCTTCTCTAATTTCAGGTTTTTTGGAAGAGCAAATAATATTTGGCTTTAGTTTAGTTCATCTCCTTTATTGGAACATATTTCCCCCTTTTACTTTGTTGGTTTATAGGTACATGAAATCCAATGCTGCACAAATAGCTCTCTTACCGTCAATTGCTGCACATAAAATTCTTTGCTGGTTGTTTAATTTATAAATATCTATCCATATTCTCCTTTATATACTGCTTCGTAAATTGGTTTACTCATTTACCTGACACTTCATTTTAGTCTTCCTATTTTTTAGATTTTTATGTTTGTAGCCAATATACATGATTTTTTAGATGAATCATCTACATATATGGATTAGTTATTATCATTATTAGTTATATGTACTACTTTTTTCAGTACTTTTACGTACCATCCTTTTAAATTATTGAATGGTTTTTGTTTATAATATATATGCTATCTCTTTTCTTTCTTTTAATAATATGATTTGTTGCTTGAAGTCAAATATCTTAGTTTCAAAGCCATGCTCCTTAGACCCTTGACAAATGCTGCCAAGTCATCATCATCTTGCTCTGCTAAAGTCCAAGCAGAGGAGCAATTTTGTTAATAACCGAACATATGGATATTGCACCTGCATTTCGAGTTTTGACTTAGTAGTTAGGATATTTGATGTATGTTTAGTTTTTGTATATGTATATGGAAATGTGTATTTGGTGTAAGAACATTTCAATTATAATTTGAGTGTTGATTTATACTACTCAATAGCTTTTGTTTATCTATTCTATGTCTATAAGAGTACTTTTTGTACTTTCTTTCAATAAAATCTTTTGTTGCTAATAAAAGAATTTGAGAGATCTTCATATTGCTCTTAACCAAAACACAACTTGCAGAGTTTATCTATTTTACACATGAATAAAATCATCAAACTATGATTATAACTATATAAGTGTTTTAAAAGAAAAATTTGCAGTACCATGAGATCATTTGAATAGTGAATCTCGAATCTAAAAATATGTTTTTGTTATTGATAAAGGCCTCTAAAGGAAACTGTGCAAAACTAAGATAGACACAGTCAAAGTCGAAAAGTTGTTCCAATTTTCTGCAATTGTCTTTGTCTAACCCTTTCCATCTTCCTCATATGCCATTCCTGCAAACTCGATAACCACCACATGTGCAAGTTTTGACAACAAATGAGATATTAGACAACAAGCAATGGTTGACAATAAAAATAAATTTGACAGCCTGCTAAAATTGACAACAATCTTTTTGGACAACAAATAAAATTTGGTAAATAACAAAATATTAGAGCATTACCAAAATTAGGGGACGATTTTTGGGGACAATAACGGGTGTTATGAAATATATATTGACTACAAGCTTTACAATGTCGAGTTCTTTTTTGTTGTTGTTCAACAACCTTCTCTTTGTCACCTTTATTTCGTTTACCACTTTCTTTTGTCTTTGAAAATTTGAAAGACTGATTAATAGGTGTAATTTGCAAGTTTTTAGAAGAAGAAAGAGAAGAAGTGAAGTGAACGAGGTGAAAAATAAGAGTGAGCTGGGAGGTTACATGAATCTTCTAATCAGTGGAGGAAAAGAAGGACAAATGGTAGAGAATCTTCCGATCAGTGAGGAGAAAAGAGGACAGGTGACAAAGGAGATAGTGGAGGAGAGAGAGAATATAAGAGAAAGGATAGGTGGCACATGAGGACAAGAGGGAGGAGATTTGGGGGAATCAGGAGGAGAGAAAAAGAGGAGTATTTCTTGGGGGGGGGAGTAGAGAGTGGAGGGGGGAGAAAAGTTGAGGTAAAGGCTATTCTAAGTGGAGGTTGGTCCTTATTAGGACCAGGAGAAATTCCATTTTATTGTTTAATTTTTTCTTTGTTGTTTTGGGGCTGTGTAAGGAGTAGTAGTCTCCATTTGCTATTTTGAATCTATTATAAAGAGGAGTGAATAGATGGTTTCGTTTTTGATCTACAATCTATCACTATTTGTGTTACTTTTTTTTTTTTTTTGATTTTTGGTTACCCAAAAGTTTGGTATCAGAGCTCCTTCAGGGAGCTTATGGTATCTACTTGGGTGGAAGCTAAATTGGAATCATTGGAGAGGAGGATAGAAGAAATGGGGCACGAGTTGATTAAGTCCTTTACTCAATAAATCAAGTCGATGGTGGAATGATCTCATGACAAGAGGGAGAAAATGATGGGGAGAACGAGGGAAATAATCAAGAACGGGAAACAAAGGGAAGTTCATTGAGAGAAGAGAAGAAAGGATGAGGAGGTTGGAGGTCCCTAACTTCACTATTGAGGACCCATACAGATAGATTTATAGAGCGGAAAGATACTTTGACATTGACCATATTCATGAAGAAGAGAAGGTGCTGGTAGCATCCATATGTCTACAAGGCAAGGCTCTGAACTGGTTCTAGTGGTGGGAAACTAGAATAGATAGAATCATGTGGTTAGCATTCAAGAGAGCGTTGTTGGGATGATTCCAAAGCGCTTTATCAAAGTACCTATACGAGGTTTTGATGGGCTTACATCAAACCCATTTTGTCAAGAGTATGGGAGATGTTTGAACTTATCTTAGCTTCGTTGAGACATGCTAAGGAAGAAGTGTCGAAAGAAGCGTTCATGAATGGCTTAAAGGAGGAAGTGAGAGTAGAGGTACGTCTACACAACACGGGGGATCACAGGTTGATGATGAAGCTTGCTTAGAGAGTAGAAGAGAGAAATGTGTTGTTCACAAAAGGGAAGGATGGGTTGAATGGGAGGGTAGGGCCAGTCATTAACGGACTCGTGTTAAAAAATAGGTAAGCTGGGATGAATGAGATAAGGGAAAGAAACGAAGTAAGCCATGAGCAGTGAAGGGGAGTTGGGCTGGGTGGAAATACAATAGGTTGTATGGATGGGCCAGGGGGATCAAGTAGTGCAGTTAATCGCACAGAAGGAATGAGCAAGGTTAACACTCGCTGAAATTGTTCATTCAAAAAACTTACGAGGGGAGTATGAGGATAAACGAAGGAGGGAGTATGTTTTAAGTGTGACAAGCCCTTTGCACCAGGTCATATGTGTAGGAACAAGCATTTGCATGTTCTATTATTGGGGGAAGGGGAGGAAGTCATAGAGAATGAAATATGAGGCAGTGAAGCAGAGGAAAACCCAAAGGAGGACATTATGAAGTTACATATGAATAGTGTTGCTGACATTACTTTAAGGAAATTGTTGAAATTGTGGGGGATGATTTTGGACAAAAAGGTCATTGTACTAGTTGACTGGGGAGCTTCTTACAATTTTCTATCTTGTGACGTTGTGGAAGTATTGGGAACATAGCCACAGGAAACTAGAGAATATACAGTAGAAGTGGGGGATAAACATCAAATTGTGAATAAGAGGGTTTGTAGAGATGTGGAATTAAAATTACCAACCTTGGATGTGAAGCAAGACTTTTATTTATTTGATCTAGGTGGGGTGGATGTGGTATTGGGCTATGCATGGTTGGAGGAAATGGGGGACATTAAAGCAAATTTTAAAGAACATGTGATGAAAGGGGAAGAAGTAAAGCTGAGAGGTGATCGGACCTTGTCTCACACTATGGCGTCAATTAAAGCCAAGATAAAGGAATGGAGGACAAGGGGTGAAATGTATTACATAGAATTGGGGATGATGACTCTATACTCTATAGGAATGCCTAGTGATGATCAAGATGAAGAAGTGAGAATGCTATTAGAAGAATATTTTGAACTATTTCAAGAAGTGGTACAATTGCCTCCACCAAGAAGCTGTGATCATGCTATAGTCATCAAGGAGGGGTTTCAAATTCCTAATATCAGACCCTATTGCTATCCACACAATCAGAAAGATGCCATTTAGAGAAGTTTGTGCATGATATGTTGATGGTAGGACTTATAAGGTTGAGTGTAAGTTCCTACTCCAACCCATTAGTTTTGGTAAAAAAGAAAGAGTAGAGTTGGAGATTTTGTACTGATTATAGGTCTCTTAACAATGTTATTGTCCCCAATAAATTTTCAATCCCAGTAATTGATGAATTGTTGGATGAATTATGGGGGGCAATCATATTCTCTAAGTTGAATTTGAAATCTGGTTATCACCAGATAAGGATGAAGGACAATGATATTCGTAAGACAATATTTTAGACTCATGAAGGGCATTATAAGTATCTAGCTATGCCTTTTGGGCTTACCAATGCTCCCTCAACGTTTCAAACACTTAGGAATGACATCTTTGGGCCTTATCTAACAAAATTTATTTTGGTATTGTTTGATGATATCCTCATTTATAATACCAACCTACAAGATCATTTGGAGTAATTGTGTACAATACTGGAAATGGTAAGGAGAAATTCATTGAAGGTTAATTTTAAGAAATGCAGTTTTGGAATGAAGAAACTGGAGTACCTGGGGCAAATAATTTCTACAGAAGGGATTAAAGCTAACCATAATAAGGTGAAGACTATGGTAGACTGGCCAATCCCTAAAGATGTAAAAAGGATTGAGGGATTCTTAGGATTAATTGGGTATTATAGGAGGTTTGTAAAAAATTATGGAATATTGGCTAGACCTATTACTTTATTGTGAAAAAAAAATAATTTTTAGTAGGGAGAGGAGACAATGAAAGCTTTCCAATAACTCAAGGAAGTAATGACTCAATTGCCCTTCCTAAGCATATCATATTTTCAATTGCCTTTTGAAGTAGACACAGATGCTTCGAGAGTGGGAATAAGAGTTATGTTAATGCAACTGGGTAGCCCTTAGCTTTTGTAAGCCAAGCTTTATTGAAAAGAGCAAGGAAAAAATTGGTGTATGAAAGGGAGTTCATGGAAATTATGTTTGTTGTGCAAAAGTGAGGTGATATTTATCGGGAAATCATTTTATTATAAGGATAGACCAAAGAAGTTTAAAATATTTATTTGAGCAACATGTTTTGGATGGAGACCAACAAAAATGGGTTTCCAAATTGTTGGGTTATGATTTTGAGATTCACTATAAATGCGGAAAAGAAAACCACTTAGTAGATGCTCTCTCTCGAGTAATGGCAGTTCAAGCAATATCCATGATTATCAATGAGGAATCGAGCATGATCGCAGAAGAAACGGTTGAAGACCCTTATTTGAGAATGGTGATACAAGAGTTGGCAATGAATTCCCAATCACACCCTTTTCTTCTCATTTGCTAAGGGGTGTTTATGGTACAAGAGCAGGTTAGTCCTTTCTACCCAATCTGTAAGAATTACTACAATACTAACAAAGTTCCACTCATCTCCCTATGAAGGACATTAAGGAATTATTATGAGAACTTATAAATGGGTAGTTGTTGTGTTTTATTGGAAACATATGAGGAGGGACATAGAAAAGTTTGTAAGCATGTGAGGTGCGTCAATAAGACAAATACCAAGCCTTGAAACCAGTGGGTCTCTTGCAACCCCTTCCTATTCCTGTCCAAGTTTGGGAGGAAGACTCAATGGATTTCTTGAGAGGATTAACCATATCTAAAAGGAAGGACACCATAATGGTAGTAATGGATCAACTTACTAATTCTACTTACCTCATTTCACTACGTCACCCCTACTAGGCTAATCATGTAGCTAAAGCATTCATTTTTGACGTGGTACGCCTCCATGGATTTCCTAGATCCATGATTTTAGATAGAGACAGTGTTTTTATGAGCAACTTTTGGAAAGAATTATTCAACATGGCTGAGACTAAGCTGAGATTTAGTACAACTTATCACTTACAAACTGGTGGACAAACAGAGGTAACCAATCCAATTATTGAATCTTATTTGAGGTGTTTTATCAATGAGTATCCCATACATTGGATTAAATGGTTGGCTTGGGCTGAATTTTGGTCCAACTCCTCCTATAATGCATCCATTAGCATGAGCCCATTTCGCGCTTTGCATGGAAAAGAACCTCCTACTGTGATTAAGTATTAGTGATAATGCTTAGTTTATACCCCTACAAATTGACAAGTCTCGTTTTGCAGGTCAAAGAGAAGCCAGACGAAGTCAAGTTAACTAGAGGAAGACGTTCAGGCTAGATGAGACCTTTAGGCCAACTCCGTCCCGGTCTGAATAGACGTCCAAAGAGAGACCAAATATGTTTCAGCCAGATGAAGCCGACTCTGTGATGCCGACTCTTGAAGAATTGGCTTCGCAGGGTCGACTTTGCATGTCACATCTGGAACCAGATGCTGACCTCAAACCAATTGCCGACTCCCATCTAGAAACAAATCCATCTTTGTATCAGAAGACTGACTCCTCTATGGCAAGATTCAAGCATGTGCGAATGTAATATAGCACGTGGAAGTTAGGAAAGTAGTTAGAGTTAGTTAAGTTTGGTAATTTTGTTAGGTTAGGTGGTTAATTCCGTTATTTCAGTTATTACCGTTATAGAGTTAGTTAGGATGCATGTATAAATAAGAATGTATGGCTATGTTCTAAGGTGAGCAAGAACCTTGCTTATACACACTCACACTTCATTGTTCACCTTCGTATATTCACTTCATCCTTCTTTGTTCCACGGTATTTCAGTATGGTGTTCGTTCAGGCTCGAGTGAAAGTAGGACCAGGGACTGAGTATTGTGGTCGGTTGTCAAGAGGGGATTGTCAAGACCAGTTGGCACACTATTTGGTGATTCAACCCCTCCGTACCCTGGCCATTATAGGTGGAGCACTATAGTTACTACTGACGGTTGTCGTAGGAAGCTGATCATCATCTTTTCCATTGAATCCACTTTTGTATCGGTATTTGACTAATCATTTAATGCATATGTTTCTTTACACTTGTATGCTTGTGATTCTTGGAAATTCAATTTGTTCTTGATTTGTCATGTTTGTACATGTTAAGAATATATTACGCTTAGATTAAGGTTTGACTGGAAACTACCTAGATAATAATATAGATAATATTTAGATAATCTACGTCAACCACAAGCTTAATCTCTACTAACTCGAGGCTTTGGATTGTGTAAGCCCTCAGTAGGTAGCATACGAAATTTTGGCGGTCGCCTTAGGAAATAGGTTGGTGAGGAAGTACTTGCATGTTAGGACTTTGAAATAGAATCATTCGTTAATCTCATTATATCTGATATAATAAATATATGTTAGATAAATATACGTTAGATAATGTAGTTTGTAATTCTTTACTTTCTTGTTGATACTCTAGATAGCTTTTACATTTCATGCAAATTTACAAATTCTGTTAAAACTCCCTTTTTACAATTCTTACCGTGTCTACATCCTACATCCCAATTTTGCTCTTGTTTAGCCTTATACCTTAGAAAACATTAGAATAAAAGTGTCATTGAGAAGAATGACCTAGGTTGACCTTGGCTTACTTTAGCTTAGGAAAATCTAGTATTTTGATAAGAGAAGTGACAACCAACTCAATGCTTATCAATTAGCAAGAAGGAATTGTAGTCCAAGAGGTAGACCAACTACTTAAAGAGCAAGATGTGATATTGGAAGAATTGAAGATTAAATTGTCTAGAGCTCAAAATTCCATGAAAATACAGGCTGATAAGAAGAGGAGGGATGTGGAATTGGTAGTATGATATATGGTTTACTTGAAGGCTTAGCCATATAAGCAAAAATTGTTGGCTTGGAATTCAAATGAAAAATTAAGCCCAAGATTCTATGGGGCTTTTGCTATAGAGGAAAAAGTGGGAAGGGTGGCTTACAAGTTGAAATTGCCAAACCATGCTAGGATACACCCAGTCTTCCATGTGTCAGTTAAAGAGGGCTATTGCTCCAACTCTCCCTTGCCAAAAGATCCCAAAACTTTTGACTATGGGATAGGAATTACAAGTACAACCAAAAGAAGTGTTAGAAGTAAGGAGATTGGTGAGCGGAGAAAGCCAAATGCTAATCAAATGGGATAACCTACCAAATCATGAAAATACTTGGGAGGATAGTGTGGTAATAAATCAGATTTTTCTTGAATTTCACCTTGAGGACAAGGTGAAACTTGTTTTTTTTTTTTTTTTTTGGGGGGGGGGTTATGAATAGGTTGATTAATAGGCCTAATTTGCAAGTTTATGGAAGAACAAAAGAGAAGGAGTGAAGTGGTGAGATGAAAAATAATATAGTGGGCTCAGAGGTTACACGGATCTTTTAGTTGGTGGAGGAAAGGAGGACAGGTGATATAGAATCTTTCAGTCAGTGAAAAGAAAAAAAGACAAGTGACAAATGGCAAAGAAGATAGTAGAGGAGGAAAATAATAAAGAATGTATAATAGAAAGGACAAGTGACACATGAGGAGAGGAGGCAGGAGATTTGGGGGAATTAGGAGGAGAGAGAAAGGAAAGTATTTTTAGGGGACAGAGCAGAGGGTGAAGGGGGGAGAAAAGTTGAGGTGGAGACTATTGAGTGAGGGTTGACCCTTCTAAAAGTAGGAAAATTTTCTTTTTATTGTTAATTTTTTTTTTGTTGTTTTGAAATTATGTAAGGAGCAATAGTTTCCATTTCTTGTTTTGAGTCTATTATAAAGATGTGAAAAGAGAGTTTTGTTTTCTATCTATAATCTATCATTAATGTGTTGTCTTTATATTTTTTTTTGTCTTTAACTACCCAACAAAATTGGAGTGGTAGAATTTCCACTTCTTTAGGAATATTGGATCCAATAAAGACCTGCAAATCATCCATCTTGGTTTGTTTAGAATCCCATTCATACTAATCTAATTTCTCTTCGATGTTCATAGCTCTGTTCATCACAAGAAGCAATTTTTCCTTACATTGTCCAACCTAGTACATCTAAGACATTGTTAGCAAAATAAAAAATATGTTTTTTATTTGCCAACTTAGTCCACCTATGAACAATGTAATTACTCGATATCTCATTTAAATGTTTCCCTTTTCGGACACAAAGTATCTGTCTACAAGGTATGTCTTAAGATTGAAACATTTTACATGAACAAATTGCATTATGATCAAAAGAGTTATAAACTAATTCTCGTAGTTTTCCATTGACTTCACTCTTATCACTTTCATGTAATATTTTTGCTTTGTCAGACCCTCTTGCTTATTTCCAACCCCATAATCTACATAGGCTATTCATAACTTGTTGAAATATATAAACATTCTCATAAGTATAAATATTTCTTTCATGTTTTTCTAAATTGCAATCTCACTTTAGTTTTGACATAGAATGAAGCAAATTATTGTCAGCTAATAACTCCTTTTGCCTCTGTGCTTTTATTACAAAATCAAACCTCATCCAAATTTCAACCAAGCTAACATTACGATTCAATAAGTTACGAAAAAAAGGTATTCTCACTTTCTGATCTTGATATTGTTCTCAATATTCCAGCCAAAAATGTCTTTAAAGTAAGCCGAGATCCGCACATGCTTAAAATATCATACATATGTAAGAGTCCAATCATTCTTTTCTAATTAGTCATCATAAATTTCCATGTTGCGTCAAAGTCATCTGTAGTCTTTGATCTCCAAACACATGACTTGAAATTATTATTGAATTCCTCGTTAGCATTCAAAGAAACACTTACTTTTTCAAAAACATTTTTCATAATGTGCCACATACAAAATCTATAAATAAAAATTTAAAATATTCTCAGTACCAACTTGGCAAGATCTTATATGTTATTATAAGAGATAAATTTATGATTTGATCTAAACCATCAATTTATGGTTGTATGATGTAAATTTATCTCTTATGATTTTATATGATATATATATTATCTGGATATTCAATACTTAGTATAAACAAAAATAAGAACTAATAGATAAATATTATAGAAAATTTAAAAATTATTCCATCATAAATTGACTGAACAAGCTGAGCCTTTTACACTTTGCATTAGAACTCCAGCCTTAAGTTATTGCCATATTTAGATTGGTCTACAAGGCTAGCTACACGGTGATGGCTAGATTGTTTAGGGTTTTGGTGTTGGTTAGGTACTTAGGTTTGGGATTGATGGCAGGTTATTAAATGAAATTGTTTTCTTGACTATTGGTGGACTTGAAGGGGGCCTTTTTGAATGTGCCATCTAAACCTTTTCTTTTTAATTTTGCTTGATAATTTTGTTATTCATTTGTCAAGTCATAAAAATAAAATACCCATCACATTTCAGATAATTATTATATGGAATCTTAGAGTTAAAGGATTTAATTTCACAAATAAGAAAATATGATCTTTAAACGCATGCAATTAAAATTATAAAAACTAAAACTACTCAATAAATAAAAAAATATGGTGAAACAAAAAATAAATTTTTGAAAAATTCACGACAACTTTAAAATAGGACATAAAGTAGTATAATATTTAATCCAAATTAAAAATAAATAATTTTATATATTTTTTTAAATCAAGAGGTATTTTGAGATTATTTGTTATCTAGCTAATTTTCTTCTCACTAAATTGATTCCTTTGAGAATAAAATGGTATTTTTAATTACGATTTCATGTCTAAGTTTATATCAAAACTCCAAACGTAATTGAAAAATACAAACGTTAAACTACTTGTACTAAAAACATTCAATAATAATTTATGTTTTAGATTTGTAGTTAAAGTTATAACTTTATAAAAATAAATTCTCATAAGTAAAAGAAAAAAAATGTTGAGATAACAAGTTCTTTATGCATTATTTTGCCATACATCATAATTACATTTAAGAAAATTATGTTTGAATTTATTTTAGATTAATTTTTTATTAATTTCAAAAAATAATTAATGGCCTGCAGCTAAGTTCAAATCAAACAGATCTTATAGGTTATTGTAGTGACTCAAGGGATTATTATATTTATAAGACTACTTGGGTTGATTCTTTAAAATATATACAAAGTTTTGTTTGTTTTGTCCTTTTGCGAATAATCCATAGTGTATTATGAAGAGGATGAGCCTATAGTGTGATTATTTGGCTAGTAGTAGATAAATTCGGAAGGGAATGAGTTAACCTCTCGAAGGAGAATTTTGAATTTTTTTTTTTTATAAAAGAGATACATTCTAACCAAGTGAGGTATATTTAATAGTTGTCTTGGAAATTTCCTATCTCAGTTTAATTTTTCATGGGATGCCCCACCCACAAATTATTTTTAAATATAAAATATTAAAAATATTAAAAGAAATTAATTCTTATATAATAAATTAATAAAATATTTTAATAATTGAAAACTAAAAATAAAAATATAAATTTTTATTTGTACTATAAAATAGAAGAACATAATATATAAAAATAAAAATAAAAATAAAAATAAAATGTATCAATTATAATAATAAACAAGAAGTAGAAATTAAAAATGTAACTCAATAATGAAGATACATAAAAAAATTAATTTATCTCATGGGCCGTCGGAGCCCACTTTGAAGTAACGGAATTGCCAACCAAACTGAGCTAAGCCAATTCAAACTTAAATTTTAATAATTCATTCAGTTAATCTATATTTATTTCCGTCATATCTTCTTTTTCTCTTATTTATTTCATCCCATTCAAAAAATGGTAAAATAAATGTAAAAAAGTAAACCAAATGAAAATATCCACAGCCAAAATCTATTAATTTGGATGCAGTAATAATTGGTTACGAAAAAGTTAGGAAATTGAAGAGAAAGAATAAGTGAAGGAAGAAAGAATATGCGATTTAAAATGGCAAAAGGAAGTTAATGAAGGATTGATTGAGAATTCCCAAATCTGAAGCACCATGACACCCTTCCTCTTCTCATTCTTGATTTTCCACTTCCTCTGTCCCCTGGTCCAATCCAAACCATCCCTCTCCGCCACTCCCGCCACGCTCTCCAAATCCAGCGACACCGTGACGCTGCGGTGGTCCGGCGTGGACTCCCCCTCGGACCTGGACTTCGTGGCCATCTACTCCCCGCCGAACTCCACGCACGACAACTTCATCGGCTACCACTTCCTCTCCCGATCCCTCTCCTGGCAGTCCGGCTCCGGCTCCCTCTCCCTCCCCCTCGTCGACCTCCGATCCAATTACTCCTTCCGGATCTTCCGCTGGACCCGACCCGAAATCAACCCGAAGCGGCAGGACCACGACCACAACCCCTTGCCCGTCACGCATCACCTCCTCGCCTTCTCCAACGAAGTCTCCTTCGCCCCCGGCCGGGGCCCCGACCAGATCCACCTCTCCTTCGCCGACAATGATGACGCCATGCGCGTCATGTACGTCACGCGGGACCCACACGAAACCTACGTGCGCTACGGGGACAGGGAGGATAAGCTCGACGCCGCCGCGCCCGCACGTGTCAAAAGATACGAGAGGGAGCACATGTGCGACGCGCCCGCCAACTCCACCGTCGGCTGGAGGGACTCCGGTTTTATCCACGACGCGCTCCTCACGAATTTGAACAAGGGCCAGAAGTACTATTACAAGGTAATCTCTTCGCCGTTTCCTTCAAACTCCTCTTTCTTTATTTACTGCTCTAAAATTATGGTCCTAACTGTTTAGATTGATTTAATATGTGCCAGGTTGGAAATGATAATGGAGGTTGGAGTGCAACTCATAGCTTTGTGTCGAGGAACAGTGATTCCAATGAAACAATAGCTTTCCTCTTTGGTGACATGGGAACAGCTGTACCATATAATACGTTTCTTCGAACGCAAGAAGAAAGCATATCAACCATGAAGTGGATCCTCCGTGATGTTGAAGCTCTAGGAGATAAGCCAGCCTTTGTCTCCCACATTGGAGACATTAGTTATGCAAGAGGGTATTCGTGGTTGTGGGACAATTTTTTCACCCAGATTGAACCTGTTGCTGCCAAATTGGCATACCATGTTTGCATTGGCAATCATGAGTATGACTGGCCTTTGCAGCCGTGGAAACCTGATTGGGCAAGTTATGGGAAAGATGGGGGTGGTGAGTGTGGTGTGCCTTACAGTTTAAGGTTCAACATGCCTGGAAATTCTTCAGAACCCACCGGAACTGCAGCTCCACCCACTAGGAATCTTTATTACTCATTTGATGTGGGAGCAGTACATTTTGTGTATATTTCCACAGAGACCAATTTCCTTCCCGGGAGCAATCAGTATAACTTTTTGAAGCATGATTTGGAATCAGTTGACAGGAGCAAGACCCCTTTTGTGGTACTGCAAGGGCACAGGCCCATGTACACTACCAGCCATGAGAATAGGGATGCTGCTTTAAGAGCGAAGATGCTTGAGCACTTGGAACCTCTGTTGGTGAATAACAATGTCACACTTGCCCTTTGGGGTCATGTTCATAGATATGAGAGATTTTGTCCACTGAATAACTTCACTTGTGGTGGTCATGTGGGTCAGAAAGCAGGGGACAAGAATGCTTATACTATTCATATTGTGATTGGCATGGCAGGGCAAGATTGGCAACCCATTTGGGAACCAAGGCTGGACCATCCCAATGACCCAATCTTTCCACAGCCGAAATGGTCTCTGTACCGTGGGGGCGAGTTTGGGTACACGAGACTGGTGGCTACAAAGCAGAAGCTTGTGCTTTCTTATGTGGGAAACCATGACGGTGAGGTGCACGATATGGTGGAAATTCTGGCATCTGGGGAAATTGTCAGTGGTAATGGAGATTGCAGTGTTGGTGATGCTAATTCTAAAGCTGGAGGTGAGATTGTGGAATCCACATTGTCTTGGTATGTCAAGGTAGGAAGTGTGCTGTTGCTTGGGGCATTCATGGGTTACGTATTTGGTTATATAACAAGCTCCAGGAAGAAGTCTGAGGCCATGGGCGATTGGAGACCGGTGAAGACTGAGGAAACTTGAACTTTATATCATTGTTTACCACCTTTTAAAATAGGTCATGAAGGTTCACAGGAAAGAAAAACAAGAGGGCGTGAATGTTTGGAATTGAGATTTCCACTCTTATTTGTTTGATTAAAACACCTAAGCTGCCACCTCATATACTTGAGGATGCATCTATGTATATATGCAATTTTCTTGCTGAACTATGTCCTATATGGCATTGCTTATAGGGACTTGTGTTGTACATTATTCCAGGTAATATGGTCTGCCGGATGAGACCGTACTATGGTAACAAAGAAAAAATGTGTTATAGATATCAGTGTACTATTGGTATACAAACTTCAATATCTCAATAGGAATTATTAGCCAATTTGATCTATAAATTTTGTATGTCCTGTCTTTTTTTTTTATACACAAACGTTGAAGGGAGAGATGACTGTCTCTCTTTAAAGTCAAGCAAACTCTGGTCTCAATGAATTTTTATGACATATTTACGCGTAACCCATCAGTTAAGAAAATGTTCTAGAATCAAAATCAAATAGTGTTTATTATGGGGCAAGTAGCGCTACGGTGAGCCAAATCTTGTTTGTCATGTGTAGGATTTTAAGCCAGGGTAGGAAAGTAGCAATTTTGCTTTGCAGTCCAAGTGGCCATATTCGGACAAGAAACCAGCGTGCAGTATCGATATGTGGACAAAAATTACTAAAAAAATATCAAAATATGTAAGGCAGGAACCCAGAAATATCAGAGGGGTGATTTGGTCATTAACTAGTTCCATGCACATGTAGTTAAATCACGATGATTCTTGATTATGAAAGGAAGAAGGAGGACCAAACAACCAGTCTCACAAACGGGATAGAGGCATCCCATATTTTGGCTCGTGCTCAAAATGAGAGCACCGTCGACAAATACCAAGATATTAAATAAAGATAAGGACAAACACACACATTCGTAATTCCTCTTTCACTCATTTTTTTCCTCCCTCCTTCACAAGTCAAAGCAGCACTGCAAAAACATTATTTCTGTTCCTCTGAGGCTCATACACACTGAATGTAAAAAGCCTTGCAGCAATGGCTGCTCTACCCTTCTCAACAACTAGCAGGCCTTCCAACTCTCCTTTACATCACAATTCAAAATCAAGCTTCACAGGTTTCAGTCAAAGAAACAATATTTGGCAGTTGTTTGTCATCACAAAGTCAAATTCCAGACGGGCAATAAGAAAGTTATGCGTGAAGAATGTTGCCAGCGACAAGAAGCAGGAACTGAAAGATCCACTCACTGAACAAGGTTGCTTGCTTGCTTGCATTTTCTATTACTTTGTCACTCTATTTCTTTACTCACTTCTTTTCGTTCTAATATATAATTCACAAAATTCATGTTTATAATTCAGTTGGTTATATATTTCAGTTTGCCTTGTAAGATTTTCATTTTTGGGAAATTTTTTCTGGGTTTAATTGGTTGTTAGTGCATTGTTGTTCTTAGAAGTAAGAAGTGGGGGAACCATGGCCATGTTCAAGCATATATTTAGCTAAACTGTCAATGCACATAATAGCTGATCTAAATAGTGGCTGCTTCTTATTGTCTACTACTCTTAACATATATTAAATTTAGGAGTTGTAACTTACATCACCAAGGGAAGAGTGACTCTTAAATTTGAATTTGTGAAATCTATTTGGGGAAAATAAAGTAACCATGCAGTGTATGCCATTTCTTATTGTCTCACTTTTCTACCCGTTTTGATGTTTGGTGGAGGAAATGTAGTACCAAAATACAAAGAACATAAAAGACATTTCTCCATATTTTGAAGTTTAAATTCCATTAATATTATATTATAGTAAGTTTTGTTATAGGTGGTGTGTCATTAGATTTATAGAACTGGTACTGGACATATTTGTGTGCTGTTACTCCGTTCTCCTAGTCTGGTGTTTATGTATTGGGTTAATCATACTGGCCACTCTTTTAAGCAATTCACAGCCAATATAGCAGTGTCCTATTGAAGTATACTCCAGATTTTCTCCCCATTTTTATGTTTTTATTGAACTACAAATACATGATTTATTAGTAATATAGTCTTTACATTGTTTTTCTTTTTCCTGTAAATATCGTCCTAATGAATATAACTTTCTTCTGTAACACTTGTAGGAACTTTCAATGAATTTGTACCAGATTCTGCATCTATTGCTTCAAGCATCAAATTTCATGCCGAGTTCACCACCCCTTTTTCTCCAGAGAAGTTTGAGCTCAATAAGGCTTTCTTTGCAACTGCAGAGAGTGTTCGTGATTCCCTCATCATAAATTGGAATGCAACAAATGATTACTATGAGAGGATGAATGTCAAGCAGGCTTATTATATGTCTATGGAGTATCTACAGGTTCATACTGGGTTTTCTTTATTGAGGCAGAGGTCATTTTTGTTGCAAATGATTATTAGTTTTAATTACTATCTTCTTTTTTCCTAACTGTGAAGGGTAGGGCATTGCTAAATGCAATTGGGAATTTACAGCTCTCAGGTCCTTATGCCGAGGCTCTCAGAAAGCTGGGCCACAATTTAGAGGACGTGGCTAATAAGGTTTATCATATTACAATTTTCTTCTCTTGTCAGAAACTATAAAGTGATTTAATTCTTGTTTATCAGCTAGTCCTACAGCTAGCATGTAAGAGAAAGTTGAGCAGGACTAATTTTTGTGTCCATTTCACAAAATTGTTATCTATTATCTCGAGGATTTATTTCATCTGTTATTATTAAGCTAGGCTTTCTCTAGACTATAAAAATAGTTTCATATTTGATTCCCTAGACCATTAAAAGATATTTTTTAAAGAATATTGTTAGGAACAAGCAATCAAGTTAAACAGTAAAAAGCATTTATCTTTTTTGGAAACAAACTCCCTAATGACTAAGAAAAAGTGCAGAAGAACTGGATAACCCTTCAGGAATGAGAGTTTTATGGACAAAATGTCAATAATTAAGTAGAGACTATTTAAATGCAAATTCATGTGCAATCCACAGGAGCCAGATGCTGCCCTCGGGAATGGGGGATTAGGTCGGCTTGCTTCTTGCTTTCTGGACTCCTTGGCAACTTTGAATTACCCTGCATGGGGATATGGACTTAGATACAAGTATGGTTTATTCAAACAGCATATAACAAAGGATGGACAGGAGGAAGTTGCTGAAAACTGGCTTGAGGTATTATTTATATGCATTGATTCACAGTTAATGAAGTGGAAGGCTATCTTAGAAGTTATTATGTTGATTCACTAACTGGAGTGTCTCCATGCAGATGGGAAATCCCTGGGAAATTCTGAGAAATGATGTCTCTTATCCAGTTAAATTCTATGGAGAAGTTATTTCAGGGCCAAATGGAAGTAAACAGTGGGTTGGAGGAGAAAATATATTGGCTGTTGCTTATGATGTTCCAATACCTGGATACAAAACTAGAACCACTATAAACCTGCGATTGTGGTCCACTAAAGTTTCGCCGGAAGAATTTGATTTGCGAGCTTTCAATTCTGGAGATCATGCCAAAGCATATGCTGTTATGAAGAATGCGGAGAAGGTCTGTGGAATTTTCTTCTTTTTCCCTTTAACCTTTAGAATATTGTAACTGTTGTATGAACAAAAGCTTCTTTTCTTCTTCTTACAAATTGTACTTGCACCTCCATTTCATCTACTAATCATCAGATAAATTTATTTGTATTAACATTAACTTCAGTTCACAATTGATGCTCCTTTTTTCTTTTTTTCTTTTAAATGTTATATTGAAATCAGATCTGCTATGTTCTGTACCCTGGTGATGAATCAATAGAAGGAAAAACTCTACGACTGAAGCAACAATACACACTATGCTCTGCCTCTCTCCAGGATATCATTGCACGCTTTGAAGAGAGATCGGGAAAGAGAGTAAATTGGGACACTCTCCCAGATAAAGTGGTGGTGCAAATGAATGATACTCACCCAACACTCTGCATTCCTGAGCTAATAAGGATATTGATGGATGTCAAGGGCTTAAGTTGGGAGAAAGCCTGGAATATTACTAAAAGGTGTTTCCTTTTACAGAATCTGTGTATTCACCTCATATTTAAAAGATATAAAACCAATGTTAAGATTCCAGCTAATAGCTTAGACTTTTAGTAGAGTTGGTCTTTAAAATGGTATTAGAGTCTCATAGTTCAATTCTTTCCATCAATTAAGTTGAATTTTGGCACAAGGCAAATGGTTTAGTCCATGCTTCAAGCCCAAAGGGCTCTTCCTAATGGGGAATGCTGCTTTTAGGAGAATTAGTGTTTAAAAATATTATTTACTTGTAAGGGGTAGTAAGCTTGTTTTGTTCTGAAGTTTCTTTTTTGATCCTTGGGTGCAATTGTGTTAACAAGACTGCTTCTGCTACATTGGTCAAGTACCAGCGTGCCAACTTATACAAATAGAGTAGGTTCCTATTTTCAAAATTCAGTCTCAATAATAAATTTCTAACACGTATTGAGTGCCTTTTCGATTCACTTTCTAATGTAACTACCACTTTGATTTTTAAACATTGTCTGATCCATCTTTTAATGAATCTTCTGTTAGAACGGTTGCTTACACAAATCACACAGTTCTACCGGAGGCACTAGAGAAATGGAGTTTGACACTTCTGCAGGATTTGCTTCCTCGACATGTGGAAATAATAAGAATGATAGATGAGGAGGTAATGTTGTTAAACATATGTGGCTCTGATTTTCGGATGGTCATGCTATGCATAGTTCTTGGTTCATATGCCCATTCACATGTCATTCTTTACGAAACCTTATCTTATTTAATGTTATGCATGTTGGCCTTGTTATCCAGTTGGTAGATGAAATCATTTCTGAGTATGGGACGGATGATCTCGACTTGTTGCAACAAAAATTTACAAAAATGAGAATACTAGAAAATATCGAGTTGCCTAACTCAGTGATGGAGCTTCTAAACATCACAAAAGAGACTCCTGCTGTTGATCTTGTAAAGGAAATTGATGTTGATGATAATGATATAAAGGCAACAAAAGAAAAGGAAGAAAAAGAAGAAGATGAAGATGAAGATGAAGATGAAGTAGGAGAAGAGGAACAAGAAGATA
The DNA here is from genome assembly GCA_025330945.1 of Mucuna pruriens. NCBI lineage: Eukaryota > Viridiplantae > Streptophyta > Magnoliopsida > Fabales > Fabaceae > Mucuna > Mucuna pruriens. The sequence continues at coordinate 739,412 of JAENHJ010000227.1, forward strand.
ATGAAAACCCATCTGTTGAAGAGGATACTGACAATAAAACACAAGTGAGATTCAAAGTTGATCCAAAACTACCAATAATGGTTCGCATGGCTAATCTATGTGTTGTTGGTGGGTTTTCTGTAAATGGTGTAGCTGCAATTCATAGCGAGATTGTTAAAGAGGAAGTTTTTGATGAATTTTACAAGGTAACAATACCAGCATCTTTTTCTGTTTTCAAGAACAATTACTTTCTTGGGATCTCTCTGTATATACATGCAGAAAATAAAATGCTCATCAAATTTCATTACCAACTTTTGACAGTTGTGGCCTGAGAAGTTCCAGAACAAAACAAATGGGGTGACTCCTAGAAGATGGATCCGTTTTTGTAATCCTGATCTTAGTAAAATCATAACTAAGTGGATTGGGACAGAAGACTGGGTAACGAATCTTGAGAAATTGGCTATACTTCGCAAGGTAAATTAGTTTTAAATAATTAGATAAGTTGTATGTGACATGATTTAACTTCCACAGTTGGACAATGAATATATGTGCATGACTGATCATATATATGTTAGAACACACTTAATACAGGGAGAAAAGAAGGGATAAGAACAAGATGAGTAATATGGATACTACACTTACAAAACTTTATTTCTCATCACTATTTATCACATATTCACAAGTAGTTAGCTAACAACCCACTAACTAACTACCAAACATATAACTATTAACTGAATTATGTACAACACTACTCCTTAATTCAAATTAGTAATAGGTTGCACTCCTATCCTGTCTCTGGCCATCTTGAACTGGTTACCCTTAAGAGGTTTTGTTAAAATATCAGCCACCTGTTTATTAGTACTGCAATGTTTCAACTCTAGCTTCCCTTTACTGACTTGATCTCTGAGAAAGTGAAATTTTGTCCCTATGTGTTTACTTCTTCCATGAGCAATAAAATGTTTAGCCAAACTTATAGCTGACTTATTGTCTATTAGTATCTTCATAGGCTCTTCTCTTCTAATCTTCATTTCTGTCATCACGTTCTCAAGCCACAAGGCTTGACAAGCTCCCATTGAGGCTGCAACATATTCAGCCTCACATGGGGACAGTGCTACTACTAACTGTTTTTTAGAACACAATGAAATAGGTGCTCCACACATGATAAACACATACCCTATTGTACTTGTCACTTTTTTATCACCACATTGATCAAAGTCACGGTAACCATGTATTTCATCAGAAACACTTCTACCATGTTTTGAGAACAACAACCCATAATCCAAGGTGCCCTTCATGTATCTCAATATCCTCTTAGCTGAAAGCAAGTGAGAGAGTCTCAGATGATTCATAAACCTACTGATCAATCCCACTCCATAAGCTATGTTGGGACGGATTCTACATAGAAATCTCAAAGAGCCAACAATCTGTTTGTACAAGGTTGCATCATTCGACCTGTCACTTTTGTTTTTTTCCAACTTTATACCACAATCAACTGGTGTTTGGGCAGAGTTACAATCCAGCATATGAAGCCTCTTTAATACTTCAGTTGCATACCTCTTTTGATGCATGAAAATACCTTCACTTGTAGTGACAAATTCCATCCCCAAAAAATAGGATAGCAATCCCAAAACTATCATCTCAAACTCTAGCATTATTCTCCTTTTAAACTCATCAATACTTGTTGTATTGCTCCTAATAACTAGTAGGTCATCTACATACAGACATGCAAACATTAAATCATCCGCAGTAGCTCTCACATAAACTTCATATTCTGTTGTACATTTATTGAAATCCAGCTGCAACAGGAAGCAATCTATCCTTCTATTCCAAGCCCAAGGAGCTTGTTTTAGCCTATACAATGCCTTTTTCAATTTGTACACCTTTGCATGTCCTGTCACTTCAAAACTAGGAGGTTGACACACATAAACCTCCTACTCTAATGGCTGTAGCAACCACTAATCTGATAGTCTCAATTCCGGCCATAGGTGCAAACACTTCATTGTAATCCAACCCAACCTTTTGCAACCAACCTGGCCTTGTATTTTGCAACTTCTCTAGTCGGTTTTACCTTTACTTTATAGACCCATTTCACTCCAATAGAGCTTTTGTTATGAGGTAATGTGACCAGCTCCCATGGGTGCTTCTTCTCTATAACCCCTCAACTTTTCTTCCATTATTGCCTTCCATTTAGGTTCTCTAATTGCTTGCTCAAAAGACACTGATTCTGTTTCGACCAGCAGAACCAAATGCGTCATGTCTCCTTCTTTAGTCACTTTAAAGTCAGGAATAGATGTATAATCTCCAAACCTTTCAGGTGGTTGCCTAGTTCTTTGAGGTCTACATGGATGAATTTGAACTATTTTTGCACAATTTTTTGATTGCATATGAAGCTGAATTGGTATAGTTACTTTACTATTTTCAATTGTAGTCTCCCATCTCCAACCTTTGCTCTCATCCACAGCAACATCCTTACTCAGCACTATCTTTTTACTAGTAGGGTTGTACAGTTTGTATGCACCAGTTAAATCATACCTAAGAAACATCATTGGTTGTCCCTTATCATCCAATTTCTTCTTTCATTAGGTACATGTTTAAAGCAAAGAGAACCAAATACTCGAGAGTAGCTTACTGTAGGTTTTCTTCCTAACCAAACTTCCTCAGGAGTCACATCATTTAGGCTCTTTGTTAGACTCCTATTTAGTATATAAGCTACTGTGGATACAACTTCTCCTCAAAACTGTTTTGGCATATTCTTATCTTTAAGCTTTCATCAAGGTTCTATTTCTCCTTTCAGCCTTTCCATTATGTTAAGGGGTATAAGGAGCAGTAACATGAATTATCCCTTCCTTATCACAATAGGAGTGAAAATTATGTGAAGTGTATTCACCACTGCCATCTATTTTAAGGATTTTGATGGACTGACCACACCGTTTCTCCACCATTGCCTTGAACCTTTTAAACACCTCAAATGCCTCTTCTTTTCTTTTAATCAAATAGACCCATAACTTCCTTGAAAAGTCATCAACAAAGGAAATAAAATAGTGATTACCTCCAAGTGAAACTGATTCCATTGGACCACACACATTTGAATAGACAACTTCTAGTAGTGCCTTTATTACTAGAATGTTGGACTTGAAAGAACTTCTAGTCTGTTTGCTTATAAGGCACCTTTCACACAACTCCTTTGGTGGCTTTATAGAGGACAAACCATGAACCATCCTTTCTTTTTCAATAGACTCAGGCTCCTGAAATTTAGATGCCCAAATCTTAGATGCCAAAGCCAATTTTGATCTTCTAAACAGCTACAAGACAATTACTTTTACCAATTTGGATTCCAATTTTAAATGTTTTGTTCTTTGATAATGAGGCCTTCAAAATCAATTTTCTCTTGCTGTCATACACTTTCATCGTATTATGCTCCATATTCATGACATATCCTTTCTCCAATAGTTGGCCAAAGCTTAATAGATTGGTCTTTGTTTGTGGCACCTAGAGAATATATGTTATGAATGACTACTGCCCATCTCTTTTATGAATCAGAACTTTGTCCATTCCTTCAATTCAGCAAACTTCACAATTCTTTTAAATTTTTCATCAAGATTTACAAACCACCCCTTATTCCCAGTCATGTGGTTTGAACACCCATTGTCCAAATACCAAAAATCAGATTTAGCACAATTTGATGTTGTCACCATGAGAAGAACATGGTCTGAATCTGAATTATTACTATCATCTTGTGCTATTTGAGCTTCAACCTCTTTCTTTTGCTTTCCTTTATTGTTGTAGCACTCATATGCAAAGTGACCCCATATTTGACATGTATAACATTGTATGTTCTTTTTATCAAATTTCCTTTGCCTTCCTCTATTTTGATCACCATCATTCTTGTTAAATTTTCCATGACCTCCATTCTTCTTGTAGTTGTTACCACCAAAATTTTGATTTGAGACCTTTGGGCCTTCACTAGAAATTTTCAATTTGTTCTTCCATTTTCCCTTCTTGTTCTTCCTACTATCATTTCTATGAAAGGTTTGTGCCTATAAAGCCTGAGCAATAGCTCTCATACTGATTCTCTCAAGAAGCCTTTGTTCACGAGCTTCAACGGAATTCTACAACTCCTCCATCTGCATTCTTTGAAGATCCTTTGATTCCTTAATTGCCACCATAATGTGGTCAAATTGGGGGGGTGTCAAAGTTCTCAAAATCTTGTCCACTATTTGTTGATCCAATCACTTCTCACCGCAAGCCTTCATTGAGTTGACCAACATCTGAATTCTAGTGAAGTAATCCCTAATTGATTCTTGATCATTCATGGATAGCAATTGATATTGTCTACGAAGAGATTGAAGCTTCACTTTCTTGATTTTATCAACACTTCCATATGACTTGTTTAAAATATCCCAAGCCTCCTTAGCTGAATTGGTTGAAGCTATCTTCTCAAAATTGGCAGAATCCACATATTGATGGATCAAGAAGAGAGCTTTGCAGTTTTTTCTTCTTGGACTCCTGTAAACTGCCCTCTACACCTTTGTAGCACCAACCTCCACTTCTTGAATGTTATTCTTTACAATTTTCAACACTTCTTAGAAACCAAAGATGACACCCATCTTGATACATCATTGCTCAAAGTTCTTGCCATCAAGAACTGGCATGTTGGTAGGAAAAGTTCCATTAAAACCAACCATGATTCACCTTTTGAATTTTTAGAATTCCGCACGAGAAATATTCACAGGTAAGAATACCCACACAGGAAAGGGTTTCTCACATAACACGTAAAAGAAAAAAAAAACAACAGCTAATGGGTTGTACACACAGGTCCACGATCGATATAGCTCTGATACCACTTGTTAGAACAAACTTAAAAAAGGGAGAAAAGAGGGATAAGAACAAGATGAATAATATGAGTTAAACAGACAAAATATAGTAAACTGAGTGGTATCAATGATACACACTTTGAGTTTTATTTATATTAGGTTCTTGCTTACACAATCCAGCAACTTACATCATCATATACACAACAAAGTTATGCTTACAAGTAAAGTAAGGATACAGGGAGAAGAAAGACTACTGCAGAAAGCAATCAGAAGAACAGCCATAGGGAAAATAGGGGAAAACAGCTATAAACAGAAAATATATCCAACAATATGGATACTGCACTTACAACACTTTATTTCTTAGCACTATTTATCATATATTCACAAGCAGTTAGCTAACAACCCACTAACTAACTATTAAACATATAACTACTAACTGAATTATCTACAACAATATATAATGGAAGCAAGCAACATAGGTGATTTATCAGTTAGTGCACAAATTTTATGGACAATCTCTAGGGTATTTTTTTGTTCTTATTGAAATTATGGGGTTTTAGATATTGGGAGGAAGATATAAAAGAGAACGAAACACTAATTGATATTAATAGAATGGAACAGCGTGTTGATAAATTCATACAACCTAGAGCACTAACCCTTATTTATACTAATCATAATCCTAAGAAAATATGGTAACCAATCCTAAGAGATAATGAGGAAATAGGGAAACTCATCTTAGAGGATAATCTAATATATAATAAAATATTTTCCTATAACTTAACAATTTCTATTTTTTTTTTCTTATGGATGAATTATATTTTAACAGTTTGCAGATAACGAGGATCTGCAGCTTGAGTGGATAGAAGCAAAAAGAAGAAACAAGATTAAGGTTGCATCGTTTCTGGAAGAGAAAACTGGTTATGTTGTCAATCCAAATGCAATGTTTGATGTACAGGTTGGTTTTCTGCTACCAACCACTTCATTTCTTTCTTCTACTGTTTTAGTTAACATTTGTATTAAAGGAATAGATACATATTTTCATGTTGATCAAGCAATGAATGTTAGTTCTCGGTTCTTCCTTGGTACTCAGTAAATCTAAAGCAACTCAAGCATAGATAATTCATAAAGTTGCTTGCTTTTGATAAGTACATAGATTTAGAATTCCATGCAAGGCTTAGGCAGTAGGATCACAGTCATCTTCTCCTTTCTGTTGTTATAGAAACTCTTGTAATTTTATAGGTCTCATTATTTGCCACATAAGAGAAGGGACTCAACCCTGTATTGTTAGCTAAAAACTCCGTAGCTGCACAATAACATCAACCCTTTGTTAGAAATTCGTAGATACTCTAAGAGTGTTGCTGTCGATCATGTAAATTTTGCTTTAAAGTAAGTCAAACAGTATAAATTCAATTTTTATGTCATTTTATTTTTTTATTGGCTAAATGTAATGCTTTTGGAGTTTGTAATATTTTCTCCACAAATAAACAGGTGAGTATTAACATAAATAAAATGAGACACATCAATATCATCTCAATAGAAAAAAAGTCTTGCCTAAAATCCTACTTGGGAAATTGGTATAACAATTAAAATTTCAATAGCATGTTTTTTCCACACTCAATTAATGGTTAGACAAAAATCTAATGTATTCATTTTCAGGTGAAGCGCATTCACGAATACAAACGACAGTTGCTGAATATCCTGGGAATTGTTTATCGCTACAAAAAGATGAAAGAATTGAGTGCTAAGGAAAGAGAAGAAATGTTTGTTCCTCGAGTTTGTATTTTTGGGGGGAAGGCATTTTCAACGTATGTCCAAGCCAAGAGGATTGTAAAATTCATCACAGATGTAGGAGCTACTATCAATCATGATCCAGAGATTGGAGATCTTTTGAAGGTATGGTTCAACTTGGGGGATAGATATCTAAACGTAGTGTGGTACGTGCCTAATGATGGTTAAATAACAATCTATTTGTTTTGTTGTCCACAGAGGATTTGGTTTAAGTCTAACACAATAATATAACTAAAATCATAAAGTTAAACAATTAATATCTCATAAAAAATGGACTAAAGTAATTAATAGCTTCTTGCTGATACTTCAGACTTGATAATAAGTATATGGAGATCGCCCCTACAAAAATACAAGTATAGGATGTTGGCTGAGAATTTTCAGGTTGTTGGTTACTCTATGTATCCAAGGAAAAGCTAAAATAATTTAAGACAAAGGGTGTTAAACTAGCCTTTTTTTCTATGAAGTAAGGCTAATCTTAGTCTTTGTCTTAACCTGTAGGTTGTATTTGTTCCTGATTATAATGTCAGTGTGGCTGAAATGCTAATTCCTGGCAGTGAGTTGTCCCAGCACATCAGGTACTTTTCTTTATTAGTATATATATATATATTTTAAAATATTTTATTTCTGGTTTAGAATCAAATTGGTTGGTTTTTTTTATTCTTGTAAATTCTAAATTGAATTCATCTTATAGGGCTGATATTATCATCAATATTATTGGTTTTTGTTTCTGACATTTCTTTTTCTGTGTGTTTAGCACGGCTGGGATGGAGGCCAGTGGAACAAGCAACATGAAGTTTGCAATGAATGGATGCATACTTATAGGAACTCTTGATGGAGCTAATGTTGAAATAAGAGAAGAGGTTGGAGAAGATAACTTCTTTCTCTTTGGTGCACGAGCTCAAGAAATTGCCGGGCTACGGAAAGAAAGAGCTGAGGAAAGGTAAAGTTTTAAAAGAAATAAAAATACATGATTCATCGTAAGCGTAGGCTAAAAGTAAACATGCAGTGCCAACTAATCTTATGCTCTTTTTGTGGTGGGTTTTACTTAATTGAGTTAAGACACACTTAACGACAGATACCAAAAACATAATTAATAATGCATGTTTAGGGACTAAAATGTATAGTTTCTACGTAGAATCAAAACGTAAAGATAATGCAATTATAAGAACCAAATGAGTAATTGAATCTATAATCTCAAGAGTTAAAGATTCAATAAAAAATTGACTTATCCTTTAAGACATTGTTAATTTAGTCCAAACCAGTAGAATAATCATAATCTCATTGTTGTATGGTTTATGCCCATAATATGTGCAGTTTGTACCAGACCCACGGTTTGAAGAAGTTAAGGCATATGTAAGAAGTGGTGTTTTTGGCCCCTACAATTACGAAGAATTGATTGGGTCTTTGGAAGGGAATGAAGGCTATGGCCGTGCTGATTATTTCCTTGTTGGCAAGGACTTCCCTAGCTACTTGGAGTGCCAAGAAGAAGTTGATAAGGCATATCATGATCAAAAAGTAAGTATTATTGAGGAAAGATATATAAACACTTAATATACTAAACATTTCATTAACATCTATTGTTTTTTTATCTCTCTTTTTCTTTTACATCATACCAAATACCATATATATCTCTCTTTCTCTAGGTGTGAATTAGCCCCATAAGTGTTCATAAATTATTTTCCAAGTATTATCTCTTTGCGTCGGAACAAAACATGAATTCTCATATGAACTTCCTCGTCCAATAATGCTTGAAGGGAGCACCTATCATGGAAAAGATAACACCTTCCAAGTTTATTAGCATGGATTTCTCATGCTCATAATAAATGAAATAGCATTCATTTGACACATTTCTATATATATTGGTTAAAGCAAGTAGTTATGTTTTGAGTTCAACCATGCCATATGGCTCATGTAGCGATTTAAAATTTCAATGATGTGGATGCAGAGATGGACAAAAATGTCAATCTTGAACACAGCTGGGTCGTACAAATTCAGCAGTGACCGGACCATTCATGAATATGCTAGAGATATATGGAGAATTGACCCTGTTGAATTGGCTTGAAAAGTTACTCGTGTTCGCTCAGTTTTTGGCATATTCAGCTTGTTATGTCCCTCAAAATTAAAGTTCACGAGGGCTTCCAAACTTTGAGGAAGATGGTTGAATTAATTCTCTTAAATCAACTAGCCTGTGCAATGTATGTAAGTGAACCATCTTTGTTGTTCCGGGAGTGTTAACGTTATCTTCATTCATTTTGTTGTACGTGTAAGAAGAAATCAAATAAAATTAAACCTCCCATTCTATTTTCAATGTTGATTTTGAACTGTGTAATCAAAACCAAATATAAAATTATAACTGTTACTCTACTTAATCCAAAACCAGTTTGTGCAATTTTACATGGGGGACTGCTGTATATTTTATATAAGTATATTTGTTTATTCATTTAAGCCATATTCATACTTATGCCTGTTACGTGGAGATGCTTTGGAAAGTCTATAAAAACAGGAAAACAAATAAATAAATAAACAAATACATTGTATAGAAATGAAACTGTTTATATATTTGGTTACAAGAGGGGAAAAACAGTTTATATATATAATAACGAGTTGTTGTCATCCAAAGAGGCAAAGACACAATTAAATTGCATGAGGAACACAAATCCCATACGGACCTTTTTCTCGTTTGAACATGTTGCCAATACAGTTGAAATTCAAACCGTGATTCAGTAGAATAAAGCACAAGATAATGGTTCCATAAAACCCAAGAAATGTAGCTGTTGTAAGCAGTTACGTCAAATTGTTAAAAGGTCAAGGGAGAAGCACAGGCTCTTGCAGCACCTAGAATATTGACTGAGATTTCATGAGTCACCCTCATGTGCAAAACTATAAATAGAAACAATTCAATTCAAACAACCACCATGATCTAAAACTAAGAGACTCCATAAGAGATTGATGATGGAAAAGGGAGAGGAGGTAAAGAACAAACAAGTGATATTGAGAGACTATGTTACTGGTTATCCCAAAGAATCTGACATGTATGTAGATACCAATACCATTAAGCTGAAGGTTCCCCAAGGCTCAAATGCAGTTTTAGTGAAGAACTTGTACCTTTCTTGCGATCCTACCATGCAATTCCGAATGAGGAGTGTACGAGGCCCTTTAGGATCTGTCTCCGAGTTTTATGTCCCTGGCTCTGTATGTTTCATCAATTTAATTGAAAATTTTCTTTGTATTCACTCCTACAAAAACAAAACTGGAAAAATTATATTTTTTGGTGTAAGGGGTTTTATTTTCATTCTTTTACTATGCTTTTTCTTGTGCTAATACAATTGGTTTTTTCCTCACCTTGCAGCCCATAAATGGGTTTGGAGTAGCTGAAGTTTTGGATTCAGGGCATCCAAACTTGAATGCAGGCGACTTGGTTTGGGGAACAACAAAATGGGAAGAATATAGTCTCATCCAAATGCCAGAAAGCCTCTTCAAAATTCAACACACTGATGATGTTCCTCTCTCCTATTATACAGGAATTCTTGGTAATTTAGCCTTAGCAAAATGAATTCTAATTATAAGAAAGTAAGTTAAATTTTATTTGTATGTCTACACTTGTTTCATAGGTATGCCTGGTATTACTGCTTATGCTGCACTATATGAAGTAAACCCTCCACCAAAGAAAGGAGAGCATGTTTTCATCTCAGCAGCATCAGGTGCTGTTGGTCAGCTTGTGGGGCAATTTTCTAAGATGATGGGTTGTTATGTAGTTGGAAGTGCTGGCAGTGAACAAAAGGTATTCTCTGATCATCACATCTTCTGCAGATAGTGATAATTTATTTTCTTGTATATTATTCATCTTAGACTGAATAAATCCCCTCTATATCCTTCAATTGAAAGAATTCATCAGCATCATTTTCAATATAGGTTGATTTGCTAAAAAATAAACTTGGCTTTGATGATGCCTTCAATTATAAGGAAGAGCGTGACTTGGATGCCGCTTTGAAAAGGTCAGCACATACAAAATGCAGCTAGTTATTATCCATCATCTTAAAAGATAAAACACAATTTTGTCTCTTAATTTACTACCACTGCAACATTTTTAGTCTACAATTATTCGTAAAAACTGTTGCCTAATCCAAAAAAGAAAAATAAAACTATTGCCTTTTACTTTTGCAACAATTTTCAATGTGTGGTACATTCTTTCGGCAACGGTTTTCATTAGTTTCTGTTGTACCACTACTGCCACATATATACATACTTTAGTACTAGAAAAGTTACCAATAATAATTTAATATTTATTGTTAGGTACTTCCCTCATGGAATTGACCTATACTTTGATCAAGTTGGGGGTAAAATGCTTGATGCTGTGCTGCTGAACATGAAAGTCCAGGGTCGTATCACCATAAGTGGAATGATTTCACAGTACAATGTTCCTGAGCCAGAAGTGCTAAGGAATTTGATGCATATTGTATGGAAGAGACTAAGCATAAAAGGATTTACACATCGAGATCACCATCATCTTTATCCAAAGTTGATGGATACTGTGTTGCCTTACATAAAGGAAAAGAAAGTTGTGTATATTGAAGACGTGGTTGAAGGGCTTGAGAATGGCCCAGCAGCACTGGTTGGACTTTTCAGTGGTCGTAACTTTGGAAAACAAGTAGTTAAAGTAGCTCAATGATCTTCAAATTGAAAATGCATTCTTATGAGTTCTTTTTATCTCAATTAAAAAATTGAGTTTTTTATTTATTTATTCCAACAAATTTCATAGTCAAATTTATAATATAAATTCTCACATTATAAGAATTTATTAATAAATATTTACTTTAACTATTATAAACACTTCTATGTGTTCTCGTAAGTCTTATGATGGCTGTCAAATAATTAACATTATCTTCTTTTTTTATTTAGGCTTGAGATTGTTTGAGACTATAAACAGAGTTATAAGATAAATCTGGTGATAAATAATATCGTTAAAATTTGGTTTTTAATTGAGACAAATGACATTGAGTGAATTGTACATCAAATCTTACCTAATAAAATAAAACTTTGTTGATATTATTGTATAAATACTTCATTTAAAGGTGTGTTTTAATAACAATTAATCTAGACATATTTTACTTGGAAGATAAGGCAAGAAGATACAAAGAATGAAAAGTTGAATAAATTACTCTATTGTTTATATAACAAAGAGTTGCAATTGTATGTTTTTATATTCGATATAAATTGTAATAAAGAAAATATTATACCAACATGACAGTAGTTACTTGTATTTTTTAATAAAAAATGTTACGAGCTTAATTTCTAATTTTAAGTATGAAAAAAATCATATTAATAAAGATGAATTTTCTTATTAAAAAAATACTTTGGAAATGAAATCACAAAGAATTATTAAAATATTATTTATCAGCTTGGAAAGTTTTTACTTCTTAGAAAAAGTCATGATATATCACTCAGACAGATTACTTAAAAAAAAGTGTTTTATATAGTATTTTTTTTGTCTCCTAGAAATTGATGCATTGCGTGAGATAATAATATTTTAGTAATATTAAAAAATATTTTAAAAATAAAAAAATAATCTAAAAAATTCTAAATTGGTTCTTTGTTTTTTTTATAAATAAATTATTTCTATGTATGATTGATCTAAAATGTTAATGTAGTAAGAACTAACGTAGAAAGTTACTTTTTACAAGAGTTCGCTATACAACTGATACATAAGTTTTTAACTTAAGCAAGCTACTCATATTTTTGTTCTTACTTTAATTTTAAAATTTTTGTTTTTTGGTTTCGAAACATATTAAAGAAAAGGATAAACAAATCAACATATTCCTCAATGACATCAACCTTTCTCTTATATAAGTATGAATTCGGTCTATATTTTTTCTTTATATATTTCTCAATTTTGTTTTTATGAATATGTTTATTAGGGTGTTCGTTTTTCATTCGAATCCTAACCTCAAATGCATTTCCTTCGTTCTTTCACGAGATAATGTTCTCTATCTCTCTTATAATATTTTCAAATTCTAGTCTTGTCTCTTTCTTGTAGATGACATATGAGAGTAACGTTCGACTACTCTAAACAGTATATTTAAAGACTCAAAATAATGTGCCGAACGAAAAAATGATTGTCCTCAACTTAAAGAATTGTTGCTTCCACAAACAATAACGAAAAAACCATGAACCTTTTCTTTTCTAGTTACATAGGCAAAATCTGGGAAATTTGGCAATACTTTGTTTTAGTTTTATCTTTTTTCTCACATTTCTTTTATTATAAACTTTTTGTTTGGGTTATATTTACTCATTTTTGCTTGGAAGAAGAAATTGATATTGCTTTTGCGTCAAACAAAAACAAAGAAAGAGCAATCAAATTTCTCTTATTTGTTCCATGTAACCTAAAAAGAGAATGTTCATGTTCATTTTGTTGTTGTCTAGGAGGGGAATGATTCTTTAAGCAAGTTGATGATAGTGTATTTCCCTTCAAATGCACTCTTTGTTGATACGATATTGGATCCCCGAATTTCGGTTTGGATTGGACTTGCATTAGAATCCTTCACATGAATTGTGTTCTTCCTGGATCAAGTTACTCTAAGTAGCATTCTTTAGTTTTTTTGATACATAAATCATAATAAAATTTACAGTTTTTATCAGAGTATAGAAAAATGCAGAAACGAAAGATAGAGAGTAAAAGAAATTAAAATAGGAAAATGGAAAGAGAAATCGATATTCCCCACAAGCCTCCTAAAGAGTTTGATGAAAATAAAAAGTTCGAGAATCTTCTTCGACGTGTTTAACGAAGCAATTCTATTTCACAATGAACCAAAGTTTACAAAATGATCATAAGTGATGCTATTTATATAGGGAATTGGCGTGTAAAATCAATAAACTATCCTATTTGGGCCTTAGGTTGCAAAGTGCGTCCATAGATGCAAGGTGCGTCCAAAGGCAGGATGGCTCCAGTAGTTGTGTCCAATGACCTTTAGGTTTTGTTCAGGGCTTACAATGGCTTGAGGAGTCTTCATCAAAAGGTATTTGTCCCAAAGGGAAGCAAATCCTGAAAAAGAGTCTCCATCGTCTAAAAGCTGCTAGTGTCCATAGACTACGTTTAATCGATTTAATGTCCAAGCGTGTCATCCATACGACCTTCTAAGGAGTGCCACTCGTCCAAAGACTTCGTCGGACCTTCTTACTTATTACAAGCTACGAAAACAACTATACATGGGTTCCTAATTACACCATGACAATACAAACAAGGTAGGTCCTACTTTGGACGCTCCCTGTCCTTTAAGGAGTGTCATGTTCCTCTATACTTCAGCTTCTAGCTTCTTCAGCCTACTCCTAGTTAAGAGTCCTTGAAGACTTTTCCCTTAAGTTTGGCCCACGTCCTTTGCTGGCTTATCTTGGCCTCCTTGATCCGTATCATTTGTTGTTATTTTTTTTTGTATCTATTTCTAGTTTTATATTTATAGTTTTCAAATTAGAAAATTGTACATTAAAAAGATGCATTATTGCTAAATTGCTTTTTTTTTTTAAATAGACTTTCTACATCAATTATTACTATAATTGATTTACAAAGTCAATTTTTACATTGGTTATGATGAAAATTGATATATTTCTATATAAGTTCTAGCCATAATTGATGTAGAAAATAGACTTTCTATATCAATTTTCATCATAACTAAGATAACAAATCACTTTTTACATCAGTTCTAAATTTAGTTTAAAAAAATACTAACTTTCAATATTAGAAAATTCTGCTTTCATTTATTGGATTGATATATATAATAATGTCAAAAACAACCAAAAGTCTCTTTTTTTACTAGTGAATCTCTACTTGACTTTTTATAAAATAGCACTTGTAGATGATATTAATTTTTTTTTAAGAAAATGTTAAATGTCCACCTCCAATTTTGGGTGGATAGGTATATGGAAGATATATAGAAAGAAAAAAGAGAAGCAAGAAAAAAATAATGATATGATGAAAAAGAAAAAGAAAAGATATAAAGAGAAATGAGGTGGAAATGAGATGGAAGAGAAAGAGAGTGTATATTTATAATTATTATTTTTTAAAACTTTTTTTAAGTAACATCATCAACATGCATGTCCATGTATCACCATTCTATCAAATAAAAAAATATTTTCTATAATATTTATTACATGATAGTATCATATTAAGTGATGATTATTCACCTGACTCAACTATATTTGATATCACTTGATGAGTTCTCTCTTCTAGAAGTGTAACAGGTCTAACAAGGTGAAATAACAAATGTGCACAAAAAATTGAATTATGTGTATATATTAAACTTCTTCACAAACTATATATATATATATATATATATAAATAAAAGATATGAAGTATTGTATGAAAAACATCCAAGGTTAAAAACATGATAAACAATAACAAGGAAAAGAGAAACATATAATGAATTTACATCGATTTACTTTATAACATAGAATTATGTCTAGTTTTTTTTAAATTTTTTTTTATATTAAGCCAAATGTGAAATGTGAGTTACATCAAGTATTTTTTTTTAGTCTTCTTTAAACCTTACAACATAACTATCTCCACGAGATAATCAATAACAAATGTTTTTTAACACTAAACCTCTTAAAACTTTCAAGAGATGAAAACAGATTTTACAATATATAACTCAACAAGTGATGATATTAAACTTTTAAGATTTGAAGCACAATTTTATAAATACAAAAAAATATAGGTTCTATTTAGAAAATGCTTTTTCATGAAAGCATATTTTGGATACTTCAGGTAAGATACGTAAGAGTTTTTTTATTTTATTTTTATTTTATTTTATAAAGGTATGTATATTGAACGCAGGTTAAACTTAGTTTTAAAACAAAGCGTTTTCATAAGATAATTAAATAAATAAAGGTTTTTTTTTATATAAAATATGTAACAAATTTTTAGTGAGCATAATTTTAACTGCTTTTATTATTAACAAAACAATTTTAAGAATTAGACGCATTGTACGTCTTTAGTTTCAACACGAGTACGATACTTCAACTCAACCTAAGGGATACGTTGGATTTCTTCGCGTCAACAACTAAGACGTATTTCATGGAATATACATTGACTACAATACAAACATGCACTACAAATTATAGATATCACACATATGTAGGAGAAAATCCAACATCATAAGTCATAGAATTGCCTCTTGACACATGTCTGGGAAACCCTTGTATGATCAGGGTAGTATGGAAGCAAATGAACTAACAAGACGTCCTTCTAAAAATACTCCATGCAAACACCTAATTTCAGGTATGATTGTTTAAGTTGTTTGATGGAGAAGAAAATGAAAGAAGAGAAAGATATTTTTGTTTTCTTCTTCTTTTGTTTAGTTGTGTTAAAAATGACATAAATATCTTAAATAAGAAATGAGATATAATATAAATAAGAATAATTTTATCTTTATATAAAAATTAACTTTCTTCTCTCATTTTCTATCCAATTTTAGATGAAAAGTATCTTTTGGTGGGATTCATATATGTGTCTTAGTTCCTTCCTTTGTTGGAAAATTTCAAATGGTGGAATGACAGAGACGTCCATAGTTTTCCATCTCCTCTTGACCATTCCTTCCCTCCTCCACGGAAGCAAAAAGAGCATTAGAGTACAAACACCAACAATCATCATGTTATTACTTTTGTAAATATTAATTGTCAATTAATAATATTATTTTAATGCTAACTTACCAATAATTTTATACTTAATATTATTTTCAAAAGTTTTTAGCATTGTTTATATAAGTTAAAAAAATAAAAATATGTTTCAATTGAATAATTATAATTAAGGTAAAGTCCAATTGATAAAACAAATTTTTGGTGGGGATCAATATTGATGAATTATAATAATACTAACATTATCTTTAGCATCGTACACATAAATTATCTTAAATATCCGGTCATTCAAATTTTTTTATTTTAAAATTTAAAAACAATAGATATTTTTGATACTGTACGTTAACAAAAAAATTAACTTTTCTGGGACCAAAATTTTTTATATTAAGAAATAATATAACCTAATTAAATTTTAATTAGTATATTAAAATATAACATAACCTAATTTAAATTTAATATTAAATATAATATACTAATTAAATTAAAATTAAATTATATTATTTTTTAATATACAATATTGGTCCAACAAATTAAATTATTTGTTAATATTATTTAGTTTATTTATATTAATTTTAAAATGTTAACATTTCATGTCTTATACTCACATGCATATGTCAAATAAATTATTTTAGAATTTTGAACTGATAATTAAAAAATAAAAAGTAAAAATAAATAAATTGTTAAGATAATTTCCGTGCGTGGCAAAAGTGATAATGGTAGTGTTATTATAATTTAAAATATTATTAATTTTGTCCTTAATTAATTATTTAATTGAGTTATATTTGGATTTTTTAATTTAGTTAAACAATACTCTTCTTTCTTTGCAAATAATATTAAGTATGAAAATATTGAAAAGTTAGAATTAAATAATATCATTAATTAAAAATTGTTATTTATAAAAGCAATAACACAGCCTATGAGTGGTTGCACTCTAAAGCTTCTTTAATAACAAATGCATTAAGTGGCTTGGTTATTTTATTGTTTGTCCATGCTATAGTCATGAGTTCAAGTTTGTGAATTAAAATAATAGGAAGACTAAATTTACAGAATTAGAATAGTAAGAAATGAAAAAAATATAATTAAGTCTATAAAATATAATATAATAGTCTTCGACAAACTGATCATATGACGAACTACTGTCACCACATGACACCAGAAAAATTCAATTTTTAAAATTTTATTAATATTTGATGTTTTTATATTATTTTCCGTCAATGATTCTTTTCATATTTTTTTTACGTTTTCCGTCAATGATTCTCGTACATCGAACGACTTCCATTATAAAATTAATCATTAAAGTTCTTTAGTTAACAAGATTTTTGGAAATGAAAAAATAAATTAATTTTCTTTTCAACTTATTTAAAATATTTAATTTCCCAGAGGACATAGGAAGCTTCTAAAATTTCTTTAATTTCATAAATATTTAAAATTTCCAAAACTTTAAGTTTTTGCAAAAGAAATTAAATTATTTGAAATATATTCTAATGTTCTCATTTTTGGATTTAAAAAGCTAGTTTCAATTTCTAAGATATTATTGTCCTTCAAATGTGTTAAATATCATATGAAATTCTATTAAATTTTTTTTCTTTTACTTTACAAAAATAGTGGTAAAAAGATTTTAATTGTACTTATGTTTTTTTAATATTAATAAAGTTTATCTTATAAGACTTATAAATCTCCTTTAAAAAAACATATTATATATGTAATAATTCTCCGAGACAAACACTTATTTCAAAAATAGATCAATTATTTAGTTTAATTTATTTTTTTTAATTATTTTTTTTTATAAAAATAGGAGTGAGTTTTTCTTTTTTTAAAAAATAATACTAAAAATCTACATATAAATAAATATTTCCTTTATTATAAGGATAATTAAGCACATGTCAAACATTTAAACAAATACTATAATATAATCGATAGAGTCCTTTCAGTTCTTACTGAATTAAAGTCTTATTACAACTGAAAATGTTATACTAGTTGGCACTTTTACAAGCAATGGTAAGAGAATAGCGAGTCTTTACATCCTGCGACATCATTTATACACTCTCGATCTTAGCCGACTTCGTCTAGTAACTTGCTTTTATGAACGCAATGTCACGATCATATTAGTCACATATGCACAGACATGCAGATCATATTAATCACATGCAGATAAGAGTGAACTTACTTAATCACATAAAGTAGTAAAGTATATAAGAGTAGGGGATGCCAACATGTGAATAACACCTTCCACACACACATCATTTCTACTTCAAAAACATACCAATAATATCATTCCGTAGTAGTAAAATTACTATAAATTATAGAGATTTTCTATACAAACATTTCAACTACACTTATATGAGAATACTCACAATCTCAATATTATTATAATTTAATAATTAATTGTCATAATACAATAATGATGTTAGTCATGTAATGTCATGTCGACACAACTCCATGGAGACCTTCACTAATTGAGCAATTAGTATTAACACATTCCTTAACATACTTGTGAACGTTTATAGCAAACCCTCGTGGTCTATACTACTAGTTATTAGAGAAGTCATGTCCTGATCAATGAATGAGATAGGTTGTTTGCTATGATAGATATACATAGGTAGTGGTTCACCACTATACAATGTTTGCAATGAACTTGGACCTTTGTAGAATTGTTTGTTTCCCTATTCCTAAGACCTAATTGTCGCACACCTCTTATCCGACATTAGGATAAGAGGCCCTATCTAAACAGACAATCAAGCTTACGTACTTGCTCACAACACAGATATTGCTGCCAAACATACGAACAAATGTATTCATGTCATGTATTCATGTCATGTCATCATCAACAACAACTTCTACTCATGTAAAGAACATCAACACTTAGTTCCCTTACGTCCACTATCTATTATGTTCGACCTTAGAGTACTAAGCATCAATAACACATCAAGGTAGAGGTTTAATAACCAATCCTACAAAGTAAGGGCCACGAACACACCCTACTCCAAACATCATGCATCATATGTTATTATATGGATAAGAGACGTTTTCAAGTCTTATGAAATAATTCAGGTTCTACTTATATTCTTTTACATCATCTACCCAATATAACTTTTACTGCTTTTATTAAGTCTTTTAAGAAGCATACTTAGTCAAGAGAAAATAGAAGAACTCAATTTCTCTACTATAGTAAGTTCTCTCACTATCATCTGATGTGATCTCTCTCTTAGAGAATCTTACACACAAAAGGGTACTTCTTAGATAACGTACACTTGTCCAACAAGTATTTAGCCTCGCCCAACAAGTGTTTAGCCTCACCTAACTATTAGAGTCACAAAGAGCTCTTACTTTGTTTAGTTGCTCAGCAAATGCACCATTAGCCTAGTGAGCTAAGCCACCATGGCGTAACCTTTAAAATCTCATACTTTTCATCTGATAGGGTCCATCCCCGCCCAACCAGGGGGTGGACAGAGGGCATCCTAAGATCTCTCCTCGTATTCACTCGGTGAGTGGGATGTCTTGCCCAACAAATGAAGTCATAGAGACTTCACACTCTCAACTATGTTTAATTTCCCCAACAAAGGGATTCATTTGCCCAACAAGTCGAATTTCTCGCTTAGCTAGACTCTACACTCACCTAGCCAAACGTTGGACTCACCTAGCCAGACGTTGGATTCGCCCAGTTAGACATTGGACTCACCTAGTCAAATGTTAGACTTGTCTAGTGGGTCTTCATTATGTTCATGTGTTCTTGAGCTTTTGCCTAGTGAGAAAAGTCCTTGCCTAGCAAAAATTCATAGTTTTCCATAAAACTACCCATACATGAAAGGTCCCTTAACAAGAGTCTCCTCTCATCTAACAAACCTTCAACAAAAACCCAAAAAATGAGCATTCACCCAGTGAGTGTCCTTAGACAACAACATCCAAACTCATAGAAAATCACCAAAACTCAACTAAATCAACATTAACTTCACCAATAACTCTAGATCAACTCACAAACATTATCTAAACTTGATTTTAACAAAAAAAAATCACATGCATGGACAAATCATCACCATTTTCATCAATTTGCATAAAGCTCAAAAACTCATAATAATGGCTACCAACTCTAAGCAGGTTCTACCTAGACAATCCTAAGCATGTAACAACGTATAAAACAACAATATAACCACATGCAAGCACAAAAAGAAATAAAGCAAACTTCCCTTACTTGTTAAAGAACTTGGGGATAGGAAAATTTGAGTGAAGGCTTGAAAATCTTGACCAACAAGGAAGTTTCAAGGCTTGGCAGTGGAGGTGACGAAAATGCAAAAGTAGGAGGTGATTTGCTTTTATTTCATTAACCTTAACTTAGCCCTGGAGTGTCCTTCTTATGGGGTATTTAGTGTAGGCTATTGTCCAAGGGTTACAAGGGGTTTGAACATCCAATGGATTTAGAAATGGATGGAAAAGTGAGCTTTCCTAAAATTGGTAAGGAAGTGGGTTGAATACAACTTACCACAATTAGGTGGTTTCACTTTTTAATTTTATACTACAAATGGTAAAGTAATTAGCTATAAATGGTATAATCACCTTATGCCAAAAATAAAAAGTCAACAGGTAATTTACTTCGAAGTACATGTTAGTTGCATTGGGAAACATGTCGATAACACTATGTTATTGGTTCTTGGTATTCTTAGACTGTTTCATTCACCGCTTTAGGGTAAGTTACTACCTTGATAAACATGCATTAGACAGTTTTAGTCTCATTCGAGACTGCTTTGAAAAATACGTAACACAACTCAACATAACTTATTATTAATTATTTTTCCTCAAAATTTAATTTACTCTTGTAATTCATCTTAATCAGTTAATTAATCATATAAAAAAATACAGTGTTACAATATTTTTCAAAACTAGTTTATTAGTTTTTATAAGAAACATAAATAGCTTTAAAAGAGTATCGTGAAATGGATTATGATAAGTGAATCTACCAATAGCCCAAAAGTTTGTAAATTTTTTTCTTATCAAATGGGCAAATAAAAATGTGTACGATCAGTCATTGGAAAGATTTTTAATTCTATTTTTTATCATTTCACTCAACTTTCCAAATGTAATTTCTACACTCTAGAATAAATCCAGAAAGGAGCAAAGGTTAGTCACACACTCAGCTAAGTGTCAAGCTTAACTTTAAACTCAATTTTAGAAATATTTTTGAATATTTTTAAATGGTTTGTGTACAACAAGTCTAGTTTCATTGGCAACAAACAAAACTCAAAATAACCCACTACACAAAATGCAATAAATAAAATACCCATAAATGTTTAGATGAAAAACAAATCCTGACAGTAAGCTCTTCACCGTAGCTTAGTATCACTTCAAACAAACATCATATTTTACATGAAAGCTACCTAATTTATCATTCTCATACAGAACACTATTGAAAACAAGTCAAACCACATACATAACACATATACAAGCTAGCTTCCCTTACTTGCCTTGTGTTTCTTTCCAAAGTCCAAGTATGATTATGTTGGGGTGTTTCACATCTCCAACCCATGTAAGAGAGGAAAGGGAAAGTCAAAATGATTCACTACAAGAAAGAGGTGTTTTAACGACAGAAATTAGCGACCGAATACAGTGGTCACTGTTAGCGACAGAATTAACGACCAAAAATAAAAATATTATAAAAAATAAAAAAGGAACTGTTAGCAACCGAATTAGCGACGAAACGAGGAAAACATAAACCCTTTGACTTTGCGACCAAATTAGCGACCAAAAGTAAAATAAAATATAAAAAAACTGAACGATCGAATTAGCGATGGAACAGGAAAAAGTAGAAACCTTTATTTTGTGACCAAATTAGAACCAAAAGTTAAAAATGTTAAAAAACCATTTAGCAACATAATTAGCTACCAAAAATAAAATATTATAAAAAATAAATAAGGAACTATTAGCAACCTAATTAGTAATGGAACAGGAAACACGGAAAAACTTTGAATTTGCAACCCAAAATAAAATGTTATGAAATAAATAAAAAAAGAAATTGTTAGCGTTGAATTAGCGAGGGAATACAAAATGATTTTTGTGATCAAATTAGTGATCGAAAATAAAAAAATGTTCAAAATAAAAAAAAAATTAGCGACAGAACTGAAATTTTTTTTGAAATATACAACCGTATTAGTGTGTATTTATAATTAAAAATAGTATTTTGAGTATATATTTCTTGTAATAATGGTATTGAAATTCATTTTAAATGAATTGAGTGTATTTTTTAAAATAAAAATAAATATAGTATGAAATTCATTTTCAATGAAGTGAGTGTATTTTTTAAAATAAAAATAAATATAATATTTGTGTATTTTCATTATACATAATTTGGTTATTTGTGTAAATAATTGTTTTATTTGTAATTAAATAAGTCATTTGACTATATATGTCTTGTAATTAGTGTGTTGAAGTTTATTTTACAAGAAGTGAGTGTAATTATTTTGAAAATAAAGTAAATTTAGTAATTTTGTATTTAAATTTTATATATTTTCTATATTTATCCAAATAATAGTATGTTTAGTAGAATTTTTTTAATTAAATGAGTCATTTGACTCTATATTTCCTTTAATTACGGAGTTGAATTTTATTTTACATGAAGTGAGTATAATTATTTTTAAAATAAAGTAAAGTTAGTAATTTTCTCTTTAAATTTAAGATATTTTTTATATTTATCCAAATAATAGTATGTTTAGTATGTTTTTTTTAATTAAATGAGTCATTTGACTCTATATTTCTTGTAATTAAAGTGTTGAAGTTTATTTTACATGAGCTGAGTGTAACTATTTTTAAATTAAAGTAAAGTTAGTAATTTTCTCTTTAAATTTAAGATATTTTTTATTTTTATACAAATAATAGTATGTTTAGTAGTAATTTTTAATTATATGAATCAAGTTTATTTTTAAGTCTATTGACACTATTTTAAAATAAAAATAAATAAAGTCAAGTTTATTTTGAAGTCTAGTGACACTATTTTTAAATTAAATTGAGTCTAGTTATTTTTAAAATATAATAAATTTCAACTTTTTTAATTTAAATTTCTGATATTTTTATTATGTGTAATTATGATGTTAAAGCTTTTAAAAACTAAATTGATTATAAGTATTTTAAAATAAAATAAAAATTTAATATTTAATCAATTTAGTATTTTTAAAATAGTTTTTAAAAACTAATTGAATATAGGTATTTAATAATAATATGCAAATTGTATTTCAAAATTTTTTCATTTAATTTTTCTCACCTTTCTTTAAATCTTTCTCGTACTCCAAATGTAGCTCTACTCCAAATATAACTTAGCAAATCTCCCTCCTTTCCTTCCTACCCTTTCTTCCTCCCTTGTGTCTTGTCACCGCCGCCCAACCACCACAGCGTTCCCAAGACCTCGACGACGTTCTCCTCCGCGCCTCTGCCTGAACTGCTGCGACCCACCACCGATCTGCATCTAGCTTCAGATTTGTGAGCATATCTGGTTTTTCAAGCGACGACCCCTCTAGCAACGAGCTGGTTTTCCGGTGATGACCCAAGCGTTTCCAGCAACGAGTTAGTTTTCCGACGACGACCCCAGCCTTTCCAGTACATATTCTTGCTTGCAAATTGTATTACTGTATTTGTTGTATTGTTGTATTGTTGTATTTGCTGTATTGTTGTATTGTTGTATTGCTATATTGCTATATTGTTGTATTTGCTGCATTGATGTATTGTTGTATTGCTGTATTGTTGTATTCCTATATTGTTGTATTCTTGTATTGTTGTATTGTTGTATTCCTGTATTGTTGTATTCTTGTATTGTTGTATTGTTGTATTGTTGTTTTTGCTGCTTTGTCTTGCATTGTTTTTACACTATTTTCAATAGAAATTTTCATAAAACTGCTGTAAATATGTTTAATGAATTGCAATAGAAAGAATAGTATTTTTTTAAATTAAAGAGTCAAATTAAAATTTTCAATAAAATGTAATATTATAATTTTATTTTGTTATGCAAAAAGGTACAATATCATGATTGTTGATAAAAACTCAAGTTACAATCATGATAAAAATACGTATATTACAATTATAGTCGTAAATCGTTAAGATTTATAGTTTATCTCATAAATTTAAACCATCATTTTATTAATTTTCTAGCTTTTATAATTAGGTTTGTTAGTCAAAAGTTTAATTATTCATTAAATTAGATTCTTGTATATTCCTTTTTTTATCATTTTAATCCTTCGGGAAGACTAATAGACCCATCACCTAAAAGTGGATGGAACCGTCGAAGCGTTCTTTTTTTTTTATATAGTAATGATATAAAATATTCTTATATATTAAATATTTTACTAACATTTATTTTTTTTATATCATTTATCATATATATATTTTTCTGTCTTTTTGTCAAATGGCACCAAGTATTCATGGATTGTTTTATGTAATTTCTTTTAGCATTCTGATTATAATTCAGGATCTTCTCCAAGTTAAGCTAAACTTTCCATTATGTTTCTTCTCTCTTATTTATTTGTGGTTCTTTGATATTGGCGTACATGTAAACTCAATTCAGAAATAACTTTTGATGCCTCTCATTAATGACTTATTCCTGATGCATGCAGCTAGGAATAAAATAGAACAACAAAATCAACAAATGCAATATTTTTATTATATTATATTTTTGAAACGTATTAGCGACCAATCATTTAAATATAATTTAATTTCTGAATTGATTTAGCGACCAAAATAGGCATCCATTTTCGGCGCTAAGTTTCAAACTACGATCATATACCTAATTATATAGTGACCAAATTTCGGTCGCTAATTTTGTCTCCGAAACAAAATTGGTCGCTAATTCGTTTAGTGACAAGGATTTTAGCCACTGACGGTATTTGGTCTCTAATTCCGTCGCTAAAGGTTTAGCAACCAAATTTCAAATTTAGCGACCATTTTTGGGATTTAGTGACAAATTTTGCTGGTCGCTAATATTGAATTTTTTTTGTAGTGATTTGAGTTCTTGTCAAGTAGTAAAATACGAAAGAGGGTTTCTAGATATCTCAAAAAAGTCAAGGGTGTAGAACAAGGAAAAGTGCTCACAATATGTACCAAAATGGTGGAGAAGGTTGTCAAATACCAAGTTACTTAAGCTATTTTTGTTGGGAGTGCTTGGAGGCTTAAGGAAAATTTTCAAAATAGTTGAGTGGGGGGTTTGGAGCTCTGGGCCAGTCACTTAGAGTAAGGGTTTGGTTGAGTAGTAGTTTCCGTAAAAGGTGGAGAATTGAACCAATGAAAAAAGGTGAATGACATAACTTTCCCAAATCCATGGCCTTTGGTTGATTTTCAGCTTTCTTTGAAGTCCTACCTTGCCTAGGTTGAAAGTCCACTTGGGTACCTTATATGAGAAGAAATTTTGAAATTTTCCTTTCGATAAAGGGTTAGGTTGGTTTTAAGCTTAATTAAATAAATTAAGGTCTTAATTAAGTAGGTTAAAGTCTTACTTACCTAGTTAAAGAATGACTAATGTGTATAAAGGAATTAGGAAATTCTTAATTATAAAAGATATTATCACTACTAGAAAATTGTTGACTAGTGACTGCAATTAGTGATCGGTTTTGCAACAAAAAATGTGTAGTTTGTGTATTTATGACTTAGTGACCAAATCGTGTTGTAGTTAAAAACTCGATCACTAATTTCGTTGCAAAAACAATACAAAGTTTGGATATCGAAATTTCAAAGTAATTTAGCGACTAAAAAATTCGTCACTAAATGGTGAATATTAGGAATGTAAAGACCGAATTAGCGACCCAATTTTAAATTTTAATTAAAAAAAGCAACCGAATTAGAGACCGAACCATTAAAAAATAAAAAACATGAAATAGCGATTGAATTAGCAACCGAATTTTATTTTTTTAATTGTTCTTTATTTAGCGACCGAAACAATGATTGAGAATTAATTTAATTTTTCTTTTTTAAACTCAATTTCATAGCCGTTTTACTTTCATTTTCAAAAAATAAAAAAAAATTGTGAATTTAGTTTGTATTTTTAAAAATATTCTTATTATATTTAACAATTATTATTTTTATTGTCATAATTGTCGCTATAACTACTACACCATTGTTGCCACCACTTCATCCCTACCACCACCACCCCAATCGTTGCTGCTAACACCACATCAACTGTCACTACTATCATTATCACTATCACCATTACCACCACTACTATTATTCCTATTAACATGCAAATACACTTTAAATTAATTTTAATGAGATAAAAAGTTTTCAAAGTTAGTTTATTTTTAAATTAGAAAACTTAATTTTTGAAACCAAAAAACTAAATCTAAAAATTGATTTTGATTTTAAAAATTTTTAAAACTTGCCATTAAAAATCACCCTAAAAAGCTCTTAGCTGTTCAAATTGTTTATTTATTCTAGTAGAAAAAAATTTACTTCACCAGTTTACCGTTTTCTTGAAATAGAAGTTTCTTCGCTCAAATACAAATGAACAACATATAAATTAGTCAGTTATTACATTTTTCTCTATGGAAGAAATTTTTATTTTCTCTTTTAATTATAATCAAACACTTAGTCGCATATTAATTAATAATCATAGTATTACAAATCAATTCAACATTTTTAGATTACATATATGTTTTTAATCCTACGCATCGCTTATTGTGATTTTTATTCTCTAATTCTTTTTGTTGATTATGTATCGAGTAACGACATGTTACATGCTATTTTAAAATAATTATTAGTGATATACTTAAATGCATATTATATTATCACTTATATTATCATTAAGTGATAATAATGACTATTTTCAATTATTTAAAATTTTAAAAGCATCAAGAACAATTAATTTTATTTAAGAAATAAAACCACAGGAAACCCTATTTATTCGTAGTGGAATATTTGTTTTAGTATTTAAGATATGTGACTAAGATAGTACTTCACCCAACTTTTTTAAACTTCATTCCCTCAAAATATAAGTTTCTCCAATTTTGGCTTCTACAGAATTTTTTTTTAGGCTTTTATTATTAAGAAAACATTTTATTTTAAATTTTTTTCCTAAATTCATGTTTGTCCGACTTCTCATTTTGTTTTTAAGGAGAAGATAAGTATTTTAAAAAAGACCTAATTAATGTTACCTAAACATAAATTATTATGAACTCATGGATCTAATTACTAGTAGAGTACAAACTACATTCTTTAGTCACTCAAATTAATGCACCGTATCTATAAAATCATTTTCAAAATAGCATGCTGAATAGTACGAATAGAGGGTATTATGAATATTTATGAATCTAACCTGTTATTTTACAATTGCCTACCAAACTTGTATAGTCACGATTGATTTGATTTGCTGAAATAAAATTCGTGTTATTGTGGTATACTTTTATTTGTGCAATATAGCATTGTTGTACTTCTCATCAGCTGCCACTCAATAATTTTAGAAGAGCAGGAATGTTCAAAAAGGGAGGCAGACAAATTTTCATCAGTTTTACTCAATGATAACATTGTTCTTCCATCAGATTCCTTAAGCCTCCTCGCATTATTGTCTAATAAAAAAAAAAGTATAGCATTGTTGTTTTAAAATATGTTCATTTGTAACATTATTCATGTAACTTTGAGTTGCCTCATTTGCAGTGTACCTTTGGATATAGGGAGATTTGACCTTAAATCTGTTGCATAAAGTTATTGTATTTGTGTTTGTTATGATTAACTTGAGTCTCATAATTTTATTTATAGAAAATGTCTTTACAAGAAAGAGAGTGTTTATAAATAATTATTGATTTTTAAGTGATGTATGACTTTTTTTATATATCGAAATATAATTATTAATTTGATTGGCTAGGATTATCAATCTCCACCTAAAAAAGAACTAGTTTGAGCAGTTACTTCAAGGATTTTCTAAAATCTAATCCAAGCTTACTTGAAAGAGCTTGAAGCAGTTCATTTAGCCATTTTTAATAGAACTTGGAAAAGAAAATATAATTTTTTTATTAACGTCGTGGCTCTGAATTTCTTCATGATGGCTTTATGAAGTTTATGTTTCGAAAATTCGTCTCATATCATTCTATACATTCATGCTTTTTATCTATCCCCTAATTGCACTTGCACCTACAGTAAATATAGAGGTTACTGAATGAATTGATTAGTCAAAAAACAAAACAAAACGATATTGTGATTTCTTAAGTCTGGGACAAATGTCAAAGGTAATCTCATCAATCACTAAAAGAAAAGTCAGAAAGTTGGCTTCATAAAAAGTAAAAACATAATCAGGGTCACAGATTCATTCAATCACTCGGGTCATTAATTTTGAATCTGATGGCTATGCAAGCAAAACTCAAAAGAAATACGCAAAGGGCAAGCCAGTTTTCGTAAGCATAGATGTCAAATATTTTTACACGTAAATTATCACATGTAAAAATATTGCTGAAAAGTATTTTTTTGGTTTTTTGTTACATTTTTTTTTTATTTGGTGGGGTGCATGGTAAACTATAAATAGAAAGAACGATTGGTTTAGGACCATAGAGAGCATCAACAAAAACCTGAAAGTTTCATAGAAAGATTGAGAAGTGTAATTTAATCATCATGGGAAAGAACAATGCTGGAGAGGAAGTGCAGAACAGGCAGGTGATATTAAGGGACTATGTGAGTGGCTTCCCCAGAGAATCTGACCTATACATAATTACAAGCACCATTAAGCTTCAGGTTCCTCAAGGATCAAATGGGGTTTTGGTGAAGAATCTGTACCTTTCTTGTGATCCAGTCATGCAATTCCTAATGAGGAAAGCGGAATATCGTATGTCTGGATATCACTACTACGTTCCTGGCTCTGTAAGTGTTGTTGTAAATTGGAACATCTTCTTCATTTTGGTTATTAACAAGAAAAAAGATATGAATTGAGAGAGTAGAGTCCTTTATATGAAATGGGTCTAAATAAAACAAAACAAAAAAAAACTTATTAATTTGACATATACAATAATGTTCATTATTTTCTCTGCATTTTCTAATTTGAGTTTGATAAAGTATTTTTTGCTTGCGCACAAGCTTACATTGAGTATTTTTTTTTATTCTTTTTCTTTTGGTTTTTACCTTGCAGCCCATAAATGGATATGGAGTGGCCAAAGTTCTGGATTCAGGGCATCCTAACTTTACTGCAGGTGACTTAGTATGGGGACCAACTGGTTGGGAAGAATATAGTCTCATTCAAAATCCAGAAAAGCTCTTCAAAATCCATCACACTGATGTGCCCCTTTCCCACTACACTGGAATTCTTGGTAATTGAGTTCTTCATTCTGAATGTAATGCTAAAAAGGTCAAATACATTTACTATTTTGGTTAGTTTGTCATAATGTTTTCTTCTTTTGTATTTCAATAGGTATGCCTGGTATCACTGCATATGCTGGTATCTTTGAAGTTGGTTCTCTGAAAAAAGGAGAATGTGTCTTCATCTCAGCAGCATCTGGTGCTGTTGGTCAGCTGGCTGGACAATTTGCCAAATTGCTGGGTTGTTATGTTGTTGGAAGTGCAGGTAGTCAAGAAAAGGTAAATTTTCTACAGTCTACACAATACATTTTCCATGGAACCATCATCTGCTGGATGAAATTGAGTCCCTACACCCTAATCCCATCATGTTTATCCAGGTTGATCTTCTAAAGAACAAACTTGGGTTTGATAATGCTTTTAATTACAAGGAAGAACCTGACTTGGATGCAGCTCTAAAAAGGTAACTGCACATGGTATAATGAGATTTTATTGTAATTAGTACAAACTACTATATATAATAAATTTATTAATTTTTATAATAATTATTTTAAAGGTCATACCTATCATATTTTTTATTGATTAATGTTATTCTCACTTATAATTTCCATGACACTTGAATTTCAATAACACTTTATTTTTCTCTCTATTTTTCTCATTCACATAGCTCATCTTATCTCATACCTAAATAAAATGGGACTAGAAATATTACTCATTGTTTGGCCTTAACATATATCAGCTCAAGCCATAAGATTTATTGGTTTCTTAACATGGTGTGTGAAAAATAAAAGCCATCCGGGTTCTAGGAAAATTTTGGACTTAATTCTTAATCAAGCACTAATCGTTAGTTGTATTCTCTGTTATTAGGTACTTCCCTGAAGGCATTGACTTCTACTTAGAGCATGTCGGGGGTAAATTGTTTGATGCAGTGCTCCTAAATATGAAGGTACATGGTCGTATAGCCATTTGTGGAATGATTTCACAGTACAATCTTCCTCAACCTGAAGCCCTAAAGAATTTGATGCATATTGCATTCAAGAGACTGACTATAAAAGGATTTACACATAGAGATCACCATCATATGTATCCGAACATGTTAGAGACTTTGTTGCCTTACATTAGAGAAAAGAAAGTTGTGTATGTTGAAGACATTGTTGAAGGACTTGAGAATGGGCCTGCAGCTCTGGTTGGACTTTTCAGGGGTCGCAACTTTGGAAAACAAGTAGTCGCAGTTGCTCATGAGTGATCATCATTCAACTATCATGTGTTAATGCATCCTTTGTTGCTAGTGTTCTATATACAATAAATGGAGTGGTTTATATAATTAGAATGGAGTTTCTATGTTTTCTCGCAGTTATATAAAGAAAGGAAAATGTAATGTATTAGGGAAACTTTATGATTTGTATAAAGTATGCCGCAAATAAATTGAAAGACTTATTGTATTTTAATTCTGAAGCATATAAGATCTCATTTTGACAGTTCTTATTGAAATTTTTATATTTCTAAATTATATTAACAATTGACTACAGTTCACTCGTTTAAGATTTTTTTCCAATGCAAACATGAGTTGGCAAAGAAGTTCAAGTTGGGTTTACCTGAATTTTCTCTGATTGGTAAACAGATTATACAGAGTTCTGTCAAAGGAGAAAAATGTATCTTCTGTTGAACATGTCTTCAACTTCATGTTGGAACTTTGGGTGGTGTGAAACAACTTTTTTTAATGATACATCATGACGTGATTAAGTAATTGTAAACTAATTAAATAAACTTGCACTCAATTTTATATAGCAACAAGTATAACAACAAAGTTGTTTTTGGATTGTTACCTATATTTACTAACAAATGAAGTGAAACTCGAAGCTCCATAATCTGGGAGAATGAACATGTTCTGGCCTACACAAGACATGCTTTCTCTGTATGCCAATAATATATTCCAGTAGTTGCCTCATTTCCTCATCAATAAAAAAGGTTATAAGATGGTTAAGTGTTTTCTTGTATCATAATCTTTCTTTAAACTTTTTATAGACACTAAAATTACTTTAATTACATTTTTGGAGCCCAATCATGACCCTTTTGCAACAACATTATTGTTAGTAACATTTCAAAACGCATTTCTTCTGTTAGTTACTTGCCTCTTCTCTCACGTAAAAAAACACACAAAAAACACAAATTTCTAAAAACAATTGAAAGTAAACTAAACTTAAATCAATAGAAAATATATGAAAAACAACTAAGAACTCTACATGAAATATGTTATGAAATGCAACGTAAGTGATAGTCGACCGATTAGATCATGAAGAATGTATGTATCAACTTTGACTCATTGTTATTTACTCAAAGACCATGGAGCTGCAGTTCTTTTTGTATGTCCATTCATAAATAGAAGAATTGATGTTTAGGCGCAACCAAAAAAAAGCAATGATTTTATAACAAAACATGTAACGCAAGATAAATTTGGATAAATAGCTTAATCAAATGTATTAGCATGCTCTTGTATTTTATTTTTATAAGCGTGTTGAAATATCCTTAAACTCTTCTCACATGAAAATTGTGCTGATAAATATAACTATAAAAACTACTTTTTTTTTTTTTAAGATTTATCGAAAAGATTACTAAATACTAAGTTGGTACGAGTGAAATTATCTAGCATTTCTTAAATAATGTTTTGAATTCGAATTTTGTGAAAAAAAAAATTTTATTGTAAGAAAAAAATTTAACTAAAGTTGAACTAATTAGTTTCTTCATCAAAAGATAAAATGGTAGCTATCAATTAGCAGGGTATTCCTTTTACTTGTACAAGTACCATTCAAATCTAGACAATCAAAATTGGAAGTAGATGGCTTATCAAGCCAAACAGCTTCCCCAGCTAACTATATGTGGCAAAGGTGGCGCAGGGAGCTGTTTTCACCTTGGCTTCCAAATCCTTGTGCTATACTCATTGATTGCTCAACTTTGCCACTATACTTTCTCCCACCTATAAATTGATCTATTATTGAGGCCCACATCGCTCACGTACTCATATTTTGTTTCACGGTCCTTGAACTTTCTCACCAATTTTAACACTGCTTATGTGCCTGTTTCAGTGAATTTAGATATAACTTGAACAGTAACCTGAGAAATTTGCACCTGAGATAGACAGAGATTCGTGAAATTGAAATGCTTCCGATGTTTGGAGAAATTGCAACGTGTCAACACCTTGTGTGGTATTAATGGCTTGACGCTATTATTTTCTTTGAACGGATTTATTATATGCTTAAAGTATACACGTAATTTTAGATTAATTTAGTTTACAATATTAACTTTAAGTGAAAATGGGTTTAAGTAGAAATAATTTATATTTAAAACTTCAGTTTTTCTATCTGTACAAACTTGCACGTGTTAAGTATCATTAATTATCTACTTTCAACTAGTTTTAACTAGTTAATTAGTTATGCTGTTTTGAATAAAATAACAACTAATTATCTCTTTCCTATTTATTTCATGAACTCCTCTTTGTCATCTCTCTTTAAAAACAAGTTCATGATTAACAGTTTCTCATTATATTGCGACGAGGTAATATTTTGATTACGATAATTCATCGTATAAATCTAATCTAACGTTCAATAATTATTTGAGAAAATAAATAATATATCGATCATTCCATCACAACATAAATATAATAATTTTTATAATAAATATTTTAAAATTTATATCAACACTTATGAGACTATGGTGTAAAACTACACAATGTTGAACTTTAAACTCTTAATTCTCTAGTAAATTCGATATGCAGACTTCCTTACTAGCAGAGTACATTTTGCATCAAGCTTTAAAAAATGATGCCACGTTTCTTTTTCTTTCTTTACTGGATAATTTATAATCGGTCTAGCAAGTAAAAAGTGAAACAATAAAGTAAAACAACTTGAAGAGACGTGATAAACCAGCTTGCACAAATTTACACATGATATATAAAATTGATTTAATGATGTGTACATGTATTACTAATTAGTTATAAATTTTCTGTTGGATGAGATAGATTATAAATAGACCAATAGATAAAAGTGAATAAATAAATGAAAGAGATTTGTTTTTATAAATATAATTAATTAGTTAGAGATGGTTAACCTGTACAAGTTTGCATGAGATAGAAAAATGATATTTTAAAATCCAAAATTTCCATGTTTGATTGAAGAAATTTATTGAGCAGAAAGAAAAGCACAGGAAAGGAATCTGTAATAATTGAAAAACATGAAGGTGGCCATATGCAAGAAGAAGAAGATAAGGAGAAAGCAAGATATTAGCGGCACAGCATCGAATAATGAAATAAACGATAAATGCAATTAAATATGGTTTTCAATGTAGGGGGACATAAGAAGGAGCTCCAAACGATAACGGTTGGAGATTTGACCTTTCATCTGTGCAAGCTTAAAAGTTAGAAGCGAGACAATTTAAGGCATAGTTTGGATGTTTCAGTTTTGTTGTGCCAAATCATGTGTGGCACTCCCAATGCCTAAGGCCTAGAGATCCTCAAAACAACCTACAAATCTTTACCGTTCAAATGAACTCCCAATGGTTCTCGCGCAACTACACGTGCCGCCTATAGCTTGTTTTCTTGTTTTAATTTAATTTATTTTCTTTCATGCATGGAATTCTCCTCCAACTACTACATCAACACAACACAAATAAACCAAAGAGCAAAAAAGAGTCTTGGCTATGGTTAGTTCTTGCATCACTATGAAGAATTATTCTTTGAGCCAGTGCTAGTTGCAAGTAACAATCCTATTTCATCAAGATTTGATGTTTTTTATAATTGTTTTTCTTTTTATTTGTAATTTGTGAGTCCATATACCTATTAAGCTTTGAGCATTCTATAGCGAAACGGAAATTAAGGAGTCTCTCCCCTTTTTGTGGGTTGGATCTTGTACTTATGGAACTGTCACATCTGACCATTTTGATTCTCTTCTGATCATCATCACCACCTGGTTAAAAAGCAAGATGTTGGTGATCTGAATTTTGTCCCTTTTCTTCCTCTTGTTTACTTGGGTGGGGCTGGAAACATGACATGATCATGAAATGAATGCTTGTTGTCCTTGCAGATTTGAGGCATGTGACATAGTTTGTTGGGTATATCTTGTTTCTGGGTCAGATTCACATCACATCAAGCCATGGATGAGAGGAAGTATGTGTGCAAGTATTGCAGCAAGAGGTTTCCTTGTGGGAAGTCTCTGGGGGGTCACATCAGGACCCATATGACTGAAGAAAGAAGTAACAATGTTGATGGTGACATGTTGGTCAAGTTGGATGGTGTGAGGAAGAAGAGAGATTTATGTTGTGATGATGCTGCTGGGAACCCCATTTATGGCCTCAGAGAGAACCCCAAGAAAACAACGAGGTTTGTGCATTCTGGCGGTGACAACGATGAACAGGAGGAGAGGTTCTGCAAAGAATGTGGGAAAGGTTTCCCATCACTGAAGGCTCTCTGCGGTCACATGGCTTGTCACTCGGACAAAGAGAAGAGAACCATCATCAAGTTTGAAAGCAGTGAGAAGAAGCTGAAATTGGTTATGGATAGTCATTCTGACACTGAGACTAGTGCTCCATCGCATCCAAGGAGATCCAAGAGAATGAGGATGAAGACCATTAACCTTTCCAATCACTCTTTTCCTTCTTCTTCTGCTGTTCCTTTGGCCAATGGTTCTTCTCCTGTATCAGAGGTGGAGCAGGAGCAAGAAGAGGTGGCTAGGTGCTTGATGCTGTTGTCTAGAGATTCTAGCTTCAAGGGTCGCTTTCCTTCTGTTACCGAATCTTCTGATAACAACTCGGTTATTCTAGAAGCAAAATCATCCTCTCTTGATACACGGTTTGGTGTCACCAATGGTAATAATAACAACAACTTTGTCTCTGGTAATGCTTATGATCCTGTTGAGAAGAAGTTGCTTAAGTTTAAGGATATCAAGTTAAAGTCTGTTGAGTTTGGTGCTTCTGATAATTCAGGTTCCAGATGTTTCAAATATGGCCCCAAAACCAAAATGCCACACTCTGATGTATCAAATGATGAGTTTAAGTGGCCTAAGGTGGGGGATAAATCTCGATTTTCTAAGGCCTATGATGTTGAATCCAGGAAGATAGTGAATAGAGGCAAAAGCAAAATCACTGCAGCTGTGGTTAAGAAATTACTGATGGAGGATTTGGATGATGATAGAACAGATGGAACTGCAAGGAAGTTTGATTCAAGAAAGATGAGCAACTATGATTCTCTTAGTCAGAATCTAGTTGGTGTTTCTAGCAAGAAGATATCAAATGGTTTTGGCAACGAAGTATATGAGAATGGCTCGGAAGGTTGGAAGAATGAGTGCTTGGTGGGTGAAAGGGACAATGGTTCTTATGATTCAATAGATGGAAGTGATGAAAACAGTTCAGAAACTGATACTTTTCCTGCTCCCAGGGCTCCTAACACTAAGGCTCTAAATGGAAAGAAGTCCAGCAAGGCCAAGAAAAAGTTGAAGTCTAAGAAAAGCAAGGAACATGAGTGTCCAATCTGCTACAAAATTTTCAGGTCAGGCCAAGCCTTGGGAGGACACAAAAGATCTCATTTTATTGGAGGATATGCAGAAAACTCTCTGGTGATCAAACAAGGTACTCCTGTTGTTCCTTGCCTGATTGATCTCAATCTACCTGCTCCTGTTGATGAATAGGGAAATCGGCATCCTGGGTTTTGCATCATTTGAAGCATCTACTGTTGAGGTACTTGAATGAATGTCTCAAAATCTGAGAATGTTTTGTCTTTTTCCCATATGATAAAAGCAATCGCAATGTATAGCCATGTGGGTACATGATTTTTGTTCTTAACGCTTTTACTATGCTTTATTTGGTAGGAGGTAGCTGTTTTCTTTCATGTTAATGGCACATGACAACTAAGTAGTATCTGGTTTGAAATATTTGACTCTTCCTATAACCAAGAATATTCCGAGAATTACATTCCTTTGCTGCACCAAAGGAATATTTGTCTTTCTTTCCATGTTTTTCGTTTTTGGTTCGTCCTCTTGATCAAAGATAGAAAATATGGTTTTAATAATGTATGGCCAATGCATCTTGTATGTTGTGATGATCAATAACCAAAACAGTACTACTTAACTTTGAACCCAGCTTTAAGATTTCAGTTACCAATTGCAATGTGTGACTGGTTTTCTTAAATGGATATTCTAGTTTGTATTGATATTAATTTTTCTTCGTCTTGAAACTAAAACTACCTGAAGCGTGTTCCTTTTACTTTCTTAAACCAGAAGAATCCTTGGAGGTGGAAAAGACAATCTAAAGGTTAAAATAGTATTGTTTACTTTTTTTGTATTTTGGTCCAACTTTGCTACCCACCAAGTACATCTTGTGACCAAATTTAACCCTCTCTAACATAGAATTCAGCACTATAGTCATTCCAATTCCCATGATATGTGTGGTTTCTAAGAGGAGACTGCTTAGTCCCTCAC
This sequence comes from Mucuna pruriens, assembly GCA_025330945.1. Taxonomy (NCBI): domain Eukaryota; kingdom Viridiplantae; phylum Streptophyta; class Magnoliopsida; order Fabales; family Fabaceae; genus Mucuna; species Mucuna pruriens. The sequence continues at coordinate 776,316 of JAENHJ010000227.1, forward strand.
CAAAAAAATTTTGTTCTGGTCTAATCTCATCCACTATAATTGAAAAAAAAAAGAACAATGGTTTGATTATTCTTAAGGTTGAAGATTTGACAAGGGGTAATTAGTGTGCAAAAAACTATGAAGAAAGTAACCTTTATTTTTTATTATCAAAGACAAAAATTGTGGGTTGAAGTGGTTGTAAGGTCGCCTACCACTTAAGGTAGGAAAGCTTATAATTGCTCCATGTGTACATGTCTAACACGTAATTGTAATAGCAGGAGAATTCGTATGGCTTTTGCTTCGTGCCAATTACTATATGTGTTGTTCTCCATTCAATTCTTTTACCCGTTGGAGTGTCCGAGAGGACCACTGGTATTATAGTAGCTCTTGCTCTCATGTGGGCTCAAGACAGCTCGCACCAGGTAGAATCTAGAGGCACTCAAGAATCAAATCGCATGTAAACAGAACTGTAAAGTCTGTAGAATCATTACAACAAGAGCATTGTAAAAAGTTCAATACATCATTTAATATCAATTCACTTTATCTTTTTTAAGTCAGTTTATATACGAGTTTTAACTTGTTTAATTTATATATTTTTTTCAACATCTCACATTCTTTCGCTTACAACATTTACACGTATAAATCATAATCAACTCAAGAAATTATCGTTTATATAAGGAAATTTATTCAATTTTAAATAATACAAAATCATAACATATTAAAATAAATTTAATATTTTATTGTTAAATAATCTATGTTATATAACTAAGTAACTTTCATTGTAAATGTTTGAAGTTATGACTCGATCAATTTAAATTAATTTCTTAAAAGATATTTTTTTTATGATAAAATGTTGTAAAATAGAGATATCTACTGTTAATTGAGATTAACTCGAAAGATTACTACACATACTCCACGAGAAATTTTACCAAATCATAATTAGTGTCGTGAGCGTGAGAAACTTTTTCTGAAAGAAAGTTAAATCAAAATTTTAATAAAAATTTGCGACTTTATGGAAGATGAGATTTTTTTTATTAAGCATGTAATTTTTAACTATTTTTTTTAATTATTTCTGGTACCTTTTGATGAATATCTATGAAGTTATTTTATTTTATCCCTTATAAAAGAAAGACAAAAGAAAAACAAAACAGAGGAAAAGAGTGGTTACAACATACCCTAGTAGTGCCTCGGTGAATTAAAACTGAAGAGTCACTGATATTTGAATAAGTTGCTAATAGACTGAGTGGTTTGGTGTCATCATGCTTAGTGATCAGGAAACAGATATTGTCTCTTTTACACATAAAGTATGTGCTAAGCAGACAACTTTTCTGCCTTCGTTTTTGTTAAGACCAAAATGTGAACAGTGAGAGTTGAGATTGCTGTGGCCGGCACATCTAAACAGAATCACAATTTGTTTTTTTGTTATTGTTTCTCTTTAATTTAACTATTGATCATGACAAATTCAGAAGTGTAGTTTGACTTTGGGATCATAACAACGGATTCTGCATATTGTAACCTATTTCATGTTGTCATGATCTTATTTTCTTTTTTAATTTTTAACCAATAATCTTTAAATCTAAATTGATGAGCTTAATCTTTGCATCAAGAATTTGATGAGGAAAGTTAAGTTTGTGTGGAGCAACAATTTACTCTGGCTCTATAAAAAATAAAACAAACTAAAAGAAAAAAGTATTAAAAATTTAGTTTAATTCATATATACACAATATATATAAACTAAACTAAAAAAATTAAATATATGCAATTTTTGAGAAAAAAAGTATTGTGAGTGTCAGTGTTATTGTGTCATGGAAGCAAGAGTCACACACGGATGTACTTGCTGTGTCATAGTAGCTTACACTGAGTGAATGTGAATTTTCCAATTTGATTATTTCTGACCTTTTCACTGTCAACTCTATGTTACTTGTGCAAAGAGGATTAATTAGTGTGTGAAAAATGCTAGTAACTGGTGGTGTATGATGCACCTTTGATGGTGTGGGAATTGGGTAAAAGAATCATCATGGAGATATCTGAGAAAAAGGTGTTGGGAAAGTTAACTAATAAAGAATTGAAGTAAGTGTTATCATTTGTTCTCTTTTATATCATTCATGTAGACCATTTATTTATATACGGTGGGAACAGACTTAGAAAATGAAAAAAGAAAATAAATTCATAAGGACCTGTGAATTCAGATAGTTCTAAATATTCAGTATTATTATGACAGTATTCACAGTATTCACACCTGGTCCCGCTGGCTCGGTGCTTCGGTGATGGTGACTATGCTCGAGCGTTTTAAGCAAGACAATAACATGCCCGACATTGGATTTTGTTTTTTAATTTTTGGGTAAAGGGTATCTACCTCCCCTCAACACAGTCAAACTTGTCCTACTTTTTAGTCCAATTGTTAACTATTTTTTTAATCAACTTTATTTTTCAAGTGAAAAAGTCTGTTCGACTAAATTCTTTTATTCCGTAAAATATTTTTATGGTTTCATTCAATCACATTTATGATAAATTTGTTAAATTTAATAATAATTAGTTTATGTTATATTTAATTTAATTTTTTATTTATAAAATTTTTCACTAAAAATACATGTAAGAATGATAAAGGAAGTGAACATTTCTAGGCAGATTAAGGGTTTGGACGAGTTGAATCACTTTACTAGTTAAGCAAATTAATCTAATAGATTCAATCTATTTTGCTATTAATGAATACATATTTGTTTAATTTGAGAATTTAATTTTGTTGCTAACGGGAAGGAAATGAGCCTAGACCTTTAAAAAGTTTAAAAGTGATATTATGTGTTTTACTGTATGGACAAAAATTTAAACACTCAAATTAGTATAAGTTAGAGTCAAGAAATTAGAGATGATATCTTTCAAAAGCTAAACCTAATATTTTTATAGCCTTTTTCAATGCTAATAAGAATAATTCATTTTATCCTCCTTGGTCTAGAATATTCTCAAATGGATTGAATAGTTCTATAAAAAAATTGTTATCGTCTAGTGATTTATTCTTATATTATTCGTCTTATATAGTTTATTACATGGTCTATTTCAATACATAAATCATCAATATGGGATTAAGTACCAGCGAGATATGTTTTTATACTAGCAGCACATCAAAATTAAATGATTTTTATAAAATAATTGTAGTTTACTTATTTAAATATTATATTATAAGAGTATCAATGCACAAAATGTTTTTATTTTGTGCAAAAACAATAAATTGATATTAAGAGTCAAAATCACATTTAAAACTAAATTTAATTCTGTTTAAAATTGTGTAAGGCAATTTTTGAATAGGATGAAGCTTTTGAATGGTTTCAAACTTTCAAGGTCAAAACCAAACATACTAACCTAATTTTGTTTCAAATCTTTGATAGGCTACTTTTTCTTTGAACCAAGTCCAGCCACTAGATTGATAGAGAGGTAGCATTATTTCTTTTTAGTTGGAGATTCGGAATATTAGGAAAACAAACTATCTAATCTTACACAAATTGTTTTTTATATGAAGTTTTAATAAGATTTTTCTATTTTATGCAAACTTCAGCGAGTATCACTAATAATTCACCTCTTACTAATTTTAACCAATTAATTATATTATTTAAAAAACAATTACCTCTCTCTTTTAATTATTTTATGGACTCACCTATTTATAATCTCTCTTTCCAAAAAAAATCATAACTAATCTTTAATATAGATACACATTATTAAATTAATTTTTCTATAGTGCAACTCTGTGCAAGTTGGTTTATGTGTATTTCAAAAGTTATTTTGTTTTATTGTTTTCTTTTTAGTCAAATACATATTATCCTACTAAAGCAAGAAAAAGAAACATATCATAATTTCTTAAACTCTATGTAAAATGTACTCTTCTAGTGAAGAAGTTTGCATAACAGAATTTATGAGAGTAATTTTTGAACGTTAAATTAGATTTACACCACGTGATCAAAATATTAGCTCGAGCTAAAATAATGAGAAACAGTTAATTACGAAAATTTCTTTTTGAAAGAGAAATTATAAGGAGGTGAGTTAATGAAATAAACAAGAAAGAGATGTGATTAATTTTTTTTTTCAAAATTTACACAATTAGTTAACTAGTTAAAACTAATTAAAAGGAAATATGTCATATATTAGTGGATTACTTTTGCCTATTCTATTTATTAATCGAAATTCAACTTAACCTTATCCCGAAGAGATATTCATTTTAGTAGCCATATTTGTCACATGTGTTACTATCCCGTAAATTAATTAAAAAAATCCTATTTATATGTTTTTAGTTATTGATTAAAACAATGAAAAAGAAAATAAATTATAAACAGTAACCAGAAACTCATACTCGACTTTAACTAGATGCAAAATGCCAAAGTAGATGAGAGAAAATGTTTATGTCTTGTGTGATACTACATCTATAACTTCTTTTCTTTGTCTTTACACACTAGTTTTCACTCACTATTCTAAATTAATTTAGAGAGTTGCTATCACATATTTTAATGTTAATTAAAATTTATTAAAAATTATAAAATTATAAATAAAGTTAATTAAATAAAAATAAAATCTACAAAATTTTATAATTTTCAATAAATTTCTACTTTATATCAATGCAATTAAATTTATAAGAACTTCCATTGTCTAGAAAAATATTAACTAATTTTATTTAACCATTGATCCATCGTTATCGAGTGAAATTACCAATTTGCCACGCAAAAAAAAAAAACTTGAAGAGATCCTAAGTTATTCCTAAATATTTAACTATTTATATTGACCAAGGGCTAGAACTATCTGGAATGATTCAAATTCTAGTATCCATATCTCACATTTCTCTCTAGGTCTAATCATTTTTTCCCTACACAAAATTGATCTAATCCAATATGAAAAAAAAAAAAATTTGAATTAGACTACATGATTTAGATTTTGTGGACAAATTCTACCGGCATTTTAATTTTCAATTTTTGAATACCTTTAACTCCAAATATTAAATTTTATAGCGTGGTCATAAGTATAGAAACAACTATATATTTATTTTCTGAATCCATAAGTGAGAAAAATAAGAGAAAAGAGGTGATAATTTGCTAAATAGCGTAACAGAAGTACAAACCTCTACTAACACATGATTCAAGACTCAAGTGAGCGGATTCAAGTTAAAGAAAAAAGGGGTTAAAATAGCAACACATAAAAACTAGGAATTGATGTGGAATGGAATCATAACTATATCCAATGAAAATTTAACAGTAAACAGATTTTGATAACACTAGCCATTATAGATGGATGTTTTTATGACCGTTGCACAACATACAAATACAGTGAAACAATAGTCGAAATAAAACGCATAGTTGCACATGTGTAATGCACAAGCACATTAATATTATTATCGATTTGCTTTGGATATTTTGAAATCACCACCCAAAAACTAAACCAATCAGTTATAAGAAATGATGGTGAAAAAAATCCAAAAAAAAATTAATTTTCATAGGTTATTTCTTATATTTTGCAGTTCTATTTTTGGATTAAATTGGGATGTCAAAAATAAATCTTATGACAGCACGAATCCTGATTCTCTCTGGCTAAAACACTGCAGCATCTTAACATATCTGAACATTGCATAACAATTATAGAGAGAAAATGTAATGATTTCAGCTGTAGAGAAAAACTTTAATGGAGAAGCAACAGAGGATCCATACTTGCTCGAAGTCCCCAATTAATTTTTGGCATAAAACAAACAAACCCTTCACTGCATTTTACAGCAAAATAAGTTTTAATGACAACAAAAGACCTCTCCTTTCTTTAAGGACACCGCTTCCTTCTTTAAGACCTCTCCAATAAAAGAAAAAAAGTCCCTTTCTTCCATCATTCAAAACAGTCAAATAGCAGAAGGAATAACATCCGTTAAGAAAGGATGGTAACAAAAATATAGTAACAAATAAATTTTCATCCATCAAACTCTAAGATTAGATGCACAAACTCAAAATAAGAAACAATTTTATTCATTAATTAATAATTATCGCATGTAATATCTGCACAGGACAAAAAATATCCGAGAATACGAGATAATATTCAAATTCAAACTGGCTTTTTACATTATATCATACAAATTGTGGGGAAGTAAAATGAACAACAATAACAGGGAGAGCCCATTTTTTTTTTTTTGGAAACGGTGAGGTCCACACGAAGTATATACAAATTAACATCAAATGTACCTCTACCCTCACCATCTCCTCTCTGACATTAAAGAAAATAATAAAACAAAGAAATAAAGAATAGAAGGCTTTCCATTCCAAGTTTCAGACCTTGGATATTGTATTTTACACCTAACCTCCACCACCATTAAGTGGCTCCACCTGGGTCTCAAATAACACGTCCATAACTGCAACTTTCTAATTCTGAATTGACTTTCTCAAGTAGCTTAAACCTGTCATGCTGGTGATAAAAACTACAGCAGCCAATACCTCAGTCACTTCTAGTCTTTTTATCTAGAGTACCATGACCAAAAAACTCTTCAATCAAATTGGACGTAGGTAAGAAGTCTAAATCTGTACTTGGAGTTGGACATATTGAGTACCCAGGATACCAATCTTTAGCAACACAGGGCTCCATCAAATAAACATGCTCCATCTCATTGCTGGACAAATCAAGTTTTCCCTGCATATGTGGACTCTGATCACATCTAAATCCCCTAGCTTGCAAAGCAGAACTAGCATCTCCTAAAACATGAGAATGAGAATGGCAAGACACATCCATATTGGCATCACACTCATACGACATACAGGAGTCATCCTGGACAACAATATTGTAGTTCAGTATCCCTGAAGTCACATTGACAGTCTCATTCAGATTACTCCAAGTCTCAATCTGTGAGTTCACCTTGCAATTTGATGAACCTTGATCAATCTCACCCTCTATCTCAGTGGTGTTTCCCATATCACATCCAGTTAAACCAAGAACATCATCTTCGGTTCCATCATCACTGTTATCATCTTCATCAGAATAATTATCTTGGTTTTCTACACGGACATCTTGATCACCGAGAGACTCAATGGCAGAATCATCTTCTGAATTTTCAAAACCAAAAATCCCTGGGTTTCTTGTATGACACTCATCATCATCGCTATCAATATCCAAAACTCTGGACCTGTTCTGAGCAGCCCTCCTCCGCAGCATGAAAACATTAAAATAGTAACTGACAATTTCCTTATTGGTTCGAGAATGGAAAGTGACTGACAAATGCTTCCAAAAGTTTCTACCCAATGATGCAGGATTGCTGTAGACAACCTCGTGAAACATGTCTTCTTCTTCTTCAGTCCATTGCTGTGCAACTTCCTCTCCCATGTCACATAAACCCAATTTCCGAAAATTTTCCATCCAAAGAGTCTCCTTCAAATTTTCTCGCGCTTCCCTAACATGCTGTCTAACACATCTGATTGAGCCACGATCAATGCAGTTACACTCTGTCCTGCCTTGTCCACAGTCATCACTAGTAGAAGAATAAAAGCTAGATTCATGCATTGAGAGCACAGAAGTTCCCATGAGTCTCTCTTCATCTTTATCAACAGTATGAGCTGATACTAAACCAGAGGAAGGACTGTCATGATTATATAACACTAGCTCTGTCATCTTATTCACTTTTCCCCTCCAAACAGGAATGGTAGCTTGATGATTTGGTCCAATGGGAACTGGTTTTCTAGGTGAGCAATCAAAAGCCAAATAGTCATCATCCAAAGGAACAAATGCTTTCTGTGGAATATCAAATTCCAAACAACCTGAGGAAGCAGATGATAATGATGTAGCCCCAGAACCAGTATCATCCTCACTAGAACAGCTGCTGAAGTGGCCACTGGTTTCAACATTCTTGTTACCAGTACACAGAGATTCCTTGGTAGCATCTGTTACAAGTGGATCATACCATTGAATATTGTAAATGCCATCTTCATCATCACCTATGTACAAAATGAAGAATATTATTTATTATACATCAATTATCAGACAATTTTCAATCAGGACAAGGACAACCTAAACTATGTTTAACAAATATCAAAACAAATTAAAATATATTATAATGAAATTAAATTTACCTGTAATAACAGTGTTTGCAAGGGCCTTGTTGGGTGTAACAACATCTGCTAATGAAACCAGTTCATTGTTGCATTCAAAACGTTTAGCCTTGTTCAAAGAACGATCCTCAAATTCATTAGCCTCAAGACATCTCTTATACCCCATTCTGATTTTGTTATGCAATAATTAAGGGTTAGTATTGCAAACAATTTACCACATATAAAGGCATTTGATGCACAAATTACTTTGTACTCTTAGGGGGTTGTTTGTCTTTATGCTCAGAGTATATATGTTTGCATGGAGAGAGACAGAGAGAGATCACAACTGTTTAACATAAAGATTTGTGAAAAAAGGAACATTAACATTCCACAAATATGTTCAGTTGTTCACCATAAAAGAAACAATAACTAAAGCTAATATCAATATGGAGCTAGAATTCCCATTACTGTTACTTGCTGTTAGATGTACCAAGCTCAACAACATATCCCTCCGTTTTTAAAAATAAAAAATAAAAAATTACAGCAGATAACCACTAGAAACTTCGAAGTATTTCACTAAAAAAATATGTTTGATCAAAACGACCAGTCACATTCATAGCATTTAACATTAGTACTATGTTTCTTTAAACTTCTGCACAAATTTTATCTCATGTGTAAAGACATTTCTATAAAATGTTATGATTAGCCTGTAGAAGGCCCAGCTGCCAGCCATACTATTTCACATTCGCAGACAAAGTATCATGTGCATAGCATTATAGTGAAGTTTTCATTACCACATAAACTGCAATGAAAAATAAATTTAAGCAGAAATGAAATGAAAACAATTGCGTTTTAAACCCTACAACAATACAAAACGACAATAAAGCAGGAATGACACAAATCATTCTCACCTAGTCAATTCTTTTAAATTCAAACTTCAAACAACCCGCCAACACAGCACTTAGGAGAACAATTTAGCTCGGGCGAAATCAAAAGCCTAACCGAAGAGAATTGGATATAGAATTACACAACAAAGGTTGTCCCTCGACACAACAGAGCGTACCCCCAATTGAATTTCACCAATTAGAATAACAACAAATTGTATTTCAAACCCTAACCCTAGATTCTTGACTCGCTCCAGAAATGATTAAATTAAGAACCATACGACCACTAGAATTTCGTCAGGTACGGGAAGGAATCAATCCCCTCAAGTAATTTAGAGAAAAACACTCCAAAAATTCAAAGATCGAAAAGCCCTAAAAGAAGACCGCTCGGAAACCCTAGACTCGAAAACGCGTCCAGATAATATGTCGAATTGGGACGAAATATCAAGGGAATAAGAACCAAAACCAGGAGTTTTGGGAAATACACAAGGAAATACAACGATCGTGTGACCGAAAGACCGAATTGAAACCCTAACCCTAAACCACGACAAAGATTAATAAAAGGGAACGATTCTGGAATCAAAGGGAAGAAGATAACGAGAATTGAACGAAATATGTACTCGATTGAAGAATTACGAAGAATAATTAAAAGGAAATGGAGGATCGAAGGGGAGAAGATCGAACGAAGAAGGCGAAGAAGAGCGAGGTACGGTTCGTGCTTTTCAATACGACACGATCCGACTCCGACATGAATGTCGGGTTGAAATACTCCTGGGTTGGGCCTCAATAACCCAATCGGAAAACCGGCCCAATATTGAAACTCCAACGACAACCCCTTTTTCTTTGTAAAAAACAAAAGAACGAAGTCAACAGGTCAGACAAGGCGGGCGCAAGAAACTGTTTCTAACATATCATGCCTAAAAATTATGATAGTTAAGATTAAATTTATACTCAAATCTTATTTTAATATAATTTATTTATTTTTATTTTTATCATTTGAAAATATCAAAGTTTTGTATAATAACATTTTATTTTTAATATATTAATTGACAAATTCATTCAATTTATTCATTGACAGGGGTAATCTTATATAAGATTTTGGTAATTTTAATTTTAAAAATTATTTTTCAGAAATTAAAATAATTATAATTTTTGTCAATAATATTTTAGAAACAATACATATTTGAAAAAGGAATATAATCTTTTAATATAATGTAATGTTACTAGTAGAGTGTGTTTCTTTTGCAAGCACTTTTGTAATATATTTATTTATAAAAATAAATCAAGATTAATATAATGTTTGTTTTCAATCTAAATATATCTATTTTTTTATATATATAAGTTAATATAGATTTTTTAGCATGATTATCATTGGCCTTAATTCAATTATATAATGATACTTGTGAGATCATCATCTCTTACTCAGATGTTATTTACCAAACAAATCTTTTAATTTGTTAGTGGTGCATGAGAATAAACCTATGTACTTCATATCGTTCAAAGTTCTAACTAATTTGGTTTCTTCTGTATCTTGGATTAAAAAAAAGATTTTATCTGCAATTCAGTTGTTTTTTTTTATTAAATATACATTTTCCAATTTATTTTAAAATACTTTCAGTATAAAGATTTTATCATTGCCAATTAATTAAGAATCACTTTAGATACAATTTTAAAATAATTATTACAATATCAAAATCTATACTCAGATTACTTTAAAGAATTTTAACTAATCGTGATTTTTAAAATAATTATTATAAAAATTAATAATTTTTAATTATATTATTAAATAACAATATAAAAAATATTTACACTATTAATATATTGCAACTAATTTTTTTCCTAATATTATCAATATTGAACTTAATTTAGTTATATAACATTTTCTTTATCAAATTACATCTTCCACTCAAATGGTATATATCAAATAGATCTCAAATAAACACAGTGAATTTGACAATTTGTAATTGGTGGCAAACGTATGCATTCTATGTCTTTCAAAGTTGTTGCTAATTTGATCTTATTTGTATCTTAGATTAAAAAAAAAAAAAGAAAGAAAGAAAGAAGAAGAAAGATAAGAATGTTAAATTCAAGGAAGATAAGAACTGCTCCTATTATACTCATCCATTAGCTTTTTTAACCCACTTATAAGGATTAAATCTCACAAATAATCATGATGTATTATTACCTTGAATGATCATAAAAAAAAAATTATTTAACTTTTGTGATAATTTAGTTTTTCCTCAAGATCATCATCTTAAAAGTAAATATTTATTTTATTTGTATTTTTAGCATTTTTTATATGAGTCTAAAATATTTTCAAGTACAAATCTAAAAAATATTTTCAAGTATTTAAGAGCGACTACATTTTTTAAAAACCTAGTTGTTTGTCAATTATACTACAATATGTTTGTTAACGTCTGTAATTCGAGTGTTGATTACAGAGTGCACATACAAAATGAGTTGGTCTAATACATGTCCCTCCAAACTTATATATCATAGTCCTACGTGCCCTCTCTTTTCATCCTCTTACTTTATTGTCCCCTAACCTTCTTATGTCCAGGACAAGAACACAAAATATGTCAGGAGCAGAATGTCGTGTGTCAAAGTCAACCAAAAAGGGGAATACGCTATGCACTTTTCACCTTGACTAGACGACCTTTTCCAGCGTAATTAATGTGAGGAGTACGATCATGTTGAATCACGTCCCAATCGATGTGACCGACCAGTACACAACCCCTCACACGTCGATCGTAGAGAGTATGCTTTATCAATTGCTAACTTCGTAGGACTGGTCGTACTGGGTTGGGAGAACGGGATAAACCATTGAATAATGGGTTTGTCACTTTTATGGTCACCTCAGGGATCAGCCATTTTAAAGTTCAATGACAGGATAGTCTACATTGGGTAGGGCTACATACCGGCTAAGATGCAACTCCCACCTGGTGTCGTCCTATAAATGTCATCTTACTTCATGACTATGGTAAGTGATAGTTTGTTAGCCGATTGAGTTTTGTTTACAATGACGGTGCCGTTTGTCAAGAGGACGGTTCAGCTAGTGTCACATCTGCCTAGTTGGTGTTGCATCGTTACATGTGTTGGAATCATTACAGTGCATGGGTGTCGTCTCTTATTTCCACCCTTGGATGTAGATCGTGCCCCGCAACATTTCATTGTCATCCATTGGATTCGACTCCTAGTAACTTCTTGCGCCCCCATCTTTTTGATTGACTGGTAAATTTAAGGGTTCTGAGCTCACTCCTTTCCTCTTTACTCCCACACCTTGGACATTTGTCTGTCCTTGCTTCCATTGCTCCTCCTTATCTGCCATAGCGAAAAGAGGTAACCTTCTTATGCTCCTTTTCTCTCTATGTTTGGGGATTCTCTTGGGTTCTTATTTCTAGGGACGTTCCTTTGGCTTGGATCCGCTCTTTGACCCTAGCATGGTTTATATCGCAGGAAGTGCCTTCGAAGGGTCATCTACTTCATCCTTCCCTGACAGTGAGGAGGCCATCGGCCCCTCTGTGCTAGGAGACCTTCCCCAAGCTTCCTCTAGTTCCTTAGAGGAAGAGGAGCTTCCCTTTAGTGTTCTATATTGCGCCTTTGATGAGGACTCAAAGAAAGAGGACTACCGTGGGCGACCCTTGGAGTGGGTCGACGAGAGTGTCCTTGGGGTTTTTTTGGTCTACAACAACCCCGATTCTCTTGTAGGTATGGCTGACGCCATTTGCTGGTAGGGGACTTGGTCCTTGTAGGTTTTTCCTTGCCGACCGGACGAACTTGTCTAAGAGGGACCTACCACTCAGGGGGAATCTTTCTTTTATCTATACAACACTATGCCACTCAAACTGGGGATTCAACTACCTTTTACCCAATTCGAATGGGCCATCCTTAGTGCCCTCAATATCGTCCCTACTCAACTCCATCCAAACAGATGGCCATTTTTTTGTGCCTTTAGCTTTTAAGTGAGGATCTGAAAATGACACCCTCCTTGAGTGTCTTTTTTTGGTTTTTTTTCTCTTCGTCGATCAGAGAAGGTAGGTTGGTCGCCCTTGAGTAGCCAACCAAGACGAAAGTTGTTGAAACCTTTTCATGAAAACTACAAGTTTTTTAAGGATCGATTTTTTCGAGTTTTCCCTAAGGAGATTGGCCCCAACCTGTTGGTGGACTCTTCTGGTGATCCCTTCTTTCCTCTTTACTAGACACGCCAGTCAGCTTTGTCTGTAACAGATGAGAAAGAGGATTTGGAAGACTAGAAGTATGAATTAGTGAAGGAGCTTCAACGATTGCCAACCCTTTCTTATGCCGACTTGATCAATAAGGGTGTTCGGTCTTTGATAATGCATAGTTTATACCCCCTATAAGGTCTTTAGATGGGTAGAATAGACTATAATTTGTAGTTAAGAATCATGTATTGGCTAAGATTTAGATTTCCAAGGTTAAACTAAGAAAAATACAAATCTAGGCTAAGTTGCTGATTTTAGCTAACAAAAAGAGTAGTCTCATTTTTGCAGGTCAAACGGAGTCCCGAACCATCTTAGCCAAGATCGAGATCGAATACGTCTCGGCCAACCGAAGGCGTCTCGGCCATCTAAAGCCGAGACCGAGTTTGAGTTGTCTCAGCCAAGACTAGTTTCTCTCCTGGCCGACTTCGTTCCAATTGCCGACTCCGCATGGAGGCTTTACAAGCCGACTACGTCCCAATTGGATGAAGTCGACTCCAAGTCAACCTAGATAGGGACGAGAGCATCCCGATTAGATGAAGCCGATTCCACATACCGACTCCTATAGAGCCGACTCTGCAGGACCGACTCCATGTCGAGGTCCTATACGGATGCCGACTTCATACCGGATGTCGATTCCAGTTTAGATGCTGACTCAAGATCCTCATGCCAACTTTAGAACCAGATATCGACCTCAAAGTAAATGTTGACTCCCATCCGTTCGGATCCATCCCAACATCAGAAGACTGACTCCACTTCGGCAGATTTACGCATGTGCATAAAATGTGATTTAGCACATGGTAGTTAGGAAAGTCTATTAGGGTAGTTATTTCTATTATGTCTGTTATGTAAGATGGTTAAATCTGTTATTTTAGTTATTTTAGTTATAGAGTTAGTTAGTTGATGCATGTATAAATAGGGACACATGACTACGTTCTGAGGTTAGCAAAAGATTATCGATAAACACACATTATACACTAGTAGATTCTGTCATTCACCTTCATTATCCATTCATTCCTCTTTGTTCAACGGTGCTCCGATGATGCTCAGTTGGTCGAGTGGGCGTAGGGCAGAGTTCGAGCTGCGCAGAGTTGCTAGAGGGGACTGACCAAGAATCTGACACACTTTAGAGGGTACGGCCTCTCATGTTCATTGTTCTCCCTTGGTTGAACACTATAGTTACCACTGGTGGTCATCGTGGGAAGCTGAGACCATCCTTTCCCCCTAAATCTACTGCATGTATCAGTATTTTGGTTAATCAATGAATGAATATGTTTCTCTTGCTTGTATGTTTGTAATTCCTGTTAGATAAATCTATTCTTTCCTGTGTCACGTTAATGCTTAGTAAGATTAGATCATGCTAGATTATGGGCCGATCGGTACTTGTCCAAGCAACTTTATAGGTAATCATTAGAAAACCTACATCAACCAAGGGCGTAATCCATGTTATCTCGAGGCTACGGTTGTGTAAGCCCTTAGTTAGTAATGGATCTAATGTTAGGCGGTTGTCTTAGGAATAGGTTGGTGAGGAACCACTTGCATACTAGTAAATTGAATGAGAACTATTCCATTGAGCCTTTGTAGCCAGTATAATAACTATATTGTTCTGTTAGTTTTAGTAATTGTAGTGACCTTAGGTAACCTTTACTTTCTTAGATAACTAATTTAATTTCCTGCACTTTACGTTTCTTTGTTTAAAACCCCCCTGTTTACATTCCATCACCAAGTCAATTCACATCCTACCTTCCCAATTCTGTAGCTTGTTAGCCTTGCATACATAGAAATCATTAGAACCACATTTTCTTGAGAGATATGACCTAGGTTGACCTTGTGCTACTCATAACATAGGTAAGTCTAGTATTTTGATAGGAGAAATAACGACTAAATCTATAGCCTATCAATCTTTTCCCTCCTTTTTGTCTTCCACCTTGCCCTATTCTATTTATTGGCTCCTTTTTTTTTTGCAAGTTACACTCTACTAGAGCTCAAAGCCTTGAAGAAGAAGGCAACCTCACTCCCTTCTGCTCTTATTACCACTCTTACTGCCACTCCTTTAACTCCTTCACCATGGGCTCACGCTGTTTTGTCTGCACCAGTTGGCTATTCCTTAGTGCTTTCCCCAACAACAAAGAGGAAAATTTGGAATTTGGAGGATCATAATAAGAAGTTGGCTGAGACCGTCCAAAAGTTTCATGAAGATAATTTAAAACTGGTCGCGCCACTTCATGATGCAGAGGAGAAATTAAATTGCTATGGGGAAGTCTATTGAAAGCTTGCAAGACCAATTTCGGTCGGTCATAACCTAATCCAAAGACAACTTGCTGGCTAAGCAAGAGTCAAAACGTACTCAAGAATATCTTACTATTGAGCTTCAGCTATTAAAAGACAAATGGTCGACCTTGGAGACAAATAAGCAAAAACTCGAGGCTGATAAGCAGAGACTTGAGATTGAGGTCGAAGGGTTGGTCACCGCCAAGCAGGAGTTGGAGCAGCATTTGAGTGTCGAGATAGCTCAACTGGGAGCAAAGAAATCCCAAATGGCAGAGCTTATCAAGGAGAAAGATATCGCTTTGGTCGAGCAAGGCTTAGCTATTGTTGATCAATTTGAACTTGGCTTTACTCGTGCCTTGGAGCATGTCACTTTTCTGTATCCCTTTGTGGATGTGTCTAAAGTCGAACACTTCAAAGAAATGGTTGATGGCTGTTTAGTTGAAGTCGACACTCCGCCTAACTCTCTTGCCTTCTAAAATTTTTATTGCTGTAATTTGTTTTTAATGTAAACACAATGTTTGAACTTGATGTAACTTGCCATTTTATCAATTGATTATTTCTTTATTGCTTGCATTTGCTTGAGCAATGTCGTTTTTTTTAATAAATGGCGGGCTCGACTGTTTCCTTAGCTCTTTTAATTCCCGAGGCTGGCTACTTTTAATAGGCCTTTGCGTCCTGGTTGACTATTGGCTAACTGTCACTTATGACTCTTAGTGCCTCGGGCAGTCATTAGCTAACTGCCTCTCACAAGTCTCTTTGCCCTAGGAAATCGTAGACCGACTGCTTCTCACGGGTCTTTGTGTGACAACCTACCTCTCGCGGGTCTTTGTGCCCCCCGATAGTTGTAGACCGACTGCTTCTCACGGGTCCTTGTGCCTCGGGCATTCACTCACTGACTACCTCTCATGGGTCTTTATGCCCCGGACAGTCATTGATCGACTGCCTCTCACATGTCTTTTTGCCCCGAGTAGTTGTAAACTGACTACCTCTCACGGGTCCTTGCGCCCCGGGTAGTCATTGGCCGACTACCTCTCACAGGTCTTTGTGCTCTAGGAAATCACTAATCAATTGTCTCTCACAGGTCTTTGTACCCCAAGCGATCCTTGGTTGGCTGCCTCTCACGAGTCCTTGTGTCCTAGGCAATCATTGACCAACTACCTCTCACGGGTCTTTGTGCCTCAGGCAGTCATTGACCGACTGTCTTTCACAGGTCTTCATGCCTCGAACAGTCACTAACCGGACTGTCTCTCACGGGTCTTAGTGTTCTAAGCAGTCATTGATTGACTACCTCTCACAAGTCTTAGTGCCTCGGGCAATCACTGACCGACTGCCTCTCACAAGTCTTAGGTTCCCTTGGTAGCCACTGACCGATTGCCTCTCATGGGTCTTTAGTGTCTTGGGCAGTCACTGATCGATTGCCTCTCATGGGTCTTAGTGCCCCAAGCACAGTCAGTGATCGACTACCTCTCACGAGTCTTAGGTGCTCCAGTCAGTCACTGACCGACTGCCTCTCATGGGTCTTAGTACCTTGAACAGTCACTAATAGACTACTTCTTAGGGTTCTTAGTGCCCCGAACAGTCACTGGTCGACTGCCTCTCATGGGTCTTTTATTTTTGGTGCAATGGGTAAGGAGCCAAAATCCCTTTGATTTTTCAACCCTGCACAAAATGTGAACTATGACCTTGCACATTTAAAAATATGAAGCTTAGTTGTAATACATACCTTTCACCGTGTAAAGGTAGAAACTATCTCATGCAAGGTTATGAACTTGTATGTTTTCTGCCTCTTTCTTCTTTAAATTTTGATTTCATGCCAACCTAAAGATTAGAAGCATTGCTAGACGGATCATTTATAATGTGTGTCTTTGACAATTCTTGTTTTCCAACAACTTCCAATTCATGTTGTTGTTTAAGTAATAACATAACTCTTTTCCCAAAATCTCTATTTCCAAAAGATTGAATTGGTGTGGCACTATATTTATTTCATCAACAGAAATGTCCCATAGAACTTTATCTCTATTGTTACTACACTGGCCATTAGTGTCACCTTCCCCAATAGCATCATCCCTAGGCTGCTGCTCTTGATCCAACCCAAAAACTATAGGATTGGGGATGAGAGCCTAGTTGAATGGGCTCGACCTTTGCTGAGTCGTGCAATCTATTATGAGGATTTCGATAGTTTGGCAGATCCAAGGCATGATTGAAGTTGCTGTTGCTTGTGTAAAATACTCACTGGCATTACTTCTGCTTGCTGTAGTAGAATCTCCTCTTTAAATTGCTGAAGTTCCTTTTTAGCTTTATGGATTGTCTCCTTACTAAGTTTAATATAATCTTCATGAACCATATGAAACATTCCCAGCTGCTAGTAATGGACTCGATATTTGAGGATTCCACAACGAGAACTTTCATATGTTCAGCTGAACTAGGAACCTTTACTCTTTGCTTCTTGATAAAATTGTCTTATTTTCCAGCATCTCACAACAAGGGAAAAAATGATGAGCTTACAATTGGTTGGTGGATAAATAGGGATAGCAACACCAAAACACTTTGAGGTTTGAAGTTTTGGATGAACTCCCTCAAGTTTCCAAGATCCATAAAATCAATGTGGAATAGAACATTGACTTCCTTGAGCTTTGACAGACCAAGCATGCTTGTAGATTGCATCCTAGAGGTCCTAGGCTCATGTAGAGCTCTTATGCCACCACTATTCAATATAGAACAACACTTCAAAGTTATATATTCAATCAAAGGACAACAAGAAATAAAATGCTCAATCGGGAATAATTTTCTCGATGGCCCCACGAGTGGGTGTCAATGTTTATGTATGTAATTTGAGTGTTGATTACATAATGCTCATACAAAATGAGTTATCCTATTACATGTCCCTCTAGGCTTATATACCGCAGTCCTGCGTGGCCTCCCTTTTCAACCTCCTACTTTATTGTCCCCTAACCTCCTTATGTCTAGGACAAGAAGACAAAATATGTTAGGGACAAAATGTTGTGTGTGAGGGTCGACCAAAAAATGGAATATGTTATGCACTTTCTGCCTTGGCCAGACCATAGTAATTAATCTCAGATAGCGGAGCGAAGTAGCCGACCCCCAAACTGGGATAGCGGATAGCGGGATAGCCGCTATTCTAATATTATATATATATATATATTAAAAAATTATTAATATAAGCTCAAAAACATAAATATTACTCAAAAATCATAAACTAACAAGTATCATTAATAATAAAAATTCATAAAAGGCTTATTATTTTTATCTTTTAGGTTATTCCACTTCCATGCAATGTTAATGTTTTGACTAGTGAGCTTGAACATTGCATTTGTAGATCTCACTGATTGTATAGGAGTACCATTGCCACCAACAGTAGTAGCAGTTAGCGGTGGTTTTTTCTGTTGATCGTTGCTTGGTAGGGAACCTGATGCCATGATTGAATTGAACAATAAAAGGTTCTGTACTTCTGTTGGCCAAAAATAAAAGGAAAAGAAATAGAAAAACATGAACAAGAACAGAAACAAAGCATGAGTTGCTGGAAATAGAGAAGGAAAAGGGATACTCATATGGGCAGAAACAAAAAAAAAAACTAAAGAAAAAAATTACTTCAAAGCTGGTGGTTGCCGGAGAACTGGTCGGAGAACAGATGACTTGCTGAAGAAGACACGTCACCAGAGTAGACGTGTCGCCGAAGAAAGCAAGTCGTCAGGGAAGAAGAACGAAGGTGCGTCACTGGAAAAGGTAAGTGGCAACAGCGCAAGGGGAAAAGAAGAACAAAGAAGGAAGAGGGAAAACAGGCTAAAAAATTATTTAAACTGAAACCCTAAAACGTGAAAAATCAAAAATTCCCTCACTAACGTTTTAAACAGGAGGGCATTTTCTACCTTTTCCCTTCATGTGGATAGTAGCGGTCCACTCCACTGCTATCGCGGTTGCGACCACCGCGACATTGAATTGCACCGCTACGCAGGTTCTGTCGTGCCTTGCTACCACTTCGCGCCGCTCCGCTGTTACAGCTACCGCTTCCGCCACTATTAACCACAATGGACATAGTAGTTAATCCTAGATAGCGAAGTGGAGCAGCCGACCCTCGAACTGGGATAACGCGATAGCCGTTATTCTAATATTATATATATATATATATATATATATATATATATATATATATATATATATATTAAAAATTTATTAATATATATATATTATATATAAGCTCAAAAACATAAATATTATTCAAAATTCATAAACTAACAAGTATCATTAATAATAAAATTCATAAAGCCTTAATTATTTTTGTCTTTCAAGCTATTCCACTTCCATGCAATGTCAATGTTTTGACTAGTGGGCTCGAACATTGCATTTGAAGATTCCATTGATTGTATAGGTGTACCACTCCACTAATATGTATAGATGCCATGATTGAATTGAACAATAGAAGGTTCTGTACTTCTGTTGGCAAGAAGAAAAAAACAGGAACAAAAACAAAAACAAAAAAACAGGAACAAAAACAGAGCACGAGCTGTTAGAAACAGAGAAGGAAAATGGGTAATGGTATTAGGTAGAAACAAAAAAAACTAAAGAAAAAAAATTACTTCAAAGATGGTGGTCGCTGGAGAACTGGTCAGAGAACAGATGATGACTGGCCGGAGAAGACACGTCGCCAAAGAAGACATGTCGTCGGAGAAAGCAAGTCGCTAGAGAAGAAGAATGAAGGTGCGTCGTTGGAGAAGGTAAGTCACAAGAGTGAAAATCCAAGGAGAAAAGAAAAACAGATAAGGAAGAGGGAAAACAGACTGAAAAATTATTTAAACTAAAACCCTGAAACGCGAAAAGTCAAAAATATTCTCACTAACATTTTAAATAGAAGGGCATTTTTGACTTTTCTCCTTCATGTGGAGAGTAGCGGCCCACTCCGCCATGATTTCTCACTATAGTGGCCCCTCCATTCTGCCGCGACATTGAACTATGCTGCTACGCAGGTTCTGTCGTGCCTTGCTACCGCTATGCCCCACTCCGCCACTATAGCGGCCGCTCCGATCGCTATTAACCATTATGGACATAGTAGTTAATCCCAGATAGCGGAGCGGAGCAACCGACCCCCGAACTAGGATACCAGGATAGCCGCTATTCTAATATTATATATATGTATATTAAAAAATTATTAATATATATTATATATATGTAAGCTCAAAAACGTAAATATTACTCAAAATTCATAAACTAACAAGTATTGTTAATAATAAAAATTCATAAAAGACTTATTATTTTTGTCCTTTAAGTTGTTCCACTTCCTTGCAATGTCAATGTTTTGACTAGTGGGCTTGAACATTGCATTTGAAGATCCCACTAATTGTATAGGTGTACTACTGCCACCAATAGCAGCAACAGTAGTGGTGGTTTTTTTTTCTGTTGATTGTTTGCTTGGTAGGGAACCAAATGATATGATTGAATTGAATAATAGAAGGTTATGTACTTCTATTAGTCAGAAAAAAAACAGGAACAGAAACAAAAACAGAAAAACAGGAGTAGAAACAAAGCAGAGAAGACATGTCGCCGGAGAAAGCAAGTCGCTAGAGAAGAAGAACAAAGGTGTGTTGCTGGAGAAGGTAAGTCATAACAGTGAAAATGCAAGGGAAAAAGAAGAATAGAAAAGGAAGAGGGAAAACATGATGAAAATTTATTTAAATTGAAACCCTAAAACGTGAAAAGTCAAAAATACTCTCACTAACATTTTAAACAGGAGGGCATTTTCGACTTTCCCCTACACGTGGACAGTAGTGGCCTGCTCTGCTGTGATTTCCCGCTACAGCGATCGCTTCGCTCCACCGCTATTGCGGCTGCGACCGCCTCGACATTGAATTGCGCCGCTACGCATGTTCATTCGGACCCAGCTGCCGCTTCGCCACTATAGCAGCCGCTCCGACCGCTATTAACCACTATGGACATAGTAATTAATCCTAGATAGCGGAGCGGAGCGGCCGACCCCAAACTAGGATAACGGGATAGCAGATAGTGGGATAGCCGCTATTCTAATATTATATATATGTATATTAAAAAATTATTAATATATATATATTATGTGTAAGCTCAAAAGCATAAATATTACTCAAAATTCATAAACTAACAAGTATTATTAATAATAATAAATCATAAAAGGCTTATTATTTTTGTCCTCCAAACTGTTCCACTTCCATGCAATGTCAATGTTTTGACTAGTGAGCTTGAACATTGCATTTGAAGATCCCAAGATTGTATAGGTGTACCATTGCCACCATTAACAGTAGAAATAGCGGTGTTTTTTTATCTGTTGATCGTTGTTTGCTAGGGAACCAGATGTCATGATTGAATTGAACAATAGAAGGTTTTGTACTTCTGTTGGCCAGTAAAAAAAACAGGAACAGAAACAGAAACAGACAAAACAACAGGAACAAAGACAGAGCATGAATTGCTGGAAACAGAGAAGGAAAAGGGGTACTGGTATAGGCAGAAACAGAAAAAAAAAGAAAAAAAAACTTCAAAGACCGGAGAACTGGTAAGAAAACAGACGCGATTGGTTGGAGAAGACACGTCGCCGGAAAAAGCAAGTCGTCAGAGAAGAAGAATGAAGTTGCGTTGCCGGAGAAGGTAAGTTGCAACAGTGAAAATGCAAGGGAAAAAGAAGAACAGAGAAGGAAGAGGAAAAACAGGTTGAAAAATTATTTAAACTGAAACCCTAAAACGCGAAAAGTCAAAATGTTCTCACTAACGTTTTAAATAGGAGGGCATTTTCGACTTTTTCCTCCGCTCCGCTGCTATAGCGGCCGCAACCACCATGAAATTGAATTGCGCCGCTATGCAGGTTCTGTTGTGCCGCTCTGCCCCGGTCCGCCGCTATAACGATCGCTCCGGCTACTGTTAACCACTACGGGCCAGACGACCTTTTCCAGTATAATTAATGTGAGGAGTACGATCATACTAAGTCACGTCTCGATCGATGTAACCGACCGGTATAATGTTAAATCTAAACTTGTTTTTACGTAAGTTATAAAATAACTTTTTGGAACAATATATGTAAATAACCCTGTGCAAAAGCCAGGTCCCAGGCTAGTTTATTACATTAAGGCAGGTCTACAAATTAGGATTTTCAGGTAGCTAGGAATACAAGAATGGACACTAAAGTGCCATAGAATCTTGTAAATTTAAACTAGTATAAGTAGAGCAAGAGAAACGCAATTATAAGAATAAGAATAGGGATGACATTGTGTTGAAGTGTTTTTCCCTTTAAACCACGACAGAAGGCATGTCCTTGAGCCATGGATCTAGTGGTTTGCCAATGGAGTAAACTATGAAGCCAATTTCCCTGGCCTTTTTAACATCCACAACATTCCTTCCATCAAATATAAATGCTGGTTTCTGCATGCTGTCATAAACTTTTTTGTAATCAAGCTTCTTGAACTCATCCCACTCAGTGAGAATGCAGATACCGTGTGCATCCTTGACTGCCTCGTAAGCATCCCAAACCACAGATACTTGCTTTATGGAAGTGGGGCTTGGTGGTTGAAGATGAGCAGGGTGGTCCTTATCAAACTTCCTCATTGATAGGTCCTTTGTGATTTGGTCTTCAGTGACCTGAGGGTCATATATGCTCAATTTGGCCTTGTCTCCCAACAACCCCTTGCACACATCAATGGCTGGGGTGTCCCTAGTGTCACCCGTGTCCTTCTTGAAAGCAAAACCAAGAATAGCAATCTTCTTGGTTGAAATTGTGTTGAACATTGAGGAAACCACACGGTTCACAAACCTTGTTTTCTGGTAGTCATTCACTTTGATAACTTGCTTCCAGTAATTTGCTACCTCAGGAAGGCCATTGCACTCACAGATATACACCAAGTTCAGTATATCCTTCTGGAAGCAAGAGCCACCGAAGCCAACACTGGCATTCAGGAACTTTGATCCAATCCTTGAGTCTGTCCCAACCGAATGGGACACCTGCGACACGTCAGCACCGGTTGCCTCACAGAGTGCTGACATGGCATTCACAGAAGAGATTCTCTGTGCCAGGAAGGCATTGGCAGCAAGCTTTGAGAGTTCAGCAGACCACAAATTGGTGCAAAGGATTTTCTCCACAGGGACCCAATTGGCATACACTTCTTTGAGAGTTAGGATGGCCTTTTGCCCCTCTGGGGTCTCCCTCCCTCCAATGAGGACCCTATCTGGATTGAACAGGTCCTGAATTGCTGTGCCCTCAGCAAGAAATTCTGGGTTTGACAGAATGGTGAAATTGATGCCCTTCTTGTTGTGGGTTAGGATCCTCTCAATTGCCTCTGCTGTCTTCACAGGGACAGTTGATTTTTCAACCACAATTTTGTCTGATTTTGATACATCAGCAATCATCCTGGCAGCACTCTCCCAGTATGTCAAATCAGCTGCTTTGCCAGCCCCAAGACCATGGGTCTTTGTTGGGGTGTTCACTGACACAAACACTATATCTGCCTCTGAAACATGCTTCTCCACATCAGTGCTGAAGAACAGATTCTTCCCCCTGCACTGCTTCACCACCTCATCAAGCCCTGGCTCATAGATTGGAAGGTGATCACTATTCCAGGCATTGATTCTCTGGGAAGATATGTCCACTACAGTTACCACAATTTTAGCACACTTCAATGCAATCACGGCCATGGTGGGCCCCCCAACATACCCAGCTCCAATGCAACAAATCTTCACCATTTTTGTTCTCTCTCAGCACCCTATAGAAAGATCAAAATCAAATAACACAACAACAGTATAAGTTACCTTGAAATGTTCATCACCGCTTCACAGAACAGGACCAATGTTGAATAGAGATATATGTCCATGATGTGACAAATGACAATAACAACGCAGAATAGAATTTTCCTGAGAATTATAAATTGTATGTGTGTAGTTTGATGACAGAAAGAGAGATTTATGATTTTTTATTGGACCAATTATAAATTAAAAAATTGTACATCCAGAGGACACTGAATCATAAAAGAATTAAAATCAATGGAACTTAAATTATTCAATTGTTCTACTGGGCCATCTTGTGTTTATATTTTCTACAAACATGCAGACACGTGACACGAGACAAATTGAAGAATCTGAATGTCTAATACAATAAAATAACAGATCTAGGATAATTCAGACCAAAGAAACTAACCTACGGATCCAGTGACTAACGTAAGGCTTGTACCCAAAATGAGAAACCAAAGGCAACACAAAGAGATGAAATAAATTACCTTAATTGTCTAATAGATGAAAAAGAAGATAGTGGTGGTGGGGAGGAAGAATAGAGTTTGTTGTTTGTGTTTGTGGGTTGCAAGGAAGGGGGAATGAATCATGAAGCAGCATGTGGAATGGATCTATTTATGACATATAGTCACACGTAACTCACCCAGGTATTCCGTCAATATAAACATTTCATTACTAGTACTACTACCATTCTGCCCCCACACTTCATTTTAACTCCATCGTACACCAACTAGTTTCTGATTTAAATTGGATCCATTGTCAGCAAGATTTGGTTTTATTGTTCTTTTCAATTTAATTACTTAATCAGTGTAGTTTTAAATTTTAATTTTGATTTAATTTAAAATCATTTGAACTAAATCAGTTTTTAGTTTTTGTTTTATTAGAAGACTATAAATAAATCTTATTGCATATTTTTTTGTTACTTTCTTTAACATACACATAAAAGTTGTATAATAAAATAAATATTAGTAAAAGAACAAATTTCAATATTAGAAACTCAACCTCAAAATTAGGGTTGTTACTCAACTTATAAACTATTTTTAGACTTTATTTCTAATTAATGTGTGGCAATTTTTTCCAATACAACCCCTCATACTCAGTACTATTATGCTTAAACTTGAGTTTTTTTTAATACACTCATTCACATTCAGCGTTATTGGATTTAGTGCGTGGATAATATGATAAGTGACCCTTTAATGGATTTAGGATATGCTCTGATACCATTTTATATAATGAGTTTGAGCTTATCTCAATTTCAAAAGCTAACTCAAGAGGGGAGGATTACACTCTACTTATAAATTTTTTTCAAACTCTATCTCTAGTGGTGGGACTTGGTTTTTTCAATATTTAAATTAATGCAAAATCAATAACGTTATAAATAGATAAAATAATTTGGATAATTGTAAAATTGAAAAAAAAAATTATTGTGATAATTTTATAAAATATACTCATACGAATATGAATGTATGGTAATTTTAAAATATAAGTACGGAAAGAGCGACAGACTTTTATTCAGACTATGTTTGGATTAAAACTGGGAAATTAAAACATAATTTACGAATTTTAGCATAAAATATTGTTTTGAGAGTAAAATACTTTTAACCTCTTCCATCTAAAATTTAAATATACACTCGAAATCTATTTGCATATAAAATTGTATATATGTAGAGCAATTTCGATTGCAGCAAACAGAATAAAAAAATATGCTAACACTTTAAAGTGCATTGTGAGTGCTGCTTTGGTAGTGGAAGAGGAAAAAAATAACAGAAAATCACTCACTTCAAACGAAGAAAATTGAGTCGTGTGGTATAAGCTGGTTAATACTACAATTGAAATAAATATAAAATATATTAATGGTTAACTTTTTATATTTTTAATTTATTAGAAAATCTGTTAATGAAATACTCATTCATTTTTTATTTAAATAAATATATTTATTGGTCTATTAACAAAGTCACACTTATTAATAAAAATATTTTTAAATTACAAAAAATATGATTAAATATAATCACCACTTAAAAGTGATTAATCATATTTTTCAATTAGTTACCCACTTTGTTACTGTACACCAATATCACAATGACAATGTATATAATCACTACTTAAACTATTTAATTTTACAAATATTTTAAAATAAAATTTAAATTTATAGTATTATTAATTAAATTAACTAAATTATTTTCATTAATTTTATTAAATTAATATTTCTTTCTTATATATACAACTTAATAACAAGGAACGGTCAAACAGATTTCCTTGGGTGCTTCCATTCCAACAACATTAAGAATGAGATCTTTTAAAAAAAAAAAAATAGGTTAGCTAGTTGAATCCCAAAAATTTATCAACTTAAAAGTAAATTTTTAGACTCAATGAACACTTACATAACTATTTACAAATTATTTACCAATAAAATTTTTATATTAACAATAAAACTCAATCTTCATCATTGCGAGCTGAATTTAGTTCTTATCAACTAGACCAGTTTTGACTACCATGGAGCTAAGAAACTTATCTTTCCTCCCTTGAAATATTACTTTTTTACAAAAACAGCTAGTTGTGGTAGCTATAAGGGTGTGCAGCAACAACATTTGCTTAGGCACGAGAATTCCTAGCTCTCCAAGCCACACACCATAAACTTGGTAAAATCCTTGAGCCTAGTCAGTCCTGTAGTTCCTTCTTTGATCAGCTCATGGCATCATCTTGCAAATAAAATTTGGTTTCCATAAAACCAAGAGCTTCCCACATATGATTGATATTGAACAGTCACCAACACACCCTCAAAAAGGCTTTTTTCGCTGTATGACACCGTTGACGTGTTATGCCTCAATCAATTTTAGTGAATCGAGTTTTATGAACTCATGAAAATTTGTTTGTGGTTTAGTGAATTGGATTTTATTCTTTTAAAAATATTTTTTTGTTTTGATCTTGTCAATTTAATTTAATTTGTGATGTATGAAACAAATTATGCGTAGAGAGTATTATTATTTTTTATTATTTTTAAGTGAATTAAATTTAAAATTTGAAAAGAATAATAAATATAAAATTAAATAAAATAAATTATGAAACTTAATATGCCGTGACACATAAATTTATCTTAGCTTGCCGTGTTATTTTTCTAAGAAGTTATAATTCTTTGAAGCACAAATAAGGTTAAAAGAAGGGAAAATGATTAATTAAATCCTATAAAAAAGGATTTAAAAAAAATAATTCATAAGATTATCTCCACTTATATTGTCAAATCATCTGTCATGACTCTCCACTTAAATTTTCCCTTCTTTTGTACATTCTTCCTTGCGTGACACACAATTGTTGAGTTTATACCTCATCAAATGAAAGTTTTAATGATAATAAATTGATCATGATTCTAAATATTTAAACCTTTTTAGGACTAATGTTTTACTTGTAAATGTGTTGAAAGAAAAAGATAAGTCATATTTCAAAATAACACATTTAAAACATAAATCAATGTTAACAAGCATTATTCTAGTGTATACAAGGGTTTAAAAGCATAGAAAATGAAGACCACTTACAAGCTGAATATTTGTAAGGAAACCTTAAAAAAACATACAAGCCTTATACATGCTTTTAGAAGATTAAAGTGAGTGTAGAAATATTAAAAGCTAAATGTCATCAAAACATGCATCATAAAATATAATCTAAACAGATGTTGTATGAGCAAACATGAGTTGTTAACAAACATGAGTTGTTGATACAAATATGGCAAAAGTAATGAATGACTAGTTTGAAGGCTAGGAGTTTATACAAACTACTTGAAACAAAAATTTTAAAAGGAAAATAAGTATAACACACATAAACATTAAGAGTATAAAATCAATACTTTTTAAGCAAGAAAATCATCTTACAAAGAATATCTTTTTCTAGTTAATAACTTAATTATTTTTATCCATTTGTATTATCTTAAAGAGTGTTTATGAGACTTGTATTGTACTGTGTATCCATTTTTTGAGTGTAAAAGAGCGTAAACTTTAAAATGTTGAGTCCTTAAAGAAAATTGAGCTTCTTTATATGCTAATAAGTAAAGATTAACAATGTTAGAGTGTGGGACAAAGGTCATTAAATGACTTAGGGTTTGTTATATAGATGTTAAGTTATGTTGTGAAACTAATAAAGGCCTGGTGAAAGAATATTGGTGTTGAGAAGGTTGTAGAGGCTCTGGGAAAGAATACCTACGTAATTTAGGTTGATTACAATAGAAAAATCCTACTAAGGAAGGTACTAGACTTAGCATAAGTGATTGATGGGTGAATCAGCATAAAATTCCTCAATGAAGTATACTTCTCCCTTGCACTTTAATAGTTTTGCATTTATACTATCATTATATAGCTTTGGATCTAATATCCCACTTCTATACTAACATTGTATGGGCAAAACATTGGTTTCATCTATTTGAAAAGTCGAGAATCAAATTTCGAATGTCTTGTTAAAATAAGAATTGAATTAGCTTCTAAAAGCAAAGTTATAACAATTTATTTTGGCAAAACTCATTTTAATAACTTCCAAAAACATATTATTGAATATTGATATTAAGATTTTGCTTCCGATAAAAAATGTTATTCCTTCCAAGAAAATTCCTATGACTATACATCAATTTCTTTTGCTTCTAAGGATATTTATCTAAGAAAGAAACTTGGACAAAAATATCAAAAGAATCTTAATTTTGTAGGTTAAGCCAAAAGTTATCAAAAGCTAAATTTAACTCCTCTTTTGGACTTTTGATCTACTTCAATAGTGGTCCTTCTTTCTTTCCTTGAGCAATGAACACATTTCCTTTTGATCTACCAAAGTGATTAACCAACCCTACATCTTTAAACTTCCTAATTGAGTAAGAATGAAACATATGTTTAGTACATGTTTTATTTCCTTTTAACACAAATTTATGCCTCATATTAGTCAACAAATTAAATTATCTTTTAGTAATTTTTATTTAATTTATTTAATTTGATCCTTTTATTTTTAAAATGCTCAATTAATTGATTCTTTAATTTTCGAATTATATTCAATGTTGTTCTTTCATCTACATTGACATTAATGACATTAGTAAAAACATACACAACAATGGCATTTTCATACATTTTGACAGTTTTAAAAAGTCAATATTGGTGATATATTTTATTTTTTTATCAAGTTTTCCATTATTATATTAATAAAATACTTACATAAAGCTTAAAATATTTATATTAATATTGAATATTACTAGTACAAGTTATTCAACACTTGTGTTTCTTAACCAAAATTTTGATTTTGGGCTTGAACATGAAGTTACAACTAGAGATATCACTTTATCTTTAAAGGAGGTGACATAGTGAGAATGGGATTAGTTGGGTGCAAAAAACAAGTCATAGAAACCTTCTGACTTACCAACAATATTTATATTAATAAATAATATTTATTTATTTATTTTATTATATTTTAAAATAAATATATAATTATAACATAAATTTTATAAAATTTACAATATTAAGATTATTACTATTTAAGTTCAACTTATTAAACTTTTATAAATTTTCAAATATAAAAATTAAATTAATATTAATATATTCTATTGTATTATATTAATTAATATAAAGTTTAAAATATTTGTACTAATACAATAATAAACATTTTATAAATAATAATTATAATAGAATATAATAATATAATTTTTATAAAATTTAAAATAGTAATACTAATAACATTAAAAATAGTATGAAAGTTATTAAATTATTAAAATCTAAAAATTAAATTTTTATTAAGTTTATAATATTAATATTAATAGTATTATAAGTATTATATAATAAAAATTATTAAATTATTGTGATTTTATTATAGTTTTATTAAAATTTTTAAAATTTTAAGAAAATAAAATTATTATAGTGATACCACTATGTAAAAATCAATTACTAGCAGTTCAAAATTGCTAGAAAGTGTGTAAATGGACTAGTGTATGATTGTCCTAGCATCGTGATCGTCAATTTAGATGAAAGAGAAACATTGAATACAAAAATAGAAATCTAAATTGAACATTTTAAAAATAAAAAGTTTAAATTATATATATTAAATAAAAAATATATCGAAAGAATGATTTAATTGTCAACAAAGTGATGTCACCTTCTCACTATTTACTTGTGACATAATTTCCCATCTTCATATATAAAATTCACCACTTTTATAGGTTGAAAAAAAAATTTTCATGTGGACTAACATGGAAGGAAGTGCTTGAGTCAAGAATCTATGGGCAATCATCACAAGCAACATTGAGGTACTTATCTTCTCTAATGAAGAATACATCACCAACTTGATTTACTGCTATGTTGCAGTGTTCTCATCCTTTATATTATTCAAAGCAATTTGGTATGGTTTAACAATGTCAACCTTTTGATCTAGTTTGAAATATTAACACTCAAATTTCTTATGATCTAACTTGTCATAATATTAAAAAATGATTTTGCAAGTTCATAATTTAGATAATCTTTAAGCTTTATCATGACCTCTACTCACACTTTTTCCATGATTTTCTACTATGTTAGCTTTATATATGATAACTATACATTGTTCCTTCCTCCTAGCTTCTTCATTCAACAAGTTGTTTGTGACAATATTCATAGTAAGCTTTTCTTTAGGGACTAAGTTACTAATACACTACAAAAAATTGGACTATCAAATTCAGTCTCTAAACTTAAAAAATCAGTTGATATTTTTGGATTTTAGTAACTAAATGGATTAATGATCAAATTAGCGACCACTTATCATAAACCTAGTCGTTAAGCAATTTAGCGACCAAATTGGGTTCGTTTGCTAATTGAAGGCTGAAAATTTTGTTACTATTTTGTTTTTTTTTTTCAAAAAAATACATTGATCGATGGTTAACTTTTTATTTTTAATTATATATATATAAAAATATCTATTGCTAATTCGGTCGCTAATTTTTGAATTTTTTAAATAATTTGATTGCTAATTTGATGCCTAATGCTTGAATTTTTTAAAAATCAATCACTAAAGTTATTGCTTTTTTTTTAATTAGATCGAGTGATGGTCAGTTGGGTGGTGGTCGGAGGAGGGAGGCAACCTATCGAAGGGAAGGAGAGAGAGGGGAGGGAGGATAGGGAGTGGAAGGAGGAGAGGAGGGAGGGGAGAGAGAAGAGGTGATGGCAGAGAGGAGAGAAAGGAGGAGAAAAGGGAGGAATGGAAGGGAGGTGGTGAAGGTGGCGACAAAGGAGAGGAGGAAGTGAGTGAAACTTAAAGAGAGAGAGGAGAGGAGTGTTTAAATAAGTGAAGGTGGTAAAAAGGGAGAGGAAAAAAACAAAGGGAAAAGATTTTCAAATTTTTGAAAATCAGTTGCTATTTATTTATTTATTTATTTTTAAAATAAAAAATCAGTCGCTAAATTGATTGCTATTTAATTATGTTAAAATTTTTAAAAAATAAATTCGATTGCTATTTTATTTAATTTTATTTTTTTAAAATTTGATCGCTAAAGTTGTCGCTAAATTGGTCGCTGTTTATTTATTTTGTTTTTTTAAAATAAATTAACTTTGGTCGCTATTTGTTTTATTTTTTATATAATAAAAATCGATTGCTATTTTCTGTTTTCTTTTTATTTTTTATAAATAAAATTTGATCGCTAAATCAGTCGCTAAATCGGTCGCTATTATATAATGATATTACGGTAAGTGTCAACGACGAAATCCAATTAGTGGCTAAAAGATAAACATATATTTCTTTCTCTTTTATGATCGAGTTAGTAACCCGTTATTTAGCAATGATCATTTCGGTCACTAATTTGGTTGCTAAGATCAAAACAACTATCTTCCCACATTTGGTTGCAAAATCGGTAGCTATTAGTGACCAAATTATTTCGATCTCTAATTTTGGTCGCTAAATCATGTTTTTTAGTAGTGATAGTAAATACTAATTGTCCAAACTCTCTAGTTCGGAGCTAAGGAGTAGAAGAAATTTTTAACTCATCAACAATCTTTATCTCAATCTTTGTAAATTGATTTATAAATCCCTTGAAAGTGTATGTTTGATCCGTTTTTTCCATCCTTAAATTTCAACTTTACCAATTGGTTCACAAAGTGAACTTTGTTTCTAGGCATCTTCTTTTAAATCATAGAATTAATTTTGGTCCACAATTTATGTGTTGGTGTAGGTAAACACATGCTCAATGAACTTTGATCAAGGTATTTTGAATCATATCATCCCCTTTGGATTTAAGAGTTCTCGATCTTTGTCAATTTTCTCCTTAAGCTTATTCTCATAAACAATTGCTTCATACAAGTCCTTGCAATACAAATGCTCTTTCATCTTCGACATCTAATAGGAGTAATTTTCAACAATCAACTTGAAAATATCTCTCTATCACAAGCAAGAACAAATTTAGGAATCCATTAAAAAAGAGTTGATTTTTCTTTTTTCTTATTTTGTAATTATTTAAATGTATAATTTCAATAAATAATTATTTAATAAACAATATTTTTTACAAAAATATTTACTAATTTTACCCTTTTATAACAATAGTAAATAATATAATAACAACTAATGTTAATATATATATATATATATGCGTACCCCTGAATTTGTCCTTGATAATGAGTTATAACTCTTTCCATCTTCAATCATAGAGGACAATTGCTCCCTCTATCAAGCAACTTCTAATAAGCCACGAGCCCTTATCAAACAAAATGTCTCCACAGTTAAAACTAGGATTTCAATGACACTATTGATACAAAAGAATCTTCTCAATTCACTAAACATGGATAGTTTCTCACCAAGTATGCTGAAAATATGACTCTCTCCCTTGAAGATAATATCTATAAATCTCTCACTAGATGAACTTGCTTATTGGATGGATACATCAACCCATCACAAGTTCACTTAATTATAGGAGAAGAGTGTAACTTCTTCCTCTGTTAGCGATTAATGGATACGTTTAATGCTTGCATTTTTTAACACCATCACAAACTTCAAACTTCATTTTTTTTAAGTTCAATATGAAAATATCAAAATAAAGAATCAATTTCAAGACTTTACAATTATTAAGGTTGCTTAAATATAATGCTCCATCAATTATGAAGGAAGTGGTGGAAAATTTCAACCCATTGAAAATAAGCACATAACAACTTTCTTAAATCAAAATGTAACCAAAAAAAAATACCGGAACGATTTTTTACTGGAGGAGAGTAGTTCTTAAATTTTATAAAGATGGGTCAAAACAATCTCCATTTTTAGGAAAAAAAACATCTTTTATGTCTAATAAATTCACTCAAATTTAGTAAGATCTAAGTGCATTTAGTTTGGTTTTTGCTTTAAACACTTGAATCTTTACCTTTATTATCTACCAGTTATACTTTTTTAATTGATGAAAAAGAAGTTACTAAAGTAAAATATCTCTCATTCAATCACTTCGTGTTACAACTATAAAAGTTAATTCACAAATCAATTTCAAATCTTATTTTTATTATAATCCAAATCATATAAAATTCAATACAAATATGAATAAATACAAATTTTATGATTCCAAATACAATCTTGCTTTTTTTTTTTTTACTTAAGGTAAGATACGAAGTATCAATTGTCGAAAGCAATGATTAATATTTGCCGATGACTATAAACTTATGAGATGGTAGATATTTTCTTTCCAACATTCGATCTTTGCTCATGTTTTCATATTTATTTAGTTGGTTTCAAGAAGTTTGTGAACCATTCGACTGATTGTTTGGGATATCTCTTTAGGTTGTCTTTGTAGTCAATAAAATAGAGACCAAATCTAGAAGAGTATCCAGCTGCCCACTCCCAGTTATCCAGTAGTGACCATGCAAAATAGCCTTTCACATTACAACCATCCCTGCAATCAGCCAAATAAGTACTTCATTAGTTTATTGACTTAAAAAAATGGTCATGGAATTTTCCCAGAACTCTAATACAATAACAAGTAACAACTATTACATACTTGATAGAAGCCAGTAAGTAAGATAAATAGCCACTGAGGTATCTAATCCGCTTTTCATCCTTTAGAGCATCCTGGATGGAGATAAATGGACTATTTGGATCATCCATCCCTGTGACAGTCATGAGAAAGAAGATTTAGCTCACAATTTTTACTATTTGCTGGCATTTTATTATGCTGTTTTGCCAACTAAAAGTGCTGAAGAAAATGAAAAATAGGCTGCATTGCAAATTATGGGACATGGAAATACACAAAAGACTATGATGCCAAGGATTAGAGACCGAGAGAGAAGAATTTAAGGTACTACTATATAATTTGAAACCATATCATGATACCTACCCCTGTAAAAATACTATAATGCATCATTGTGAGCTAATATATATTGTACTTTATCAAACATCTAGTACCAACTAAGTAATCTAACAAAATAGGTCATGCACTTATGATATAAACAGTTTTATACTGGAATCCAATCACAACTCACCATGTACGGTAAGTTTGTTGATTTTAATTATAATAGATATCTTAAAGTATTAACAATGATATGTGATTAAATGACAGTGTAAAATTATTTTATATTGTCAGTGCATAATCATTAAACTCTTTATAAATTTGACTCTTTTAAAAGAAAAAAGTAAGCAATCAATGGTTAGATGAGAAAATAAAAAATCTATAATTTATTATGAACATGCATGTTGTAACAATAATTAATTTTCTCATAAATGGTTTGAATCCCTTCCTTTCCTCTCCAAAGTGAATTAGTCACTTTAAAGGAGTTAAATTTGTAATTTAGGCTAGTTAAATTTCTTAATGCCAAATTGCACTCTAGAGTTTTTGTAGTAGACTATAAGAATTAGAAGATTACCATTTTCCGTGATAAAGACAGGAGGGTTCCCGTACTTTTGTTTGATGTAGATCATTAAGCTTCTCATGCTTTGTGGCACAATATACAACCATATAGAATTTGCCTACAAGTCGAATTTCCAAGTTACAGCATTAACAGAAAATAAAAATAAAAAAATCAATTGACATTTATGCACCAAGTAGCTTTGCTTATTGTGGTTAAAAGGAGAGTTGATTATAATAGAACATGAAATTTAAGTACAAGGACTATAAAAGATAACCAAGGAATTGAATTATTATTACATAGGCTTTTGTATGCTCTAGCTAGTAGCTTCCAGTAGCAAAATTCAATCTGATTATGGTTTATTACTCAACCAATCGTCATTACAGTATCTGAATGAGACAAAAAGAAAATGATTCATTTATGACTTACCCTTTCTGCAATAACTTTAGTACCATTGAATGCTGAAAGCAAAGAGAAGGAAAACAATAACTTAGTGGCAGAACAAAACAACAAAATTGTAAATCACTAAAGTAAATGGTTGCTTGGTAATGTTGGGTCTGAAACATACGAAGGGTGATGGCACCAGAGTCTGCAATGGAATCATGGAGCACAGTTCCAATTATATTAGTGGAGTTGTTTCTTGCATAGAATGTGGTGTAATGGTTGATTCCCACAAAATCTAATGAACCCTTAACAAGAGCAGCCTCGGATTTTGAAAATGTTGGTAGCCTGCTTCCTACTCTAGTCCTCATTGAGCTTGGATAGTCCCCAAACATCAAAGGATCAAGAAACCTGTCATTGGGGAATCTAACAATTTAGTTCTAGTTATGACCTTGTTTTTCATTTTAACATGAGGGTGGGGACATATTGTAGGCCTTATTTTCAAATGTAAGCAAAAGGTGAGTCTTTTATACACTACACACAACTCCTATATAGAACTTCCAGTAAAAACAATTTTCCGTTATTATTCTTACTCAGCCATTCATTGATGCCCTTGGATAGAAAATATGAAAATTTCAATCCATGAGGCACTGTGTTAATGACTTACCAGCCCAGCTGAAAATCTTGAGCTCTCTGAGCTGCATCAATATCTTCTTGGGTATTTGTTTCTGGTTCATACCATATGACATCAAAAGCTATCCCTAGTGATCCCCTCTGTATATTCTGTGGAATAACCGGGTTATTTATTAGCATTTAGGCTTTTTATTGAGCTGCACATGATTGAACAAGGAGCAAATCTACACAGGTATAAGATTTTAAAAGAATAATGAATATTACAATCTCCAATACCAATGACACACTGAACAATTTTCTATATTAATAGAAACTTGGTATCTTACTAGAAAGAATAAGAAATTTCTCCTCTAAATATAGAATCGAAATTGCAGAAATTCGAGGGTTTACACCTCCCAAATATCCAAAGATCTCAATTCTCTCATAAATGACCAAATGATCTCTCTCTTCACCACCTCTCTTATTATTTACAGAAAATATGCCTTGTTTATTCAACCAACCAACTAGTGGGTATCTATCAGTTCATTCTATTGCTTTCTTAACAAGAGATTACTACTACCAGATTAAAATTCATTTCTCCCTGAATTTAAGCCTTGACAATATTCATAACTTTACCTTATACTTTTTCCTATAAATATCTGCTACTGCTGCATGAGAGAGTAGGACATTGTGAGCAACAATGTAAGGTTCAGTAGATGAGTTCCCTGACCTACAAAACAAGTGAAGGAGAATGGAGCACCGTCCAGGCGCTTGTAGACCAACATCATATCCTTGTGTGGCAAATGTATGTGGCTCATTAAATGTGATCCAGTGCTTCACCCTGTCCCCGAATTTCTGAAAGCATGTCTCAGCATAAGTTGCAAAGTCTTTTCTGTAGCACACAAGAATCACATAACTATAAGCACATTTTCTCATTACCATAATAATAAGAGTAATGTAAAATCATTTTTAAAATGATGTATTATGTTGTGTACATTATCGAAGTGTTTAGCCATCCAATGTACTTGTCTTCCAAGGCTTGAGGTAGGTCCCAGTGATAGAGGGTCACATATGGTTCAATTCCTGCAAATGTAATAGATCAAGCAATCAGAAGCATTGAAAATATCCTGGGTCCTGATAAACCGTTATTTGATATATCATATATGCTACTATAAGTCACAAGATGTAGACAACATTGGTAGATGGAACTCTTATTTTTTCATTCATAACTAAAATACAGAAATGTAACAATTGCACAGGAATAATGAGTTTTACCTTTGGCTAGTAATGCGTTGATGAGTTTATTATAATGATCAACTCCTGCCTGATTGATTTGGCCGGATCCATCTAACACATGAAATGTTTGTGTTCAGATCATTTCTTGAAGTTATGCACACTTAAACAGAAATTTTCAAAGTAGCTAGAAATATACTTGAACAATCAAAAGAAGAGTTACAAATATTCGAGAGACACACAAAAGGGTTAAAGTCTTTTTTCTTTATCCAGAATATAACATAGTATACTCATACTCCCTAAATTTTACACCAACAATCCGCAGCACTGTCAACATTTGGTAATAACAACATTCTGTTACAAGATACATCACATAAAACAATGGTAGTAAATAACATTAAACCAATGACCTATTTAGATAAACAGCACGAAAATACTTACTGGGAAAAATCCGAGACCAAGAAATGGAAAATCTATAGGCATCCATCCCCATGTCCTTCATCAGTTGTATGTCTTCCTGCATGGAAAAACAGTATGATTTTCAGAAACAAACGCATCGTTTGACCAGTGGTTAAAGTAATGGTTGAATTGTGTTTACTATGAAATGGGCCCAGTTTCTTTCTATAAAGCGAGCCATCACGTTAGAAGAGCGTCAGTTAATTGATTTGAAGCTAATAAACTTCAGAGACAACTTATATTTTGCAAAATTATTTAATTGTAAAAGAATCATAATTGAACCAAGATCATGATCGATTTCTTTTTAACTCTTACACATGTTAAGTTCTTCCAAGTGGAAGGCAGGCGCACATGATATATAATATATAATATATAATATATAATATATATATATATATATATATAACAACACGCTCTTAACCATCATTGAATCAAAATTAAAAATAATAAACTACTTAAGGTAAAACTTAATTATAAATATCATTATTAATATAATATCACTTATCCCATCATCATCATTTTATTATTATTGTTCCACCATTGTCATCATTACTGTTGTTCTTTTTCGGTCATCGCCAAAGTCCCTACCACCATCATTGTTACTGCTTCATCACTATTGCCACTGTCACTCACCGTTGTCCCTAGGTGGTGGAGACAATGTGATGGGACAACAACAATAGGGATAACAGTGACAGTGACGGTGGCGAAAACCATAATGATGGCTGTAGTGGTAGAAATGAGATGACCTAATATTGATGATGATATTTATAATTAAATTTTAATTATAATAATTTATTATTTGTAATTTTGATTATAAATAAATAAAAAATATATATACACACAAATATATTAGAGACTATATAAAGAGAATAATTTAACACGGTGAGAATTGTAAATATAGATAAATAATTATATATAAGATAATAAAAATTAAAAGTGGATGGTCATTTATCTACTTAAAAAATCATTATTTTATCTTTTCATTTTAATAATTTAAATAAGATTTAATAGTTGATCTTCATGCTTATTATTTATATAAAAAAAAAAACAACTAAAAAAAGCTGTAAAGAGATAGAGGGGTTGCAAAATTTTTTTAACTGTACCCATCGCTATTACTTACTTCGAATCGATGGTATTGATCCACTGCAACATCAGCATTGCTGAAATCAGTTATCTTGCCTGCAACAAAATGTAAGCTAATGAGATCTGAAGAATTAACTTCTAAATGTACATCAATGAGTTAGTTTGTCTAAAAATAAGTGTTATTTTAAAAAATTAAAAAAACTATTAATTATTTTTTAATAATATATTTAAATTAATTTACAACTACATTCTAATTCTTTTAATAAAAGTATTTTTGTCAAAAAAATACTATCTTATCACAATAATTTACACAATTAAAAAGCTTTTAAAAATATGTATTTCTTTAAAATACAAATAACACGGGAGGAATGAATATAAGATACCGTGAGGTATGACAAAAAATAAAATAGCCAATCCATTTGGTTTTCTAAGATAAAAGCTAATATTATTGTAAAGAATATAATGAGATCTACGTTCAAAGTAACTTTAATAGAACCGTGCTATTTTATGAAAACAAAATGAATTCTAATTATAATAAGAGTAATGATGATTTTGGACTTGGGAGCTTGTTTTTCACTATAAACAGAGTAATGATGATTGAAATTGAAGGCTACTACTTAGAGCAATGCAATTAACCGCAATTAACCGAAATGTCACATCATCATCTACCACAAAATCACTAAATAGGTAACACGTGTCATGATATATACCACTTCATAGCAAAATCATTCTCCACTTTAACAATCCTATTCCTGCCACCATTAGAAGATTTCTAATTCTGAATTTACTTGAGTGGAGATCGTAACTAAGCTAAAGAATATGATATTGTGGGATTCTAGCTGGTTCTGTGACGTAAGAATAAAAATGCAACCACCAAACTGCTGAGAACAATAAATGATGACCAAAATTTGGGATCAGAAAAAAGAATGAAAAAACTTGTTGCTTTCAAGTATAAGCATCATTTTCTACTTCACGATTTTGCATCAAAGTCCTTACTTTACAGAAAAAATCCCAATGTTGATGAAAAATTAAACTTGATGATTACTTTTAGTAAACCTGTAAAATAAATCATATAGTTATTATTGATTTTAAAAGATTTTAGGCTTACTTCCTCTTGTCATGTATAAAAATTTATACTAATTAAAAAAGTTAGTTAAATATTATTTAACTATATTAA
Source organism: Mucuna pruriens (assembly GCA_025330945.1). Lineage (NCBI taxonomy): Eukaryota > Viridiplantae > Streptophyta > Magnoliopsida > Fabales > Fabaceae > Mucuna > Mucuna pruriens. The sequence goes on from JAENHJ010000227.1 coordinate 816,183, forward strand.
TCTTATTTAATAATAAATATTTTTTAAATTAATCTTTATTAAAATTTGATATAAAAATAATTATTGAGAAAAAAAATATTTTAAAAATAATTTTATTAAATAAAATAAAATTAGTTGAGATTTACACAAATATTTGATGGGAGGAAGTACTTGGGGTGAAGTTTTGGGAGAAAAAGAAAAGAGTGGATAATTTTTAAAATTTAAAATAGTTCTATAATAATTATTAAATAAAAAATTAAAACATTGTGTTTATGCAATCTATTATTTTATTTTTATTTTAAAAAATTATTAAATCAGAGAATATTTATTAGAAATGAATTTTTTTTTTCCTCCCTTTTCATTTCCTTTAAAACCCAACTACCACACATATTCTTAAATTCTTTCATTAGTAATTTAGATTTTCAACTTTGAGACATGCGAATAATTCAGATTAAGTTAAGCACGACCATTATTATAAAATTTACCTTCTAAATTTTTAATATTACATTTCCAAAAACTCAAACTCAATTAAACTATAACAATCACCTACCAACTTATTTATTCGGTTAGTGACAAAAAATAATTAAACTAAAATTAGTAATGAGTATCCATACTTTCATTTGTAGGATCTTACCAAAAGTATGTGAAAAAGTGTCCCACACAGATGGTCCCCTTCCGTCTTCTTTCACCGCTCCTTCGTACTAATTTAAAGTCAAAAACATTGTTTATATCACAAATGAATCATTATATCATTTGTTCAAACAAGAAAAATATAATATAATTTAATAATAACTTTAGAAAATTACGAAAAAATATATTTTGCATACCCAAAGTTTTACACAGGTATTTGAATTAAGATGTAAAACTATTTTGAATTTATTATCATTAAACTCATTAAATCTTCTTAACAACATAAAAATTAATAAAGAAACCGTAAAAAATATCGCATTCAATCATGAATTATACAAGGCTACAATCTTACAGGACACGCATAAAAACAAGAGAAGCACTCAATGATGGAGAAAAAATTGTAAGAAAGAGACCCAACAAAGGGTGATATTTGTAGACTTTAATTTGAATACACTTATGGTGTAACTATTTTAAAAATTATATCAAGATACATGAGAGGAACTTATAATATATATCACCATAAGATTTATTTATAAAATTAAATAAAAAATAATGAGCCATACAATTTGGAACTTCATCGTTTGCAGTTCTGTGAACTGCATAGGATCGCAACCCACAAGCACGGATCAAAATTCTCTACAGATTTTTATTTTTTAATTACATGGATCTAAACCATAGTTTTAATATTTGATAGTTTTAATGTATGAAAGAAAGAAATTGGTTTGAGTTGTAAGATTAATAACTTCACACCCTATAGCTTTTCTCTTTTCAAACTTCAGGGATCCATTTCCCATAAACATATGGCTGGCATCAATTTTTTTTATCTTTTACTGATTGGTTTCTGGGTATCATTCTTTAGTTTTTTTTATGCAATACTAAATAAATTTGTCTTAACAGGAAAAAAAAGTCTCCAGCTAACCATTTATTGGGTAGACTGACAAAAATTATCAACAAAATAATTTATTTATATTTTGGTCAGCATCAACAAAATAATATGAAACGCAAAAATACTTTTTGTTATATTTTTTTTTAGAAAAGAAAAGTCAAAGTCAACGCAGGAGACTTGGGTAATAACTCTCCTTTCCATCACTGGATATATCATATAAAGAATAATTCTAGGATTAATTCTTGGACCATATGATTAATTAAAATCCCCTCTAATAAAGTTTGGATCTTCTACAATTAAATATAATATTGTGTATTTAAAACTATTTATGAATCACACTTATGTAAAATGCATCTCACTATATTGAATAGTGTTATCTTATAGCTTTACATTACTCCATAGAATTAAAAAGTAAAAACTCTACACTTTTACAGAGCGAAGCCAATTTTTTCGTGGGTCAAAGTAAAATACATGTTATGAAATTTCGTGCTCCAACAAATCATCAGATAATGTTAGTCTTACAATATTTTTATAATTTAAAAAAAATAAAAAGAGAACAAATATATAAAATATGATAAATAATATGATAAAATATAATTAAGAGAAAAATGTCATAAAAACTTTTTATTGAATAAATTTGATAAAATACGTCCAGCTCTAAAATATGCAGTTCAAAAAAATTAAAGATCCAACTCGAACCAAAAAAAATTAGTATCTGAAATACATTAGATTTATTTTAGCTTCACTTATTTTTTTAAAATTATATAAAAACAATATATTAATTGATCTAGTCCGAGAAACTAACTAGTTAAGCCTACTAAAAATATATATAACTATTTAATTTTTAGGTCAAACAAAACTAATTTATTTTTACGTTTTGCTAGCTGCCGTTGGATTACTAAACATGTCATAAAAACTTTATGTAAAAATAACATTACTCTAACCAAAATTTGCCCACCTTCTTTTTCTGTCGTGACTAACCTATGTTGTGTTGTTTTGATATTAATAGCATTTTTTATATTAACGATAATTTTTAAAAATAGATCATAAGTATACTTTTTACGTTTAATAAAACGTTATAAATTATAATTTTTAAAAATATCATATTGAAACATGAATTAAAAGATAAATATGTGTTTTCAAACACAAGCAGTCTTTAATAATCAGTGAGAAAAGTAAAGAGCAAAATCCATGACCTCGTCCGGGAGGACAAAGTGCTCAGAGACTGACAACAAAGTGGATTAATTAATTTAATGTTAAACGCGGCAATTTTGTTCTTTCCCATTCACTATGCTGTGTCGTTTTTCGTTCTTATCTCTCCTCGTTCATTTGCGATACCCGCTCGTTCACGTCGCCGAAGAAAAGCTTCGATATCCTCAAAGCAAAAGAGTAAAGCAGACATGACAAGGTTTTTGCTTTTCTTCATAAAAGAGAAAAAGCACACCAAAACAAAGTAAAACCGTTTCCAAACAGAAAAATGTCTCCTACCACTTAAAAATTAAGATTAAAAATGTCTTTTAAAATAAAACCGTGACAATCCATAATAATGCAGATATGATGACTCTATTCATAAAATATATAAATAAAAAAATAATGAATATTAATTGGTGGCATGAAACTGAAGTAGTGGCAATTAAAGGATGAGTGGTAGGAACCTGAAAAGCTGAAGAGGCAGTGCCAAATACGAAGCCATTTGGAAAGTTTGCCCTGTTTATCTCCGATGTGCATATCTGAATCTCAAGTAACGCCATCATTGCAAGTATCAAAATAGTGCTTCCTCCTCCAAACGCCATGGTTAATTAAAGAGAGAAAAGGGAAAAAAAGAAGATTCAGTTTTGCAATAGAAATAAAAAAGGGGACTATATATAGATTGAGACTTTTTAGGAGAATATATAGGGATGGGATTGAATTGATGATGGGATGGGACTTTAGTGGGAGAGTGTGAATGAGGAGAAGAAGAAATGCATAATATGTATGGCATGTGATAGTGGTGGGGGTTGTAGCCGAAAGAATAAATGGTTGTTTTGGGTATTGGCTTATGACGGAACCCAATCTCTTTATTCTCTTTCACACACAAAGTATGAATAATTGCATTATTGTTTTCCTATTTTGTTTTCTCTCTTCTTTTATTTATTTATTTATTTTTTCTCATGTACCTATCTTTTCTCTCTATCTTTGTCTATCTCCATTAATTGTTTGCTTCAAGTAAGAACCTCGTGGAATGCTTTTATGTAAACAGTTTCCTTCTACGTATAAAAAAAACATTCAAGGATGGGTATACCCTCGTTGTCCAGAAATGTAAAATTCATTGCTCTGCTTTCTTGTTGTGTTTCATTTTCTTTTTATGCCTTTTTAGTTTATCTGTTAGCATCGTACATTTACCTTTTTACCTTTTTCTTTTGGATGTTTACCATATAAATCTTGAATTAGAAATGTCAAGAAATTATATTACTGTTAATGATTTTCTTTTTTTTTTATTAAGTCGTATTTTAATATTTTAAAAAAAGTTACCTTTATTTGTCAAAAATAATCATTCACGATATAGAAGATTTATCTTAATTTAAAGAATCTAAAATAAATGTTGGGGTAAAAAATAAGTCTTAATATATATTAAATAATACCACTCATATTTAATGTGAAATTTATGTCCGATAAATTATTTTCATTAAATAATTTAAAGAAAAAATTAATGTTTATGACATATTGTCATTTAGAAATCAATCATGTTTGGAATACTTTCAAAGTTAACATGGTAGTATATTAATGAATTTTCATATTTATGTTGTAAAAAAAATAAATAAAGAATTTCTTAAATTCATGTTAAAAGTATACTGAATCATCAATTTAATTTCTAAAATTATAATTATTAATTAAATTTATTTTTAAAATAAATAAAATAATAAAATAGTTCCTCAAATTATATATTATTATTTACCTTAGTCCTTGAAATTATAATTAACAATCAAATTAGTCCTTAAAATAAATAAATTATCAAAATGATCTTTAAAATTATAATTATCTATCAATTTAGTCCTTTAAAAATGTAATGGTAGATCAAATTTATATAAAAAATCATTTTCATTATATAATGTATATTGACATTTCAGAAATTAATCATATTCGAAATGTTTTCAACGTTATCATGGTAGTACATTAATGAATTCTCATATTGAATAGGTTGGAAAAAAAAAGAATTAAATAAAGAATTGTTTATGTTAAAAATAAATTTAATCACTAATTAGTCTATGAAATTATAACTGTTCTTAAAATTAATAAAATAATAAAATATGTCTTTAAATTATAATAGACGATTAAATTGGTCCCTAAAATAAATAAAATATCAAAATGATCATTGAAATTGTAACTATCTTTTAATTTAGTTCTTAAAATTATAATGATTGATCAAATTTATCTTTAAAAAATTATTTTTATTAAATAATTAAAAAAATAATTAATGTTTATGACATATTGACATTATTTTTAAAATTATTCTTAAAAAATTTATGTCTTAAAATTATAATGATCGATGAAATTTATGTCTAAAAAATTATTTTTATTAAATAATTAAAAAAAGAATTAATGTTTATGAGATATTGACATTTCAGGAATGAATCATGTTTGGAATGCTTTAAAAGTTAACATTGTAGTATATTATGAATTAATATGTTGTAAAAAGAAAAGAATTAAATAAAGAATTACTTATATTTAATGTGTTAAAAATAGAGTGAATCACCAATTTAATCTCTAAGATTATAATGATTCATTAAATTGGTTCTTAAAATTAATAAAATAATAAAATAGTCTCTCAATTTGAATATTACTATTCAATTTAGTCCTAAGATTGTAATGAACGATCAAATTAGTCCTTGGAATAAATAAAATATAAAAATGATGCTTAAAATTATAATTATCTATTAATTTAATTCTTAAAAATGTAACCGTCAATTAAATTTATGTTCGAAAAATTATTTTCATTAAATAATTTAAAGAAAAAAGAATGAATGTTTATGACATATTAACATTTCAAACATCAATATTGTTTGGAATGCTTTAAAAGTTAACATTGGAGCATATTAATGAATTCCCATTTGAATATATTGTAAAAAAAACTAAATAAAGAATTGCTTACATTTATGTTAAAAATAGAGTGAATCCACAATTTAGTCTTTGAAACTATAATGCTTCGTCAAATTTATTCTTAAAATTAATAATATAGCAAATAATCTCTCAAATTGTATATTACTATTCATATTATAATGGTTTGACAATATGTCAACCAAGCCGACAAAGGATATAAGAAAGTATCTTTTGAGCTTGGTGATTGGATTTGCATTCATATGAGAAAAGAAAGATCCCTTGCACGAAGACAATCTAAGTTGCAACCAAGAGACGATAGCCCTTTCAAGTGATTGGGAAGATCAATGATAATGCATATAAACTTGACCTTCCAAGTGAGTATCAAATTAGTGTTACTATTAGTGTGACTAATTTATCTTTGTCTATTGTAGGTGATGAATTTGATTCGATGATGAATCTTTTCGAAAAAGGAAGGATTAATGGAAATTTGGATGAATCCAACAATCTCCAAGATTTTTGTAAAGAATAGAATGCCCAATGACTAGAGCAAGAACAAAAAAAAGTAAAAGAAACAATTAAGGCTCATTCTCTTATTTTCAATGTAATATTTGCACTTAATTTTATTAGAATAATTTCATATGTCTTTTCATATTTCCACGCCGGTTTGTAATGTATTCAGGCTTTCCATAGTGAAAAGTTTAAAGAAAATCTAAACCTATTAAAAGACAACACATTGCAATTCAGAGCATGGTTGGATTTAAATGAAAAATTGAGTTCATCTTTTTGTGAGAATTTTCCTTTTATTTTTGGGTAAAGAACTAATGATTTATTACTCTCATCCTCATCTCTCTTTAGTGTAAAGTCAATACTCTTATCTAAATAAAAATTCTAAAAAACTAATTTCTAAAAAAATAATTTCCAAAAACAATCTAAATTCTGAGGTGTTCATTTGCGTTTAAATCACTATATAAGGGCATTTGCCCTCAAGTATGCCTCCAACCTCATTTTTACATACCTTTAATACTTTTGTAACTTAATTACATTTGATCCTTCTAATTTAGTACATGCATAATTATGATCTTTGTAGTTTTAATTGCTTGATTGTGGTTGCTATATTTAAAAAAATAACAATTTTAATCATTATAATTTTAATTATTCAATTTTTGTCCAAATATTTTAAAAAATAAGAATTAGACTCCTACTGTTAATGTATTATCCAATTTTTAATAGATATAATGGTATAACAAATCAGTCAACTATTTTTTAAAAATTCAAAACAATGTATGATATATAAATATCTCATATAACATTAATTAAATTATTTATTTTCTACCAAACAAAAATATTTAACAATATTTTAGTATACAGGAGATTTAATGTTTCATTTATTTGTTTTTTGAAAAAGAAAATATCTTTCTTTATCCGCTGATTCGTAAGTTTAAAATAACATTAATGACTGTTTTTTTAATTATGTTTTTATTTTTACGTTATTTTTAAATATTTTATACACTTATTATAAATAATAGAGAAATAATATGCTGATGGTCGTATTATGAAATTAAAAATGATTTTAATATAAATAAGAATGTTAATTATATTTTTCAATCTCTGTGAATAAAAGGAAATGAATGAAGTAAAAAATATTATTGGAGAATTGATTTGACTTATTCTTTTTTAAAACAAACCCTCAAACTTCTTGTTGAAAAAAAAAATCTTAGAATTCTGATCCATATTGAGGAATTTAATAGAGCTAGAAACACATTAATTTTATTGGTTAAATTTTATTAAAAATTATAGGTAAAATTCAATAAGGTATAATATATGTTATTTGGTAAGTTTTAATAAAATTTTAATTAATAACAAAATATATATTTAAAAACCATTAAATGTGTGATGAACTTATACAAAGATTATCCTAATTTAATTGATAGGGTTGAGTTTGAATAATAAATATCCAGTTATATTAAATATTCATGGAAAATTTTTATTATTTATTTTAATTCTATTTGACCGGCATAAGATTATCTTTCATAAAAAAATATGATACCAAAAAATATATATAATTAGAAAATGTATTAATATATTCTTTTGTACAATAAAAATTTAATTTAGGTGAATTGATGTATTAATATATTATAATAATTTTTTTTGACTATTCATCCTTCTCTTAAAAAAAAATAAATTTACTTCTAAATCAAATCTACAAAACTGACTCATAAGGTGGATATATACATTATTCATATAATTTCATTATATAAAATTTTTAATATATTCTTCATGTCGAAGACGGAACATGTAATATAAAATTTATAAAAATAAACTTTTATAAATAACTTAGTAAGTCTACCCATAATTATTAAAATAAATTATAATATTATAAAAAAATCTTTAAATATAACTCAATCAAAATGTATAGGTAAAATAATAATTATTTCCATTTATACACCTAGTCAACTCATCTTCGCGTGTGGAATCTCGAATAGAATAAGAGAAAACACACACCTCCTGATTATTACAATCTCCGCATGATGACCCCTGTCCTTTGCATCCACAAAAAAAAATATAGGTAGACCGAGTGTACTTGCACGTGTATCCAATGAATTTCATTTGTTACAAATAAGCCATTTTTAGCAAATAAGAATAAAATTTTGGATTTCTTTTCTTTTTTGGAGAGAGTTTAGGATATCACAACACTCTTTAGATGTGAAATATAATTTTAAGCGTGAAATAATACGATTCTTCAAAACTCAAAATATAATTGTACCCCGAAAACGTAATTGCCTTACCACTACACTCGTAACATTGTAATTAATAGTTGGTGAAATTTCGTCTTTTTTATTATTATTATTATGAAACTTCATCTCTTTGATACTTATAAACACGAAACTTCCTCGTAATTTCTTTGGTAGGACATACGGAAAATAAATTCATTCGCTTGGTATATACGTTTTGTGTATACAAACTACGTACTTAATAAACAGAGGTTTGCGCAATCCAGTTTGACAAATGCAACTCCATCATAAATTATTTGCCAGCAATTCCTTAGAAGTAACATATCATGAAGAACTCATTCTTGTATATTTTAATATTAGATAGATACCTTTGCAAAATTTCAAATTCAAGTTTCTCAATCTACTTAACAAATTGACATGACTTTTTTGCGCAATTCAGCTTTTATAAAGGCAACTCAATCATAAATTCTGCGTCAGCAGTTTCAGGAAGCATATCATGAAGGAGTCATTCTTATATATACTTCAATGTTAGATTCCTTAAGAAATTAGATTAAATATTTTTAGCTAAACTAATACAATTCTTTAAACCAAATTGACAAAATAAACGTTTATGTGTTGGTCTCTCTCTTAGCTTTCGTGGAAGGAATTTATCTCGAAGGATGCAAGTATATGCTTATATATCTTTAATGTTACGGATTCAAAATTGTTTAACTAAACTGTTGATTTATTTTAAACAAATTAATATGTATTATTTTCATTTAATTTTCAGCTTTCTAGAAGTAACAAATCATGAACTCATTATCAATGAAATCTACTTCAATTAATTGAGTAAAAGTTGGGTTAGTGTTGTAAATATTTTATACTAAGTTAAATTCTTATGGATAAAAAAAAAATTATTAACTTATTCGCACATACTTTAATGTTAGACAACCTAGAAAAATATAAGTGATCTGGCCGAACCTTCTTTGTCTATAGGCTGTTGCATTTGCTTTAAGTTGAAGAGAGCCGCGACGATGATGTTGGCCCAGTGAAGAGACAAAGATATAAATATTTGCAACGGTATTTCAACGATCAAAATTTAATGCGTAACAACACAGTGATAATACATGAGATAGAAGGATTTAGCTTATGATACTATTGAGTTAATTTTTAGTTTTGTCATTTGAGTAGATCATGAGATAGTTACAGTAGACAATGGGTTTCTTTGACCGTTGATTATGTTGGAACCGCCATGTAGGAAAAATTACCAATTTATATGAGATATTTATTTAATTTTCTTAATTTTAAAAATTAATAATATAGAATTATGATATAAAAAATAATTGAAACCATATTGAACTTGAATTACATAAATAATTTCTCATTACATTAACGCGCGGGTGACAAGAATTTCATGATTCCGTGTGCAAGTAATTTTGAGTAACCCACTAGCCTTTGATTAGTTCTTCGACTCTGGCCTAGAGGAAGTATGGACAGCTAAGACCATTATAGGCTTATGCAATGTTCTATTTAATACAGATCCTAAATAATTACATTCCTATTTATTCAGTTAAATAGATACAAGTTACGCATTCAAAATAGATAAAATTGTTAAAACAAGTTGACAAAAGAAAATATATGTGCATCACTTTCTATTTTTAGCTTTCTTAGAAGCAACATATCATGTATTGGATTATAGCACATGCATGTATCTTGATAAAAATAAATTTTAATTTGTTCATATTTCTTATTAACCATTATAAGAATTCTAAATTAAAGATACTATAATTTTGTCATGATTTAGAAACGTAAGGAAACTCGAAGACTAATGATGTTTTCTTACTAAAAATATAATAAAGAGAATGGTTATCTAAATAGAATTAATAATTTTGTTATATATATAATAACGACAATAAAGTTTAAAGTTCATATCTCACAAAAAAAAATTTAAAACTTCATACCACTATACTAGTCTTAGTAGGTTTAGAATCACAACATACATGTTAATAAAGTGTCCTTCGTATTATGATAAGGTATTCAAGAGACTATGAGTTAGATGGTTATTTTTTGCTCTAGGTATCATCTTATTATTTAACTCTCTTTGATAATTCCAAAATTGTCAACCGTAACCATTTCTTACATATACTAAATGTTAAATGCCAAAACAAAATATATTTAAATTTGTGCAGTTAAACTAAAGGTGAAAAAGAATTAGGCTAGACTATAATTTATAAGATATGATCTTGACTTGTTTCATAAACTTAATATTTGAGTTTCGTGAATATATTTGACATGAATATTTATTCAAATTGAATTGTCATTTTTAAAAATTTAACATAACTTTGTATTTAAAAGTCTACTTAATATTAAGACCTCTTATATAGGTTAAAAAAAAATATATAAGGTAGTGTATAACACTACTTTTTTCTAACTTTTCTTCTTAAAAAGAGAAGTCAGGTTAAACACATTTTGTGATGTCGTTTCATCTGTTGTGTTCCAATTGTAACAAATATGGTCACGTTGCTCGTTTGTGTCCCTAGGTTTTTCCTAGAAGTTCTAGTAGTTCACCCTCATCAAGCAATGGCAACATAGAAGAACCATGCATAATTTCAATAACCTAAGCAGAACTTTAAGTCATTAATGATGGGCAAGGATCAATGGATGATTGGTTGCATGGAGATTGGTTAGTTTGTGAAGATGTATCGGAATTAGGGTGCTACAATAAAGGAGAAAATATTCTTGGTAATAAAGTAGAATAAGAGACATTAAAGGAAAGAAAGAAATTGGTAATCCATTTGACATTTCAAATTATGTTAATGCCAATATTAATGAATAAACAAATTAAAAGTTTTTTTTTAGGGGAAGGGGGTGGATATTTGCCGCTCATGGAGGGAGGGCAACCAATGTGTGAACTATTTGTCCAAACTTGGTTCAAACTTAGGAGTTAGTTTTTAATTGTTACACTAAATTTTGGGCGATTTGAGTAGGTTGCTCTTGGAAGATGAAATAGGAATAAGCTTTTTTATACTGTAGTTCTGCTACTATTTTTCTTTTGTTGTGCTTCTTTTCTTCCTGTAAAAAAATAAAAATAAATAAAATTTAGTGATAAAATGTTCTTAAAAAATAAATAATTAATATTTTAAAATTAAAAAAGGTAGGTGAAGTAGATTTTATAAAAAAGATGGCTTATCTTTTCTTTCTCTTTCTCTCTTTTGCTCTTTCCTGTCTCTTACTCAACCCTTTTTTTTTCTCCTCACCTCTCTCTTGTCATCTAGTTTAAACTAAAAAAATAAAAATTATAAAACAACTTCAACTTAACTTTTTGAAGCTCATATTTCAAGCTTTAATTTTACAAAATAATTTTTATGTAAAAGATAAAAAGTTATCGCCATCACTGTCACTACAACAATCTCATATATATATATATATATATATATATATATATATATATATATATATATATATATATATATATATATATATATATATATATATGAGATTGGTAGTGAATGTCATAATTGTAATCGCAATAAAGATGACAAAAAATAGAAAAAGAAATTTAAGTTCTTTTCGAGAAAAGAAAAATGAATTTGTAATGGAGTTGCCACTGATGATTTTAAGAAAAACGTCAAAAAACTTTGGAAAGTACAAGGATGGTCTTTTGGAAACTAATTTAAGGTTTGAGAGTTCATTACGCGTTGGGAAGGTATTAACATCTTACGACGTCCATCCTAAAATGATTAGCTTAATTAGATGCGTAAAATTTATTATGACTTCTAAATTGTTATTTTCACCTTTCGAGTGCATACATGATTAAATGTTGTTATTGGGAGAGGAAAAATATTTTTTTGGTTTTTTTGAAGTTGACAAGAGTTGTTTCTTACTCAATCTAGTACAATAATAAATTCAAAGTTTACATAGTTTTGGCAGAGGCTTGATTGGAAAAAGGGTGGACTATCCATTGGCGTCCAAAGATTATTAGAGGGGTGTGGATTGTCCATTGGCGTCCGAAGAACCTTATAGTAGACTGTCCACTAGCATCGAAAGAGTTGGAAGGGGTGGACTATCCTTTGACATCCAAATAATTGGGATAGAGTGGGCTGTCCATTGACATCCAAAGAGTTGCTACGCTATGGGTCGGCTGACCAACTAGGTGTCATTTGGCCAACTAATTATAACTTAACAAAATTGGCTGAGTGAGTGTCATTTGGCTAACTAAGTGTCGTTTGGGCGACTAGGTGTAAGTTAATAAAATTGGCTGATTGGGTGTCATTTGACCGACTTACTATAACTTAACCAAATTGGTCGACTGGGTATTATTTGGCCAATTGAGTGTCATTTGGCCGACTGGGTGTAACTTTACAAAATTGGCAGGCTAAGTGTCATTTGGCCAACTGATTGTAGGTTAACAAAATTGGCTAACTGGGTGTCATTTGGCCGATTAAGTGTCATTTGACCGACTGAGTGTAATTTAACAAAATTAGCTAATTGGATTTCATTTGGCTGACTTACTACAACTTAACAAAATTAGCGGACTAGGTATCATTTGCTTGACAAAGTGTCGTTTGGCCAACTAGGTGTAACTTATTGACCAATTGGGTGTCATTTGTCTGATTGAGTGTCATTTGGTCAACTAGGTATAACTTAACAAAATTGATCGATTGGGTATCATTTGGTCGACTTACTATAACTTAAGAAAATTGGTCGATTGGGTGTCATTTGGGCGATTGACTGTAACTTAACAAAATTACTCGATTGGTGTCATTTGGTCGATTGAGTGTCGTTTGGTCGATTGAGTGTCATTTCTGATTGATTGGTTGAAACATGTAAATTCAAAGACAAGCTAATTTGGGTAGTCCTAAAGCTAGAGTAGAGACCTCAACGTCGAAATCATCTTAAACAAAATGATCCAATCTAGTCCAAGACATGAGAAGTGGGAGAAGGAGCCATTCGTTAATGAACAGCTCTCCGCTCCCGGGTCGTATCGATGAAAGGATTTAATTGAGCTAGAGTGTCAACTAACACAAAGAGAAAATCACATGCAATAGAGATCAAAAGGGATAAAAGAGGTACCTGAGCAGAGTGCTTTTCGTCATTGTTGTAGCAAAACAATATCTTCCTTCTTCTTCTTCGTCCTTCATATTTGCCCACGAGTGTCGAGATCTCCTACCCTTTTTGCCTCTGAAGTTTAGCCAACTTTCTAGCGTTCTTTCTCCAAATAGAGATTTTTCTAGCCCCCAAACTTTTTCAGCCCCTTCTCCTTCGTTCTCTTCTTCCTTTTATAGACCACTAGGTGCTACTCCCCCTTGGCTTCTACAACATTGTAGCTACCATCATGGTGACATGGGTTGTTAGCAAGGGTACGTTGTGTCTGCTAGGGCAATTTGTAGAGTAGGGAGGTAGAGTTGTTGGTGAGGTTTGCCGTTGGGTTAGGGTAGGTTGTTGGAGGGGGAAGGAGAGGAGGAGCATCTCACATATGCTTCCTCCTCCTTTATTTTTCATTTTTCTTCTTTCTTTTCTTTCTTTTCTTCTTTCTTTTTCGTTTTCTTATTTTTCTATTTTTCTATTTTTTGTTTTCTTCTTTTCTTCATTTATTTATTTTTTATATAGGGGGACAAATTTGGGTATCTACAATTGCCCCCTCTTTACTTATGCTCTACTAATATGAGATGTCATATTATTATAGTAAATGATAGGTAAAGATTCTAGAGCTTAAGGAGGTGTGAGATTCGCATGAAGCACCGAAAGAGGCATAGGGATCTCAGAATTTGAGATGGAGGCGCAAGGTCTTCGAAATGAATAGGCATGGAGTCTTCAAAAATGAAAATGGAGGCACGAGAATCTCAAATGTATAGGCATAGAGTCTTTGAAAGTGTAAATGGAGACATGAAGGCCTCAAGTGTATAGGCACGAAGCCTTTGAATGTGTAAATGGAGGCACGGGGGCTTCCAAGTATAGGCATGGAGCCTTTGAAAATGTAAATGGAGGTGTGGGGACCTTTGGCACAAAGCCTTTGAATGGATAGGCACGTAGCCTTGGATTGGATAGGCATGATGCTTTTGAAAATGGAATGGATAAACACAGAGTTTTGGAAAATGTGACTGGAGGTGAAAAGACCTCAAATGCATAGGCACGAAGCCTTGGAAATGTAAAATGGAGGCACGAGGACCTTAAATGCATAGGTGTAGAGCCTTTGGAAATGTAAATGGAGGTGCGAAGACCTCACATGCATAGGTGTGGAGCCTTCGAAAGCGTGAATGGAGGCACGAGGACCTCAAATGCATAGGCGCAGAGCCTTGGAAATGTAAAATAGAGAGGACCTTAAATGTATAGGTAAAAGTCTTTAAAAGAATGGAGACATATGGACTTCAAATGCGTAGGCGCAGAGCCTTTGGAAAGGTGGAAAATGGAGAAGGCACGAAGTCCAACTAGGAATATAAAAGGCACAAAGTCTGACTGAAAAAGTAAAAGGCATGGAACCTTACTAGAAATGTAAAAGGCATAGAGCTTGACTAGAAATGTAAAAGGCATGGAGTTTGTGTTGGAAATATAAAAGGCACAAAGCCTGTGTTGGAAATATAAAAGGTATGAAGCTTGTGTTGGAAATGTAAAAGACATGGAGCCTGACTAGGATGTAAAAGGCATGAAGTCTGTATTGGAAATGTAAAAGGCACGAAGCTTATGTTGGAAATGTAAAAGGCACGGAACTTGTGTTGGAAATGTAAAAGGCACGGAACTTGTGTTGGAAATATAAAAGGCATGAAGCTTGTGTTGGAAATGTAAAAGACATGGAGCTTGACTAGAAATGTAAGCAGAGTAATACGAAAGGGGTGTTTGTTGTGTAAAGTAAGCTTGTGTGATGTTAGGCTTCGAGGATGGTATTTATGTATGCATGAAATTGTTAATGTTAGCATATGGTATAGAGATGTGTAAGATGTAAGCTGAGACTTTGTATGGGTGCATGCATGACATGCTCGAAATGTATGCAAGACATGAGGTACATGAGTGTGATGGTATGAAATGTATAGAGCTTATTGAGGTTTGGATTGTATGGAAAGTGAATTGTTTGGATGCTTGGAATGTGGGCTTTTTGGAATGTATGAAATGTATGATGATATGTCGGTTGTAAGCGTAGAATATGGACAAAGCAAACGTTTTGTATGGGTACATTCTTTTTTCCGACCTTTAATCCCCCTAAGGCTTCAGTGTCCTAAGACTCATAGAGGAGGTAGCTTGACTTCTTTCATTTCATTTCTTTTTGGTGCTGGAGACTTCTAGGATGCCATCATCATTACGTCAATTTTGGTTTTGTCTGGGTTTAGTTAAAGACCTACTACATATCGTGATCTTTAACACTATTCACCTTAATTGTAATATTCTTTTCTTTTTATGTTATTTCATGCTTTATTGTCAGTTCATGACAAAATAAAATGATCATGATGAAAGAATGGAAAGGATGGTGTTTTTATTGTTTTGAGAAGGAATTGATGACGAATGAATGGATTTGGCAAGAAGGATAATGAAAAGGGAATTTTGGAAAGAGAATGTTATTTTCTCATGCTTGCAATTTTGAGAAACCCATTAATTAACTTTTGAGGATAACTTAGATGCTTTTACGGTTGGGTCTTTTCCCCACTTAGCTTTTTAAAAGGTCATTTCTGCCCTCAATTTTGGTGCTTTGTATTTTGTCCCCAATTTTCTTGTGAGAAAAGTTGCCTTAATTTTTTCCTATATTGCATTTTTTCAGGTTTTTAGTCTAGTGAGCCCTCCTTTTTCTTTTCTTTTTCCTTGTTTGTTTGATTCTTTTTCCTAACTCTAACTTTTGCCTAGGTTGTTGGTTTGAGTTTTCAACCTAGTGAGTCACTCTTTTTGTTATGGCTCTAACTTTTGTCTAGACTTTTCCTTTTTGAGTTTTCGGTCTAGCAAGTCACTTTTCTTTTCCTTGTTCTTAGGTGGCATAGAACGTTAGGGATATTTTTCTTGTCCCTGGTCCAGGTAGCTTAAGTAGAGTAATATTTAAATAGGATAGACCTTTTCTCACAGCCTGGGTCATGGGATCAAGTAGCCAAGCTTGAGTGATTTTGTAGAAGGGTATGGAAAGAGATGAAAGTGTCATGATGAGTTTATAAAGAGAGGGTGAAGTTGATCTTGTGAGAGAATGGTAGCAATTGAGAAGGGTAAATATGGAAGTAGGACATGGAGGTGGTTGCACCTTTGCTTTGTTGAAGCTTATACTTTTGGCTGGGCATAAATTCTGGGGCTTTTTGGTTTAGAAAAGCCATTGAATTGAGAAGGTTGTTTGTTAACAATGTCTCAATCGTTTCGATTTTGTCTAAACAACCTCTTAGACTCACTTGGGGTTTATGGTTTACCGTTATTATCCTCGCAAGCTTGACTAATGGGATAATCAAAATTGAAAGATGAGATATTAACATTAAGGATGATTATTTATTTTTCTTTTCTTTTTTGGTATTTTTAACTTGAGTTTAACAGAATGAACGTAAAGTATGGAAAGAAATAAATAGAAAGAAATAAATAGAAAGACAACATGGAAATCAAAGTGCATTTCATTGCTAATTATTTGAAAAGGAAGCATACAAGCCCATTTGACAAAAGGATCATAAAGCCTTGAGTAGGGCGAATATGAGTTGTATTGTAGTTGTTTTGAAATGGATTACGCAAAACAATGATCCTTTATCGTGAAAGCTCTGCGTAGGATGTATGATTGTCAAGACTCGGCTTTTTCTTCTGTCATATTCTTCTCAATTGCATTCATTTAGGTGCCCCCATGATTTGGAAGCGGATTACTTTTGGTGTTCGGGCCTTTCTTTTCGAATCTTATTAATCTTGCATTCATTAAGTCTTGCACCTTATGTTTCAACCCCCAACACTTTTTAGTGGTGTGACCTATGCTACTTGCATGGTAATCACATTTGGCATTCGATAATTCTTTGGATAGGGTGGTTGAAGAGGCTTTAGAAGGAAAGGAACAACCAAAAAGTTTTGAATCAAATAGGTTAAAGTTTCGTATAGGTCATGGGAATTAGGACAAATGCTCTTGTTGGGCTATTTATCCTCCTTTGAGAATTATCCGTGTTGGGTTATAAGACTCCTGACGGGTTTATTTGGGTGGTTGGGGATGGAGAGACTTGCACTGGTGGTGGTTGGTGGTTGGAATGTCATTCTTGGTTAGGAAGGTTGGTGGTATGTGAAATGAGAGATTGCCACTATTTTTGGATGGTATGCAAACTGAGGCTAGTAGTAAGAGATGTGATTTTGGTTGGGGAGATTCGATGTTGATGTGATCGTATTTGTTTCTCCTTCCTTTGTTTTGTTTGTGGCTATGGGGGGTTTGTTCACGTTTGTTGTTGCTACCCCTTGAGCAATCCTTCCACTCCTTACTCCCATATCAACCCTTTCTCTTATAATGAGTAGATTTGAGAAGTTTGATGATACATTTCCAATCATCCCGTCGTAGAAGGGTGATTGGAGTGTATCAATAAACGTTGTGACCAATTCTTTTTCAAAGAGGGGAGGCTATACTTGGGCTATTATTTCCCTCCAACGTTGAGCATACCCGTTAAAGGTTTCATTCTCCTTCTTTGCCATGTTTTGTAGTTGTGTGCGATTCAGAGTCATGTCCATATTATACTTGTATTATTTAAGGAAGACTTCTGCTAGGTCCCTCTAGGTTTGGACGCATCCATGCTCTAGGCTCATGTACCACCTGAGAGCGCCTCTCATGAGGCTCTCTTGAAAAAAGTTAATCAATATTTTGTCATCATGGGCATCTGAAGCCATCTTTTTGCAGTACATGGTGAGATGATTCTTTGGATATGTGTTTCCCTTGTATTTGTCAAATTTTGGCAGCTTGAATTTGGGAGGGATTACAACATTGGGGATCAAACACATATTAGCCACATTAAAATCAAAGTAATTGGGTCCTTCTATGGCCTTTAGTCTTTCTTGAAGAGTTGTAGGCATTTTAGTGGAATGTGGATCCTTATATTGGTTGGGGTGCAAGATGACAATTGGTGTTGGATTGATGAATTGGTGGTTTGGGGCATCATGGGTGGGCGTTGGGATGAAGGTTTGTGCATAATTGGTTCTGCAGTTTGGATCTTGGGGTTGCGCTAGGTTTTGAGGGTTTGAGGTGGACATGTGAGGGTTGGTGTTATTGTTTACAAGTGGTGTATAGTTAGGAGGGAGGCCATACAAAGGGTATTGAGCTTGATTCTAGGCTTGATTTGGTGTGAATCCTGGAGGATGGTAAGGAGTGACTTAAGTTTGCTCACGAGCATTCCTATTAGAATTTTGCATTGACTGTAGCATCTTAAAGATCTAGCCCATTTGTTTTTCGAGTTGATTTACATCATTCCTTAGAACCTCATGTTGTTCCTTTAGGCCGTTCACAACTACCTTCATCAGCTTTGTCTTGGAACGCATCTCATAGGGGTGCTAGAAAGATGATCTTTTAGGCTTGGTCTCTATTCGCTTATCAATTTTGATTGGTTGTGGACATAGGATGGAATGAGAATGCAACGGAGTGTATGCACTTTATTTGGAATACAAGGTTGTTAGAGAAACATAGGTTACAAGACTTAGGTGTAACCCTAACAACCTGATGAAAATGGATGCAGAATGCAATGCATGTCATGTTTTTCCTTTTTTTTTTTTAAACTTCTTATGATTGACAATTCCTATGTTAACCCCCCTAATAAGGTCTTAATATAGGTAGACTAGACTCTAAGTTGTAGTTGAGAATCTCATATTAACTAAGATTCAGATTTTCTCGGTTAAAATAAGGAAAATACAAATTCATGCTAATCTGTCGATTTTAGCTAACAAATATATTATATCATTTTGGAGGTTAAATTGGAGTCCCAAACAGTCCCAGCCGAGATCAAGACCAAGTCTTCCAGGCCAATACGATAGAGACCGAATGCATCTTGGCCAACCAAAGATGTCTCGGCTAGCTAAAGTCGAGACTAAAGGCGTCTCGGCACTGAACACATCCCGGTTGGATGAAGTCATCCCGGCCAAGGCCAGTTCCACATGGCCGACTCCGCATGAAGGCTTCATATGTCAACTCCATACTACCGACTCAGCTCAACTACAAGCGTCCTATCTAGACCAAGCCAACTCCTATAGAGCTGACTCCGCTGGATTGACTTCGTGTCCGCGTATAAACTGGGATGCCGATTCTAATCGATGTTGAGTCCCAACCAGATGCCAACTCCTATGAGGTCGACTCCATGTGCCGACTCCCATTCGTTCAAATCCGTCCTAACAAGCAGAGACCGACTCCACTCCAACAATTCCAAGACAAGCTAATTTGGGTAGTCCTAAAGCTAGAGTAGAGACATCTACGTCAAAACCATCTTAAATAGAAGGATCCAATCTAGTTTGGGGCATGAAAAATGGGAGGAGTCATTCGTCGCTGAACAACTCTCCACTTCCAGGTTGTATGGATGAAAGGATTTAACTAAGCTAGAGTGTCAACTAACACAAAGAGAAATCACGGGCAACAAAGATCAAAAGGGACAAAAAGGATACCTGAGCAGAGTGCTCTTTGTCATTGTTGTAGCAAAAACGATATCTTCCCTCTTCTTCTTCGTCCTTCATATTTGCCCATGGGTGTCGGGATCTCCTATCCTTTTTGCCTTTGAAGTTCAACCAACTTTTTAGCATTCTTCCTCCAAACAAGATTTTTCTAGCCCCAAATTCTCCTTCATTCTTTTCTTCCTTTTATAGACCACCACATATCACTCGTCCTTAGCTTCCACAATACTACAACTATCATTGTGGTGATGTGGGTTGTTAGCGGAGGTACATTGCGTCTATTACGATAGTTTGCAGAGTAGAGAGGTAGAGTTGTTGATGAGGTTTGTCGCTGGGTCAAAGCAGGTTGTTAGAGAGGAAGGAAAGGGAGGAGTGTCTCGCATACTCTTCGTCCTCCTCCATTTTTTGTTTTTCTTCTTTTTTTTTTGTTTTCTTTTTTTCTATTTTTTTATTTTTTGTTTTCTGCTTTTCTTTATTCATTTATTATTTTTTTTATTGGATACAAATTTTGGTTTCTACGTATATTTACTCATAAACTAAACTAGTGAAATTATTATATAAAAGATAAAAAATTATGGCAACGATTGCTTCTACAGCCATATTATATATATATATATATATATATATATATATATATATATATATATATATATATATATATATATATATATATATATATAATTAATTAATTGTTAGTGAAATATGACTATGCTAACGTCAAGATCTATATATATTTACTCATAAACTAAATTAGTAAAATTATTTTAAAACAATAATTAGTAAAATAAAATGCACTATGTTCTTTTTTTTTAGGAATACAAAATTTTGTTATAATAATTAAAAAAAAAACTTTTGTGCACTCATGGATATCCCTTAATGTATACCGGAGTAAATAGTTTATTTGCCATTACCAACATAAAACCTTTTCTATTACTACAAAATCAAGAAAGATTCAAATCAAATTCTTTGACAAAATGTTTTGATGTTGATTATTTAGATGAGAATTTAAATAAAAATGAACCTTAATAATATTTTGCCATTAGCTTATTTTAAATATTTGTATCATTGGAAGATATCAATCATTATATATGAGAATGACTCCACCCAAAAAAAATATACCGTTGAATGATACATGTAAGAAAGTGGAATCTCGAGATCTCCTTTCTTCTGCCTTATCATATTAAAGATCTCTTCCGTCAATATTGCTGATATTATTTTTTCATAAATTGGACGCTACTTTCTCATGGTCATTTTGTAACAAGTGTGCTCGGTAAGGTCAAGGGATGCTTAAAGGCTAAAAGCTTATTCCACCTATCATGACAAAGAACCAATTTTTATTTTGAAAAAAAAAAATTATTATAGTTTACACGTATTAGTAATCCATCTGTGCTATACTTGTCCTCATAAATGTGATTCCTTTTTAGGTGTTGACGTACTGTTAACTATAAAGGTCGTCCTCGTAAAAAAAGAAAAACTACAAAGGTCGTGTGAATTAATGTTGCGGGCCATTTGGTTGTGGAAGAAGCCTATACCATGATACAGGGATCTTAGAATTCCGAGTTTTACATAGGGACATGTTATTTTCATATTTTTTCTTATTTTCACACTTCATTTATTTTTAATAAAAATATCTTTAACAAAACTTATTTCGGTTATATATTCATACATTAGTTTCTATCGAATCAAGACAAAATAATAAAGAAAAACACAATTTAAATGAAAGAAAAATCGAAGAGACAATGGAAGAGAAGCTTGTCGTAGGAAGAAAAAAGTGAGGTGAGAGAAAAGAAAAAAGAGAAAAGAGAAAAGAGAAAAGGATTGAAAGAGAGGGAAAGGAGTATGAAGGAGAGCAGAGGATGGGAGAAAGCATCACGATTGATGTTATCACTTCAAATATGTACAACAATTTAAATTAGTATCGTTAGCTGGGCTAGTTCAATCTGTAACAGCAATTCAGATTTATTTTTATTTTGAATCTCATAACTATAATATATCTTCTCTCATTGCCTATAAAAAGCTTGTAGCAGCTTTACCCATCAATGAAATCAGGCTGTGCACATTTTTATAGAGAAAATTTGCTTGTAGAGATAGGGTATAATTGTCGTATATTTTGCTTGTGCAATCTTATTATAAAAGGTTGTTTTAATTGTATTTCTATTTTTTGTTTATATTAATCTATAACGAGACGACAAATATCATAACGTATGTCTTTATCATTCTAATTGTATCCAAAATTCAATGATTGTTCTAAATAATGAAAAAAAATCTCAGTACAAACTAATATTTAATAATTATTGAAACTAATATTTTCCAATTTAATATTTAATAATTGTTGGAACTAATATTTTTCTGATTAACATTTTTGGTACGAACTCTTATTTAATTAGAAAATAATAATATATGTAGTTCAAGATAAAATATCAACGCTTGAAGATTTTTTAATCCACAAACCAGATTCTCCGGTATTTTTTTTTGGAAAATAAAAATAAAAATATCTAAAATTAATAATTACTGAGATAACAAAAACAATAAAAAAATAATGTAAAAAATAAAAAAAACATAATCTACTACACGATCATGCATATTTAGATTCTCCTATATAAGTTCAAGAAAAAATACAAAAAATTAAATAAAATTCGAAACTGATAAAAAGAAATCAGATTTATCATCTATGATATTTTAAAGCAAGAAAACATGGGTATTTAATTTGCTCATGCCTGAATAGTCCAAATTCTCCCGATAATCATTGCACGTGTCATGGCATGAATAGAATCAACATTTTCGTCTACACAGCCTTACAACTTGCATTGCTTTGCATAACATAATATTCACTATTATATTTTTGTATAAAATTTTGCACTTTGTTTTTCAATCCTACAACCTGATAATTCAACGATAATCCACCACCTTTATATATATTAAAAACCTAAGAGGAAATCTAAATATAAGTTTTGATTATTTTAATAACACGTCTAAAACAAATAAATATTACCTCAACACAATATTTCTGAATTGAAAGAACAACCATGAACAAGCACGAGTCGACAAAATTACATAGCAAATTAAGTTCATAACCACAAAATACATATTAGCACCACAAATTATAAAGCAAATTAAGTGTATAATCACAAAATACATACTAGCACCACAAAATTACAAAGCAAATTAAGTACATATCATATCCATAAACAAAAATGTGTAAATCAACCTTCATCCTCCACGTTAAGAATATTTGAGGCACCATTGGAAAATTGGTTCATTCTTCTACCATTGTCAATCGCAACATTATCATCATCATTTCCGTCCACACCTCACAAGTTAAGAAGAAAAAACTAATTAAATAAATAAATATGTTGCGTTATTTTTGAATTCTCAATTATGTGGAAAAAAAATCAATATTCTCAAACTCGCTAGGTCTCTCTTATTAGAGGAGAAGGGGTCAGATTGAAGAGATACACAAAAATACTGAGATTGAGAGAGTGCGAATTTTCACAAGGCAAAAGAGAGAAGAGAGAAAGGGAGAGAAAGAGAAAAAGGAAGTGTTCTATTTTTATCTCCACACAGAATAGGCACGTCAAAATCACGATATCTACTTTGTTAACCGTTGGATCAGACTGGAAATTTGATAGCAGGTTCAATACACGTAGTTCTACATCTTGAACGTACGAATTTTGATTTGGAGCTCTATGATGTGAGAAATCATGCTTGCACAGTAGCATAATTTTGTGAGTTCTTTACTTTCTTGTTCTTCATTTGCAAGCTTTGTTTGCTTGCTTGTGTTGACTAGTTGTATGCACAAATAGTGCTCTTGACCTAAACACTCTTGTATCCTTATTTGAGTATAGTAAATTGATTTCTTTAGTCTGGACAACATGTAGTTTTTACCTCTCACATTGAGGGGAGTTTTTACGTTAAAAATATTGGTATCTCCTTACATGATTCTTCTCGTTATTATTGTCATTTTTATTTGTGGTTACTTCTTATATATTCTTACAAGTTAAGAGAATTTATATCCGCTGCATTGTCACCACATTGGTGGTGCATTATTGGTTTTTCTAGTGCCTTATTATTTTTTCCCATCAGAGTGGTATCAAAGCTCTTTGGTTTAAAGGGTGTTATACTTGCTGGAATAATTGAGGGTAATATAAATAGAATGATGAGTTTGAATAGTACTAATTATCACTTGTGGAAAGGGAAGATGAAAGATTTATTATTTGTGAAGAGAATTCATCTTCCTATTTTTGTTGCCCAAAAGTCAGAATCCACGTCCGATGAAGAATGAGACTTTGAGCATCAACAAGTATGTGGTTTTATTTGGCTTTCTGTGGATGATAATGTTTATAATCACATTGCAAGTGAAATACATGTCATGACTTTGTGGGAGAAGATTGAATCTCTGTATGCTACAAAATATGGGAACAACAAATTATTTTTGTTTAATTCTATTGTGAGTTTGAAGTTCAAGGAAGGAAATTCCCTTTCAAATTACTTGAATGAGTTTTAAGGGATTCTTGATCAGATGTCAAGAATGGGCATCAAGTTTGAAGATGAGATTTTAGGATTACTACTCTTGAATTCTCTACCTGAGTCTTGGGAGACTTTTAAGGTCTCTATCACAAATTCAACCCTTATTGGTGTTGTCTCTTTACAAATGGTAAAGGGTAATGTACTTAACAAGGAGATAAGAAGGAAGACACAAGGTTCTTCATCTTAGTCTGAGGTACTTGGCACTAAAAGTATGTGGAGAAGTCAGAAACAGGGAAAAAAGAAAAGAGAAGAAGTAAGTGCAAGTCCAGATACAAGAATGTGAAGTGTCACTACTGTCATAAAATAGGGCATATATAGAAATATTGTTTCTTGTGGAAAAGGGAGAACAAAGGCAAAAAGGGTAAGTAAAAAAAGAAGGATGATGATGATCGTGTTACTACTACTACAAGTGATGATCTTGTCATTCTTTGAGACTTTGAGTCGATTAATCTTGTATCTGATGAGAGCATGTGAATTATTCATAGTGGTGCTACACTGCATATTACACCGAGGAAGGAGTTCTTTACATCTTACACCGCAAGTTATTTTAGAATGTTGAAGATGGGTAATGATAGTGTGACCAAGGTGATCAGGGTTGGTGATGTTTGCTTGCAAACCAACACAAGAGTGTAGTTGTGGCTCAGAGGAGTAAAACATGCTTCAAATGTTCACTTTAACTTGATATTTGTGCATATGGTTGATGATGATGGTTATGATAATCACTTTGGTTATGGAAAATGGAAACTCATCAAAGATAACTTGGTTATGGCTAGAGGGGAGAAAATTTCTATATTGTATTGGACAAAATCTTTGGTTGCTAAAGATAGTATGAATGTCATGGATATGGAGGCACCGAAGGCTTAGTTATATCAGTGAAAAATGGCTAAATTATTTAGCCAAAAAGGGTATACTTCCAGGATTGAAAAATGCAAAGTTGGAGAAGTGTTCTCATTGCATGGCTGGTAAGCAGACTAGAGTATCCTATAAGTCATTCTTCTTTATAAGAGTCACTATGGGGAGAAGCTTTAAAGATCACAATTTACATCCTTAATAGGGTGCCAACTAAAGTAGTTAACAAAATCCTTTATGAACTTTGAACAGGAAAAAAAATCCAAGCATCAAACACTTGCACATTTGAAGTTGTCCAGCTAAAGCATGGCCTTATAGGATGCATGAGAGAAAACTGGATTCAAGAACAGTTAGTTGTTATTTTGTTGGCTATGCTTAATACTCTTGAGGCTATAAGTTATATGATCCCACTTTAAGATCTTTTTCTGAAACAGAAAATGCGAGAATTCTTGAAGAAGTTGAGTTTGAACAGGGAGCTAACATAAGGAATGTTGTCTTTGAGGAAGAATCTGTTAATGACATTGGTCAAGTTCGTGTGCCTATTACTGTTCAAGAAACAACTCCAGTAATAGGAGACAATGTTCAAACTATTATTCTAGACATTGTTCTAGAACAAGACTATGATGATGTTCTCCCTCAAACACCTATAGAGCAATCTCAACAATCTCAAGAAGTGCCATTAAGGAGATCCATCAAAGAGAGGAAACATGCAATTCCAAATGACTACATTATCTTTCTCCAAGAACATGAAGTTGGCATTAGTTTAACAAAAGATGACCTAATCAACTTCTGTCAAGCTATGCAAAGTTCTAACTATCAAAGATGGATTGATGCCATGAAAGATGAGATAAAGTCTATGCAAATGGATATTTAAAACCAAAAAGGATTCTAAGGGTAATTTCGAGAGATATAAAGCTCGTCTAGTTGCTAAAGGCTTTACTTAGAAGAAAGGCATTAACTACAAAGAAACCTTTTCTCTAGTATCTTCAAAGGATTCTTTTAGAACCATAATGATACTAGTAGCTCATTTTGATATAGAGCTACATTAGATGGATGTTAAGATTGTGTTTCTAAATGGTGATATTGACGAAATGATTTATATGGTGCAACTTGAAAGTTTTGTGCCAAATGACTCTAAGTCTATGGTATGCAAACTAAAGAAATTCATTTATGGCCTCAAATAGGCTTCTCGTCAATGGTATCACAAATTCCATCAAGTCATTACCTTATATGGTTTCGAGACAAATCTAGTTGATGATTGTATATATCACACGTTCAATGGGAGTAAATATATATTCCTTGTATTATATGTCGATGACATATTACTTGCTAATAGTGATACATGTTTGTTTCATGAAACCAAGAGATTTTTTATGAATAATTTCAAGATGAAAGATCTTGTGGAAGCTTTTTTGTATTAGGCATTCAGATACTAAGAGATCGTTCTAAAGGTATCCTAAGGTTATCATAAGAAAACTATATCAACAAAGTCTCAGATAGATTCGACATGAAAGATAGTAAACTAGGTGACACCCCGATAGTCAAGGGAAACAAATTTAGTCTCAAGCAGTGTACCAACAATGGTCTTGAAAGAAACAAGATGCAAAAAATTCCCTATGCCTTAATAGTGGAGAGTCTAATGTACCCTCAAGTTTGTACTCATCTCGACATTACTTTTGCGGTGAGAGTTTTAGGCAGGTACTTGAGTGGTCCTAGAATGCAGCATTGGAAGATAGTTAAATGTGTGTTGTGTTACTTGAAGAGAAGAAAATGATACGTGTTTACTTATCAGAAGTTTGAAGGTTTGAAGATCATCGAGTACCCTGACTCCGATTTTGCTGGATGTGAAGATAGTAAACACTCCATGTCTAAATACATCTACATGCTAGCTAGAGGAGCTATCTCTTGGAAGTTTGTTAAACAAATTCTTATAGCCCCTTCGACCATGGTTGTAAAGTTTGTGGCTTGCTTTAAGGCATTTAACAATGGGATATGGTTGTGAAACTTTGTCACTAGTTTACGGGTGGTCGATGGCATTGAAAAGCCATTAAAAATCTATTATGACAATAATTTGGTAGTCCTTTACTCCAACAACAATAGGAGTTCTACAAAGTCGAAGTTCTACAAAGTCGAAGTTCATCGACATCAAGTTTTTGGCTGTTAAAGAAAGAGTTCAGAATAAACAGATTTTCATATAACATATAGAAACAAGTTTTATGGTAGTTGATTCATTAACTAAAAGGCTAATATCCAAGGTCTTTCATGAGCACACTGCTCATATGGATGTTATTCCTTAAAATACCTTAGTTTAGTAGGAGTCTATTTGTTTTATGTTTCAATTTGAAATTTGCATTGTTCTTTATTTTTTTCATAATAAAGTTGATGGTTTTATATTTACATTTTGAACTTGCTTATGTTTCCTTATATGTAATAATTGTGTTACATTCAAAGAATTTGGATTAACCTCACTAAAGATTGAAAGAAGGACCAATTGGAAATAGACATGTTGGAGATCACATTGCATGTAATTTCCATGCCACTCATCCATATTTGATCTATGTCATTAAGTATATTAATATGGTGATCATCGTGATCTAATCACATTTGTTTGTGATGCAAGTTACAATGGTTTCATTGTTCATATACAAAATGGACCAGATTATATTAAGGGAAAGTCTAAAGATAAATAACATACAAACGTGCGCCTAAAGAATTTTGTAATATAATTGTTTCAAGAAATTTGTAATTTCTTTTAATCTTTTGGGCATTATATTTTAAATATAATTATATCATCTATTTATTTGAGGTGATTATAATACTAAGTGATCCAATTTAAGTAATCAAATAAAATTATTAAAATGACTCGATATGGGCTTAATGCGTGAATACTCATGTTGGCTCATTAGGGAATAATGAACCCTATATGTAGGCTAATGCATCAGGAACGATTATGGTCCTCAATACACAATAAAAAAAATATGTTTTCTGTTTTCCCCATCAGAAGAAAGAAACGAATGTCCCTAAAGGAATTAACATGATTTGGTTGAGGAAGACCACAAACCAACTGCTTGTTATTACTAAAGATTCCACTGTGATCTCTAAGTAATTATCATGGATCCATGTATTTATACAATTGTTAAAAGCTTTGATGATCTATTATAATATGCAAAAGAAATATAAGGAATTTAAGATTAGGGAAACTCTAACACTTTCATCTCAAAATTCTTCGTTAGAAACCTCTTAGTTTCATGCAACAAGTCTATGTCACTACTACAAGCAGTATGTCATCGATATATAATACCAAGAATATGTACTTACTCCCACTGAATTTATGATATACACAATCATCAACTATATTTGCCTCGAAACCATATAAGGTAATGACTTGATGGAATTTGTGATACCATTGACGGGAAGCATGTCTGAAACCATAAATGGATTTCTTTAGTTTGTATACCATAAACTTAGTCACTTAACACAATTTTCAAGTTGCACCATATAAATCATTTTGTCAATTTTATAATTTAAAATGCAATCTTAACATCCATCTGATGGAACTAAATCAAAGTGAGCTACTAATGCAATTATTGTGTTAAATGAATCCTTTAAAGATGTTAGTGAAAAAGTTTCTTTGTTGTCAATGCCTTCCTTCTAAGTAAAGCCTTTAGCAACTAGACAAGCCTTATATATCTCAATATTATCGTTAGAATCCTTCTTGGTTTTAAATATCCACAACCTATAGATTTCACACCTTTAGGTAATTTGACGAGATCCCAAATGTCATTGTTTTACATAGACTTCATCTCATATTTCATGGCATCAATCCATTTTTGGGAGTTAGAATCGCACATAGCTTGACATAAGTTTATTGGTCATCTTTTGTTAAACCAACGTCATCCTCGTGCTCTTGGAGAAAGACATTGTAATCATTTGAAATTGCATTTCTTCTTTCTCTAATGGATCTCTTTAATGACACTTCTTGAGGTTGTCAAGGTTGCTTTATAAGTGATTGAGGGAGAACCTCATCATAGTCTTGCTCTGGAACAATGTTAGGAACATTAATTTGAATATTATTTTCTATTACTGAAATTGTTTCTTGAATTGTAATAGGTACAAGGACTTGATCGATGTCATTAAAATATTCTTCCTCAAAGACAACATTTTTTATATTTTCTTTCTTTTCAAACTCATCTTGCTCAAGAAACCTTGCATTCCCCATTTTAGAAAAGGATCTTGATGTGAGATCATAAAATTTAGCCTTAAGAGCATTTAGCATAGCCAGTGAAATAACAACTAACTATTCTTAAATCAAGTTTTCTTTCATACGACCTATAAGGTCGTGCTTCAGTTGGACAATCCCAAATGTGCAAGTGTTGAATGCTTGACTTTTTGCTAGTCAAAAGTTAATAAAAGGATCTTGTTAACTACTTTACTTATCACCCTATTAAAGATCTAAACTGTGATTTTTAAGGCTTCTCTCTAGAGTAACTTTGACAAAGAAAAATGATTGATAATACTTTTCACCATATCCTTAAGAGTTCAATTTCTTTGTTTACCACATCGTTCATGCTAGGTTTGTCTAGGATGGTGTATTGTGGGACAATTCCACATTCTTTGAAAAAGTGCAAAAGGCCTTGAATGTTGTTCTTTTAATTCATCATATCTATCATAGTATTCATCACCATGATTTAATTTAACGACTTCAATTTTCTTTCCAAGTTGAAGTTCAACATCAACCTTGAAAGACTTGAAAACATCTAGGCATTTGGACTTCTCATGTATCCAATATAGGTAACCATACTAAGAGTAATAATTTATGAATGTAATAAAATATTGTTATCCATTCCAAGAAGCTGCAGGGAAAGGACCATAAATGTTTGTATGTATTGGTTCTAAGCATCCCTAACTCTCTTGGCACCTAATTTTCTTATTTCTGTTCATTTTTCCTTGATGCATTCAATACAAACTCTAAAGTCTAACAAATCCAAGGGATTCAAGAATTTCATCTAACACAAGTCTTTGAGTTCTTTGAGATATAGCCTAAATGCTTGTGCCATAAGCTGGCTAAATTCTCATTTAATTTTCGTTTTGTACCTCGTGAACTTGTTTGCAATATTTCGTTATGGGAATTAACAATATCAAGCATGTATAAATTGTCAATTAATGAACTAGAACCAATAACGTTTGAATTTTGGTAAAGATTAACTTTATTATTTCCAAAAGAAAAAGAAAATTCAAATTTGTCCAACTTAGAAATAGAAATTAAATTTCGCCTAAAAGATAGCAAAACAAAAGTCCCAAACCAATCCAAATGAAACCTGGTTTTCAACTATAATCTAAAAATTCCAATAGTCTCTATTGCAACTTTATTTTCATTGCCCACAAAATGAATCTTTCATCATCATTTGGTGGTCAACTCCTGAGGCAATCCTGCATAGTCACACTTATTTGAATAGTAGCACTAGAATCCACCTACCAAGTATCCTTAAGTACAAAAGTTAAATTAACTTCAAAACAAACTAGAGCAAGATATTTACCTTTCTTTACACACTGTGTGGCATACTTGGGACACTATTTTTCATGTGTCTCGACTTCTTACAAAAGTAGTAAGTAAATTCTTCATCCTTCTTTGGTTTCTTCTGTTGAGAAGACTCTCTTGCAACCCCCTTAGTGTTTTTTCTTTTTTATTTTGAAAGGTCAAAGCAAAGTGAATATTTTGTCTTATCTCTCTACAACTTCTCTTCCTCTTGCACATAGTGAGATATAAGCTCATTAAGGGACCATTTGTCCTTCTGAGTATTATAGCTTACTTTGAATTGCCCAAAGTGTGCAGGAAGTGAAATCAAAATCAAGTGCATGAGGAAGTTTTCACCAAGTTCTAACTTGAGTGACTTGAGTTTTGATGCAAGATTGGACATTTTCATTATGCACTCCTTATATCTCCTTTCTCTTTTATACTTCGTAGAGGTGACTTTAGTGAAAAAGTTACTCATCTTCACCTTTTCATTTTTGGCAAAGAATTGTTCAATTTCTTCAAAGGAACTTCGTGCTTTAACTCTCAGAAGTAGAGCCTGAAAATGCTTTTGAAATTGAGCGTTTCATAATCATGAGACACATTTGGTTATAACATTCTCATTTGTCAATTTTAACCTTTTAAATTATATGTAGTAGTAATGAGTTTATCTATCTGAAGTACTCTAAATCCATACAGCTAAGAACTATCTTTACAGCTTCTTTCGAGACCTTAAATTTTGTCCCACTTAGCATTGGGATATTATTTATTTGAGTAGAAACATTAGTAACACTAGTAATAATAGGTAAATATAGAGCAAAAGTTAATTATGGGTTAAAAAATATAGAATATACAATAAGACATGTACAGATAAATCACATAATAAACTCGTTATAAGATACCAAACACAATACTAATTTTTAGTCTTTTGACAAAAAAATTAATTTACAAACAGTACTCTTAATGTAATAATTAAATAATGATAATTAGTTGTCAAATAATAGTCTTTCTTTGATTATTTATATGAATTTTTTTATAGTTGTTACATATTTATTATCACAAAGATGTTATTATTGGATTAAATTGTGATTCCTTACTTCACATAAAAAAAATATATATATATATATATATATATATATATATATATATATATAATTTAAATTAAATTAATTTATATAATAGATATTATTTTGACAATATATTATTTTAATTAATTTAATTTAAAAATTATTATAAATAAATGAAAATGGTATAAGATTACTCAAATGTCTAAATATACACATAAAAACACACACACAAGGCATGCTTAGGTGTGTTGTATATAAACTTGTCAATTCACGGGGCACAACACATGTTCTGGAATAAAAGAAAAGCTTTCAAAAGAAATAAAAAAAAAAAACGCAAATCACAACTGCATTATAGAAATCGCATATAGCATTAGGCATGATATCCACATAAACAGCATAAAACTGACTTTTCAAAAGAAATAAAATAAAATAGAAATTGCACGTCAGAGTCCACAGCTGCGCAAACTATAAATGCCTTTATTTTGGTATTATGGATCACGGAAAAATAATTCACTGATATAATCAATATATACAGTATCTTTTAACAAAAGAAAACTTTCCTCAGAAATAAAAACACAATTTTGCAATTCGCAATTGCATCATGAACCGGAAGCCACCGAATTTACTAACTGAAAATTGCAAATCCAAATATACATGACCCAGGAAATACCTAGACTTTTCAAAAAAATTCTATTTAATTTCTCTAAAAAAAATAAAATTAGGGTTCATACAATCAGAAAAAAAAAGAAAAAATATTATAAATATAAACAATTATAAACTCTAATATTCTAATACTACTTGTAAGAATTTTTTATTTTTATAAACTTCAAAACTATCACATTATGTCCAATAATTAAAGGTTTATAAATTTAATGAAATATTTAGATTTATAATATTAATTAAAAATACAGTAAGTCAGAAGTCTTTCTTAATCAAATGATTTCATCAACAAATCTTGAGATTTATAATCATTTATGACGTATCACTCTATATAAGATTTTTATTATTATATAATGTGATAACATGAGTATCTATTCATCTATTCATCAACTATATTGTTTTTTAAGAAATTTATTGTTCACTTAAATTGTATTATAATATAATGATCAAATTGCTAATAGAAATTATATAAATTTCTAAAAAAAAAACAAAAACAATATTGTCAATTAATGAGTTTTTCTTTATCAATCTTGAGTACTTTGTCATTGTACGCTGTTTCATGGCTTTTCTCTTCACCGTGCCGAGACTATCAAGGTAGTAATTCTTTTTAATTATATTCTCCTATTTTTGAATAATCATAAAATCTTATAATAATAATATTTTAAAGATAATATTAAAATAGGATTTAATTTAAATCAGAAAACAACAGTATATATATAATAATAATAATAATAATAATAATAATAATAATAATAATAATAATAATAATAATAATAATAATAATAATAATAATAATAATAATAATAATAATAATAATAATAATAATTTCATTTAAATTTAAACATAATAATGATTAGAATTTAGAAAATATGATTAAATTTAAATATAAAGATAATAATATACTTATAATATTAACTAAATTAAAAAATATATATAAAATCTTAAAATTTAATCTTATTCTCATAAATTGTGTATAGATAACTATGAGTGTGAGAATTTCATTCTCCAAAGTAAAGACCCAATTCATAATATAGGAATAAATAGATATTAAAAAAAATTAATAAATAGTAAAAAAAATATATATTTTTTTAATATTATAAGAGTAAAATATATAAAAAAAATTCTATATAAAAAGTATTTTTGTAAATATACATTTTTACTCAAAATTATACTTCATTACTTAATTAAGAGTATTTATAAAATTATATATATATATATATATATATATATATATATATATATATATATATATATATATATATATATATATATATATATATATATTATTTTTACCCAAACCAAACAAAAGAAATTAAAACTTATCACTTTCTTTTCTGTGATACCAAACTATCTAAAACAATCTTCCTTTTTTTTTACTTTCTTCTCTGTGTCAAACAAACCATTAGAGACTAAATTTTCTATTTTGATCCTGCTCAACGATATTCATCATCGTTGAGTTGCACTAGTGCGTTGCCTAGCCACCTGTTTTTATCACTGGGCGATCCCTTTATTCCATTGAATTCTTGCCAAAGCAACAACAAATTTATTAAGTGTTTTTATAGGACTTACATTCCAAGTGAAATCAAATTTAACTCATTATGATTAATCAATTCTACACCTAATTTGTATAATTTCTTTTTAATTCTTACACAATGATCCCTTTATTGATCTATTTCTAGAATATTTAGAATTTCATTTAAGATTTCTCTATTTAAATACCTATCTCTAATGATGAGGATGTCCGATAGAAACTCAACAAATAAAGACAAAGATCATCTATATGACATTGAAGGTCTATGATTAGATCCAAAAACAAAATGAAGAAGCAAATTTTACCATATTTGAGTTTGGAAATTAAGGAAAATATAGAGTCAAGAGAGTCAGAGGCTGCACTAAAATGGGTCACTGGGTCACTAATAAAGTTGATGAAGAGTGAAACCCATATTGAAGAACACAACTAAAGTCCAAAATCATTGTTATGTAATTTGGCTAAGTAGTTAATTAGGATCAATTTACATGTATTTTCGCATAATAATTTGGATAACAGATAGGTAGCAGAAATATTTTTGCAGCGGTTACGATTTTATTGTGAGGAGATAT
The DNA here is from genome assembly GCA_025330945.1 of Mucuna pruriens. Lineage (NCBI taxonomy): Eukaryota > Viridiplantae > Streptophyta > Magnoliopsida > Fabales > Fabaceae > Mucuna > Mucuna pruriens. The sequence continues at coordinate 850,743 of JAENHJ010000227.1, forward strand.
AGTACTTGAGATTTTATATCAATTCAAGTACTAATGGACTTTAACTTCGGATTACCTAACTAAGCCTATAAATAAACTTTTGTAATCAACTAGATGACAGAATTTGAAATTTAATAAAATTTGTGTTTTTTCTATATAAATTTTTTTTTTCTTAGAATTAAAAACTTTTTTTTTATAATGTTGATTTTATCAACAGGTCGCGGTTAGGGTCACGCTTTGATAATTTTGGTTCTACTAGCAGGTCGCGGTTAGAGTCAAGTTTCCTTTTTCATCTTATCACGCTTTAATAACTTTGATTCTATCGATAGGTTGCTATTAGGGTTAAATTTCTGCTCTTTTAACCTATTTGTTTTTTAAGACGGTCCCTTCCTATCCATTAAAATCATATCAATACCCTAAAATATATATCTTTTCAACCTCCGCTGTGAGGCCAACTTCTAAAGTTTTAATACAGTAACAAAATTGTAGGCAAATTCAAATACAATTGATATGAACATAATTTTTAGAGAAATTCTCTGTTACCCTTGTAAACTTGAAGAATTTTAAAACAGTTAGATCAATATATAATAATTAAGTTTATATATTTAAGTTGCTGCCATCCCGGGAGATTAGGAATGAAGAAAAATTCAGAATTAGAAAAAAAAATTGTTGTGAAGCTCGTGGAGTTTTATACAATTTAGAGAACACAAAGCGAAGAAACTTATCCTTCTAAACACGATCCTAGGAATTCCCAATTTGGTAGCGGAATCAGTTACCCATGTGTGGAACAGATTAACTAGACATTCTAGATGCTGGTGAAGTAATAGTCTGTCCAAGGGTTCTTGTAGCATCCTAGTGTAGTAGTGGCCTGGAAGAAAATAGGAAAAGATTCTGGTGAAGGGAGTGAATCACCCTTAATTTTTAATGTTAGAATCACAGCACCGATATAAGAATTTCTTATAATTTGTCCAGCACACGTGTTAACAAGAAGCGAGTCCAATCCATGGAACCCGACGTGGCAGATGCTGTATAGCCTAACGTGGCATTTGCACTAAATCCTCACCGCTTAACCTCTCAATATATATACCCAACGCCAAACTCACTCTCCAATCAAATTAACCGCATCATATCACACTCTTTCAAATGGCACAGCAACAACCGCGCCGAGACGAGTTCGGGCTTGACCAAAGAGACTACGACGTGCGTGACGGCGACCGTGAAGTTCGCAAAAACGACGACGAAAAGGATCGCTGGAGAGATGAGTACGGAAGCAGAGTTAGCATCGATCCAGTGGCCAACTATGCTTATGGGAACATAGGGAGTGGCGGTTATGGAGCGCCACCTACGGGAGGACCGTACGCTGGCCCTAATTATGGAGCTTCTGGATTTGAATACAGTACTGCATACGGTACTACTGGTACTGCTCCTACCGCTGGCTACGGAACTACTGCTCCAGGTCAGCAGGATCAGCCCAAAGGTAAAATTATTAAACTTCATTTTTTTTTTAAATTTATTTGAAGTCTTATTCACCGTTCAGTTATTTTTTATATCGCAGACCAGTGGGGACGAGAAGCAAATGCAGATCGTGGTGGTGAGAACGTAAGGAACAGGAACAGGAACAGGGATCCGAAATGAAGCTAATGAAGTTGTAGTACTTTATAGTTGGCACTTTGTTCGGCTTGTTTTATAAGGCTGATGCTTTAGTTTGTGTGTGGGTGAAAATAATATGCATGCGAGGGAGTCATGTGAGAGCGTGCTGGTTGTAGTAGTAATAATATATGTTGTAGTTTGTGAGAAGGAAGTTTCTCTTTCCTTGGAACCAGAATGTATAGTATAAGAAATAATTTTGCGTCTTTCGCTTATAGAAACGGTTTCAATCTCATGTCACGTTATCAATTATAAAGTTGTGCAGGAACTGCGTACGCTGTTTTTTGTGTTTATATTAGGACAAAATATAGATATATGGGGGTAGGTCATCTCACACGTTAGAGATGGCTTCTGCATAAGTATTTAACTGTTTGAGGTGATTTATTCCCTGGAGACCGTGATCAACGTCATTCTTTTTTATCTCGTCTTGACACATCATGAAATGTTCCCTCTCTTTTTATTCTCCCTATCTCTACTAATATCTGATTTGCTTTGGTTTATTGTTCTCTCTCAATGCTATTCGCTCTGACTTTTTTCTCTAGTTTTGTTTTTGCAAAGGGTACAACACAACCGTTTCCTGTATTTTTTTTTTTTACAATTTTTTATTTATTTGATGGCCGATTCACATAGATTGGTGTATATCATTATATTATATTATGTCATTTTATATTCACTAAAATGTTGATCTTGAGTACATGAATTATGTTAGGAGTAGAAAATGTTTGATCTTGAGGACATAAAGAATTATATATGTTAGGATAGAAAATGTTTAATCGTATAGAAATAATTATGTTAGGAGAGAATAGGTATTTTATACTATATTTTTTTTGGTAATTTTTTTTAAAATATTTTGCACCTACCGTATAATAAAAGAAAATTGAAAAATTGTATGTGTTCTGTTTGGTTTAATTTGAATGTATTCTCTCTTGCAGTTGGTTCTTCCAATTGGCATTGAGACTATTTTGAACTTGCATTCTCTAGCTTTAGTTTTATTTTTCTTTAGAAAGAAGAGAAAAAATGTTTGTGCATTTGAATTTAATATTAGTAATTGTTTTGTTAGTGGTTATGACTTTCAATTGGCGTTGAGACTATTTTGAACTTTCATTCTCTAGCTTCAGTTTTATTTTCCCTTAGAAGGGAAAAAATGTTTGTGCATTTGATTTGATATTAGTAATTGTTTTGTTAGTGGTTAAACTTATAATTAATGAAAAAAATCTTAACGTACAAAAAAAGAAAAACATAGTATATAAGTAAGAATTTAGCCATAATATGAATACAAAAGGATATATTGAATTTGATTATAGACCAGAAAGCCATTAAAATCAAGCAAGAAAAAGTAACAATTTTATCTCTCTTTTGAGACAAGAATGTGTGAGGTAACAGGAAAGAAGGGTGTGAAAAAAGAGATTAAACAAAGTATTACAAAATATAACACAGTGTATTTATATTATTATATTTACTAATTTCATTGTATGCGTATATTGCATCTCACTTATTCCAAATTATGTGGTCATGAGAAGGATGTTGATATAGTTTGTAAGGGACTGGTGGAAAGCACATAAAGAATAAGTAGATATGTCTTAGTAATTCGGTGCCGTCTAGGATGAAGTACCCAAGTAGGTAGTGGACTATGAATCATCATATATCACCATTAGATATATTATAAAATAAGGAAATTGGATTAAACGGTAAAGTTTTAATATATTTGAATTTCTTTTGGCATTTTCTTTTTCTTTTTTTTTATTCTATCAACTCATCCTTTCCACCACACTTTTTGCTACCATGATGACACTTCCATGTCGTTTGCACAACCCTTAGCTCTTGCACCGACGCCACAGTCTGGCGTCTTTCGACATCTTATTCAAAGTGCACCTTGGACAGAGAAGAGAGTGTATTGGAGATCAAGAAGCGTCTGCGTAGATGGCGACAAAGGCTATGGAATCAATGTCAATGATGGAATTGAGCTCGACAATATTCGAAGAGGCTCCATTGTTCTGTTTCTCCTTCACGAACCAACCACAACCATGACTTGAGTGGGTGTTTGTAAAAAAAATGGTTTTAGTTTCAGGGTATTTGGTTGTAACCTTTTTTACGTGTTCAATGAAGATTAAAAGTGTCAAAGTTTGGATCTTTTCTACTTGAATGGTGACTAGGGAATTCTAGTGTGTTTTTTTTTTTAATAAATATGAGTGAATGAACCTCCTTTTGGATTTAATGCTTTCTTGTAGAGCTTCGACCACTTTCTTCTATTTTTGTTATTCGGGTTAAGCTTATAGCGGGTTCAACAATGGTTCTATTTTATTTATTTTTAACAAAAATACCATAAATTCTGGACTAATATATATTTTTTTTATCAATAAACTCTCGAGAGGCAACCATCTAAGTAGCATATGTTTCACCGGCGAGAGTGAGAGGAAACACAAATGTTGCAATTTGATCCCACACACAAAATTGCTGGTGAAACCAGTCTTTTGATGTTCATACAGAATAAACTCAGTTTTTCGAGCACCGATTTCTTAGCCTTTTCTTTCTTCTTCTTCCACTTGTTATGGTATTTAGAGAGAAATTAAAACAAATCAAAGTAAAAAAAAATAAAAATACAAGCTTTGATTGATTCAACACTTCAATGGAAAATAGTCACAAAAGCTACACCTTCAAACATGACATTCCAGCAGAAAAAAATCTATCTAAGATTTACGAGAAATTGAAATTAGGGGTGATAAAAGGAAGAAGAAAGCAATGTATTCTATTATGTTATAAAATATTTAAAATAATTTTTTATCTGATTAAAAACCTGCGATCTCATGTCATTTTAGTGGTACATTAACGAGCACTTACTAAAGTGCTTCCACCTTTAGACATCACTTGGTAATTTGAAGGTAGTAAATTCTTGCAAGGAGTATCTTGTCTTGATTAGGATATTTAGAAAAGTTTTCTTTAAAGTCGAGAGGACCCTATATTTCTTGTTAGTTTAGCTTGCTTATTTATTTATTTATTTTATTGATAAATGAATTGATTTCATATATTTGTATTTTATTAATTTCTTTTTAACAAGAAAAAAAGGAAGCACAAGAAATTCAAGTAAGAAATTTATACTTTCACAAATTGTCTCGTGAAGTATATGAGTTACTTGAAAAATATATTATTGAAGAGAAGTGGAGGCCGGCAGCGATAAAAACTAACTCAATTTGACTTCTCAAACTTATCATTATTTCTCCTTGATCTCCAATTATTCGCCACGAGAAATGAAAGAGGCACGCCAATGGAGTACGAGGGTACATAACCGTGGAGGTACGTTATGTTGCTAAAGAAGTTATAAGTAATTTATGATTAATAAAAAATTATTATTTTCTTTTAGCAACATAAATATTAATTATGAATACTTGTATGTTAATATATAGGATTCTTTAGAATGCTCTCAAAGAAGCTTCACTTTAGCTGGACAAAATAATATTTTGTCATTGATATAAAACCAAAACAACCTAGTTGTATATGAGGAATTGGAGGGGGAGTAGGTTGCAAGTAATACTTTGGAGTGTTTGCATGTCATGGTACAAGAATGTTAACAAGAAAGAGAAATGAATATGTTCCAAGCCAAACAACAAATGTAGGGGCAAATGCGAAAGCATGTGGTAACATAAATGGCTGCCATGAAGGAGAAATTAATGCCCATGTTCACATCTCAAAGGATATGAGTAGGGTGGGAAAAAGAAAAATTGAATCCAACTAAACAGTTGAAGAACTATAAAAATTAAATTATTTTTATAGAAAATTGGACCAGACTATTTTTATAAAGAAATAAACTGAATTGATTATGAATTGAATTATACAAATTGAACTATTTTTATACCAGGCTTAAAAAAAATTCACTTTCAATCTCATAAATTAGTGAACAAAATAATTTAATTTAATTTAAAACAGTTCAGTTCATATAATAGTTTTGTTCATATTTAAGAAAACAGTTTGTTACAGTTCAATTCAATTATAATGAATTGTTTTTAATTTAGTATGGTTTTGGCGATTTTTTTTTCAGTTCAGTTTTTTTATATCCCACATACGATGAAGTATTGAACATCATGAACATGTACTAGAAATTTGTTTCATCCTATCCAAGAACATTCACTATGGAAAATTATATCTTCATCTTGTGATCTTTTTCATATTTTATTTTTGATACTCTTAAAATATTTATTAATATTTTTGTAGTCATTTAGGAATTTGTTGTTTCTAATGAATCATCTCTATGGTAACCCCTAATTAATCCACTTACATGTCTACGTGGTGCATGAGAATGAAGTTTAATGAAGTCTAATTTCAACATATTATTATATTACAAAAACTTGTTTTCACATTCTAAGTATTTGACAAAATTCCTAAAAAGAGTTTTAACTTGTTTTTTTTTTTTTTTTTCAATTTCTTACTTTGTTTGTGTGGTAGCCATATTGAGCTTCATTACTTCCAAACCATAATTTTATGTGGACCATTTAGATAGTAATTACTGTGTTGTTAGGCATTGTCGCAAAATTTCCGTAGAGAATAATATCTTATGAAATTTGACTACCTGCACAATTTACCAAAGTCTTAATATTTAAATATAATTTTCATGCATGTGTCTAATTATAGAATTATGTGTAAGTATAAACGGATTAGAGGCAAGCATTTACAATAGTTAAAAGAAACCTAAATGGGTGTTGCCATGTTAAGTAGTTTTATATTCAATATATAGTCATCTATCTTTTTTCTCCAATTTGGTCATTATTTTTTTTCTTTTATTTTTAGTAATTTTATGTTCACCTACATTGTCTTAAACAAGTTGGTTGTCATGAGAGTGAATATTTTGTCACGAGACATGTGCTCAATTTCTTCTCCATGAGGCATTGTTATTATATTTGGAGAGATAATTATATTTTTTACAACTTAATTAATTTTTTAAAAACTTTTAAATTTATGTGTTATATAGTTTTTAATTATCTTTGAATTTCCAGAGTTATGAATTTGTTCTCTAAAGAGGAAATTAATGAAGTACGAAGTCATTGAAAAAATTTATTTCTTAACCCACCAACTTATGAGTTACATTGGTGTTAAATTGCAATTTTGTTGTATTATACTGTTTTTAGTAATTATTTTAATTTAAATTCAGTGTCGTGGAATGAATTTCCCTTTTATTTTGATGTGTTGTACTATTTTATAATGAAAGATTTTATTAATATTGTATTAGTTAATTGTAATATTCTTTGTTGGTTTTGTCCGTGGGAATATTAATATTTCATATCAAATTGTACAAAATATTAGCTGGAAGGTTGTTGCCTGTTTAAGTGTTTTTTATTAAAAAAAAAACCTTTTTAAACTAGTTTTCACCATAAACAATCTAGGTCACTTTGTAGATGGATAGTGACAATGACCCAAATTAACTAAAAAAATATTCACTTTTTTTTTTTTATATCAGTTGATTCTCGTCTTAGAAAACTGATTTAGAAAATAAAAAATAAATAATCTTAAAAATCATTTTTAGACTATTGTTAATTTTAACTATTATAATTATATATATAATTAATTGTTGAAATAATCTAATTTTTATAACGGTCCCAAACATACTTTTAGTATCCGACACTAAACAAAAATAATTCTGGATTACACCATTATACTTGCAAGTTTTATATTTATTTTAAGTCCTTTTTAAATTAAACTACGTATCCAAACGCGCTTTTATTCTCCTACTAAACACAAAAAATCTAGATTACACCATTCTATGTATTATCACGAGGTCATTGATTAAAACAAAATGCTTTGAAATTTTCATTATATCGGATAGAAATAAGTTCTACATTAATCACGCTACAAATATCTTATAAATTTGGTTGCAAGTTGCAACTTGCTAGAAACAGAATATAGGTGTGAATTGATTACTTTTTCAGTTTTCATTTGTGCTTGAGGACTTTTGTCGTGTTATATCCTTTCCTTTACTTTTTCAATTATTTTTTCATTTGTTGTTTTCAATTATATATTTTTTCATTCTGTTGTTTTCAATTATATTCTAGCTACTATAATTTTATTTTAATTAAGACAAAACATTTAAAACCCTTTAAAACTAATTTTAATCAAAATCAATTTTATAAAATCAAAATTAATCATCCAAAATTAAATTTGCAAACAGTTCCTCTAATACTTGCTGCTTTTACATACAGAAATGTTTACTATAATACACCAAAACGATCCTTGCAAATTAAATTATTTCGCAAGATAAATGTATGTCAAAAATATCTCAACCATGGATGAAATGATGGGTATGAAAATTTCATCAATCACCTTTTGCCTATCTAACGATAAATTTGCATAACTCGAGATTGATAATGCCAACTCGGGCTTTCAGGTATTGCAGTTAGCTGAAAAAATTGACCTCCAAAAGCCTAGAAAGGAATCATAATATAAGTTTTGAACAAAAAAAATAAAATAAAATCCCATTATAGACCCGACATGTCCAGCAAGTATTTAGTGACAAAAGTATATCGCTTTCTCATTTACAATGACATCTGAATGATCGTCATCATGGAAAAGCCCTGCCGACAGGTAACAATATTCTTATTATATATTTGGGTATATATATATATATATATATATATTCCTCCATAATTCTTATTATTTCTTATATATTAATCTCATAAGTCATAACTTACATTTCACTATATTATGTGTTGCCACATGTATCCTCTTTAATTTTAGGTTAGAAATACTGAATGCATATATTACCTTTTCTTTCTCGTACGGGTTTTAGGCACACTCTTGCCTTGTGTGTGCACCAACCGCTTGTGCGTGTAATAACAAACCAATTACGTAGTTATTTCTCAATATAGAAGTGCTGAGAGTAGGCCACACCAACCCTTCTAAACGACACCCTCCATAAACCTACATATTGGACTAACATAGACAGATTTTATAGGTGTTATTTAATTTAAATACTTAAGAGAAAATAGGGTTTTTAGTCTAATATATTTTTATGAACAAAAATAACTTTATTTAAGACAACTGTTTAGACAAAATCTCATTTCACGATAGAAAATTTGAATTGGATGAGAAAAGATCCTCTATTTCTTTTTCTCTTCATTTCTTTCATTATTAAACTTTAAAAATAAATATCACATTTCACAAAATCTGTATCATCTCTATTTTAATTATCTTTCCAAAAATTAATTAATAAAAAAAGGAGAGAATTTTTTCTCGAATTTGTTGGGCCAGAACCTAAATCTAGAAATATGCCTTTTTATTTTGATTCTTTGTTAATTAATTAATATCTTTTAAAATACTCCTTATTAATATCCAAACTTATATTAACCAAGGACGTATCTATATTATTAGATACTTAATTTATTTCTATAATTATGGAATATATTTTTCAATAAAATATAAATAAATAATATATATTGATAATGAAAATATTTGTTTCCATCATTATCTAATTACAAATCATAATATATACAAAATTTATTAAATTTTATAATAATTATTTTAAAAATTATAATTAAATTAATTAATAATGTAAGTTTTTTTTTTATAATAATTGATGTCTTTAAAGCCCAGAAAACATTCTGAATTCGTTTTGCGTGAAATATCATATATTATATCATGTCACAAATGCATGCTGCGTGGGGAAAATTTGAACGCTATAATACCACATATTATGTCATGTCACACATGCATGCTGCTGTCGTAGCTGGACATGTACCGCAATAATACGATTTTGAGCTGTACACAAGTACAACTATATACTATAAAAATGAAATGCCAGGAACATATTATTTAGTCCTAAGTGGAAATGCATAATCTTCCATTTTTAGATTACAAAATCCCGTATAAAAATATCAGGACAAATATTAAAATTGATCCTAAAAAACATTAAAAATATTCTAATTCCTAAAAAAGCTTCAAAATAATAATTATGGACACTTTAATCCTTGAACTTAATAAATAAAATGGCAAGTTCAACATTTATAATTTTGAAAGATTATTTAATTATTTTTTAAAAGAATTGAATTGAGTCGAATAAATATTTTTAGAGATGAACTGAGAGTGTTTACTTACATTTAAAATAAGAATTTGGATTCATATTCTTGTCTCCAACTCGTGAATGGGCTGGCAACGAACAGAGTTGCCTCCATTTGGTAGCTGTTAGAATATCCACACTCAAGGCTTATTTATTAATGGTTAGGTTTTATGGTTCCATTTGACCAATATCTTAGTTAAGAAGTTTAAAGTAAATTTTTTAATTAAAAACAACTACTAATTAATTAAGAAATTAAAAGAAAAAATAATCAACATGATTTTTAATACTAATCTTAACATAGTTTTTAATAAAATTTGTTTATTTGTTGATTCATTAATTAATGCCGGACTAGAAGACACCAATTTTAAATGCTAGTAATTTAATCCTAAAAGTTGCTCCAATAATTAAGAGCAATAATTTATTTTCCTTGTTTAGTTTTACTTAATGGAAGAGAAACAGTAGAAGATACAATTATGTTTTTGTTTATGAATCTAACTAATAAATGATTGGGAGGCATGTAAAGGAAGAAAGAGAAAATACTTAGTTTTGAAAGCAAGGAAAGGTAGCAATCCAAATAATCTGGACCCAACTGGAAACCCAGTTCTTCATCTCACCATTTCTGCATCAACCGCTCTCTGAATCAATCTCACTTTCTTCTTCTTCTTCATCTTCTTCTTCTTCTGCTTCTTCACTGAAACCCTAACTCCTCTCTCTGAATCCACGCCTGATCGGATCCGCGTCGCGTTTTCAAATTCCAATTCCGCCGGCGATCTGATCGCTCACTCGCTCGCTCTCTCTCTCGCTCATTTCTCCGATTAGCATTGCTCGATCGTCCTCGGAAGCCTCCGCGATTCAGCATTCGAATCCGCGCTTCCGTTTCAATTGCACGACCCGTCGTTTCAATGCTTGCAGCGACGGTGAGGATTCACGGTGTTATGGTTGGAAAATTAGGGTTAACGGAGTTCACAATTTAGTGTTGTTTTTGTATCTGTGTGAAAAAGAAGTGACAGACTCGCGATTTTGGACATGAGAAGCTCTTGGTTGAAGAAACTGTCCTACATTATTGGCCCTAGACCGCCACTGAGCTGGTTAATCCTGTGTCTGATAAGTCTCCTCGCACTGATTGCAGTGTTGCATAATTCTTCTTCGTCGACGTCGTCTTCCAACACCGTTAATTCAGCACGTAGCGCTCATCAATCGCTAATCTACACGAACTACAGAAGGATAAAGGAGCAGGCCGCCATTGATTATTTGGACTTGAGGTCTGTGTCGAGTGGCAGCACAAGGCAGGAGTTGGAGGTTTGCGGGAAGGAAAGGGAGAATTTTGTGCCGTGTCACAATGTGTCTGCAAATTTGATGACGGGATTTAAAGAAGGCGAGGAATTTGATCGGCATTGTGAGGTGTCTAAGGGGACTAAGAGGTGTTTGGTTCGGCCTCCCAAGGAATACAAGACTCCCTTACAGTGGCCCAGTGGGAGGGACGTTATATGGAGCGCAAATGTGAAGATAACCAAAGATCAGTTTCTTTCCTCTGGAAGTATGACCAAAAGGTACTTCCTTAATGGTTGCTACTTGCTAGGCTGACATCTTTTGGATAAAAATAAAACCATGGTTTTAAATTGGGGTTGTAGTTTTGATTTGAGAAGGGGATTACCATGTCATAGGTGATAAAGTGATTTTGTCATGATTAATCTCTAACGGAGAATCTGACTGACCATCTTTAGTAAGATTTTTTTTCTAATCACATTTTCTTTATTCATAAAACTCGAACCTGAGACTTTGTTTAACGGATTCAACCTCAGTTCCTCTCGGTTTAATGTAATATTGGTAATTGGGGGTTGTAGTTGCATTGCAATTATTGAAATAGCAGAAAATTATAAGTAAATGTGGTCAACTGCAGAAGCCTCTATTTTTTTTTGGGTGTGTGTGTGTGTGGGGGGTGTTGTTAAGAGTAAAAGACTGCTTGAATTACTTTTGTTTGGTTTTTCTCATAATGATTGATTGTTTTTAATCTTTGTTCTTTTCATTTACTTTGATTTCCCTAGGCTGATGCTACTAGAAGAGAATCAAATTGCCTTTCACTCGGAGGATGGATTTATCTTCAACGGTGTGAAAGATTATGCTCGCCAAATTGCGGAGATGATAGGGTTAGGAAGTGACAATGAGCTTCCTCAAGCTGGTGTAAGTCTTCCGTGCACCATGGCCTACTAGTTGTTATTCTTTGGGGAACTATATTGTATAACATGGATGGGGTGTGTGCAAAATAGTTCCATGTATAGTACAGTAATGAAAGAGTATGTTATTTAGCTGCCTATATTCTCTTTTTAATTCTCATTAAGGACCATGTTGTTTTTGTTCGATTATATATATGACTAGTCTATATTAATCATATTATGACAGGTTCGAAATATACTAGATATTAATTGTGGATTTGGTAGCTTTGGAGCTCATTTATTGTCACTGAAAATAATGCCAGTTTGTATTGCGGCATATGAAGCAACTGGCAGCCAAGTTCAATTGTCTCTTGAGAGAGGTCTTCCTGCTATGATTGGCAACTTTATTGCAAGACAGCTTCCATATCCATCATTATCATATGACATGGTTCACTGTGCTCAGTGCGGCATTATGTGGGATGAAAAAAGTAATTATACAGTTAATGTGCATTAATTACTATTTCATTCTTAGCAGAGTGGATTTCCTTGTAGGCATTATAAAATTCTATCTGTCTTTGGTAGTATTGTTAAATTACATGTTGATGAGCAGACTCATATTATACCTGAGTACTTTTGAGATTGAAGTCCTTGTATTTGATGACAAATGAGAGAGAAGACTGAGTAAGGTGCAAAATATTTGGTGTTCTAGATTGTGAGGCCAAATAGGCATGATTGGGCTATTTGTCAAATGTCAAATTAGTGACTAAATTGCCACCAACGCTTGAAATGACAAATGCAGTGACCTCGTGTTAAGAGATATAAAAACCCTTCTTTCCCATCAGCTAATGTCTTAAGTTTATGGGATAATTGATCCTTGAGATATAGTAATAATTTTTATAATCAAATGTTTAGAAGTCAGATCCTTGTTACATCCATTCTTTATGATTTAACTGAATTTCAGCACAAAAATGGGCCTACATATAGTCATAAGTTGCTTACTATTTCATTTTTAAGTAATTTGTTTGTCACCCATTGAATCGATGGTTGAAATAGGTGTCTGAAATGTATGTATGAGAGTGTTACCCATTTTTTATCTTTTTCTTTCTCTCTATATCATTACATTTCCTTACACTTTTTTCTGTTGATCCATGACTTATCTATACCATAGTGAATATCATTTAGCTTCTGTATGAACTTCTGTCCTTTGCTTTCTAACATTGACTTCATCCTACAGATGGAATGTTCCTTATAGAAGTTGACCGTGTTCTTAAACCTGGAGGATATTTTGTTTTAACCTCACCTACAAGCAAGCCACAGGGTTCATCGCGGGTGAAAAAGAGAATCGTGTCAAACCCAATGGAAGGGCTGACCCTGCAACTCTGCTGGACTCTTCTGGCTCAGCAAGATGAAACTTTCATCTGGCAGAAGACTGCTGATATTGATTGTTATGCATCTCGGTAAGGGTATTTGTATTAACGTGGGTGATGTGTTTGATAAATAGTTATAGTCAATAGACTGTTTATTTGGGATGATTAATATCAACAATCACTAGTTCTGCCATTGGCTTGCTTCATTGAACACTTACTATTATAACTACATGTTTTCAGTGACTTTTGTTTCTTAATTGTAGTAAGCAGCACACTATACAGCTATGTCAAGGAGACGATACTCAGTCATATTATCGGCCTCTTTTGCCATGTATAAGTGGGACCTCTAGTAAGCGCTGGATTGCAATACAGAACAGATCTTCTGAATCTGAATTGAGCTCAGCTGAACTTAAAATTCATGGAAAGTATTGTTTCTTCCCCTCCAAATTTCATTTTATTTTTGTACTGCTTTGCCTTTTCATGAATTTCTCTATATTATTTCAGGAGTTCAGCCTGAAGAATTTTATGAAGACTTACAATATTGGAGATCAGCTGTTGACAATTATTGGTCATTACTTACACCACTAATTTTCTCTGACCATCCAAAGAGACCTGGAGATGAAGATCCATTGCCTCCATATAACATGATCCGGAATGTTATGGACATGAGTGCTAATTATGGGGGTTTGAATGCTGCCCTTCTAGAGGAGAAAAAATCAGTGTGGGTCATGAATGTTGTTCCTGCCAGGGCTTCTAATGCACTTCCTCTTATACTAGATAGAGGTTTTGCTGGTGTCGTGCATGACTGGTAAGTTGCTTTTTGGTTCATGATCTAGGTAGGTCGTTGTGTGTGATACCATGTTCTAAACAAGGTTTCCATATATTTGAAAAATTGATTCAAGGTGTGAAGGTAAGACTGTTGTTGAGCTTGAGGGTGATAAACTGATAAAACCACTAAAGCCTGAAACTTATTTCACTTACCTTATTATTATCTCATTCTTTTTACAAATGACAGAAGAGTGGTGTATGCTAGCTAGGAAAATTGCAGTAATTTTAGATTTTAAAAAGACATATGTTCATGATGTTTTTACTTCTGAATATGAAAGTTTCAGCATTGAAAATGATTTAGTGATGTTTGCAAAATATGTAAATAATTCTTCAGCAACTCATTATTTTGTAAATTATAGAATGGCATTAGCTCAGCTAATGTAGACTTATTAGTTTAGAGTCCATTTATTTCGGTTTTTTCCATGAAAATCCCTTTTATTTTGAAAAAAAAAAAATAACTTTTTACAAAAATTTAACGTGTTTGTTTAAAATCTGACTTGTGAAGGAAAAAAAAAAAACAGATTTCTTATTATTTTGAGTAGCTTTTGGAAAAAATAAATTGTCACTATAACTGTCTTTTTAAAATAAAAAGTAATTTTATAATTGTAACCAAACAAAATATATAGCCTCTACTTTTTGTAAAATCTCTAAAAATATTTTTATACATTCTTAAAATTACTTTTTTTTTATTAAAAGATTAAACAAACAGGCATAATATACCAATAATTTTATATCAAGCATTCAATGCTGAGATTTCAATACCTAATATTCAGCTTTTAACCATTATGTTTAACATACCCTTGCTTTTCTTTATTTTGCTTTTCTTTTTGAGAATGAATTTGAAAATGAATGTAGGATACATGCGTGCTCTTGATCTGTTGGATTGAAAGTAGACATAGTTTTATTGTGAAACCCAATTCTATAGAACATCATCCGCCTGTTTTGAGTTCACTCTGTGAAGTCTGTCTTCTTTGGAGTTCATTGACAAACCTCTTTGTAAAATAGTATTAATGCATATGAGCTTCCCGATAATTCATCTTTGTATCTGACAACTGATATTGATCTTCAGGTGTGAACCTTTCCCCACCTACCCCCGGACATATGATATGCTTCATGCATATGGACTTCTCTCACTTCTCTCCCCAGATAGGTGCAACTCGATAGACTTATTCTTGGAGATGGATAGAATACTGCGGCCAGAGGTATGATGTCCCTGTTTATATTCATTTTCATGATTGTGTGTGCTGGAAGGTTTCATCCTTCACTTTTGTACAATGTACATAAAAAAAAAGTTAGCAGAACAGTTATCTGATACCTTCCTTACTTTTCCTTTCTTCCACCCCCTTTTTTTTGACATATCCTCCAGAAAGGATGATCTTGGTAGATAATTCTTTTTAAGTCATTTGAATCTAATGACGCATGCTCAATATTGTTGTGATGCTCGTATGAAATACTCCCTCTAGTCCTTTTTACAGGAATCTTTTGGGAAGTTTGCCTTTAGTTCCAAATTGTCTGCCACATGAATTTTTTTTTTTCAAAAATGCCCATAATTACTCAACAATTATATTTCAGTAAATTAATTTGTTAAGTCTCTCTCATGAGAATAGGGAAAGATCATTAACCAGAGCCATATCTTTCATTTACTTTTACTTTTCCTATAAAATGCAAAAGTCATTACTTAAGTAGAGGTACATTAAATGATTAATTAATTAGGTGGGAAGAGATTAAAATAATCCAATAATTTTGACGCGGGGGGGGGTAGTTTATTGGATTTGTGCAACTGAATACAAGTAGTTGTCAATCTCAGTATATCGGAATGGTCAATGTAGCCTAATTTTTATGACATTGCATCTTTTGTAGGGATGGGTCATTCTTTCTGATACAGTGGGAGCTATAGAGTTGGCTCGCAATCTTGCAACACAAGTACGATGGGAAGCAAGGGTAATTGATCTTCAAAATGGAAGTGACCAGCGGCTACTTGTTTGTCAGAAACCATTTGTGAAAAAATAATTGATGGAGCACTAGTAGATGTCACCATGATAAATGAACACAATTTTTTTGCTCTGGTAATTCCTCCAAATCTTTTTCTAAACAGGGTAACATCTTTTTCCAAACACAAGGTGTGCATTGGTCTTGGTGTGTGTGTTGGGAGGTTCTTAAGTTGTCCTAGAAACATGAAATTTAGATAACGATGTTTATAGTGGGAGCCATGAATCAGTTAAAAGAAGTTTGTGAATAGAATTCACCTGTAGCATGCAACTGAAATAATTTATCACTGTGCAATTTCAGAAAATGGATTGTTTAGTTGGCACATCTTTGTATATACAAAGCTCAGAGCCTTGACGTTTTCAACCTTGTCCACAACCGGGTCAGAGGATTGCTGTAGATTGTTAAGGTTCATGTTGAATTTAGCTACAGTTTTTTTTTTTTTTTGTCAAAGTTTGTAGTAATTCATTTTTCTAATATCTTAGCATTCTTTATTTTTTTTTATTTCATGGTTTCTTTATCGAGCATTGAACTTCGATCTCTTCTCTCGAACAATCACTAATTTTTGAGAAAGAATGTGAATGGCCATGAAATTCAAGAATGAAGTCGCTAAGTGGGGGATAGTTAACTAACCCTCCCCTCGTCTGTGTCCTAATCAGGTGGTCTAAGGAGATCACTGGCATAGGCATCGCAATTTAGTTTGATTATTCTGCTGGTGCAAAGAGTTTCTATAACTTAATTTTCAAGTGAGTTTTTAATTTAATATTTTAAGGGAAAATCATTTCAAAGAGTAATGCTCTTACAAAAATTTGCATTTACAACTCCACAATTAAATATATTTAATAGTAAACTAAGTGACTACAATGTATCTTTTCCGGTTAAGCACTTTAGAACCATTTGAAGTATTGTGTTGGTAGCATTCTTCCAAAGAAACTCGGTCATGCTCTCTCTGAATCATATGCACCACGTGCATTCCTAGGACGGATTTAACATGTTTTTACTTAGTTTAAAGTTTTGATAGGATGAATTTTCTTTTAACTTAAACTCAATTCAATTAAAACTCGATAACATACCAAATTGGGTTAATTCGATTTATTGATGTAAAACAATTATTATTAAAGTATAGTTTATAATATATATTTTAAAATAAAGAGTAAACTCACAATTTGATCTTTAAATGTGTTAAAGTACTCACAATTTAGTTTTCAAATATTATGAAAAAAATATTTTTGAATGTATATAAAAAAATATTTTTGAATGTATAAATTGTCCATCATGTTAGTTCTTCTATCAAATGGTATATGTCAGATATAACCTACATACTAACATGATGTGATTTTAATATAAGAATGGATTAAATTGATAATTTAAAAAGTAACGATTATATATCTTATTTAAATGTGATTAAACCCTCAATTAGGTCTGAGAATGTGTCAAGTACTTCTAAGTTTTAGTGTTGAAAGTTACGAAAATAAAAAAATGTCTTTGAAAGTATAAATTGTCCATTATGCCACTTCTTATTAGAAGATCTAGGTTAACAAACCAGTAAACTTCTAATTAGGTATCTTAATGTGTTAAACATTTGTAATTTAGTCCCTAAATATTATAAAATTAAAAAATATCATTGGAAGTGTAAATTGTCTAAAGTATAATTAAAATCCATCTCCAAATGTATTAGATCTAATTCTTAAACTTATCAAAAGTTTCCATAAATTGAGTCGGATTAATAAGATAAAACGTGTCATGGATATTCTTAATCTACATGTTAGTGTCGAGCCATAATAGACATTAACTTATTTTTCATTGAATTTATTTAAGGGTTATTATAAATATTTATTTACTTTTTTTTTTTCATTTTTATCTTATATTTTATTTTTTTTCTTGTTACATCATTTATCATGTATATATATCGTGGTTTTCAAATATTTTTTTTATTTTTTTATCTTTGTTTTATTTTTTTTATTACTTTACCTTTCTATTTTTTTTCTTTCTATCTTTCTCTTTCTTTTTTTTTTTTTATCTCAATTCACTCTAAAATGGGATTCACGGTTAGTATTTTCCTTCATTTAAAATCATAAAATCTTATATCATTCTCCATAAAAAATCATTTCTCAATTCGAAATAATACTTAAATTGTTTAGGTAAGAAATGAAATCATTTCTTTATAAAATATTTATAGCATGCATATAATTGAGTGTTATTCCTTACCTGAAATTATTTTCTGTATAACATAGAGAAATCAAGGACAATGGTGTACTTTCCATCTGAACTTGTAAGTTAAAAAATAGAAAATAAATTTTAGATAAACTCTCTTTACAAACCACAAGGTTTAGTAGGTTTTGATTTTGACGAGGTGCATAATTTGCTGCTTTTTTTTTTTTTAATTTTATTTGGTGCGATGCTGCTTCTTGTTTTGATTCCTACTAAAAGCAAGACACAATATATGGCATCTGTGTGCGGTGATTTTATTCGGTTTTGCATTATGATTTCCGGTCCATTAATCTGAAGTTGAACTGTCAAGGTTATGTAGTCAATACTCTAAACAAGCAAACACCCTTTCGTGATAAAAAAAAATGCGAATTTTTAATAAATCTCGCACAGTTAGTTAGAACATAAAATGTCAACGTCTGAATTGAAAAAAATCTTACTATTTCTCTCTAAATTAAGTGGTATTTTAAATTATAATCAATTAAAATTATATATTTGTACTTTTTCAAAATGTGTCCATTTTTTAATATTTACTTTTTGAATTAAATTATCATCTATGTTTAGTATAGTCTTTATTATGATCTAAATTATATTACTAAGTGTTTATGGAATTATTTTCTGATAATGTATATGGTTAAAATGACAACTATTTACGAAAATGGAACAAGATGATTGGTAGATAATTGTCTCATAGCCATATAGTTAAGAATTCGATTCTTGGACATATAATGAGAAATTCGATTCTTAAGTCCATATGAAAAAATATCAATATCAGTCTTTAATATGTATTTCAGTATTACGGAGATTAGTCCTTTAGTGCAAAGATCATTCTAGGTTCAAAAACTAAACGTGACAAATATTTATCCCCAATTATAAAAAAAATTAAATGCTAAAAGGTTTAGTCAAGACACCTGCTTTACGTACCTTTGAGTTATTATATATAACTCCAAATCTAGATATGTGGTAGAGTAGCATGTACCAAACGATCAGGACAAATAAATAAAGGTTTAAATATTATTTTTATTTTTCAAATTCATATCAATTTTATTTTTTTAGTTTGATTGATTTTTAGTCTTTCATCTTGCGTAACAAATGAAGGATAAATCATCATTTAACATGTGTGCAGTGGAAAAAAAAAAAAAAAAACATTAATCCTAAAGTTTGCTCTCTAACATTTTTTGATTTTCAATTATACCCATAGTAAATGACAACTTCTACTTTATTTGTCATGTAAAGCAAAACCAACTATTTTTGAAAATGTAGGGATTAAAAAAGAAATTTTTAAATTTGAAAAAAAAAATGATCCAAATTTAAAAGATTGAAAACATATTTAAGCTGTAAATAAATAATTGAATAATTAAGGACTTAATTGTAAATTGGTAAATTAATTGTTATTTGATGGAAATAATAGGTTAAAGAAATTAATTCCTTGATTTCTATACAATTAATTTTAAATTTAAAAAAAAAAATTGATCCAAATTTAAAAGATTGAAAACATATTTAAGCTATAAATAAATAATTGAATAATTAAGGACTTAATTGTAAATTGGTAAATTAATTGTTGTTTGATGGAAATAGTAGGTTAAAGAAATTAATTCCTTGATTTCTATACAATTAATTCCTTAATTTCTATAAAAAAAAAGGAAAAAAATAAAGAAAGCGAAATCTTGATTTCTTAAATCCTTCCAGCACATCAAGGTATATTAAGAAAGTTAAAAATTTCTGAGAAATGTATCTTTCTCAATAATACAGTGAAAATAATTCTTCTAAAATCTTTTTAGTATTCTATTATTAAGAATCCTACGTAACTATAACTTACCTAGAGGATGTGTTATAAAATTGTATGATTTTCCCTGAATGATTATTGCGATGATATTTTATCGTGGCTTTTATAATTGAACTGAATTGAAATCGCGATCGAAATGAATTTCAATTTACAATCACCAATTGATTTATTGGCTTTTGGAATTGGCATTGAAAGCCTGCACATAATTGGATAGGTATTTTATTTGAAATCATGCCTTTGCAAAAGAATTCATGCACGATTATTGCGATGATATGAAATTTTATGATTCTCATGCACGTGATCGTGTTATGAAATTTTATTATAATCCATGAATGATTATTGCTATGATATTTTTTTCGTGGCTTTTAGAATTGAATTAAAAGCACGATCAAAATTAATTTCAATTTACAATCATCGATTGATTCATTGGCTTTTAGAATTGGCATTGGAAGCTTGCACGTAATCGGATGGGTATTTTATTTGAAATCATGTGCCTTTGTAAATGAATTCATGCAGGCTAATTCTTTTTGAATTCTACATTATGGTTTTATTTCAAAGCCTTATTTTAAACCCTCCTCTTACTTATTATGTGATTGACTTTTAGCCTTGAGTCTGACATTGACAACGAAAATGGGAGTGAATCCAGAATAAGTATTATATATATATATAATATATATATAAAACACTGCACGTAAAGATTTTATCATATATCTTTAATTCTAATATTTTATGATGCTTGAACATTAATGAAATCGTGATTGGAAAAGCCTTATTGGTAGTTATAATAATATGGATCGTATATGCTGCATATGGTTGGCAGCAGTACGTACGTGTAGGCAGTGTCATTTTTCAAATTATAGTATATAAAGGTTTGTTAATCATTAAAGCGGTTAAACTAATATGTTTATTGTTTTTAAATTAAAGATGATTTATTTCGATTATCGAATTCTAAATTATATATATAATTGTTGATGGATGGATATATTGAAAATTTTTATTATAAAACATTTATCTATCATTCAATGATTGATTAGTTGTTTTTATAATTAATAAATATAATTATAGGTAATTTATGTGTATCATTAACTTATTTATATATCTAAAGGTAGTAGATAATTTTGATTGGTGTATGTTTTGTTTCTAAATCATGTTAAATTTTATTAACATCAATATATTTGAATGTTGTCTTTTGATGTATTGAATATTAATATAATATATTTTTATCTATTTTTCAAATATATATATCTATATATATTTATTTGTTTATTAATAAAAAAATATTTTCATCTTAATTAGTATAGTAAGATTTTTTTTGAATATTTTCGATTTTTCTATTCTATATATATAAGAATAATACTATAATAATATAATATTATATTACTATATATAGAGATATAGTATTTAGTAATAGTATTTAGAATCAGAAATGAAACATTCTAATTTTTAGAATCTATAAAAATGAAATTAGATTTTTAGATTTAAAGTAAACAATAATTAATATTGTCCGAGGAGAACATCAATATACAATGATTGTTGTTTGAATATTTTATGTGTAACATGTATTTTATGTCTCAAAACAATGTGTAATTTTACTATGCAATACTTGTTTCAATTCTTTGAATTTTTATGAATTGTTTGTGTCAATCTTTAATGAGTTTAATTTTATTACTGGAATGAGCAAGTCCAATTTTACCTCAGTGTCTTGGATCTTGATCTTGCTCTTTTGGAAGAAAAGTTTAATGTTATTATTGATTCTAGTAGCAACCAAGAGAAAGCTCATTATAAGACTTGGAAAAGATCCAACAAACTTAGTCTAATATTCATGAGAATGACTCATGGACAATGTTAAGATATCTCTTCTCAAAATTAATGTCAAAAAGTTTATGAGGTTAAGGGGAAGGAGCATTCTCAAAGAGCTGATTTTGTTAGGACATACATGAATAAATACATTGACCACAATGAAGTTTGATGGTTTATGTATTATATATGAGAAAGTCATTGAGACAACAAACATTGCAACAAGGCTTAAGACCTTGACAATGGCTATGAATCAGAACTTCTTTGTACAATTTATTCTTAATACATTACCGACTAAGTATGACCCATTCCAAATGAGTTATAACACCATAAAAGACAAATGGAATGTACATGAATTACACAATATGTTAGTTCAGGAGAAACAAGGCTTAAGAATCAAGTAAGTCATTCAATCCATTATGTAAGTTACGAAGGAGACCCAACAGTTGGAAAGAAATTTGTGAAGAAACATAATAAGGGTAAAGGACTATTAAAGATTAATAAGGCATCTGTGCAATCTAGAATAAAACATTAAAGAGTAGCAATTGTCATTTCTATGGGAAATTTGGACATCTCCAAAAGGATTTTATAAGGCGTTATGTAGTTTGAAAAAGAAGGTAAGTTTAATACTTACGTATGTTTTGAATCAAATTTAACTCAAGTTCCCTATAATACATAATGGATTGATTCTAAATATACAATTCATGTTTCTAACACAATGTAGGGATTTACTACAACCCAAATCATAAACCCAAATGAGAAGTTTGTCTTCATGGGAAATAAAGTGAAAGTTCCAATGGAAGCCGATAAGACTTATCATTCAATCTTTAACACTAGACATTATTTAGATTTACTAGAAACTCTTTATGTACCTAGCTTAACTAGAAATTTAGTTTTATTATCTAAACTTAATATTATTGGATACTCTTTTAATTTTGGTAATGGAGGTAATGAGTGTTTCAGTTTATTTAAGCATAATCATCCCATTAACACTAGTATTCTTTGTGATGGTTTATATAAATTGAATTTAGATGATTTGTGTGCTGAAACCTACTTGACTTTGCATCATAATGCTAGGTACACTACAACAAAATGGTGTATCAAAAAGGCATAATTGAATATTAATGGATCTGGTTAGAAGTATGTTTAGTACTTAATTTTTACTCATATCTTTGTAGATGTATGCCTTGAAAACTTTCACGTATTCCTTAAACATGGTTCCTAGTATGGCAATTCCAAAGGCACCTTTTGAACTTTGCACTAGTAGGACACCTAGTTTAAAGAACCTGCATGTTTGGAGTTTCTAGGCAAAAATAAAGATTTATAATTCGTAAGAAAAGAAACTAGATGCAAGAACAGTTAGTAGGTATTTCAATTGGTTATTCGAGAAAATCAAAGGGGTATATGTTTTATTGTCCTAATCATAGTATGAGAATTGTTAAAACTAGAAATGCAAGGTTCATTAAAAATGTTGAAATTAGTGGGAGTACAGTACCACAAGATGTGGAAATTAAAGAAGTTAAAGTGCAAGTCTCTCTAACATGTACTTCTAGCACTAAAGTTAGTGTTTCCCCAGTTGTTGTTTAAGGCAACAATAAAGAAGATGAACACAATAATGAACCTATGATTCAAAATGAACCTATGATTCAAAATGAACCTATTGTAGAAGAACCACAAGAAGAAGCATTAAAAAGGTCTCAAAGAGACAAAAGGCCAATTATTTCTAATGACTATATGGTATGAGCCTGTTTGGATAAAAGAAGAAAATAAGAAGAAAAAATGAAATAAACTTCTTCATAAGTTAAAATTAGCTTATGCATAAATTAATTTTGTAGAAGCTCTCTTATATTAGCTTTTTCAAAAAGGAAAGAGTTTCTACAAATTAGCTTATACGTAAATTAATTTTAGCTTATAGAAAAGCTTATTTCATTTTTTTCTTCTCATTTTCCTCTCTTATAAGTGTTTATGGAGAAATTTATCCAAACATGTCTTATATTACATGAGTCAGAAATTGACTTAAACATTTATGACATTGATCCAGTTTCGTTCTCACAACCTGTAAGTTGTGATAATTTTGAGAAGTTGTTAGATGTCATAAAAAAAGAGTTAATCCATGGAACAAAATGGTGTTCAGGACCTTGTAGAATTGACAAAAGGTTGCAAGAGAATCTGTTGTACGTTGGTCTTTAAGATTAAACATGGCTTTTATGACAACCTTGAATATTACAAGGCAACAGTTGTTGCTAAGGGTTTTACTAAAAAAATGGAATTGATTATTAGGAGACTTTTTCTCTCATCTCACAAAAGGATTCTTTTAGAATTATCATGACACCGGTAGCCTATTTTGACTTAGAATTGCACCAGATGGATGTCAAAACTATTTTTCTTAATGGAGATTTAGAGGAGAATGTCTATATGGACCAACCAATGTGGTTCTAAGTTGAAGGAAAGGAACACATATGTGTAAATTAAAGAAATCAATATACAAACTTCCCTCCAATGGTATTTAAAGTTCAATAATACTTTTATTTTCTTTGGATTTAAGAAAATCAATGTTGATTGGTGTATACATCTAAAGGTCAATGAGAAAAAGTGTAACACTTATCTCTTTCTTTTATGATTAATAAATTGATTAAAAATAATCATAAGAGATAATTAAATTTAATTTCATAAAAAAAATTAAATAATAAATATGTGTGATTTTTAGCATAATTTTTAGTACAAGATTTTACTAAACTTGGGATTACATGGTACACTAATAATGTAAGAATACATTATGAAAATGAGCAAATACTAAAGAAAATTTAAATATTTAATTATAATTAGTCCATACTAATTATAATTAGGTCCATATAAAATTTTTAATTTTATCTTGTTATCGTTAATTAAAATAAAAATATTTTAGTTTAGTTCTAAAGAGTGTGATTTTGAGTCTTTTAAGAGTTGAAAAAAGCCTCTAGTTCAATCTAAATTATATGTAAATTTTCTTAATCATTTTAGTGAGTCATTAATTTACTAAGTTATTATTAATACTTGATTTAGCTTAATTATCATTTTATTACTTTTTGGTTACAAAATTTTACATAAGTAAATAGTACATCTAACATTGACTAACCTGTACTAATTGTCACAATAGTACTTTCTCTCTCCTACCTTCCCTCAATCACTGTGCATTATGGTATGATAGGTGATCATGTTATTTCAAAAAATTAAAATACAAATTTGGAATCTAAATATTTTATTAAATGGAATTAATTTGTCATGTAATAGTACATTATATATTTTAAATATTTTTATTTTTTAATTCTTTAAAAATTGTCTAGGTATTAATTTAAAAATTGTTTAATACTGCTCAAGAAATTTTTTAGAAGAAACTATAACAAAAATTTAAAAGAGAGAGAATAAAAAAATTTATGTTAAAGTTAAATAAAAATATAAAAAATTATACCACCATATTTATAATTTTATTTATAAAAATTATTTTTACAACAGAACTTAACTCTATAATTTTAAAATTTATAAAATATATTTATATAATAAAAGTATAAATGTTTATATAATAAATTTATTTCTCCAGAAAGAATATTTTGATTTTCACTTGTATACTTACAAAAATTTTATTAAAATTGAAAATGAAAAACTTTAATTTCAGAAAATATATATAGATATTTCCAGTACTATTTATCACTAAAATCAAAATGATTTTAATCATTCATTAGAATCATGATAACTAGAATTCATAATTCTCAGTAATCATGATTCTCGAAGATGAATTCTCTGTTATCAAACGCTCCTTATAAGTTATATTATTGGTTATTTGCGATAGATTAACAACATAAAAATGTAAAACTATTTTATTTAAAATAGCTATTATAATAACCAATAAACTTATTTTAAAATGCCAATGTTAATGCAGATTTTATTTTATTTTTAACCTCTCTTAACTAGAAATTCAACTATTGGTTATATGAATGCACGTGAATACATGAAATTTTTAGCACCATAAAAAAAAATATGATGTCGAAAAGGATAATTATAAAGTATAATTGAATAATTGTCAATTTTGAAGTATAACTATACAATTTTCAAATCATCCTAAACAAGTCCGACAACTTAGGCTCGTGTGATTGGCTTTACTAAGATTAAGAAAGAGTACAACTAGAATCGCAACTAAGCACGATCACAGTCCTTCCGAATTGCGCTTTTCTTTCATCTTTCAAAATCTCTGATCCAACGGCCCAGATTCAGTCTTACCCTCTCCCCCCACGACCTGCTCCATGTATATAAACACTCCACCCTTCCTTCCCTTCCTCCTCGCATTCTTCTCCACAATCACGTTACACATTTCCAAAGCCTTTTTCCTCATATACGTGACCACAATGTCCTCGGAGAAGGAGAGAGAGACCCAAGTTTACTTGGCCAAGCTCGCTGAGCAAGCCGAGAGATATGAAGGTCATCATCACTTTTTTCTATTTTGTTTCCTTCCGTTTATGATCATAAACAATAATACTCTCTTCAACTAAACACATCACATTCTAGGTGCCTTATGATAATCTTGATTATTTGTTTCGTAACTTTTTACGTTAATTTACATCTCATTGTATGTGTACGACAACTGAATTAAAAATATCTATAAATATGAATTTAAGTTAAATAAGTTGGTTTTGTTTGATTAATGATGAGAATCTAATGAGAGATTGATCATTGGTATTTTGTTGCATACCATAATGCACGATTTGAATGATTGTGTGGTGTTACGAGCTGTGCAATCCCATGTTGGAAAATGCAAACATACAAATCCAAATGGGTGGAGAATATTTCAAATTTCAACTTTCCAATTTCAAATCTTTAGGACATTTTTGTAGATAAAGATAAAGATATTGTTCTTATCATTTATCTTTAAGATATTATCAGCTTCATTTAAGGTTAGGATGTAAGGTGCATAAAAGGAATCTTTGTGAGGAGAGAAAGTATCACCCAAGTGAGAGGAGGTTGTCTAATGAAGAGAATTTCTCAAGTTTATCTAGAAAATTTGTAATTAAAAAAGTTTTCTCAAGTTTGTCAAAAAAAACTTGTAACCTTATTTGTAATATAATGATATTTTTTTAGATGTTCTTGTAACTAGGCCAGCTAAATTTGTGTCGTTCTGCTATTTCTATTTTGTGGTTGTGTGTTATATCCTTGATCCTCATTGTAGTGCAAAAGGGTTTGTTTCCAAACACAAACAAATGAATAATGGTATATATATGTTGATCTTGATATCTCTGTGATCCATTAGAAATGGTTGAATGCATGAAGACAATAGCAAAACTTGATCTTGAGCTGACAGTGGAGGAGAGGAATCTGCTCTCGGTGGGATATAAAAACGTGATTGGTGCGCGGCGAGCCTCTTGGCGCATTATGTCTTCAATTGAACAGAAGGAAGAGTCTAAAGGAAATGAGAACAATGCGAAAATAATCAAGAATTACTGCAAAAAGGTCGAAGAGGAACTATCCAAAATTTGCAGTGACATTCTCACAATTATTGACCAGCATCTCGTTCCTTCTTCCACCTCAGGAGAGGCTACCGTTTTCTACTATAAGATGTGAGTATGTTTGATATTATTTACTTTCTTTGAATATCATTTACTTTCTACCGTTTTTGTTATTGAATATTTACTTTCTCTGAATAGATGTTATTCCCTTTTGAAGTGAGGAATTCACTTTAAATGAGAAGTTAGAACTACTGGTTGAAATCAAGAATTGAGATTTGAAAAGTTATATAATTTAACATAATTTGGTTCTGTATTTGATTTCCCTGAGCTTAATTCATTCATTCTTTCTGATCCAGGAAAGGTGACTATTATCGATATCTAGCTGAGTTCAAGACCGACCAAGAAAGGAAGGAGGCAGCTGAGCAATCACTGAAGGGATACGAGGTTCGTGTTTGATATCTCTCATTTCAGAAATGAACTGCTTCATATAAATAATTTCTTGTGTTTATCTATATATGGTGCTGTTGTTTGATGTACAAACTATTGTTACTATTAGGCTGCTTCAGCCACTGCAAACACAGATCTTCCATCAACACATCCAATCCGTCTTGGACTTGCACTCAACTTCTCAGTCTTCTATTATGAGATATTGAACTCTCCTGAAAGGTTTTTCTTTTCTTCTGGTGCATACATAGTTGCAAAGGCCAGAAAACAACAAACTATGGTTATTTTAGGACCTGTTTACTTTGAGAAAACTTTTTTTTTTTCTCTTTCCTGCAATTTGAAAACAAAAAACATATTGAAAACAAGGTAACACTTTTGTAATTATAAGGAAAAAAGAAAATAATGAAAACAAGAAATGAAAATAGAAATAAACATACCTTGTTCTCTGTCGCCATTTTGGGCCAAAAGTATTGGGTTTGGTGTGAATTAGATCCATTTGACTCAAATGGCCATATAGTTATCAAGTTATTTTTGGGTTCGGTGGAGGGGGCCAAAAGTATTGGGTTTGGGTTATAAAACATAATTAGTCTTGCGTCTTGGTCCATCCATGTTTATAAATTACCATTCTTTTTTCTAAAATTTAGGATTTTCTTACTTCAGTCATGTGTTTTCTAACACTCCTATGATCACTGCATTAGTTCAATTGCTTATGTATGTTGCCAGCTCTCGTGTTCATGACATTTAGTTATTACTAAAACTTACAGGGCCTGTCATTTGGCTAAACAAGCTTTCGATGAGGCAATTGCAGAATTAGATACCCTAAGTGAAGAGTCATACAAGGATAGCACTTTGATCATGCAGCTGTTAAGAGACAATCTGACTCTCTGGACCTCCGATTTACCTGAGGATGGAGGTATGATGATGATTGAGACTTGATATATGATGCATTTGTGCCTCATAATAATATTACAATAAACATGACAACTCTCCTCTCTATTCCTTAACATAATATTTGTTATTAGATATATCATATATATGCAAGTCTCATTAAAGAGTTTAATAGCTACACATTATCAATAAAATATTTAGTTTGACTTTGAAGGAAGAAACTTCCTGTACATAATGATTTGTGGTTAAAAGGTATTTTCTTATAAAATTATGTAGATTCCACTTATTGTTTAATAAATTTTACTTTTATATAGTGACTTCTACATAAGTTTTATCAAATATTAAAAAAAAATGTTAAAGAAGTGTGTATTATCGTCATGTCTCTTTCTATAACATCTTTTGCTAAAATGATTATGTGATAGAAAGAGAGTTTGATATACAGTGTCACCTCAACCCTTCCCTCCAAGTCCCACCTACTCAGCCTCTCTCCGAACCTTTGAAAGAAAATTACATTGGAGTGAAGAGAAAGGAACTAGCTGCTTGCCTTTGAATTTCATCATTTTTTCTTGTTATTTGCAAAAGCGTGCTTATTTTTATCTAGTGTAAAATAAAATTCACTCGGAATTGCTCAATAGTGAGGCTCTATAAGAGTAATGATACATCAACATTTCATTACTCTAAACATTTCATTAATACTCATGCAGGTGATGAAATCAAAACAGAAGAAGCCAAACCTGCTGAACCTGAGGTTTGTGTATGAAATTATTTTCACCTGTCTTTTTGCATTATCAGGGAGTTGTATCAAGTCGTTGGATGTTAAATGGAATGATGTAAAATCAAGCTCATAATTTGTCTTTATTAAAATGAAAAAAGGGTGTTAGTTTAGATTAGTTGGATGTTATTTAAGTTGGTCAATGTTTTAATAATGCTTAGTAATTTTTATTTTTTGTCAAAAAGCCATCATGATTTTCTGGATCAACAATTAACTCAGTTAAGAAAGGCTCGCGTGGGATGATGGTCAGTTAGTCAATTTTTCAATTAATACAAATTACGTTTCACTTTTTGGTCTAAAAGCCATCATGATTTACTAGCTCAACAATTTTGATGCACTAACGTTACATAAAATTTCAGTTGACATTTCTTTTTTTGTGTTTACAGCACTGATAGGATACGGCTGCCTCTGGACCATATAGTCAGACATGTAATGTGCTCTGTAAAGAGAGCATTTTTTCAGCTTTCATTTCTTGCAGTTCATTTCGACCAGAAAATGCAAATTATGGCCACTTTATAGTTATTGTGCTCTCGTTAATTACACCCAACAAAATGTTAGAAAAGTTTGTTTTTTTTTTCTTCTAATTACCAAAGTTTTCATTATACTTCGTAAATTTTAAGTAAAGTTGTCAATTGAAGCAACGGATAATTTACATATTTTACTTTCAAGCATCTCTTGTCTTTGTTGGTTACTTTTGAATTGATTTTGACCAAAATGTTTGCTTACTCTACACTCCTTGGATTCAAAAAAACGTTCAGCAGGGATGTTTATCGACGAAAATTTAGTGATTGCGTGAATTAAGAGTTTGGTCCCGTGACATGACTAACCTTTATACCTCCCATCTCTAATTTTTTAGTTTAGGGGAATGACTCTTGCACAATAAAAGATGAAAACTTGCAAAATGGGTTAATCCAAAAAAAATATAAAGTTGCAAATCGAGAAAAAAAAACCTACAATTAAAAGAAAATTTGCCACCAATTAGGAGAAAGAAACTTCGTTTTTTGCTAAGTTATTATCATTTAATTGGAAAGATAAGGGGAAAAATATAGACAAACGATTTTTAATCCAAATATTTGTTGAATTATATAGACCAAAGTTTTATTTAAACCTATTTTTATATACCATTAATTTTTTTTTTCAATTATTAGTTATCAGCAGCACATTTTAGAGAATTCAATTCATGTGAAAATTGGGAGAAGAAGGAAACTTATTTTGAAGACTTATTTTTGTTAGCTTCCTAAATAAGCATTTGAAAAATTAGCGGTTATTTTTGTAAATTTAAATGTTATCAAATATGTTTGAAACTTATTGGAAATTATGAGTTTAGAATAAGTTGAAAATTTAACTCAATTAGTACCTGTTTTATTTACAGTTTAATAAAATTGATTTTTGAACCATTGAATGTGATTGAAATGTATCCTTTTCATTAGAGATTAAAATAATTAATCTTTTAACTTTAAAACAAATATGTCTTAATCCTCAAATAATTCACATTTGAGTTGCCCTACCCAACTTAAACTAGGTCTTCACAAAGTTTAAAACATTGTAATTAAGTGCTTGGTTGTTTTCAGATGAAAATCTCGTTTCAGTTTAAAAGAATTGATTCTCGAATACCTAATTTTGTTTGACAACCCTTTTTCATCTTAGAATCAATTCTACAGAAGATAGAATTAAGTTTGGGACAAGTATACGTTTTTATTTTATTTTATTGGATAGAATTTATTGTGGATGTGGGACTTATAAATTAAATTTTTTGTACATTTTAAAAGTAATTTTACTTTACTAATAAAATAAAATTAATTCTTCTCAATTCAGTTTTAAAGTATCATACCAAAATTCTTATATTTTTCAAATTAAGTATCATAGTGAAATACATATTAATTTTTTCAAAACAATTTTAAAAAAAAAATCAATTTTACTAAAATCTGAAACAACCAGACCCTAAATATTTCTAACTGAAATTAGAAACCTTATTTAACATACTTGAGTTAACTCAAGTAACAAAAAATTGTCTTTAATGAGATCAAAACCCTTTTCAATAAAGTCATCCAACTATAGAAACCTGCAGGTAGTAAAAGAAGCTTAGAAAAATAGCAACATTTGTTCCTCAGTGGATAAACTCTACAAGGAGGAGGTTCAATCTTAAAGTAGATTGGACATGCAGGGCCAGGGTGAACAATTCATCATATACCTTTTCGAAATTTTGGTCCAGTTAATCTCTATATGAATTGTCAAAACCCCAATTAAGCACTTTTGAGACATAAATGCAAGGTAGCACAGAATCCCAAGTAATAGCTCCTAGAATTTTATATATATACTTTTAAATAGTTCAACCAAGATGTATTTTTTATTTTACTTTTTTTTTTTTACATGACCCTCGTATCAAAAAGCTGAAAATTCCTTTATTCCTTAAGTTGACCATGTTTTGTTGGTATATATTCATTCTTACGAAAAAAAAAAAAAAAGAAAAAAATGTATTTTCTCATTATCGGTTATAGTCAGTACCGTGAACAAAAAAAAGTTATATATTGCCATCCTATATTAAAACGGATTAATCAGTTGTGCTTTCTTTCCTTGGGGGCGTGGGAACTAACTAGAGATAATGACAGTGAGTAGAGTATCAGATAGGATATTATAATATATGTATTTATATTTGTAATTTTAAAAATATTTAGATTTGAATTTTTTTTATAATAATTTGAACTCATATTCGCGTAAGTAGTATGTTTAATTTTTAATATCTATATCCTAACCAGTTGGGTATATACCTGCGGTGGAGCTTGGAATTTTTTTTTAGAAAAGTTAAACTAAAATTAATATTTTTTTAGAGAATTTAAAATTAAATTATATAAATTAAATGCAATAGTTTAGATAATATCATCTCTGCAAATGATTTTAAGCATTTAATTATATGATTTTTTAAATATTAACTATCTACTTAATTAATTGTCATTTATGGTATTAAAATATTTTTTTACTTTACTAAAAATACTCCACAAATTTTTACAACTTTTGTACATTCGTCTATCGCTAAATAAAAAAATTGAAAATTGTCTGTAAATATTTTTTATAAAAAAATTTGCAAGGAACATAAATTTTTTATATAAAAAAAAATTGTTTAAGAATACATAAACTATATTTTTTTTATGAATTTCTAATGAACTTAATGAAATAATCATGTTTTTGTAAAATGTATAGTAAAATTTGTAGAAAAATTTACAGAAAAGTCACAAATTTTATAAAAAAAATTAATTAGTTTGAAAAATATAAAACAAAAATATTATGTGTATCGATCAGCCTTCAGAGTTCATCCCGAATAATCGAATCCCTCTCGACCAACCAAGTCCCATCCTGACTAAACTTCCAACTTAAATTGTCTATCGCTCTACTTGACACTTTATGGGCCTGTGTACCGGTCAGACCTCAGCCCTATTGGACAGTCGAGTCCACACCCAAGGTAGCCAAGTCCACTTTACCATTTGAAGAGTTGGATTCGCTCCACCAGCCAACTCCGCTC
Organism: Mucuna pruriens; assembly: GCA_025330945.1. NCBI lineage: Eukaryota > Viridiplantae > Streptophyta > Magnoliopsida > Fabales > Fabaceae > Mucuna > Mucuna pruriens. Next base: position 883,627 of record JAENHJ010000227.1, read on the forward strand.
CACATGCCGACTCCATGAAGAACCATAAGACTGAATTACCTGGGATGCTTGCGCCCATAAGAAATCACGGAGCCACCCATTAATGGTAATGGAACTCTGCGCAAAATTTCCTCCTGTGATATGAATTACTATCCCTTGATCACTTATACCACCCCAAACATCTGACTGCATTTTCCAACTGAAATGGAATATTACTAGCGAAATTGAATTGTACATCCAAAATAGTCCTAAGAAGACATGATCCCAAGCAGATACTTGGCATGTCCCCCTCTTCCAGGTCCATCACAAGGGAAACGAAAACCTAGATTTGCTTTATCCGGTATCAATCGTGAGCTACGAGCAAATAGAACACCCTTTAGGAGTATCAATACTGTTACATGAATTGTAAATGCATGAATATGATGGACCAAAAAATCCGCAATTCCTAATGGAATAGGTAATAAAGCAACTTTACCACCCACTGCTACTAAATTATCACCCCCCAAAGTCAAACTGGTACTTGTTGTTGCACCAGGGGCTATTGTGCCTGGTGCTAAAGCGTGGGTATTTTGTATCCATTGTTCTACGGTCGACTCTGCTTATGTGGCCAAGTCCACTCCACACTGAAGAGTCGGATCCCTCTAGGCAGTTGAGTCCATCCCAGATCCTCGCCTTATCTCGCCCTGATTGGAAGACGACACTTAAGCGAAGTGGCATAATGACTTGTACCACCCTCTGGTAGTGACGAATTGTAACTGACATGTTAGAGAGCAATGTCCGAATGTGCTGTTTTGCACCTGACATGTTCTTATCACTTTTGTCATGTTGTGTAAGTTATGGGACAAAATCTTAATAAGAAAGAGAAAATAACTATATATATATATATATATATAAAAGGACATAAAGGAAGAGACAAGTTGCTCAATTATATCAATTTACATACCAAAACATTATGAAAAGGTAATTAATTAATAAATAAAATTAATTATGAAAATTATTAGACTAGTCCCAAAGACTAATGTTGTAGAAAAAAAAAATAAGAAAAATATTAATATAAATTTATCTATAATAATAAGCATAATAAAATGACTAAAGATTATTTCTTTTATACTCGACTAAAATTTGCAAATTAAAACTTTCTACGCTCGACTAAAATTTATAAATTAAAACTTCCTATACTCTTTTAATGACTTAAAATTATTAATAAGTAATAAATAAATTAATAATTTTAAATAATATTATAAAATATATTTTTAGTATAGTTCAAAAATATAAACATTATATATAAAAAATATTTCAAGTTAGAAATTTTTATAATAAGAAAATAAGATTTTTCAATGATAAATTCTTGTATTACTAAAATCTCAATTCCAAGTCTCTGGTACAATGCTATTGTGATCATTGTTATCTCTATCATTGTTATCTTTCTTGTCATCACTATTCATTATCATTATAATTTTGGTCATCATTACTACTTATGATGATAATAATGATAACATTACAAGAGTATTTATAATTAAATTTTAATTTTAAATATAATTTTTAATTATAATTTTAAAATGTTTATATATATATATATATATATATATATATATATATATATATATATAAATAAATAATAGAAAATGGATCAATTTACTTTAATAATTATTTTAAAAAAATTATTTCACGTATTCATCCTTTATTTTTTTAATCTAATTATCCTTAATTCATTCTTTAACTATTAAATAAAAAGAAAGTGAATCATAAAGATAATAATTAACTTGATCCTAGTATATGTATGCATGCACATAACAATAAGTATGTGAACAGAAAGAAGAGTCCAAAATTGAAGAAAAAAAAGGAACAACAATTACACAACATAAAATAAGTTAGAAATTATAAATTAAAAAAAATGCTAAAGATTAGGAAATGTTACTTATAAAATTGGACCTTAAAATTTTAATTCCAATTCTAAAAAAAATTCAAAACATCATAATTACAATTGTAAGGTATAAGTCAAATTTCAAACATAATTTCATTCTTAAATGAAATGAATATTAAAATAAGTAACATTTCAGTATAAAAAAAAAAGTAACATTTCATCAAACATTAGTGGTTTTCTTTAATAATAGGAGCTGTATCTGTCTTTAATTAAGAAGAGTTGAATTGTACATGTCATTAGTCATTATTCATCAGACAGAAGCAAAGTCCAAAATGCAAATAGAAGCGGGTCAGTTCATACAGACACAATACAAATTATTAGAAGTGGTTAAAAGGTAGGTTCAAAAGCCGCCCTTACATTCGTATAATTTATATTAGTCTAAGTCACAAATGTGAGTCAATTTGGATGAGCTTACATGCCAACGCATATTTTTCAACTTTTATTTTTTGTGACTTTTTGCATTATTTAATTCCTTGTAGTAATAAAATAATTATAATTAATTTAACAAGTGCAAAAACGTTAAAACTGAAGAGTTAATAATAATGTCACCTAATAAAAATATAGAAAGAATAATGTACAGCTGCTGAAGTGCTGTTGGCAAGCGAAGCCAACGCACAAGTTGAAGAAAGGATCTTCCTTATGGTAAGTCCCACATGGCACTGGTCCATTACAATTACCCTTCCATATTGCCAACCTAAGCAACATCAAGTTAACTTTCAACCACACGTGTAGAGTATGTATACAATTCCGCAGAACACACCCCACTTTATGTTTGTACCTTCTCTATATATTTAATTTAATAATGTAAAACGCAAGCCAGTTAAGTTGTGTCTCAGACAGAGACTAGTCCTTACTTGTCCCAGAAAATACGCATAACGCTTATTCTTTTCATCTCTCTTTCTTTCTCTCTGCCTCGGACAGAAATAGCTCAATCAGATTCAGGCTCATTCAGTTTGCCTCAAATAAATAAATTTATCTTTTATGGCTCTTTGGGTGTATTTTGTGCTTTTCCTGGCCTTGACTGATCATTCCAGTAAGCACCTGCACTGATTTGTGTGTTTTCTTAAGTTTCATCATATCTGATTTAAAAAGTTTCTTTTTTAAAATTATGAAATAACTCATCCTTTAATTTTCTGAGCTGGGTTCTTATGATTAGCTGCAGGTTTTACGCTTTGTCCTAAATCCTAATTATAATTCTGGGTTTTATTTTTTTATTTTTTATAAAGGGTCTTCTTTGCTGTTCTGCTGAAGAGAGTGAAATTAAGGGCTAATGAAATTTCTGAATAATATTTTTTTCTGTAATTTTGACATCTTTTTTTTTTTTGTCGAAAAATATGTTTCTCGTGTTGTTATATTGATAAGAGAAGATTTTGGTGTGAACTAACTAACTGTTTTTCTTTTTCCTGGTTTATTTATTTTGCAATAGGTGCTCTTTACTGTTTATGCAAAGATGGTGTGAGTGATCAAGTTCTTCAGAAAGCAATAGATTATGCTTGTGGAACTGGAGCTGATTGTACCCCTATTCTCCAAAATGGAGCTTGTTATCAACCCAACACTGTGAAAGATCACTGTAACTATGCAGTTAATAGCTATTACCAGAGACAGGGTAACGCTCAAGGAAGCTGTGATTTTTCAGGTGCTGCCACAACCAGTTCAAATCCACCTAGTAAGTGTACCTTTAAACCCATCTATTTTTGGCACCTACTTTAGAATTTCACTTTTACTAATATTCTACTCTTGTGAATTTTTATTCTTCAGCTACATCATCGGCATGTGTCTACCCCTCAAGTCCTAGGTATGTTCTTGATTATTATGGGTCTTATTTGATTTTATATTTTGTTTTATTTTAAGATAAAATTTAAATGCAGCATGATAGGTGTTATGTGTTATTTGTATTCATCTTAATTAGAATTAGAATTTCACATTTAAATTTCAATGTATATTATCGAGATAAAATTTCTATTCTAATTGAAAAATAACAGCAGCAACGACAGTTATTATAATGTATCTAAATGTTTTTCATTATTTTATCCGTCATTCACCCCGTGAATTGGATAAGTTATCTGGAAATTCAAGGAATTGAATTTTGAGTCTATGGAGTGTGAAGTTGGAATCTTGAGAAAAATTCCTCTCTCTTGGGCATTCTATGGTTGACTGTTCCTCTAATAAATCCTTTCTCTTGTACAGAGATGTAAATGTGATTTTTTACCCAGTTTTTCTATTCGTTTAGGTAATTTTTTTTCCAATTTCCATTTTTTCCTTTGAGGTGATTGGAGGCATTGGTATTTTTAGCATTATACCCTATTTTATTTCATGTCTAAATTTCACTTAGCATAATCTAAAAGGCATTTCGAAAAACTGGGATTCATTTGTTTTATTTTCAAAACTGGCAATGGGGCTCTGAAACTAATTTGTTTGGTAAGCTAAAAGCTCCTAGCCCCTTTTTTTGGCTCATGTACTCAACTCCCTGAAACGGAATTCTGAATTACATTCTTGCAGAAAAGTAATCTTACTAGCGATGTCAATGTCATGTCAAGCTTATTCTGTTGAATATGAGCTGGCATAATTTGGATGTTTCAAAGTATAGAGACTAAAAATACTTTTTTTTTCTTTAATGGCCTAGGTTGTAACTAATGAAATGGGTTATTGATGCTCCTTATATTACTTCAAGGTCTATTATATATGCTGATCTTTTTTATTGTGGCTCTCTTGCAGCAATGCAGGAACAACACTAACAACTGGTTCACCAGGCACAAGTCCAGGCACAAGCACAACGCCTGGTAGTAATGTGTTTGGAATAAGTCCAACATCTCCAAGTAGTGTCAATAACAATGGAGCTAACTTAGAACGCACCAACGCTAAGTTGCTATTTTTCTGTGTTCTAACCTTTTGGTTAGTAGGGGTGTTTATGAAAATCTAAACTAAATTAGTTAAATTGGTTTAGATGGTTCAGTTGATTAATTATTTTTATTTTAAATTATAATCAAATAAATTATTGGTTGAATTTTTTAATTTAGCTTTTATCAACCCAAATCAACTCAATTATTTTTTAACTTTTGGATTAATATATTTTTTATTCTAGTTCTTAATATTTTTTATTGCTGCTTTTTTTATTGTTTTCATCTTATGATTTTATCTAGAGTTATTAAGTTTCTTAATTTGTTTATGTTTAGTATGTAGTTTTTTTTATCATATTGTGGATAAAAAAAATAATGAGATATGTAAAATAATAACTATATAAAAATTAAATATTAAATAAAATAAATAATTAGTCGTTCAAAAATAAAAAATATTGTACATATAAAGTTAAAAATTTATATAAAATAAACATAAATTAGAGATAAAATTTTAAAAAAAATATAATAAATTTATTTATTTTTAGTAACCAAACTCGATGCCAAATTAAATTAATAAGATCTGATAGATTGAAAAATAATTTTCAAAACTTAAAAATATGATTAGTTTGAATTTTGTTTTATCTTAAATCCAAAAAAAACCAATCCAAGTTATCCAACACTTCATGCCACCAGTGGATTAGGAGAATATTGTGGGGTTTGGATTGCCTGTGGATTAGGAAAAATATTGTGGGGCTATTCATGTAATTTTACTACTGGGAATGATGACGATTCAAGCGAACCGTTTTTGTTTTCTTCCTCCCAAATGAAATAAATAAGTAGGGAATTGCTTCCTTGTTTAGTGGTGATATATTTTGATTACATGATTGCTAATGGGGTTAGAAGTAAAACTTATAACACATTTTTTAATATATTTTTTTATTATTAACTAAAATTTTATAAAATGGTGTGGATGTATTTTTTTTAATATATCTCACTTATAATCTTATAATTTTTAATAAATTTTCATGAATAAAAAAATATATTAAAAAATGCGATGCTATTAATATTCCTTGTATCATTTTCCTCTCGGCTTTTCTCTTTTGTACATCTTAGACCATGGCAGGCACTAGTTTTTAATTTAATGGAATCCGGGTACCCCATATATAATTTAATGGAATCCGGGTACCCCATGTATAATATATTTTATTCATGATTCAATTTCATGTTAGCTGGTTACTACGTCTCTGCCCCTCAAATATTTTTTTCCCTTTTCAACTGTGCCCTGCTTGATTTGCATTTGAAGCCATTCTCGTTCATTATTTTCATTTGTTTTCTCTACTTTTAGTCCTTGTTTCGTGATACAAAATGTTGGGTGTGCGAGGACAAAATAAAAGCTCTTGTACTATATTATTTGAAGTGTTCCATTAAAAGCTCTTATAGCATATGGTCTTAGATATAAGTAAAATAGCGTTGATTTTAAATATAAGTAAATTTTTACTAATTTTATTTATTAAAATTTTAATATTTTTTATTTTCAATATCAAAGTTTCAATAAAAAATAAGATAAGAAAAAAGATAAAATTAAATATGTTAATTATTTTTTTTATTAACATGGATTAATTTTTTTTATTTATATTTCAGATGGAAGCAAATACTCGTCTAATAAAATTTTCAATATAATTTCAAGGTATATGGGTTAAATATTAAAATTTTATATATAAAGTCGTAACTGAATATATTACTTTACTCTTAAAATAATATATTAATAAAAAAGAAATTAAAACTTCTAGTTTATATAAAAAAAATTAAGAACTTTAGTACTCGTTTTAGTATATGAGCCTACAAGCATTTTATTAAAAAAAAAGCTAATTTAGTCTTCATTAAACAGGTTCATATAATAAAAACATTTACAGAGAGCGAGAGTTCTCTAGTTACAATTCTTTGAAGAAAAAAAAAAACAATTAGTTCCAAAAACAAATGTAATACAACAAAAAAAAAAATACAAGCGGTTTTGTGAAAATTCCAAGGTTCGGAAGGAACTGGTGCATATTAAAGAAAAGTAAAGTAGTTCAAAGGTCTCTTATCAATAATAGGATGTCACTTATGAATCAATTTTCTATCCCTTTCCCTCCGCTGTGACGGTGTGGAACAATTTTTCCCTTGGACGTAATTCCTTCTAAAAGTCAATAACAACTGAGAATAATTTAGTTTGATACCGTGACATGCATAGCCGACAAATCTGAAATAAGTTAAATAATAGCACATGTTTTCAGCGGCATTTTTAGTTTTTTTTTTTCAATTTAAAGCTGGATGGTTGGTTTTTTATGTTTTGTATATTATTTTCAAAAAATATTTTTAGAAAATATTATTTTCTAAATAATTTTATTTATATTTTTTATAATTTTTTTTATATAAAAGAAGTAAGAGAATCTATTTTTTTTAGAATCTAACTTATCCTTATAAAAAGTTTTAATTTTTCGTCAACTTATTCGATACAATTATAAATTTTAAAACAAAATCTTATTAAATAAGATAAATAATTATATTAAAAAATAAAATATTAATAAATATTTTCTATATTTAATAAAATTTTTAAAAATAAATTTATTTTATAAAATATATTATTTTAATATTTTTAATATATTATACACTACACTTTTAAATTTTTTTATTTTAATTCTTTAAAAATTGTCAAGTTATTTGTAATTTTTTAAGAATACTATTGCTACATCATTTTTAGTAGAAACTGCAGAATGAAAATTTTGTTATATTAAAATTAAATAAAAATATTAAAATTACACCAATATATTTGTAATTTAAAAATTGATAAAGAAATGTTTTTAAAAAAATTCATTTAGACCTATAATTTGATTAAATTATTTTTTAAATCAATATTATAATAAATGATTTATAAATATTATTATCTATATAATTTTTTACATATATTATCATGGTCAATTATTTTGATTCAACTAACAATACTAAAAAAGTTATATAAAAATGTAAAATAATTTCTATAAGAAATAAAAATAAAAATTGCACGAATTTTATTATTCTTAAATTTGCTTCTTATAAATAATTTAATTATTATCTCATTAAAATTAAATATTTTTCAAAATAATTATTAGTGATAATCATCTTCAATTTACTTGTTAATTTTCATTAAAAATTTATATTTGTTGCGACATTTGAGTGATGACAATTTGACAATTTTTAATTTTTTTAAATTATAAAAAAATAGATTATAATGAGATTTTTTAATTTTATTTTTTTTTAATTATTGTAAAAATCTTATATTGAGATATTTAAATTATGATAATTTAATAATTTTTTTTCAAAAAATAGATGATTTTATTTTGTATTTTCATTAAAATAATATTTTCATTAAAATTAATCAAACCTAAAAGTGTTTTTTAGAAATCATGTAAAGTGGATGAGTTTATTTTATAATTTTGGTACTTATTTATGTTTTGATTCCTTCTATTTTCCAACTTGTTTAAGACTATGTAACTTATTTGTATAACAAGTTAGAGAATAATTTAGCTAAAGTTTGTGGTGGCATGAACATGGTCAAGGTGAGCAACTGTCTAGAACTCCATTTTTAAGAGAGACACTAGTTTTTTATTTATTTAGTTTATATAAATATTAAAATAAAAAATTTATATAATAAAATTATGTAAAAATAATTATAAAAAATAAAACAATCACTAGTAATTATTTAATTAATGGATGATGTTTTCACTTTAACATAAAAAGAATGATATATTATTTCTTTTTATTTCTCTCAACATCAACATTTATCTCATCATTAGAGTAAATAATAAATTTTAAGTTATTCTTTTTATTTTAATCTCTCGGTTTCTAATCTTATAAGGTACTTGACTCACAACAATTTGTATATTTTGCAATCTTACCGATCAATGGACAAAGGTTATGTTACCCCTTATCATTGTCACAAACATTTTTATTGCTTTCGAGGATCTTTTTCCTCCAAATTAATGACATAAAAATGAGAGTGTCATTTTCAACAAAATCTTGATGAAACACCTAATAAGAATTAGTATTTTTGAACAATATGCATGCATTGACAGGTGATATTCCTCCATATGAATTATCTCTGAACAATACTTACACATTAAAAGTTGATATTCTTCAATGTGGCATATTTTAGTGTTTTGTGGTGAAGGAGTAAAACTCATCAACATCGAAAAGAATTAATCAACACATAACATACCAAAGGCTTACCATTCAACTATACATGGCTACCCCTCCATAACTATAAGGAAAAGGGTTATTTTGTATTGGAGATTTTGTGAATATCTGATCAGATATGATAAAATATGATAGGTAATCTATTAAGAGGTTACATATATCTAAATATCTTATTAGATTAAGTGGTTACAAATATTTAAATATCTCATTAGGAGATCGTGAATATCTCATATTATCTAGTTATCTTTTAATTTGTTATTAATTTATCTTTAGGTAGTTGACATTTACCCATAAAAAGGGAGATTAGAAATTGTATAATTCAATTCAATTAATACACAATTTTTTTTACTTTCAGTTTGGTATCAAAGCTCCAGATCTTGGGAGCTCTGTTTCCACTGCCTCACCTTAGTGAATTGCTACCCTCTGATGAGATTCACACGCTGGTGCGAGACTAGTCAAAATCCTCTTTGTTGTTCCCAACTATCAGTGATAATGGCAGAAGACAAAGTCATTACCTTGAGACATAATGAACTTCCAAATATGGTGAGTTCTTATCGCCTTGAGGGTTGCAATTATTTACAATGGGCACAATATATTCGTACTACTCTTAAAGGGTGCAAGAAGTTGAGTCATATTGAAGGAAATGACCCACCTAAAGATGACCCAAAGTTTGAAGCATGGGATGATGGAGATTCTCTCATTATGACATGACTATGGAACTCTATGACTCTCGAAATAAGCCAAAATTATATGTTCTATTCCTCCACACGTGAGATATGGGAGAATCTCATTGAGACATATTCAATGAAAGAGGACTCTGTTGCTTGATATGATATTCAAAGCAAAATCTTCAACTCTAGACAAGGAACCCTCTCCGTAATAGAGTACTATGAGACTCTAAACGGGTTATGGATCGAGTTGGACCAATACCAAGGATTGAAGATGTGCAAAGCTGATTTTGTTGCATATACTAGGCTTGTTGAAAGGGGGAGAATCTTTAAGTTTCTTCATGACTTGAATTTTGAATACGATCCTATTCAGGTTTAGATTCTAGGTAAGGAGAAGCTTCCCTCTTTGTTTGAGGTATTTTTTATTGTGCGGAATGAAGAAACCCGACGATCAGTCATACTTGATAAAGGAAACTCCAACATAGGATCTGCAATGGTGACAGGAAAAGATCCCACAAAAAGATCAACCTTCAAAGAAAAACCATTCACAAAGAGTAGTCGTGGATAATACTGTACATATTGCAAACGATCAGGACATACCAAGGATACCTGCTACAAGCGTTATGGAAAGGAGAAAGTTCTTGAACGAATGGGTGGAAATAAAAGCTTAACTTAAATGTGGGTGAATCAAACAACCTCCAATAAGGAGAATGGAGTTGAACATCCTTCTACCTTGCAACTTGACCAGGATATTCAAGCCTTTAGTAAGGAGGAGATGTGCCTTTGAGCTCTCCTAAACTCAACAAGTAAGCCTCCTGGTTCATGTGGTTTGACTATAAATGGTAAGAGTTCCTTCAATATTTTTGGTTCAGTTCCACAAAGCATTTGGATCTTTGATTCTAGGACAACAAATCATATGACCCCATTTCCTTCACATTTCACATCATACCTTAAAGTACCCAAAAGGCAATTCATTACTGTTGCTAATGGAGATCATGTTCCTATTGCTGGATCTGGCAACGTCCAACTTCACTCCTCTTTATCTCTACACAATGTTCTTCATGTTCCAAAACTAGCTAACAACCTTATCTCCATTCATAAACTTATAGAAGATTGGAACTGTGTAGTGACATTTTTTCGTTCTCATTGTGTTATTCAGGAACTTACAATGGGGAGGACGATTGGAGTTGCTAAAGAGCAAGGTGGGTTATATTACTTACAACATACAAAGATAGGTAACAACACCAATAAGGAAGAATTGCCTTCTAGTCAACGAGCAACCTCAGAAACTTGAGCAGCTTCTCAAATTTGGCTTTATCATAAACGTCTTAGACATTCACCGTTTGGGTTACTTAAGACAATGTTTCCACATTTATTTATAAAAGAATTTGTCGAGTCCTTTAAGTGTGATATTTGCCAGTTTTCAAAGCACTATCGTGCAACATTTTCTCCTAGTAATAATAAAAGTCTTGAACCTTTTGACCTCATTCATTCTAATGTGTGGGGGCCAGCTAGTAACTCTATATCGGGGGCTAAGTGGTTTGCATCGTTTATTGATGATTGTACCCGTGTGACATGAATATTTCTTATAAAAGATAAATATGAGATTTGTCAAATATTTATTGATTTTTTCCGTCTTGTCAAAAATCAATTTAATAAATCCATTAAAAGACTACGGTCAGACAATGGTACCCAATTTATAAATCTTAAGTTCTCCAAGTTTCTTAAAGATAATGATGTGATTCATGAACTGACATGAGTGAATACTCCCTAACAAAATGGGGTTGCAGAAAGGAAAAATTGTCACCTCCTTGAAGTTGCTAGAGCTCTCCTCTTCCAAATGTCTGTTCCTAATGTATATTGGGGAGAAGTTATCCTAACTGCCACCTATCTCATCAACAGGTTACCCACTTGGGTCTTAAACGGTATTAGTCCAATTAAACATATGTTATCCTTCTTTCCTTCTTCTCCCCTAATGTTAAGCTTACCAAGTCGTGTCTTTGGGTGTGTTGCCTTTGTCCACTCTCATAATCCACATCATGGGAAGTTAGATCCAAAAGCTATCAAATGTGTTTTCATTGGTTATCCCTCAAATAAAAAGGGTTTTAAGTGTTATCATCCTTCGAGTCGTCGGTTCTTTGTCTCAATGGATGTTACTTTTCATAAAACACAGTCATTCTTTGTTGGTCCTCCACTTCAGGGGAAGAGTTATCTAGAAGTCGAGTTTGTCATTGAGTCATTACCTTTTCCTACTCAGGATGTTCAAGTTCAAGAAGTCACGAAGCCCACTCTGGTTCTAAAGCAAGTCCAAATGTTTGAGCTGGATGTAAGTATCCCTGATAACTCAATTGAGGAGCAAGTCCAATTGTCTGAGCCGGAGGTAAGTATTCCTAATAACTCCATTGAGGATGTTACTGATGACATGCCTATTGCTTTGAGGAAAGGGAAACGATCATGTGTCAAGTATCCTATTTCTTAATTCATGCGTACTAACCATCTCTCTTTACAACATCAAAGTTTTATTGTTGTCATTGATGCAATCAAAACACCTACATTAGTATAGGAAGTTTTGAAAGATGAGAATTCGGTTCAAGCAATGAAAGAAAAGATGGAGGCATTAGAAAAAACTCAACTTGGGAGATTGTTAATAGACCTAAAGACAAAAGAGTTGTAGGCTATATATGGATATACACTGTGAAGTGTAAATCTGATGGGACCCTTGAGTGATACAGAGCATGATTGGTTGCTAAAGGGTATACACAAACTTATGGAATAGATTATGAGGAAACATTTTCCCTTGTAGCAAAGATGAACACAGTAAGAGTTATTATTTCCTTAGTCGCCCACTTTGGCTAGAACTTGCAACAGTTTGATGTTAAAAATGTCTTCTTTCATGGAGACCTAGAAGAAGAAGTCTACATGAAGATCCCCCCAGGATTCTATTCTCACAATGAGAAGAACAAGGTATGCAGACTCAAAACAGCATTGTATGGAGTTAAATAGTCTCCCCAAGCATGGTTTGGAAGATTTGCTCAAGTCATGATATCCCTAGAATATAGACAGAGTCAAGGTGATCATACTCTCTTTATAAAACATTCTCCTAATGGTAAACTCACCCTTCTCCTAGTCTATGTAGATGATATGATTGTTACAGGTGATGACGAGATTGAAAAACTAAATCTAAAAGAAAAGTTGGCAACACAATTTGAAATGAAAGAGTTAGGAAAGCTGAAATACTTCCTTGGGATTAAGGTTGCATATTCCAAACAAGGTATCTTTATCTCCCAAAGAAAGTATGTACTCGATCTCCTCAAAGAAACAGGAAAATTGGGATGCAAGATCTCAAGGGTACCTATTGAACAAAACCATAGGATTGAGTTGAGGAAAGTCCAATCATAGAGAAGTCTCAATATCAAAGATTAGTGGGGAAATTGATCTACTTATCGCACACTAGGCCAGATATTGCCTATGTTGTTAGTGTGGTAAGCCAATTTATGCATGATCCTAAGGAAAGGTACCTATAGACAATTGAAAGGATCCTCCAGTATTTGAAGGCAAGTACAGGAAAAGGACTATTGTTCAGAAAAGAAGGAACATTGTCCATGGAAATATATACAGATGCAGACTATGCAGGATCGATTGTGGATAGAAGATCTACCTCAGGATATTGTATGTTTCTAGGAGGAAATCTAGTAACTTGGAGGAGCAAGAAGAAAAATGTGATTGCTCGATCTAGTGCAGAAGCAGAATTCTGAACCATGGCACAGGGTATATGTGAAGGATTGTGGATGAAGATTATTCTTGATGACCTCAAAGTAAAATATGAAGGACCTATAAAGTTGTTTTGTGACAACAACTCAACTATAAGTATTGCCCATAATCCAATCCAACACGATAGGACAAAACACATTGAGATTGACAAACACTTCATTAAAGAGATGTTAGACAGTTGACTTATAGTCACAGCACATGTTCCTATAGGGCTCCAAGTGGCAAATGTTTTCACCAAAGAACTCCTTGCATCTAGATTTCAAGAACTCAATGGAAAGTTGGGAATGATTGATATTCATTTACCAAATTGAGGGAGAGTGTTGAAAATATTGTAAATATCTGATAAGATATGATAGGTGTAAATATCCGATAAGATATGATAAGATATGATAAGATATGATAGGTAACCTATTAAGAGGTTACATATATCTAAATATCTTATTAGATTAAGTGGTTAGAAATATTTAAATATCTCGTTAGGAGATCGTGAATATCTCATATTATCTAGTTATCTTTTAATTTCTTATTAGTTTATCTTTAGGTAGTTGACATTTACCCTATAAAAAGGAAGATTAGAAATTGTATAATTTAATTCAATCAATACACAATTTCTTTTACTTCCAATTTTTTGTTATGATAAAAATGTCTTACATTGTTTAAAAGTTAAAGTAAAAAATAACATAAATATTTTTTTACTTTAATTCATTGAGATGTCTTTTAAGAATAAAATCACAAAAACTCACAATTGTTAAAGCACACAATATCTCGTATTCTTATAATCCAAATGTATATACGATAGAATGACAAAAAGTTCAACCTTCATGCTAGAAAAGCACGTATATATAATGCATGATATTTATTATTGATATGATACGATATAGACACAAGAATAGTGCAAAATTTAAAAAGTATATAATTGGTACAAAATTAACATAAATATAGTACCCCTTTTCTGTTCGGGTACAGAAAAGGGGAGAGGGGAGCAGCATACAAAAAAGAAAAAGAATAGAGAAAGGGAAGGGGCAGTAGAAAAGGAGAGGGGGCAGTAGAGAAAAAGAAAAAAACAGAGAAAGGGAAAAGGGCAACAGAAAAGGGGAGAGGGGTAGCAAACAAAAAAGATAAAAAAAAACAAGAAAAGTAGATAGCAACAAGACATGCAGGCCTTTTCCTGCCTCAGGTAGGCGCACATGGCGAGTAGTGGCTTCTGCCAGAAGCCACCTCAAATCTGCCACTATGTAGAAAGGTAGGGACATAGAAGTAGCTCTCCACCGAATGAGTCAGAACCAAGGAAGGAAGGTCATTCACCACATTAAATGCAAATGTCACTGCATTAATGAGGAGGATCTCCTTGAAGATCCGAGGATGGTGACCTGAGAGTGAGGAGTGAGCCTATAAAAGGGCCCAAGGTTGAATGAAGAAGGGATCGATCTTTTTTTTTTTCCAGAGAAGGAGGTCGAAAAGTTTAGAGAATCAAAAGAAAGGAGAGGTCGAAAAAGGGGTATGAGGGAGAGCGGATTCTGCAAACGTTGAAAGGGGACTTTTGGAGGGTCGAATAGGCTAATCTAAGGAGAGGGAAAATTCCAATCCTGAGAGAACATCAGAACTAGTAGTGAAAGAAGGAGTTTGTAGAGGATTTTCGGAAGAAAGACGGAAGGAATTCATCCTTTCTGCAGCGAAGAAGTAACCCTTGGATACAAGGTAAGTACCATCAAAATATCCCCTATGCATACCCATTTAGTGACCTTAAACTCTAAGTCAACGCGCTTCCTTCACTTAATCCAGCAATAGGCTACAAGTTGTGGACCAACTCAGACTCCAGCTCTAGCTCTTAGGTATTTGGTCTGACTCTGGTCCTTATGTAGCCGAAATCGAGAGCAGACGCTCTTCGGTCCGACTCTAACATCACACTCGAGTCACACACTCACTGAGTCGGCACTCTGACTCGATAGAGACGGTCTCGACTCCCTTCCATTCCAACTGGGTTGAGTCGGCCTCGTCCCCTCTTAAGATCTAACCTTAAAACCTCCCTACTACACTTTTTTCCAACCATCTTCGAACACCAGAGAAAGTCCACCTTTTCTTTAATCATCTTCGGACGCCAATGGACAATCCGTTTTTCTCTAATCTCTTTGGACACCAAAGGAAAATCTATCCAACTCTTTGGATGTCAACAGATAGTCCATCCCTTTCCATTTTTGAAGCACACATAGCCCTACCAACACATAGTTGGCACTTTAGCTGACCGAGTCGGTCTCAATCCCTTTCCACTTTAGCTGGCCAAGTCGATCTCAGCCCCCTTCCACTTCAACTGGCCGAGTCGATTTTGCCTCCTTTCCACTTTAGCTAGCCGAGTTGGTCTCGGCCCCTTTCTACTTCAGCTGGTCGAATTGGTCTCGGCCCCCTTCCACTTCAACTGGTCGAGTCGGTCTCGTCCCCCCCCCCCCCCCCCTTCCATTTCCACTGGGTTAAGTCAGTCTCAACCTTCCTACCCTCTAACCATCCATGTCTTAGAACTACGTAAACTTTGATTTCTTCATTACAGTGATAGATACGTAGAAGCAAAAGGCAATTCTTGTCAAGTTATTCATCCAAAAAATCCTAAAAAACATCCTATATCCATTCCTTGTAAAAATACTCCATTTTTAGAAAGACGTAAACCACAATGTAAGAGTCATTTTCTTTCATGCATCTAGTTAGGGTAACTATCTTTGGATAGATGTGTTGGGATACTAGTTGATCCGTATGTGTAACCGACTCCCAAGCCCATACTCTGATTCTAGACTCGTCTTATCCATCCATATGTTTCTTGGCGTTTTTCACAAAAAACGCCAGTGACAACTCCAACTGTGTCGAGTCGGTCTTGGCACTCCAAACAAACTGGCTTATGTCAAGTCGGTCTCGACACTCTAGTGGACCAAGTCGATACCGACTCCGTATTTCGTGTTCCTTCCTTGGGGATTCCACTCTCAACTCTGTCTATTTTTCGTCGACTCCGCGTCACGGCCTAGGATGTGACAATAACCGCAAATCTTATTGAAAGAGAGAATTTAATGTTTTAAAAGTAAGCATGAATCATTGAAGACACAATAAAATGCTATAGCATATCTATTTTTGTGATTTCTATTTTGTATTGAAGTAAAATTGACAAAAATAAAAAAAAAATTATAAAATGCAACTAGGACTACTTAAAGTGTCTAACATGGATACAACATGGAGGCATGCTTCCTTGTCATACTGGCGAAACATATTGATTTTTCTGTCTTGGTCTTGCTCTGAACAAATTCAAGAATGAATTTGACAACAGAATCTGGTCTTTCAACATGAGGAAGGTGCCCACAATTGGGTATTTGGCGTACAATGGCATCAGGTAATTCACAATGCAGTTGCTGAAGGAGTAAAAGTTCATAAGTCAAATACAATCATAGTATTAGCAGGCAATATAATCTCCTAGCAGTCAAATCAACTGAAACAAAATAAGAGAATTATATTTCAAAATCAAAATTTTCCAGCATGTCAAATAATATTTTTCATGTTCATCATATGTCATAGAGAAGTGGAGTGCCATGTACTAACTAACCACTGCAAGCTTATTGCTGACTATGCGGTCATTCTCCCCCCAAATGATGAGAGTTTTCTGCTTTACCTGTTAAACAAATTCAATATCAGAACATCTTGGTCAGGTGGAAGTCAAGCTTCTAGACATAAAAAGGTTTAAGGTGTGCCTCATCTATAGCACCTGGCTAAAAAAATGTGACTAGAGTAGAAACAATTGAGGGGGCAAATAAGAAAAGAAAACTACTTCATTCAAGAAAAAGGGACTTCAAAAAGTTGTACCACCAAATTCAATTGTTCTTTTCAAGTATACAATCATGTTTTCTGACATTAACAAACTAGAAGAATTGTTCAACTTTTAGTGCAAATGATCCCCTCCATCTACCTGGATCCCCAATATATATATATATATATATAAAACTTTGCACTGTTCTTGTAGCAAAACCAAAGGCTATGCTTTTAGTCGGGTGTGAGATTAACTTGAATTGTAAAACACAGGAATAAAATTTACCAAGCTAGAGAATTCAAAATGCATCAATCATTATTAACATATATAGAACAAAAAAACTGACAATGCTAACAACCTTCCAAGGGATCTAGTGTATATAACACTTCAATCTAGCAGTCTCAAAATTGGACATGATTAATTGCCTCTTTATCTAATAACCTTTTTTTAATATAAGTTACTGAAAAAACTTTGTGATTGTAAAATTTTACGATAAGCATGTTCCTAATAAGATAATGACCTGTAAATAAAAATTTGAAATTATAGCCATGTGCATTGTACACCTTAAAACTTTTTTTTAAAAAAAGATAAATCCTTTAAAACTCAGGAAGAACAATAATGTAATGATGGTAAAATTGATTCAATTTGGGAGATAAAATAATTAAAATGTGGAACTAAATATGGATAAAAATAAAGACATAAAATGTCATTAATCATATGTAGTTCTTTATTTATAACTAAGATGACTAATGAATGATAAGAATATAAAAAAAATTGAATTTTATAATCAACAAATATTCAGGGACTATAAACTTTTCTATAGACACTTATAACATAATAAAATAAAAAAAATAAAATAAATTTAATCATAAATTAAAATCAGCTTATACATAGGTAAAAATAAAATTTTGAAGAAGCTAATATAAAAAAACTCTTATAAATTAATAAATTTTAGTCTACGAAGAAGTTAATTTGATTTGATTTTTTTTTTTTAAGTATTTACGAAAAAATTTATGAACTCAGTAGTTCGAAGGGGAAGAGGGACATATACGACCACAGTACCAATTATCAAAATGTTTATACTTCATAGGCATATTATTTCAAAGTATTCATCCATGTTAAAAGAGTATATATAGTCCACATGCCTTAAAAATAAAAATAAAGTATAGCAAATACAACACTTGTGAACCTGTAATGCAGCTGTTACAGTTGGTCATGACTCGGTCGGTTGGACGGACGGACGGAACATGTCTATTTGACAAGACAGCTAGAATCATTCAACATTAATTATTTATTGTGTAAATTGTTTTAGTGATTGATTAAGACTTAACACGCGTGACATGACTGGAGTGGTTCAGACTAAGGTATAAAAAGGGAAAATTGTAACAGGGTGGGGTCTGTCTTTTGAAACAAGAACAGCAGCAAATACCTTTTTTATCTGGGAGGCAACATTATAACCACCACTAATCATAAAATCAACTGTAGCATCCTCACCAAGGCAATAAACAATGCAAGCGACCCACCTATATAAGATTATACGAAGACCATGTTATCCAACTTCATTCTGCAACATCTAAAGATGACAGTGTATGAGTGCTATTCAGAATGATGCACTCTATATAGCTATTATATCTAATAAACCACATATAACACTTCTAACAATTTTAAAACAAATATATCATGCTTGGACTCTGGCTATCCTATAAACAATAATATGCTTCAGCTTGTGATGCTACGGTGTCAAAGTGTGCATGTGCCAAGTGGTGCATTATGGACTTGAAAATAAATACAAAATGTCACATTATCTAAAGAAAGTGTTAATGTATTAACGTTAGGATCTGGCAACTCACATTAGTCCAATCAAAGCTGGTACTGAAAGACATGTTAGTGAAGCTCAAATAGTTAGCATATACGCGTAATGGAATGCTCTTCAATACATATACCTGATTCAAAATAGAGCCAATGGTGAGGATGACTTGCACCATTTAAGACATTAACAATCTCATGCTATCTTTCTTATCTCTCCCCACACAATAGAAGTAAGAAAGAATGGAGAGAAGAGATTAAACAAGCAATACTTAAGATATCTATTGCAATTATAAGGTGTAGGTAGTAAAAAGGAGTGTAAACAGGACTATGAATAATCAATAAAAGCTCTACTAACTCCTCAAAATTATAATATTTGTAGCACATACAGCTTCTGGATAATTGACCGCAAAGTCAATGACAACTGCAGAGCCAAGGCTTGGACCAACCAATATCATTTTCCTTTTGATGTAGGACTTCCAAAACTGGTAGATAAATCCAAGTCACCTTCAACACATAGTGAAACAATTGGAAATAAAACAAAAGAGCTGCAGAAAGAAATTTATGAATTTGTGGAGAAAACCATTTCTTCAGAAGATAGGCGGGTGAACTAGTCAAGGCCTATAATATAATGATTTCTAACTGCAATTTATACAGTTTCAAAAAAAAAAGGATAATTTAAAAAGTATACTTTTTAAAATTATATATAACTTCATAATGGCCACTGGCAAGAAAGCTGTCAAAAAATATCATTGCAAAGCCCAGGATCCAAGAGATGCATTAATTAACATGTAAGTACCTGATAAAAGTGATCACGCTTTGATAACTCATCACATGAAGGAAGTTTTTCTGATGGATATAAGAAAATAAGAATGCATGATTAAAATGAAGAAGGAAAGGAACTAACATAGCATAGGAAAAGTAATAAAGCAAACCTAGATCAGAGAAACCCCAACCAAGAATGTCAACAGCCCATGTCTCAAAACCAGCTTCCTCAAGCAATGGCTTCACACAACTACTCATGATAGGATTTTCAGAGAACCTAACCTGATTGGGCCGTATGGAAATATGGAAAAAATAATTTGTGAGCAATAAAAATGATTACAGAGTGGCCTTTTACATAGCACCATGGAGCGACCATGATCACTGCATACATGATCAACAATCTTTTTCTCAAATATTGAGCTAGTGCAATGTTATATCCTCCTTCAAATCTTCCTAATACCTTATAGAGAAAGTATTAAATGAAAAAGTAAATGCATTTAATGACTTGGAAACATAAAAAACATTCATTTACCATAAAAAGCAAGTAAGAGGATGCTATGGGAAGATTTAATTCATTGAGCAATTTTCTAAAGTGAACAAGCTCAAATAACCTGCTAAACTTTTTGCTACTCTTGGAAATTTAGAAGATAAACTATATTTTGAAGGAAGAGAATTCATATGTGTTAGGATGTGAAAAGTCATATAATTCAACGGATTTAAGAAATTAGGACTGGTTACAAAATCTTAGGAAGCCAAGTGACCTAGCATGTGAAATAAGGACCTTTTCCATGAAGCAGTAAGCTTTTCTATGGTTCATGTCTGACATACAAGAAAAGAAATAATCTAGACACATAAAACCCTTTTAGTTTGGTTAAAAACTTGGGAGAATTAACCGAAAAAATAATTATTAAGAAAAATCATTACAAGAATGAAAAGTCTTTGTGCATGTTTGGTTTCACAGCGGATTCTCCATGATGACATTGAAATATTTTAGATAAATATTCATATATTTAAACAACCTTATCTTTAGAGTTAGATAAATTTTTTTTTTACCGAGTTTTACTAATTTTTTTTAAATAAAAACATTCAATATAAACCACGTCACTTCAAAATCAATTTTAACCGAAACTAATTTTGTAAAATCAACTTTATTAAAGCACACACTTTATTAAAGATAACTTGCTCACTCTTCCGCAGAAACAAAGAATTTCGAGAGAAAACAGAAAGGTGAAATAAAAGGAAACGAAATACATCAAGTATTCCAAGACCTTTTAAGCATGTTCTCTCTTCTATAAATGGCCAAGACTCAATTCTTCTTTCTCCATGTTTTCAACCATCTCAAATTCCAAATTAATGTCATTACATTTCTTCAATCCAAAACACACCTGGTTAAATTTCACTATTCAATAACTCAACATGTGAACATCGTTTTAATGTTTTTGAAAATTAAAGGATTAAATTCAAACTTATAATAAAAAGAGACTAAATTAAAACAAATAAATAGATAGAATAATTAAATAAGTAATTTAGCCTTTATTTTATTATAAAGAATTTTCCTGCGAGTAATTTTATTTATTGATCTATTAAGACATGTTACACTGGTGGTAGAAAATTATCTCTTAAATTAACAATATTATTCTTAAATACAATCATTACTTAAATTATGTATATTTTTGAAATAAATTTAAATTTATAATATTATCAATTAAAGTTAACTAACTTAACTATTTTTATTATTCTTGATTATTTAATTATTTTTTTCTTATAATTATTTTGATTAATAATATTAAATTTATCTTGAATTTATATTTTTTTTTTCAAAATCACCTCAAATAAAACATATTTTTTTTCAAATATTTTATTAACTTTAATCCTTTTTATCAATAATATATTTATTATTTTAATTGACTGTACATGTATAAAGACAAAGTTAGATTTTTAAAGAATCCAAGATATTATTCTATTTTATTTACTACTTATTAAAAAAATAACTTATAATTAAGAATATTTTGTAAAAAATAAAAGATATGAGACATTTTAATTTGATTTTTATAAAAGAAAATATATAATTCTTAATTTAATTCTAACAAAAAAGACAGAAATATATTATTTTTATATAATTTTAAAATATTGTTATATATATATATAATATAACTATAAAATTGCACAGTAATTCTATACCATATTAGAAACAGTACACGATCAATCTGCTTATACTTGAGTGTAAAGAAAGAAAAAGAAAAGTTCTCCACCGTCATGGATTCGCAGCAACGAACAGTCGCTTCTCCTCCATCGCCACAAGGCAACGATTCCTCCGTCATTCTTATCACCATCTCATTCTTCGCTATTGCCGCTCTGGTACATCATTCTCACCATTGCGATTCCAAAATATTTTCAATCTTGGTTTCTTTTTCCGCTTGTGGGTAAACGACGATAATGCCTGAGTTTATTGCACCACGGTGTTTCGTGTCGTTTGTGCATAGCTAAAATCGTAGAACTACATTGATGTTGCGCTGAATCTCATTCATATATTAATCGTTTATCAATTCATTAATCACTTTCCTGAGTTTTCTGATTTGGTTTGCCTCTTTCTTTCTCTCTCTTCTTGTGTGATTGTTTTCCTATTGATTTTGATGTTTTCTTTGACTTGTATCAATGTTTTTCGAATATTTGTTCAATTTTTTGTGTCATTTTTATTTATTATATGCTATTGCTGTTAGGTGAAATGTGACATGAGTTTAACAAAAATGCATTGTCACACGATTAGTCGATCAGAGAGATCATTATGAATCTTGAGTTAGTTATTATAAAAGTAATTAAGTGTTAGTTATTCATGTGCTATATACTAAATGTTTTGTTTGACCACTTTTGGATAAATTGTATTATAGGCCTCACATTTAGTAATGACGCTGTAGTCGTGACAGAGTGAATGTAATCACTAACATCCGTGTAGGTGAGATAAGCATTTTTGCAATAAATTAAATATGATATGGTATTGCACAAACATGAGTTTAATACCTGGGGTATAATTATTTAATTGCTTGCTTACACTTTTAGATTGAGGAGTGGTGGAAAGTTCTAAATTACTAAAGTTAAATGATAATGCATAGGCTATTTGTCTTAATTCATTGTTACTTTGGCATTAATTCATGTTTACTATTTTTTGGGAAGATCAGTTTGGAGAATAAAGATGTTCTAACAATTTTCATCTTTGACTTGTTTATCAATGTTAACTATGTTGGAAATTTTACCGAATCAATCAGGCTTTCCAAACATTTAGTTTTTGATAATGGTCTTTGTAGGCGAATCACATAGTGGGATAAGGTTTAGTTATTGTTCTTGTTGTCGTACTATTTCTTACAATTGGAAAATATTTAATTTGATTCTACAGTTTTTGGTTCCTTCAACACCACCATCCTTCCAAAATACCTTAATCATTCTACACCAAATCCCTGAAGGCCATGTGGGGGTATATTGGAAAGGAGGTGCCCTTCAGAAAACAATTACAGAGCCAGGTGCTAAATACTCCATTGTTTTCTTAAATGTATACTAGCACAAAGGTTTGCTTCATGTTCTTGGTATTAATTTCCAGGTTTCCATCTAAAGATGCCTTTAATAACTCAGTATGAACCTGTTCAAGTAACGCTTCAGACAGATCAGGTAACTTGATTAGAACAAGTTCTAAACAGGAGTTACGGTTACCTTTGGCTCTAAAATTTGGATTTTTAAATTATGGTAACTATTGTTAGAACATACTAAGAAACAGGAAGAAAAGAGAGATAGAGAACAAGATAAAAAATATGGATACTGAATAGAAAATTTTAATTCTCACTTCTGTTTATCACGAATTTAGAAGCACTATTTATAATACCAAAACTAAGTGAAAGCTTATTAAGATCATTGGGACCCAAAGAGATGACTTTTACTTCAACCATTAGAAAAAGCTCTTAAACAAGTAGAGGTGTTGTTGGCGATTCTTTCTATGGTACTTCGCCAAGTGGTCACACCGAAAGGTAGTGCATGACTTATGAACAACAAAGTGTGAATAACAACATGTGAGCAGTGTGTGTGAACAATAAGTGACAACTTTTTTTTATTTCTTCGTTCGACCACCGATTTCGTAGGTAGCAATGGCAGCAGCAAAAGCGACGAACAGTAGTGCTTGTACTAAGTAGCAAAAACAAAGCCCCCAAGATTGATTTATAGAGTAAATATTATCCCTGAAGAAAAAGAGGAAAATAGAAAAATAATAGTAACAGGGAAGCTAATATCTCATGATATCTCCTAAGATATCTTTGATATTTTCAGCAAAAATATCTTCTAGAATATCTCTAATATTTATAGCATAGTGTCTACGTACAAGCATACAATCATTAAATCACCTGCAATAACTCTCACATAAACTCCATATTCTATTGTACACTTGTTGAAATCCAATTGCAAAAAGAAGCAATATATTCTTCTATTCCAAGCTCGAGGGGCTTGCTTTAGCCCATCTTCAATTTCTACACCTTGTTTTCATGTCCTGTCACTTCAAAACTAGGAGGTTGACACACATAAACAACCTCCTCTAGTGGCCCATTTAGAAAGACTGACTTTACATTAAGTTGATGTAATGACCAACCTCTAAAAATGGTTGTAGCAATCACTAGTTTGATGGTTTCAATTCTGGTCACAGGAACAAACAATTGATTGTAATCCAAGCCAGCCTTTTGCAAGAACCCTTTTGCAACCAGCCTGACCTTGTATTTTTTAAGTTCTCCTGTTGGTTTTACCTTCACTTTATATACCCATTTCACTCTAATAGACCTTTTGTTGTAAGATAATGTGACCAACTCCCACATTTGGTTCTTTTGTATAGCCCTCAACTCTTCTTCCATTGCTGCCTTCCATTCAAGTTCTTTGATTGCTTGCTCAAAAGATACTGTTTCTCTTTCAACCAGTAGAGTCAAATGCATCATGTCCCCTTCTTCAGTCATTACAAAGTCAGGAATAGATGTATAATCTCCAAACTTATCAAGTGGTTGTCTAGTTCTTTGAGGTCTACGTAGTTGAATCTAAATTGTTTTTGCATAATTTTCATATTGCATATCAAGCTAAATTGGTGTAATTACTTTATCACTTTCAATTGTAGTCTCCCACCTCTAACCTTTGCTCTTATCAACAACATCCTTGTTCAACACTATCTTTTTACCAATAGAGTTGTACAATTTGTATGCACTGGTTGAATCATATCCAAGAAACATCATTGGCCGTCCTTCATCAAGTTGAATTGGTATAGTTACTTTATCACTTTCAGTTGTAGTCTCCTACTTCCAACATTTTCTCTCATCTACAGCAACATCCTTGCTCAACACTATCTTTTTACTAATAGGGTTGTACAATTTGTATGCATCAGTTGAATCATTCCTAAGAAACATCATTGGCAGTCCCTTATCATCCAATTTCTTTCTTCTTTCACCAGGTACATGTTTAAAGCAAATAGAACCAAATACTCAGAGATGGCTTACTGTAGGTTTTCTTCTTGACCACGCTTTATTAGGAGCCACATCATGTAGGCTCTTAGTTAGGCTTCTATTTAGAATATAAGCTATTATAGATATAGCTTCTCCCCAAAACTACTTTGGCATATTCTTACCTTTAAGCATACATTTAGTCATGTTCATCAAGGTTCTATTCTTTCTTTCAGCCTATCCATTATGTTGAGGGGTATATGGAGCAGTAATTTCATGAATTATCCCTTCCTTATCACAATAGGAGTGAAAATCATGTGAAGTGTATTCACCACCACCATCTGTTTTAAGGACTTTGATGGACCAGCCACATTGTTTCACCACCATTGCCTTAAACTTTTTATACACTTCAAATGCCTATCTTTTTCTTTTAATCAAATAGACTCAACTTCCTTGAGAAGTCATCAAAAAGGAAATGTAGTGATTGCTTCCAAGTGAAACTGACTCCATTGGACCACATACATTTGAGTACACAACTTCTAGTAATGCCTTTGTCACTAGAATGTTGGACTCGAAAGAATTTATGCTATGTTTGCTTATAAGGCACCTTTGACATAACTCCTTTGGTGGCTCTATATTGGATAAACCATGTACTATCCCTTTCTTTCAATAGACTCAGGTTCCTAAAATTTAGATCTTGAAGCCAATTTTGATCTTCTACTGCAACTGCAAGATAATGACTTTCACCATTTTGAATTCCAATTTTAAATGTTCTGTTCTTTGATAATAGAGCCTTTAAAATTAGTTTTCTCTTGCTATCATACACTTTCATCATATTATGCTCCATATTCATGACATATCCTTATATGTATATGGGGGCAAGGTCATATTCAAAAATGAAGGCTTCAAGAACATGGAAATCACTGCACTTGAAGGTCCAATTACTAAAGGAAAGCTAAAGAAGCTTCAAGGAGAGGTGCACTAAGAGTTGGGCCTCCTTAAGGGCCTAAGAGGACTCAACAGTGGCTTTATCTTGTATAAATTTTTTAAGTGTAATAATGGCTCTTTGTAGACTTGTTTTTAGGTTTTAAACCACTGTTTCTAAGTGGTATTTATGTGTAATAAACCTTATTGAGCCTGCATTTGGGCTAGGGGTCCAAACCTTGCACATTTTTGGCCTAGGAGACAAAATTGGCGTCACCTTGTTGCTAGGATTGTAGAGTTGCATTTTTGGCTTGCCTTTAGGCCTAACCTCTTGGGCTTCTTAGGTTAGTATAGGATAAGATTATGACTCTTAATCATGATTAGTGCAACCTATATAGGGTCATTTTGTAATTAGCTTAATGACTTTTTGATTGAAATGAAATGTGGATTGCACTTTTGAGAGCTTTTTTCTCTTCTCTCGTTCTTGAGCGAGAACCTTATTCTCATCAAGCTTCCAAGATGCTTGTGGCGAATCTCATTCTTTTTCATCTAATTTTTAGGAATTAGTGGCAAAATACATCACCTATTTCTTCATCCATATCTTTGATTTCTTCTTCAATTTACTTTTCCTAATTTTCTAGAGCTAATTTTTGGTTTTCATTGCTAGTTGTTGTTTGGATGATCCTTGGATTTAACATATCCTTTCTCCAATAGTTGGCCAAGGCTTAACAGATTGGTCTTCATTTGTGGCACATAAAAAGCATTTGCTATGAATAACTGTTGTCCATTACTTCTATGAATCAAAACTTTGCCCATCCCTTCAGCTGTAATAGTGTTATTATTATCAAACTTCAGCATTCTTTTAACTCTTTCATCAAGATTGACAAACCACCCATTATTCTCAATCATGTGGTTTAAACACCCAATGTCGAAATACTAGAAACCAGATTTGGCACAATCTGAGGTTGTCACCATGAGAAGAATATAATTAGAATCAGAATCATCACTATTACCTTGTGCCATTTAAGTTTCATCATCCTTTTGCTTTCCTTTATTGTTGTAGCACTCATCTACAAATTGACCCCACTTTTTACATGCATAACACATATATTCCTTTTATCAAATTTCATCTACCCTCCTCTATTTTGATCACCTCCATTCTTGCTAAATTTTCCATGATCTCCATTCTTTTTGTGGTTGTCACCACCGAAATTCTGATTTGAGACCTTGCTTAGGCCTTCATTAGAATCTTTCAATTTGTTTTTCCATTTCCCCTTCTTGTTCTTGCTACCCCCTGTTGCAGTTGGATTTCAACAAATGTACAACAGAGCATAGAGTTTATGTGAAAGCTACTACTGGTGACTTAATGTTTGTATACCTATATGTAGATGATCTACTAGTTACTGGGAGCAATACAATAGATATTGATGAGTTTATAAGGAGAATAATGCTGGAGTTTGGGATAACAAATTTGGGATTACTATCCTATTTTTTAGGGATGGAATTTGTCATTGCAAGTGAAGGTGTTTTCATGCATCAAAAAAGGTATGCAACTAATGTATTAAGAGGTTTCATATGCTAGATTGTAACTCTACCCAAACACCAGTTGATTGTGGCATAAAGTTAGAGAAAGAAGGAAGTGACAAGTTGATTGATGCAACCTTGTACGAACAAATTGTTGGCTCTTTGAGATTTTTATATAACAACCGACATGACATAGCTTATGGAGTGGGACTAATTAGTAGGTTTGGTGGATAATCCAAGACTTTCTCACTTGCTTGTAGTCAAGAGAATATTAAGATACGTGAAGGGCACCTTGGATTACGGGCTGTTCTCAAAACGTGGTAGAAGTGTTTCCAATGAAATATGTGGTTATTGTGACTGATTAGTGTGGGGATAAAAATGACAGAAAGAGTACAACAAGATATGTGTTTATCACGTGTGGAGCACCTATTTCATGGTGTTCTAAGAAACAGCCAATAGTGGCATTGTCCTCATGTGAGGTTGAAGACATTGTAGGCTCAATGGGAACTTGTCAAGCTTTGTGGCTTGAGAACTTAATGACAAAAATGAAGATTAGAAGAGAAGCGCCTATGAAGATGCTAATAGACAATAAACAACTATAAGCTTGACTAAACATCTTGTTACTCATAGAAGAAGTAAATACATTGACACAAGATTTCACTTTCTTAGAGATCAAGTCAGTAAAGGGAAGCTAGAGTTGAAATATATCAATACTAACGAACAGGTAACAAATATTTTAATAAAGCCTCTTAAGGGTGATTAGTTCAATATGGGTAGAGACATGATAGGGGTGTAGTCCATTACTAATCTAAATTAAAGGGTAGTGTTGTAAATAATTCAAATTACTTATAACTACTTGTTTTACAACACCCTATCATCATTTCTTTGAGAGACTTGTGCTTGCAAAACCTAAATAGCAGCTCTTATACCACTTCTCTCAAAAATCCTTTGTTCATGAGCTTCAAGGGAACTCTGCAGCTCCTCCACCCTCATCCTTTCAAGACCCTTTGATTCCTCAATTGCCACCACAATATGGTCAAATTAGGGGGTCAAAGTTCTCAAAATCTTGTCCACTATTTATTGATCTAAAACTTCTCACCACAAGCCTTCATTGAGTTAACCAACATTTGAATTTTGGTGAAGTAATCCCCTATTGATTCTTGATCATTCATTGACATCAGCTTATATTGTTTGCAAAGGAATTGAAGCTTCACTTTCTTGATTTTATCAGCACCTCCATATGACTTGTTCAAAATATTCTAGGCTTCTTTAGCTAAATTGGCTGAAGCTATCTTATCAAAATAGGCAGAATCCACACATTGATGGATCAAGAAGAGAGCTTTTTAATCTTTCTTTTTGGACTCCTTGTAGTTTACACCTTTGTAGCACCTATCTCCACTTCTTGAATGTCATTCTTTACAATTTCCAACACTTCTTGGAAACTAAAGATGACATCCATCTCGATACACCATTGCTGAAAGTTCTTGCCATCAAGAACTAACATGTTGCCAAGAAAAGTTCCATTAGAATTAACCATGATTCACCCTTTGAATTTTTCAGAATTCTGCACTAGAAAGATTCACAAAAAGAACCCACACAACAAGAAAGGGTTTCTCACACAGTAGAAAGACTCAAGCAAGTGGGTTTCACACACAAATCCACAATCGATATAGCTTTAGATATCACTTGTTAGAACACACTCAAAAAAGGAAGAAAAGAGAGACAAAGAACAAGATAAGAAATATGGATACTGAATAGTAAAACTTTATTTCTCACTTTTGTTTACCGCATATTCACACATACTATTTAGAATACACAATTACAAGTAGTTAGCTAACAACCCACTAACTAACTAACAAATATATAACCACTAATTGAATTATCTACAACAACCTTTGCAGGTGACTGATGTACCATGTGGTACTAAAGGGGGTGTTATGATCAATTTTGGGAAAGTTGAGGTAATAGCATATATATTTTTTCTTTAAATTATCTTTGTTTTACTAGTGGTCTTTTGTTTTTTTTTACATCTTTAATAATTTTATATTCAGTGATGTATATTCTTCTTTTAGGTTGTTAATAGACTCCATAAGGATTTTGTCTTTGACACATTACTCAACTATGGTGTACATTATGATAAGACATGGATATATGACAAGATTCATCACGAGATCAATCAGTTCTGCAGCTCTCATACTCTGCAACAAGTCTATATTGATGTGTTTGATCAGGTTAAATTTTATGTTTTCAAAAGTATAATTTCACGGCCATAATTTATTTTATACTGGTAATGCCCATTTAGACTGTAATTGTTAAGAATAACATGATGGTTGGACTAGATATGAAACAGTTTGATGTATGTTTAGTAACTTGTAGCTTTTATTGTCATCCACTGTAAAGGAGTTTATCCAAGTCTCAAGTTTTTATTGTTCCAGACCGTGTGATTATTTTGCTCCATTGAACTAGATGAGTTACACCAATGTGTATCATTGCCTTCTGGTTTTTATCCTTTCTTGTTGTCTTATCTTAATAAATATGTCAACAATGATTTTGCTGGGGCCCTTTCAGATTGATGAAAAGATGAAAGAGGCTCTTCAAGTTGACTGCACCCGCTATGCTCCAGGTATTGAGATAATTAGTGTCCGGGTCACAAAACCAACTATTCCAGATAGCATAAGACGCAACTTTGAACAAATGGAAGAGGAGCGTACTAAGGTATATTTTCACTAAGAGGAGTTGTATCATTTTCCTGTTAATATATTTGGGGCTATATAGGTGTATCGTATTTGATAATTTCATTTGAAGGAAACAGGGTTGTGCAAGCACATCCACAAGTTCTTTTTTACGTGCTTGTAAATGCTTCTAGCAGGATTTTGTATGCTAGACTCTTCATTATATTTTAGTTTTAGTTTTTCTCTCTTCTAAATGATGTTAAGCAAGGTGCTTTGGATATTATTGGATAGGTCTTAATTGCTATTGCGAGACAGAAAGTATCGGAGAAGGAGGCAGAGACTATGAAGAAGATAGCCATTAGTGAGGCTGAAAAGAATGCCAATGTTAGCAAGATCCTGATGGGGCAAAAATTGTTGGAGAAGGATAGTACTAGAAGACAAGAAGAAATTGAGAATGAAATGTACCTGGCTCGTGAAAAGAGCCTGGCAGATGCAGACTTCTACCGGTGAGATTTTCCTTTGTCTGATGAATGTAAGTTTATGAATAAAATATTATAATTTATGATCTTGGATAAAAGAAATGATGCTTTATCGTTTTTGCAATGTCAAGTGAAATAAAGGAAGCTGAAGCAAACAGGTTGAAGCTTACCCCTGAATTTCTTCAGCTTAAATATATCCAGGCCATTGCTAATAACACGAAGATTTTCTTTGGGGACAAGGTATTCCTTTCCTTCTCCCAGCTATGTCAATATTTGTCTGTCCTTGTGCGCAGACTTGACCTTTCTGTTTGCTGTCCAGATTCCAAATATGATTTTAGATCAGAGGCTGCTTGGAAACTTACTTCATGAAGTTTCTAGAGAGACAGCTACAACGGCCAAAGCAGATATCTGAATACTTAGCTGTCAGAGGTAAGAGTTTAGATAACTCAAAAGCATTACCAACATTTTGGAGAGGAGTTATATCTTCATAGTTATCTTTACACAATGAGAATAACAGAGTTTTACAGAACTTTTTTCCTTGTGTGGGGGGAATGTAGATAATAGGCAGCTGGGCCTAAAGGACAATTATATCAGCTTGTTGTAGTCGTTACATTTTCTCATTTCTACATGCTGGTTTTTTACTGTCCTTACACCAATCACCCTTTTCTATTTTCCTATTTGCACCGTCAGGTTTCATTGATGTATTATTGGTAATTCTCAATTAATGAATCTCTCTTCAGATTTATTGATAGATTCCACCGAAATTTGTAATTTCTAATAAATTTCAAACAATGTTAGAGAAAATCTTATAAAGAGAGTTTCATATAAAGTTTTGCTAGTATTCTTCTAAAATTAAGTTTTGCTAGTATTCTTCTAAAATTCAAGTATAGAAGATTGCCTTCGTGCATTTGGAAAAGCATAGAAAAATGTTAAATATTTAAATTATACGTTTTTTACATTGTCTTTTTTATGATGCACATAATTAATTTCTCTAAACAAGTTAATTAAAGACAAAAAATAAAGTAGAAAGATTTTTTATTGATTATAGAAAAGACATGTAGGATTCAAAGAAGATTAATAGGTATTGTACTAATATCTATATCGTTTTCAATGAAAAGAGTAGAAATTATGTGTGATGAGAAAAAGAAAAGTATGTCAACTGTAAAAAAAAAAAAAAGGAATGAAAGATTTAAGAAAGTCTTAATAGTTTGGCTGAAATTGTTAAGTGTGTGATTTATTACTAAAAAAATATTTTTAAAATTACCAAATTCATGCTACAAAATAATCTATCAAAATTTATGTGATTTTGAATATCAAAAGACTTTTTGTAAATTGTAAAAAATTGCAATTGAATATCACCAAATTTTGACACTCTTTTAAATAAAAATCATCTCGGTAGTCTTGACTAAATACCACAAGATTTATTTATATTATTTAAAAGTCTTGATTGAATACTACAAGACCTTTTTTTATCACAGTCTTATATGTTAGGATTATCAAGATGAATTTTTAAAAAGTGTTAAAATTTAGTAGTATTCAATTGAAATTTTTTACAACTTAAAAAAAAATCTTTAGTATTCAAAAATATACAAATTTTGATTGATTATTTTGTGACACCTTTTACCCTGAGGTCTACTTGTTAATATTTAAATATTATTTATTTCTTGATTAAATTAAAACTCTTTAAAATATCATCCATCCATTGGTAAAGGATTCACATGTCATTTTCATCAATATTAAAAATAAAGAATGTCAAAACATAGAATCTATTGGCACTTCAAAGGCTAATCTAAACTATTCATGTTCAAAACCATGAACTAAAAAAGTCAAGATGTAATACATCCAATTTTATACAATGCCTCAATATCACATGTTATATCAACATGAAGGAAAGCCATAACAAATTAAAATAAAACGAAACACCTAAAGCAATAAAATGAAATGTCCAGCTTACTTTCCTCGTTCATGTTCATCCTCACCTGCAAATGACTTTTAGCCCAAATACAAACAAGACAAATACAAAGAAGAGTGAGAATACACCTCACTACCACCAACGATACCTCAACAAGACCGAGTAGCACACACAACAACATACATATAGGTCAAACACTCATATCCAACAATAATTATTAATGCCCAAGCTATGATAATGATGCATCTTACTCACTACTCCATATGCATATGGTACCAACTCAAATAAGAATAGTAGACTGGAGGTAACACAACTAATCTACACCTTTGTGGTTAGTCATACCATGCTAGCATAATATCTTCTAATAGCATGTCAAGATCTACTCAGTTTTGCACGTGGGACTAAACACGACCATTGGAGGTTAACTATCGAATAGCCCTAAGAGGTATAATATTGGGTTTGTATCTACTTTCTTACAACACTAGTTGCATGTTGCATGCAAATAAAACATTTTCTCATTACATTCTCTTTCAAGTT
The DNA here is from genome assembly GCA_025330945.1 of Mucuna pruriens. Classification (NCBI taxonomy): domain Eukaryota; kingdom Viridiplantae; phylum Streptophyta; class Magnoliopsida; order Fabales; family Fabaceae; genus Mucuna; species Mucuna pruriens. Next base: position 916,868 of record JAENHJ010000227.1, read on the forward strand.
GGGCCGATGAGGATCATGTTCATCTACAAAGAGTCCAAGCCTTCAAACTTGCTTGGGAAATCCCATATTTGCTCAATGAATAGTCACAAAGATTTACCACTCTCGAGTGCTCCCTCGCTTACCTAGTAAGACCTATTTCTCTCACACTTCAATGAATAGAGTCACAAAAAGTCTTTACTCTCTGACTCTCACTCTCTCACTTAGTGAGTAGAGCCACATAGAGGTCTGTTCTCATACTCTCTCATTCTCACCCATGAGTCTCACTATTTGCTTAGTGAGAAGAGCCACAAAGGCTTCAAGTCTTGTATTTTCCCAGCGAGTCTAGGGTCTCTCAATGAAGAGGAGAAAATCCTTATTTTGTTGTATTCTCTCCTAGAAGGAGTCATGTCTCTCCTAGCGAGGATATGACAACAGCAATTCGTAGTTTTTGCATAAAACTCAAGTTTTCAATGTTATCTTAAGCTTTACTAATTCTATACATAAAAATGCATAATTAATAGCACAAATTCACACTTAATACAATAATTCACAAAAACCCCCCAAATTTATCAATCAATTCAACTAGAAACCTAAAAAACCAAAATAGCCAAAGATTCACGATTCAACAAAAAATTACCAAACAAAATCCATACAAAAATCATCAAACAATCCTTAACAAGTCTAAGGAATTTTATTTCCCTTAACGACTATCAAAACAAACTCAATAAGGGACAACCCCTCTACTTGTACTTATGTAAAAGCAACCCAAGAACGAGATAGAACTTACTCCCCCTTTTACCTAGTAAGTAAGAGACAACAGCAAAAAGGTCCTCACGGTTCCCCTTGACATTCCTCTGAAGCTTCCTCTAAAGGTTCTCCTTTTTTCTCTAGTATGTGGAAACAACAAAGGTGATACGAATTGCCTAAGCTTGGGATTAACTTGATCGATTTAAGTAAAGCCCAGATCTCACACTTAATACAATTGACATTGCTATGAAAATACGAACAAGATTATCATTAATTTTAGAGTAGATTCATAGAAAAAATTAAGATAAAAAGAAATTAGAAAGAAGAAAATAGATAATAGTAAGAAATGGCTTGTCACTGATTTCATGGAAATAAGATAAGAGAAAACGAGATTCGTCACAATCATCATGGATAAATTTATGAGAATTAAGTTTTTTAATCCAAGAGTAAGTGAGAGAACCCTCTTAAACGCGGGTTATGCAAATTATCACAAATGAAACAAAGTTGTTTATAATTCAGTTAGGATCAAGTATATGTATTGATCATGCTTACAAAAGGGCATGAAATTAGCTAAGTGAAGAAGTCTTTGAGCCTTCGAACAAACGCAATCCAAAAACAAGACTTCAAGCACGTTAAGCAAGAGTATGTCCAAAGCGTGCGTCCAAAGATAGAGGCCATCCAAAGATCTAAACATCATCCAAACCGTTCGCATGCAAAGAACCATCCAAAGGGCTGAGACGTTGTTCCAAAGAACCCAATAGTTGTTCAAAAGCAACTACGTCCAAAGAACTTGTAATTCAAAGGACCCAAGTGTCATCCAAAAGGCCTAGCTTCCAAAGACTTCTTATGTCGTTCAAAGGACCCATCGTCCCAAAGGGCCTAGGCATCGTCCAAAGACTTCATATGCATCCAAAGCTGTAGGTGCATCCATAAAGACAAGTCACAGTTTCTAATAGAAAGCGACAACAAACTAATTGAAAGTAAAAGAAATTGTGTATTAATTAAATTGAATAATACAATTTCTAATCTCCCTTTTAATAGGATAAAGGTTGCTTAAAGATAAAATGAATAACAGAAAAATAAATATAATTATTATAGATAAAGTACAAAATTCACGATTTCCTAATAAGATATTTAAATATTTGTAACCTCTTAATCTAATGAGATATTTAGATATTTGTAACCTTTGAATGAGTTACATATCATATCTTATCAAATATTTATAATATCTCCAAAATATCTACTACTTGGAGTCTTGTAGGAACATGTGTTGTGACTATAAGTTTATTGTCTAACTTCTCTTTAATAAAATGTCTGTCAATTTCTATGTGTTTTTTTCTGTCGTGTTGGACTGAATTATGGGTAATACTAATAGCTGAGTTGTTATCACAAAACAACTTCATAGGTCCTTTGTATTTTACTTTGAGGTAATCAAGAATAATCTTCATCCACAATCTTTCACATACACTGTGAGAAATGGCTCGAAATCCTGCTTCTACACTAGATCGAGCAACCATATTTTACTTCTTGCTCATTCATATTACTAGATTTCCTCCCCAAAACATACAACATCTGGAAGTGGATCTTTTATCTACAACAGATCCTGCATAATCTACATCTGTATATATTTTCATGGACAATGTACCTTATTTTCTAAACAACATTCCTTTTCCTGAATTTTCCTTCAAATACTAGAGGACCCTTTCAATTTCCTAAAGGTTCCTTTCCTTGGGATCATGCATAAATTGGCTTACCACATTAACAACATAGACAATATTTGGCCTAGTGTGGAATATAGATCAATTTACCCACCAATCTCTGATATTAGAACTTCTCTATGATTGGACTTTCTTCACACCCAATACTATGGCTCTACTTAATAGGTATTCCTGAGGTCTTGCATTCCAATTTTTCTATTTCTTCGAGGAGATCGAGTACATACTTTCTTTAGAAGATAAAGATATCTTATTTGGAATGTGCAACCTTTATACCAAGGAAGTATTTCAGCTTTCCCAACTTCTTCATTTCAAATTATGTTTCCCAACTTTTCTTTCGAGTTAGTTTTTCAATCTCATCATCACTTATAACAATCATATTGTTTACATAAACTAAGAGAAGAGTGAGTTTACCATCATGAAAATATTTTATAAAGAGAGTATGACCACCTTGACTCTACCTATATCCTAGGGATATCATGACTTGAGTAAATCTTCCAAACCATGCTCAGGGAGACTGTTTAAGTTCATACAATGTCTTTATGAGTCTACATACCTTGTTCTTTTCATTATGAGAATAGAATCCTAAGAGAATCTCCATGTAGACTTCTTCTTCTAGGTCTCCATGAAGGAAGGAATTTTTAATATCAAATTATTGCAAGTTCCAACCAAAGTGAGCAGCTAAGGAATGAATAACTCATATCGTGTTCATCTTTGCTACAAGAGCAAATGTTTCCTCATAATCTATTTTATAAATTTGTGTATACATTTTAGCAACCAATCTTGCTTTGTATTAATCAAGGGTTCCATCAGATTTACACTTCACAATATATATCCATCTAAATCCTACAGCTCTTTTGTCTTTAGATCTATCAATAATCTCCCAAGTTAAATTTTTCTCTAACACCTTCATCTCTTATGGCATTGCTCGAACCAAATTGTCATCTTCTAAAGCTTCCTGTACTGATGTAAGTGTTTTGATTGCATCAATGACAACAATAAAACGTTGATGTTGTACAAAGAGATGGTCATTACACACAAATTAAGAAATAAGATACTTGATACATGATTGTTTCGCTTTCCTCAAAGAAATAGGCATGTCATCAATAACATCCTCAATGAGGTTCTTAGGAATACTTACCTCTAACTCAAACAATTGGACTTGTTGTGGGACCAGAATGGGTTTCGTGACTTCTTGAACTTGAACATCCTGAGCAAGAAAAGATAATGATTGTTTCCCTTTCCTCAAAGAAATAGGCATGTCATTAATAACATCCTCAATGAGGTTCTTAGGAATACTTACCTCTAACTCAAACAATTGGACTTGTTGTGGGACCAGAATGGGTTTCGTGACTTCTTGAACTTGAACATCCTGAGCAAGAAAAGATAATGATTGTTTCCCTTTCCTCACAGAAATAGGCATGTCATCAATAACATCCTCAATGGGGTTCTTAGGAATACTTACCTCTAACTCAAACAATTGTTGTGGGACCAGAATGGGTTTCGTGACTTCTTGAACTTGAACATCCTGAGCAAGAAAAGATAATGACTCGATGATAGACTCTAACTCGATGACAGGATCGACTTTTATATAGTTCTCCCGCTGAAGTGGGGGGCTAATAGAGAACGATTGTATTTCATGAAAAGTAACATCCATTGAGACAAAGACCCAACGACTTGGAGGACGATAACACTTAAACCCTTTTTTATTTGAGGGATAATCAATGAAAACACATTTGACAACTCTAGGATCTAACTTCCCACAATGTGAATTATGAGAGTGGACAAAGGCAACACACCCAAAGACACGACTTGGTAAGGTTAACATTAGGGGAGAAGAAGAAAAAAAGGATAATATATGTTTAATTGGACTAATACCATTTAAGACACAAGTGGGTAACCTGTTGATGAGATAGGTGGCAGCTAGGATAGCTTCTCTCCAATAAACATTAGGAACAGACATTTGGAAGAGGATGGTTCTAGCAACCTCAAGGAGATGATGATTTTTTGTTTCTACAACCCCATTTTGTTGGGGAATATTCACACACATCAGTTTATGAACCACACCATTATCTTTAAGAAACTTGGAGAACGTAAGATTTACAAATTTGGTACTATTATCTGACCATAGTCTTTTAATAGATTTATCCAATTGATTTTTAACAAGATAGAAAAAAATCAACAAATATTTGATAAATCTCAGATTTATGTTTCATAAGAAATATTCATGAGTTGGCCCCTACACATAAGAATGAATAAGGTCAAAAGGTTCAAGACTTTTATTATTGCTATGAGAAAATGTTACACAATGGTGTTTTGAAAACTGACAAACATTACACTTAAAGGACTCGACATACTCTTTTCTAAGTAACATAAACAATAGATGTCCAAGACGTTTATGGTAAAGCCAAATTTGAGAAGTTGCCCAAGTGTATGAGGTTGCTCATTGACTGGAAGGCAAATCTTCCTTATTGGTGTTGTTACCTATCTTTGTATGTTGTAAGTAGTATAACCCACCATACTCTTTAGCAACTCCAATTGTCCTCCCCGTTGTAAGTTCCTGAATAACACAATGAGAATGAAAAAATGTTATTTCACAATTTCAATCTTGTATAAGCTTATATATAGAGATAAGGTTGTTAGCCAATTTAGGAATATCACTACTAGAAATATACTATTTACCTGCGAACTTTCCTACGAAAAATAATTTGCAAGAACTTTGTGTGGATTTTGTTGTGGAATATAATTTGTAAGAAATTCCTATGGATTTTGTTACCAAAATATATCAATAGAAACTTCTTACAAATTTTGCTACCATTTCAATAATCATGGGAAAAAAAATTGCAGATAGAAAATGATAGAAAATTTTGTAGATTTTTTTTGTTTCCTATGAATTTGTTTTGAAAATAAATAATTATAGGAAATATTTCATACAAATTTAAAATCTGCAGAAAATAATACCTGCGATTTTTTTTCGCAGGAAAGTCCCAAAAAAATTCACAGGAAAATTTTTCATTAAATTAATAACTATTATAATTGAATAAAATAAAATATATTATAAAAAATAAATTCATTAAATTGAATATATTATAAAATCATTATATAATAAAATTAATTATACTAGAAATGCACTATTTACTAAATAATTTGTAAAAACTTTGTGTAGATTTTGCTGTAGAATATAATTTGTAAGAAATTCCTACGAATTTTGCTTTTAAAATATATTCATAGAAAATTCTTGCAAATTTTACTACCATTTCAACAATTGTAGGAAAAAATTTTTGCGAATAAAAAATAGTAAAAAATAGTAGAAATGTAACTAAGCCAAATTAAGCAATTTAATTAAGAAAGAAAGGTAAAGAGGTGTCTCTCCAAAAAAAAAAAGGTAGAAGCGGAACCCACTATCTGTGACTGAATAGTGAATAGTCTAAAATCTCTCCAAGCTATTTCTATTGAGCATTGCTCAAAGGGTTGAACGCTAAAACGTTTTTTGGTACCAAAATTTTTCACATTATGCATAGATATTTTCACCGAATTTCCAACAACCGACCACCTTCCTATTCGTCGGTTCAGCAAGTCAACCGCAATGTCTCTTCCACCGCCAATCAACTGCCATCGCTCAACGATGTCAACGGAATCGACACACCACTAGAGAAGGTGCCCCATCGGGTTTTTCCGACGACCTTCACGCCAAAAGAAAACAACTATGGTCCCTCCTTGTTTGAGAGCATCATGCACATATTCATCAAGGTTGTTGATAACAGAAGAGTTATTCAGAGGTACGCCTTGTTCTTTTCCTTCTCCGAGTCGTTACCTTAGGGTTTTTCGGAAGTGCAATAAAACGGAATGTGTTTCGTTGTACTTCTAAGATTTCGATGTTTTCTTTCTATTACTTTCGTATTTATTTGCGTGAATGTAAAGCGCTGGTGCAATTTGTTCAATAGTTTATTAGGAAGTATGCTAGTGGAATGTCATCGAACTATTATGTCGAATTCATAGTATATTGTAGGTTGAATCGAGGCACGATTAGCCATTTTTGAATTTGAGATGCTCAAACAGAATTTCAGCTTCTTATCAAGTTAGACCATAGTGATCAAAATCTTAGGAAGAGAATATTCTGAAGAAAATGGTCAACAAGTTGCAGATATAAAGAGAATAGTGATAAGAAAAAGACCAATTTCTGAAGAAAATGATCAACAAGTTGCAAATATGAAGGCAGACGATAAAACTAAACGCAAAAAAATAGAAAATATTGTGGCAAATGGTGAAGTTAGTGGCGATCAATTACTGAAGACATCTATGGAGGAAATCAATGGAAACCTTGAGAATGGTGGAGAGAAATCTTTTGTACAAAGGTTGGAGAAGAAACAACAAAAGGGATCAATTGAGGTATGCCATGACTAATGGTTATTCTCTGAATACATAACTTACTAATAGATAAAGCTATGAACCTTTTCAGACATTAAATGAATGCTAGGGCTTTTACTGATTTCCCACCCTCTATTTTGAACATGCATACTCTGAGGTCAGAAGGATTCCTGTTCACTGTCATTGGAGACCTCTTCTTTGACAGTTTTCTAGTGATTGTAACCCTTTTTGGCTGACTGCGACCTTCTCCTCTATAGATGGCTACATTCTGTTTGTTTCTAGCCACATTCTAGTGTTTATTTGACTTTTTATTATTAATTATGAATTTAGTAGTTTTTTTTTTTAAGTTTTGAGTATTTGTATGTATATAGTAAAAATCAATTAATATTTATATAAATATCACAATAGTTGTCATTTCACTATCCACTATACTGCTACAACATTTTTGGGGATCAACTGCTATGTGCCACTATCCAAGTTTGATAGCTATGCCATGCTTCTAATTCAATCATCAAATTTATTGGCCATAATTTTTTTTTTTGGTATTATCATCTTGTTCTTTTTAGTTTTATCTAGTATAGGGATGTTTGCATCAATGGGTGTCTGTTTTTTTTACTTCTAATTTCTAAGTAATTAATAGGTAGTGCATTCATAGACAAGTCTATTTTAGTGCTATAGCTATATGTGTAGTATACATCAAATACTATACCGAGACAATTATGTTACCTTATGTATTTTTGCAATCAAGTATATTTTTAATATTGAAAAGAATAAAGAAATACATGTTCTTAATAAAGAATTATAGCATCAACCAATGGTATGAATGCTTGAATAGATTCTAAAACTCAGGTATTGTTCCAAGTTATGGTGTTTGTTGGTGTACATTTAAATGAAATAGTTTTAACATCATTCAGGCAGATGTTTTGAATATCCAGGTTATGATTTCTCCACTATGGTTTTTTAGAAGATGACTGTGAAAACACCTGGAACACCAGCTTCAAAGATAGATAAGACACCTGTATCAATCCCAGGAGGGGCAAGAGCTAAGTAAGAGAAGATTGTGGTCACAGTAAGGCTTAGGCCTTTAAATAGAAGGGAGCAATTGACCAAAGATCAGGTCACATGGGATTGCATCAATGATTATACTATTGTGTATAAACCACCAGCACATGATCGTGCTTCTCAACCAGTATCATTTACTTTTGGTATCAATTTAAATTGTTCATCTTGCATTACTTTTCTTACTCATTGTTACATTTTATAGTTCCTTTTATTCTTTTCTTAAAGTCATTAATTTTTTAAAATACTTGTTGACATAGCTTTTCTCCCTGCAGATAAAGTATTTGGCTATGTTTTTTTAACTTAGGCAGTGTATGAAGGAGTAAAGAAAGTTGCATTATCTGCATTAACAGGCATTAATGGTACTATTTCAGATATTTGAATCAGTCTTAACCCTCCCTTCTGAGTTGTGAGTCTGTTGAGGACTCTCAGCATTACATAACCATTGCATGCTTATTTATTGCAGCTACAGTTTTTGCTTATGGACAAACTAGTAGTGGAAAGACATATACAATGAGAAGAATAACAGAGAAGGTTGTCAATGATATCTACCAGCATATTGTGAATGTAAGTTTTTCCATAACTACAGTGTAGAATTGGATTCTAATTGCTAGATGAAGATAATATTTTGTTTAATTTTAATTCTAATGCATGTTTTGAAGGTTGTTAAATTGGGACTAATTTTTCAATCGGCATCTTTACATAACCCTGAAAGAGATTTCACTATAAAAATTTCTAAACTAGAAATATACAATGAGAATGTAAGAGACTTGTTAAATTCGGAATCTGGTCGCAGTTTGAAGCTACTTGATGATCCAAAGGTAATATCTCAATTTTTCCCCATTTCTAATTAACAAGCACACAATTTAGTTGCTTCCATGTCCTGAATTTGGAATATTTGATATCTTGCATCATCCTTAAAAATATTTTAAAGTTTTTCTTTCTGTTTTTTTTTATGAGCTAGCAATTCAGTAGCATGTTTTTCCTAACTTTTGGAATTGTGTATTGTATTGTAGAAAGGGACTCTGGTCAAGAAATTAGTGGAAGAAACAGCCAAAGATGACAAGCACTTGAGACATTTGATCTTCATTTGTGAAGGTAGGAAACTTTCTTGGCTTCCATGAGTTATATGTTCATTTCCTTACTTGAACAATTTAATATATTGAGATTCTTCTATTTGGCAGATCAAAGGCAAGTTGGTAAAACTACTCTAAATGATAACAGCTCATGGTCTCACCAGATAATAAGATTGGTTAGTGATGATAATAGTACAATTATTAAGATCCTATTTTTCATCTTTCCCTCTCATGATTAATATGGAAACAATTTTTTTCTTCCTTTTGGTGTATTGCATATGATTCAAAGTACTCTTCGCAAAGAGGGAAATTGTGTGAAACCTTTTGTTGTAACCTTGGTAATTAATGTCTCTCACTTGACTACATTGGTACGAGAAAAAAAAAATTGTATATACATTGTCTTTAATAAAGTTTTGGATAATGAATAGTATCTATTTATAAATCACTATTTATGTTTTGAACTCCTTTTCTTTTAGATCTAAACTTTGTTTAATATAAAAATGAAAAATTGTCCTACCTATTATTGTAGTATAAATTATCATGTTATATTTTAAATTAAAAGGCGAAGGAAGATACCTTTATTATGAGTTTATAAAAAAATGAGTCACTTTAAGATAATGCACTATTTTGGATGTTTTTATACCATAAATAAATTGTAATGAATATTAAATAATTTGTGTCATCTTAGAAGGAAAAAGGAAAATTTTAATTTATTGTCCTATAATTACTTTTATATATATATATAAAAGAGTTATTTCAAAAAAGAATTAATTAAGAGGAAGTAAGTTATTCCAAAAATAACTTTAAAAGAGTTACTCTTTTATTTTCTTTAATAAATATTTTTAGGACAAAAGAGAAATAATATAAAAAAACTAGAAGTTAACATTTTAAAATTTATTACAAACTTTTAAAAAAAATATTTACAAAAATAGGTTTAACAAAATTTTTAGTTAATAAAAAAAATTAAAAACTAGCTAAAATAAGACATGAAATATAATCAACTAATGTTTAATACAACGTTTAAAGAAATTATTATTAAAATAAAAAAATAACATAAATTTACGATGTGGGTGGATGTATATTTATTAATACTGGGATTTCGATTGCAACATCACATCAACAATTGTCTTTACTATTCTATAAATTTGATAAAAAATTTAAATAATTAAAAAATATAAAATTTAATTTATATGAATATTGATTAAATTAAAAATTTTATTAAAAATGTTATATTTTTAATTAAAAATATATGCAAAAGTTCATCCAGAATCACAATGTACAAGAAAATCATTTAAGAATAACAAAATTCCCAAGAAATATATTTGTAGATTTTCATACGAAAATTTTTACAAGAAATGCTCATGATAAAAATATGCCTGCTAATTTTCCTACAAACATATTTGTAGGAAATGCTCCTTTCCTGCGGATTTTTCTACAGAAATTTTCCCAAGAAATGCTCCTACCTATATATCTTCTTGCAAATTTTCTTATTGATTTTTCTACGAATTTTTTTGCGAATTTTCCTGTGAATTTTGCTGCGAATTTTCCCGTGGAATCCAAACACTTTCCTACCAATTTAAAATCGTAGGAAAATGTTTCCTACAAAATTTTCCTACGAATTGTCCTGCGAGTTTTTCTGTGAATTTTCCTACAGATTTTCTTGTAAATTTTCCTGCGAAATATATCGGCAGATAAATTTCTTGTTGATTTATAATTCGCAAGAAAGAGTTATTCACCAACGATTTTCCTGCGAATTTAAAACCATAGGAAATTTGGCAAGAAACATGTTTCCTTCAAAATTTTGAGCAAAATTCGTAGGAAAATTCGTAGAAAAATAGCACATTTCTAGTAGTGCATGAAGAATGTTGTGTAAGGATAAAGAGGATTAAAGTTGGACATTGACAAATCCAACAATAGGACATGATCTCCATTAGCAACAGTAATGAGTTATTTTTTGGATACTTTAAGGTATGATGTAAAATATGAAGGAAACAAAGTCATATGATATGTTGTCTCCGAATCAAGGATCCAGATGTTTTGTGGAATTGAATCATAAATATTGAAGGAACTCTTATCTTTCATGGTCGAGGCACACGAGCCAAGAGGCTTACTTGTTGAGTTTATGAGGGTTCGAAGGTAGTTCATCTCCTCCTTACTAAAGGCTTGAATATCTTGGCCAAATTGTAAGGTAGAAGGATGTTCAACTACATTCTTCTTATCGAAGGTTGTTTGATCCACCCACATCTAAGTTAAGTCTTTATTCCACTCATTCATTCAAGAACTTTCTCCTTTCCATAAAGCTTGTAGCAAGTATCATTGGTATGTCATGATCGTTTACAATACGTACAGTATTCTCTATGACTACTCTTTGTGAAGGATTTTCCTTCGAAGGTTGATCCTTTTGTGAAACCTTTCCTTGTCACCATGCCAAATCCTGTGTTGGAACTTCGTATATCAAGCATGACTAATTGTTAGGTCTCTTCATTCTACACAATAAAAAAATACCTCAAACAGAGAGGGAAGTTTCTCCTTGCCTAAAATTTGAACCCGAATAAGATCATATGCAGAATTCAAGTCATGGAGGAACTTAAAGATTCTCCCCTTTCAACGAACCCAGTGTATGCAATAGAATCAACTTTGCACATCTTTAATCCTTAGTACTGGTCCAACTCAATCCATAACCCATTCAAAGTCCAACAATACTTTATTACTGGAAGGGTTCCTTGTCTAAAGTTGAAGATTTTTCTTTCAATATCATAGCAAAGAGTAGAGCCTTTTCATTGAATATATGTCACTGAAATTCTCCCATATCTCATGAATGGTATCTCATGAACAGAGGAATAAAACATATAATTTTGGTTTATTTCTAGAGTCATAGTATTCCATAGTCATGTCATAATGAGAGACTCCTCATCATCCCACACTTCAAACTTTGGATCAGCTCTAGGTGGGTCACTTCCTTCAATAAGACTCAACTTCTTACGCCATTTGAGAGTAGTACGAATATACTGTGCCCATTGTAGATAATTGCAATCATCTAGTCTAGAAGGACCCACCAAATTTGGAAGTTCATTAGGTCTCAAGATAACAGTTTTATCTTTTGTCATTATCACCGATAATTAGGAATGACAGAGAAGACTTCGACTAGTCTCATACCGACATGTGGATCTCGTCAAAAGGTAACAGTTCACTAAAGTGATGTAGCGGAAACAGAGCTCCCAAGATTTGAAGCTCTAGTACCAAATTAAAAGTAAAAGAAATTGTGTATTAATTGAATTGAATAATACAATATCTAATCTCTATTTTTATAGAGTAAAGACTATTTAAAGATAAAATAAATAACAGAAAAACAAAGATAATCATTGTAGATAAACTACAATATTCACAGTCCCTTAATGAGATATTTAGATATTTGTAATCTCTTAATTTAATAAGATATTTAGATATTTGTAACCTCTTAATGAATATCTTATCAAATATTTATAATACCTTCAACAACAACAAAAAATTATACAAGGTCCTACAAGCTACTAAGGAGGTGAACCTCCTCCTTAAGCATCTTCAAACTTTCTCTAATAATGAGTACTTTGAAGGGTTTTATCTTCCATATGCTCAGTGTCTCTTTCACGCTCTTCATTTCTTCCCAAATTTATATCAAAAGGTGAAACTGGCAAAACGAAAAAATAACTAACGCATAAACAGTTCATGTAAATTTTTTACCCTGATGAGTCTCACTTTCTTAACGAGCTCAAATGGTTATGTTTCTCAATTTAATTAATTAAAAATCAATTTAAAAACTAAAATACAAATTGTCAAAATAATCTATTTAATTTAATCATAGATATAAATAAGTCATACACTTTATAATAATAACAATAATAATTGTTATTATTATCAAGAAATATTTACAAGAAATAATAAATTAATAAATAAAAAACAAGGTGTTACATATTTTGGTGGATTTTAAATTATTTTTAATAATAAATCACACATTGAACGATCTTATCCAAATTTTTTCTTAACTCTTTCATTCCATCTTTTTCTATTGATGTCGGACATTTCTTTTTCTAATTATACACAGTTCCTTCTCTTTTCATTGAAAATGATATAGATATTAATTTCATTTATTTCTTCATTCTATATGTCTTGTCTATAATTAAGTAAAAGATCTTTCCACATTTTTATTACTAAACAGGATTACACTCAAGAAAACTGTAATTTTTCATGTGCTACCACAACTAGTTCAAATCCACCTAATAAGTGTAACTTTAAACCCATCTATTTTTGGCACATATTTTAGAATTTCACTTTTACTAATGTTCTACTCGTGTATTTTTTTATTCTTCACATGTGTCTACCCCCTCAAGTTCTAGGCATGTTTCTTGATTATTATGGGTCTTATTTGATTTTTTATTTTGTTTCATTTTAAGACAAAATTGAAATGCAGCATTGCCAGGTGTTATGTGTTAATAAGATCTGATAGATTGAAAAAATTTTCAAAACTTAAAATGTGATTAGTTTAAATTTTGTTTTATCTTAAATCCAAAAAAACCAATCCAAGTTATCGAACACTTCGTGTTGAGAAAAAATAAGGGTTTAAAGTACAATGCCACCAGTGGATTAGGGAAATATTGTGGGGTTTGGATTGCCTGTGGATTAGAAAAAAAAACCATGGGGCTATTCATGTAATTTTACTACTGGGAATCATGACGATTCAAGGGAACCGTTTTTGTTTTCTTCCTCCCAAATGAAATAAATAAGTAGGGAATTGCTTCCTTGTTTAGTGGTGATATATTTTGATTAAGATGAGTGCTAATGGGGTTAGAAGTACAACTTATAGCACATTTTTTAATATATATTTTTTATTATTAACTAAAATTTTATAAAATGGTGTGGATGTATTTTTTTTAATATATCTCACTTATAATCTTATAATTTTTAATAAATTTTGATGAATAAAAAATATATTAAAAAATGCGTTGCTATTGATATTCCTTGTATCATTTTCCTCTTGGCTTTTCTCTTTTGTACATCTTGGACCATGGCAGGCACTAGTTTTTAATTTAATGGAATCCGGGTACCCCATATATAATTTAATGGAATCCGGGTACCCCATGTATAATATATTTTATTCATGATTCAATTTCATGTTAGCCGGCCACTCTACGTCTCTGCCCCTCAAATATTTTTTTCCCTTTTCAACTGTGCCCTGCTTGATTTGCATTTGCCGCCATTCTTCATTCATTATTTTCATTCGTTTTCTCTACTTTTAGTACTAGTTTCGTGATACAAAATGTTGGGTGTGCGATGACTAATTAAAAGCTCTTGTACTATATTATTTGAAGTGTTCCATTTTAATTACGTGGGGCTTATAACATATGGTATTAAATATAAGTAAAAGAGCATTGATTTTAAATATAAGTAAATTTTTACTAATTTTATTTATTAAAAAATTTAATATTATTTTATTTTTAATATCAAAGTTTCAATAAAAAATAACATAAAAAAAGATAAAATTAAATAATGTTAATTATTTTTTTATTAACATGAATTAATTATTTGTTATTTATATTTGAGATGGAAGGAGATACTCGTCTAATAAAATTTTCAATTTAATTTCGAGATGTATGTGTTAAATGTTAAAATTTTAGATATGAAGTTATAATTGAATGTATTATTTTATTTTTAGAATAATAGATTAATAGAAAAGAAATTAAATCTCCTAGTTTATAAAAAAAAAATTAAGAACTTTAGTACTCGTTTTAGTATATGAGCCTACAAGCATTTTATTAAAAGAAGTTAATTTATTCGTCATTAAACAGGTTCGCATAATAAAAATATTTATAGAGAGCGAGCGAGAGTTCTCTAGTTCCAATTCTTTGAAGAAAAAAAAAACAATTAGTTCCAAAAACAAATGTAATACAACAAAAAAGAATTACAAGCGGTTTTGTGAAAATTCCAAGGTTCGGAAGGAACTGGTGCATATTAAAGAAAAGTAAAGTAGTTCAAAGGTCTCTTATCAATAATAGGATGTCACTTATGAATCAATTTTCTATCCCTTTCCCTCCGCTGTGACGGTGTGGAACAATTTTTCCCTTGGACGTAATTCCTTCTAAAAGTCAATAACAACTGAGAATAATTTAGTTTGATACTGTGACATGCATAGCCGACAAATCTGAAATAAATTAAATAATAGCACATGTTTTCATCGGCATTTTTTAGTTTTTTTTTTAATTTAAAGCTGGATGGTTAGTTTTTTATGTTTTGTATATTATTTAAAAAATATATTTTTAGAAAATATTATTTTCTAAAAATAGTTTTTATTTATATTTGTTACAAAATTTTTCCATAAAAGAGGTGAGAGAATCTAATTTTGTTGAGAATCTAACTTTTACTTAGAAAAAGTTCTAATTTATTCTTAACTCATTTAGTATAATTATAAAATTTTAAAATAAAATCTTATTAAATGAGATAAATAATTATATTTAAAAATAAAAATAGTAATAAAATTTTTATATTTAATAAATTTTTTAAAATAAAATAATTTTATTAATATATTATTCTAATCTTTTAATATATTAAATCTTATATTTTTAAAATTTTTATTTCTTAATTCTTTCAAAATTGTCAATTTTTTGTAATTTATTTAAAATACTATTACTACAACATTCAAGAAATGTTTCTGCAGAAACTGCAAAAAGATATTTAAAATAGAAAGGATGAAATTTTTATATTAAAGTTAAATAAAAAAATATTAAAAATTACATCAATATATTTATAATTTTAAAATTTATAAAAAAAATTATTTAACAAAAATCATTTTGACCTATAATTTTATTAAATTATTTTTTAATTCGTAATTTACATATAATAAAAATATTATAATAAATTATTTATAAATATTATTATCTATATTTTTTTTACATATTATCATGATCAATTATTTTGATTGAACCAACAACACTAAATAATTTACATAAAATGTAAAATAATTTTTATAAAAAATAAAAATAAAATTTTAAAAAATTTTATTATTTTTGAACTTGCTTCTTATAAATAATTTAATTATTATCTCGTTAAAATTAAATATTTTTTGAAAAAATGTTATTAGTGATAATCATCTTCAATTTATTTCTTAATTATTTATCATTAAAAATTTTATTTCTTTTAACATTTGGGGATGATAATTTGATAATTTTTAATTTTTTAAATTATAAAAAATAGGTTATAGCAATATTTTTTTAATTTTATTTTTCTTTCATTGTAAAAATCTTATATTGAAACATTTAAATTATGCTAATTTAATAATTTTATTTTTTAAAAATAAGAGATGATTTTATTTTGTATTTTCTAAAAATAATATTTTCACTAAAATTAATCAGACCTAAAAGTTTTTTAAAAATTATGTAAAATAGATGAGTTTATTTTGTTATTTTGGTACTTGTTTATGCTTTGATTCCTTCGATTTTCCAACCTTACGAGACTATGTAACTTATATTTGTATAACAATAGAGAATAATTTAACTAAAGTCCGTAGTGGCATGAACATAGTTAAGGTGGGCAACTGTCTAGGATATATTTTTAAAGGTACATTAATTTTTATTTATTTAATTTATATAAATATTAAAAAAATTATATAATAAAATTATGTAAAAAATTATTATAAAAATAAAACAATTACTAGTAATTAAATAATTAATGGCTGATGTTTTCATTTCAACCAAAAAAAATTATAATATATTATTTTTTTTTATTTCTCTCAACATCAACATTTTTCTCATCATTAAAGTAAATAATAAATTTTGTTTCTCTTTTTATTTTAATCTCTTAATCTCTGATCTCAAAAGTTACTTGTCTCATAGCAATTTGTATATTTTATTATCTTACCGATCAATAGATAAAGGTCATGTTGCCGATTGCCATCGCCACAAATATTTTCAATGACAAATTGTTTTCGAGGATCTTTTCTTCTAAATTAATGACATAAAAAACAGGAGTGTCATTCTTAACAAAATCTTGATGAAATACTTAATAATAATTAATATTTCTGAACAATACACATGCATGCATTGAAAGTTGATATTCCTCGATCTAAATTATCTCTAAACAATACTTATGCATTAGAAGATGATATTCTTCAATGTGACATATTTTAGTATTTTAGGGTCAACCAATAAAACTCATCAACATTGAAAAGAATCGATCAATACATAGCATACCAAAGACTTACCATTCAATTATACGTGGCTATCCTTGTATAACTATAATTTATAAGAGAAAAGATTATTTTGGTATGACAAATATGTCTTATATTGCTTAAAAGTTAAAATAAAAAATAACTTATAAATATTTTTTTACTTTAATTCATTGAGATGTCTTTTAAGAATAAAATCACAAAAATTCACAATTGATAAAGTATACAATATCTTGTATTTTTATAATCAATTGTATATATGATAGAATGAAAAAAAGTTCAACATTCATGCTAGAAAAGCACATATATATAACACATTGACATTGATTATTGATATGATATGACAGACGCAAGAATAGTGCAAATTTTAGAAAGTATATAATTGGTACAAAATTAACATAAACACAAATCTTATCGAAAGAGAGAATTTGATGTTTTAAAAGTAAGCAAGAATCATTGAAGACATGATAAAATGCTATAGTATATATATTTTTTATTTCTATTTTGTATTGAAGTAAAATTGACAAAAATAAAAGAAAAAAAATTATAAAATGCAACTAGGACTACTTAAAGTGTCTAACATGGATACAACATGGAGAGGGCATGCTTCCTTGTCATACTGGCGAAACATATTGATTTTCTGTCTTGGTCTTGCTTTGAACAAATTCAAGAATGAATTTGACAACAGAATCTGGTCTTTCAACATGAGGAAGGTGCCCACAATCGGGTATTTGGCGTACAATGGCATCAGGTAATTCACAATGCAGTTGCTGAAGGAGTAAAAGTTCATAAGTCAAATACAATCATAGTATTAGCAGGCAATATAATCTCCTAGCAGTCAAATCAACTGAAACAAAATAAGAGAATTATATTTCAAAATCAAAATTTTCCAGCATGTCAAATAATATTTTTCATGTTCATCATATGTCATAGAGAAGTGGAGTGCCATGTACTAACTAACCACTGCAAGCTTATTGCTGACTATGCGGTCATTCTCCCCCCAAATGATGAGAGTTTTCTGCTTTACCTGTTAAACAAATTCAATATCAGAACATCTTGGTCAGGTGGAAGTCAAGCTTCTAGACATAAAAAGGTTTAAGGTGTGCCTCATTTATAGCACCTGGCTAAAAAAATGTGACTAGAGTAGAAACAATTGAGGGGGCAAATAAGAAAAGAAAACTACTTCATTCAAGAATAAGGGACTTCAAAAAGTTGTACCACCAAATTCAATTGTTCTTTTCAAATATACAATCATGTTTCTGACATTAACAAACTAGAAGAATTGTTCAACTTTTAGTGCAAATGATCCCCTCCATCTACCTGGATCCCCACTTTCATCACCAATTTATATATATATATATATAAAAAAAAAACTTTGCACTATTCTTCTAGCAAAACCAAAGGCTATGCTTTTAGTCAGGTGTGAGATTAACTTCAACTGAAACCATTGTAGTAAAACACAGGAATAAGAGTTACCAAGCAAGAGAATTCAAAATGCATCAATCATTATTGACAGAGAACAAAAAAACTGACAATGCTAACAACCTTCCAAGGGATCTAGTGTATATAACACTTCAATCTAGCAGTCTCAAAATTACATGATTAATTTCCTCTTTATCTAATAACCTTTTTTAATATAAGTTACTGAAAAAACTTTGTGATTGTAAAATTTTACGATAAGCATGTTCCTAATAAGATAATGACCTGTAAATAAAAATTGAAATTATAGCCATGTACATTGTACACCTTAAACCTTTTTTTTAAAAAAGATAAACCCTTTGAAACTCAGGAAGAACAAAAATGTAAAGATGGTAAAATTGATTCAATCTGGGAGATAAAATAATTAAAATGTGGAACTAAATATGGATGAAAATAAAGACAAAATGCCATTGATCACATGTAATTCTTTATCTACAACTAAGATGACTAGTGAATGATAAGAATATAAAATGAATTTTATAATCAACAAATATGTAGGGCCTATAAACTTCTCCATAGACACTTATAGCAGAATAAATTAAGAAGAAAAATGAAATAAGTTTATCCATAAATTAAAATTAGCTTATTCATAAGTTAAAAATAAGATTTTGGAGAAGTTATTGTAAAAAAACTCCTATAAATTAACAAATTTTAGCTTATGAAGAAACTAATTTCATTTTTTTTTTCTTATTTTCTTCTCCTATAAGTACATATGGAAAAGTTTATCCAAATATAGGCCCACAATAGTAGTTCGGAAGGGGGAGAGGGGCACAGTATGTCATAGGACCACAGTACCTTATAGAATTATCAAAATATATATACTTCATAGGCATATTATTTCAAAGTATTCATCCATATTAAAGGGTATCTATAGTCCAGATGCCTTAAAAATAAAGTATAACAAATATAACACTTTTCAAATTGTAATGCTGCAAATACCTTTTTTATCTGGGAGGCAACATTATAACCACCACTAATCATAAAATCAACTGTAGCATCCTCCCACCATGGCAATAAACAATGCAAGCGACCCACCTATATAAGATTATACGAAGACCATGTTATCCAACTTCATTCTGCAACATCTAAAGATAACAGTGTATGAGTGCCATTCAGTGTGATGCACTTTATATAGCTATTATATCTAATAAACCACATATAACACTCCTAACAATTTTAAAACAAATATATCATGCCTGGACTCTGGCTATCCTATAAATAATAATATGCTTCAGCTTGTGATGGTGCAGTGTCAAAGTGCGCATGTGCCAAGTGGTGCAATATGGACTTGAAAATAAATACAAAATATGTCACATTATCTAAAGAAAGTGTTAATGTATTAATGTTAGGATCTGGCAACTCACATTAGTCCAATCAAGGCTGGTACTGAAAGACATGTTAGTGAGGCTCAAATAGTTAGCATATACGCGTAATGGAATGCTCTTCAATACATATACCTGATTCAAAATAGAGCCAATGGTGAGGGTGACTCGCACCATTTAAGACATTAACAATCTCATGCTGTCATTCTTATCTCTCCCCCCACGATAGAAGTAAAAAAGAATGGAGAGAAGAGATTAAACAAGCGCTACTTAAGATATCTATTGCAATTATAAGGTGTAGGTAGGAAAAAGGAGTGAAAACAGGACTATGAATAATCAACAAAAGCTCTACTAAGTCCTCAAAATTATAATATTTGTAGCAAGCTTGGTTCATACAATCTATATGCTCCCGCTTGAAGGGTGTAGAAATAGAATCAATGAAAAATGTACAAATTAAGATACAAATCAGTACAAATTAAGATACAAATCAGTTCCTATCTAGTAAAAGGGAGATATGTAACAACTGTAGATATAAAAATAGTATTACAATAATGTAAGAGCAATGCTTGCTCCCAGATAAGTTATAAGCTAAGAAGCTGATTAAAAATGTGTCTTTCCCCTACCCCACATTCAAACGCACACAAATTTCTTTTTATATCATATCTAAATCTTCTTCTCTCTGTAACTAACCTTCCTCCACTTACCTGTGTCTCTTCTAATTACAATTAAACTAAGTTTTAGTACTACGCCTATGGGTGTATCAATACCATCCGCCAAAACAACTACCTAGTCCTCAAGGCAGAAAGAAGGGAAGATAACCAAAAATAAAATGAATAATAAACTAAATTGAATTTCATTAAGTAGGGTAAAATGAATTATTTCAAAATAAATTTCTATAGACAGAATACGAAATAATATTCTAGATAATTAAATATACACATGAAATTATCCAGCTTGGGCTAGAGAACACTGGTATAGATAGAGACATGATTTTCTAGATAATTGCTAGTGACATGCGGCTAGGGCCTAAGGCTTTATCATGTTGGAGTCTTTGGAGATATACTCACCCCAGCATAGGCTACCGCTCTAGGTAAGGTTGCTAGGTTTCCTGTTCCTTCTGCATATACACTAGCATCAATCAAAACAAGCTTTTCCACCTGAAAAAATGAACTGCATATAAATTACCAGATCACAACAATTACTAGATAGAATTGTTTTTTAAAAATCTTCAAAAAAATAGGTTAAATATTCAAAAGCTAAAATCATTGGATAGCACATACAGCTTCTGGATAATTGACCGCAAAGTCAATGGCAACTGCAGAGCCAAGGCTTGGACCAACCAATATCATTTTCCTTTTGATGTACGACTTCCAAAACTGGTAGATAAATCCAAGTCACCCTCAATATATAGTAATTGGAAATAAAACAAAAGAGCTGCAGAAAGAAATTTATGAATTTGTGGAGAGACCATTTCTTCAGAAGATAGGCGGGTGAACTAGTCAAGGCCTATAATATAATGATTTCTAGCTGCAATTTATACAGTTTCAAAAAAAAAAGGATAACAATTTAAAAAGTATACTTTTTAAAATTATATATAACTTCATAATGGCCACTGGCAACAAAGCTGTCAAAAAATATCATTGCAAAGCCCAGGATTGAAGAGATGCGTTAATTAACACGTAAGTACCTGATAAAAGTGATCACGCTTTGATACCACATCACATGAAGGAAGTTTTTCTGATGGATATAAGAAGATAAGAATGCATGATTAAAATGAAGAAGGAAAGGAACTAACATAGCATAGGAAAAGTAATAAAGCAAACCTAGATCAGAGAAACCCCAACCAAGAATGTCAACAGCCCATGTCTCAAAACCAGCTTCCTCAAGCAATGGATATGTGTATCTCCATTCTAAACATGAACTGAACAATAAGGAGTGAAATCAAAACCCAGACTTCCAGAGGTAACTTGATTCAGCATAAAAATATACAAACAAATTATGTCCCTTGCATGTTTTGAGCACCTGTCAAAACCATGTAGAAGGACAACTGGATTTGCCTTGTTCTGCATCAATGGCTTCACACAACTACTCATGATAGGATTTTCAGAGAACCTAACCTGATTGGGTCGTATGGAAATATGGAATAAATAATTTATGAGCAATAAAAATGATTCAGAGTGGGCTTTCACATAGCACCATGGAGCGACCATGATCACTGCCTACATGATCAACAATCTTTTTCTCAAATATTGAGCTAGTGTAATGTTATGTCCTCCTACAAATCTTCCTAATACCTTATAGAGAAAGTATTAAATGAAAAAGCAAATGCATTTAATGACTTGGAAACATAAAAAGCATTCATTTACCATAAAAAGCAAGTAAGAGGATGTTATAGGAAGATTTAATTTGTTGAGCAATTTTCTCAAGTGAACAAGCTCAAATAACCTGCCAAACTTTTTGCTACTCTTGGAAATTTAGAAGATAAACTATATTTTGAAGGAAGAGAGTTCATATGTGCTAGGAAGTGAAAAGTCATAATTCTATGGATTTAAGAAATTAGGACTGGTTACAAAATCTTAGGAAGCCAAGTGACCTAGCATGTAAATAAGGACCTTTTCCATGAAGCAGTAAGCTTTTCTATGCTTCATGTCTGACATACAAGAAAAGAAATAATCTGGACACATAAAACCCTTTTAGTTTGGTTAAAAACTTGGGAGAATTAACCGAAAAAAATAATTATTAAGAAAATTCATTACAAGAATGAAAAAGTCTTTGTGCATGTTTGGTTTCGCAGTGGATTCTCCATAATGACGTTGAAATACCAATTAATGTGATTTTAGGTAAATGTTCATATATTTGGTTTTACACTGAGGAATTGATTCTGAATTGAAACAACCTTATGTAACTTTGAAGTTAGATAAAAAAAAATTTACCAAGTTTTACTACTTTTTTTATATTAAAAACAATCAAACATAAATCGCATCACTTCAAAATCAATTTTAACCAAAACTAATTTTGTAAAATCAACTTTATTAAAGCACACACTTTATTAAAGATAACACGCTCACTCTTTCTCAGAAAGAGAGAATTCCAAAGAGAAAACAGAAAGGTGAGAGATAAAAGGAAACGAAATACATCAAATATTCCAAGACCTTTAAGAGCATGTTCTTTCTTCTATGAATGGCCAAGACTCAAGACTAACTCTTTCTTCTTTCTCCATGTTTTAAACCATCTCAAATTCCAAGTTAATGTCATTGCATTTCATCAATCCAAATAAATTTCACTATTCAATAACTCAACATGTTAACATAATGCATTGGAATACAAGACAGCAATGACATAATGCAAGTAAATAAATAGGAAGGTGGAATTGATAAAATGTAGAAGTTACAGAAACGGGAAGCCTCTGAATTCGCATAGCAAGGCTTCGAGCAAAAGGGTCTTTGATTCTGTGGACTTCCTTGGGAAGAAATGAAGGGAAGGCAGCATCAGCTTCAGACACAACCTTGAGTTTGACGGTAGAGGAAAAGGGCAAGCGCGTTTGTGAAGCTACCTGAGGTGGTAACAGTAACAGCATTGGAAACAACTGAAACTGAAATTGAAACCACAAAGGCAGAGGAAAAGGCTAAGGTGAACGTGGCATATGAGTGGAGAATGAATGTATGTCACCCGTGTCCCATGTTCTTCCAAGTAATTGCCACTTCATCTTCACTTTCAGCATTGACTTCACGCCATTTTACACACGTAATATTAACCACTTCCTTTCTAATGTTAAAGATAACGAATAATATAGTTCACATAAAAATCATTTAACTGTTTTGGACACTCTTTTAATGTTTTTGAAATGGGAAATGATAGATATATCTTCTTATAAATCTTTCTATTATTTTATAAAGAAAATATTAAATAAAAAATATGTTTAATATTTTGAAAATATGAGATTTTTTTTAGCTGAAAATATAAGATATATTTAATATTTATTAAAATTGGAGATTTATAGAAAAATATTATAGAATGATTCTAAATTATTATTTTAAAGGCGTTGACAAAAAAAAATGTTAACCAAAACAATTAAATACTAAAAATATAGTTTGGAAAAAAAAAAGTACACATGATTGCTTACTTAACCATGATAATTGATGGTAGGGACAAAAATGTTAACTAAGTAAAAATATATGAATTAAATCGATCAATTTTTGTTTAAGGATTAAAAGTGAAATTTATAAAAAAAAAAATTTAAAAACATAATTAATTTTATTTTTTTACATGGACAATGAATTAAAAGAATTTTAAATAAGAAAATAGTGTCATTTGTTAAAATTATTAGAAAATATAAAATTATAAGTAATTTTCATTAAATAAAAAATAGATTTAAAAATTTTATGATTTTTAATAAATTTAAGATAATGGTAAATAGTATATTTAAAAAAATATCTTATAGAGTATTTTTCTGATACTATTAAGAAACATATTAAACACATTTTTAAATTATTAATTATTAAATTTTTATATTTTTATTTTAGATTAAATTACTTTTTTATCCCTCT
This sequence comes from Mucuna pruriens, assembly GCA_025330945.1. Taxonomy (NCBI): domain Eukaryota; kingdom Viridiplantae; phylum Streptophyta; class Magnoliopsida; order Fabales; family Fabaceae; genus Mucuna; species Mucuna pruriens. Next base: position 941,354 of record JAENHJ010000227.1, read on the forward strand.
ATTTATTTATTTATTTGAATTAAGTTTCTCTTTTATTAAAAATTTCAATTTTATCGTTCAAATTTTAAAAATGCTACATTTTTATCCTTTTCCTTCAAATTTGTTAAACCTATTATAGATTAAAAGGTGATGATTTCAAGTTAGGAACAGTGTCGACTTTAAACAGCTACTAACACAATTTTACATTATAATTGAAACATAAAATATTATTTTAAACCTATGACAGATTTTAACCATCACAATAACAATTAATAATTTCATAATTTAGTATTTAATAATTTAATAACATAATAATTCAATAATTTAACAATTTAATAATTTAACAATTTAGTAATTTAATAATTTCGTAACTTAATAATTTAACAAATTAATAATTTCATAAATTCATAATTTAAGAAAATTTGAATTTAAGAATTTAGTTATATAATATTTAATAATTAATAAAATATTAAATTACTAAATTATTAAATTATTAAATTCTTCAATTATTAAATTAATCAATTATTCAATAACTAAATTAATAAATTATTAACTTGAAAAATTATTAAATTTTAAACTATTAAATTATTTAATAATTAAATTATTATATTATCAAATAAATAAATTTTAAATTATTAAATTGTTAATATATCAAATTATTAAACTATTAAATTATTAAATTATTAAATTTTCATAATAATAATTATTCAATTTGTTAAATTAATAAGTTATTAAATTATTCAATCATTCCACTTGTTAAATTATTATGATATTAAATTTTAAAATTATTAGATTACTAAATTAATAATTTATTAAATTATTCAATTATTAAACTATTAAATTATTAAATTATTAAATTATTAAATTATTAAATTATTAAATTATTAAATTATTAAATTATTAAATTATTAAATTATTAAATTATTAAATTATTAAATTATTAAATTATTAAATTGTTAAACTATTAATTTATTAAATTATTAAATTCATAAATTATTAAAATATTAAAATATTAAATTACTAAATTATAAAATTATTAATTTAATAATTTATTTAAATTAATAAATTAATATATTAATATATTAAAAATTTAATAAATTATTACATTATAAATTAATTAAATATTATATTTTAAATTACTAAATTATTAAACTATTACTATTAAACTAATAAAATATTATATTATTAAATTAATAAATTATTAAATTAATAAATTACAAAATTATTAAATGGATAAATTATGAAATTATGAAATTATTAAAATATTAAATTATTGAATTACTAACTATTAAATTAATAAATTATTAACTTACTAAATTATTAACTTACTAAATTACTAAATTATTTAATTAATAAATTATTAAAATTTTCAATTGTTAAATTATTAAATTATTAAATTATTAAATTACTAAACTAATAAATTAATAAATTATTAATTTAATAATTAATAAATTTTTAAATTATTAAAATATTAAAATAATATATTATTAAATTACTAAATTATTAAATTATTAAATTAACAAATTATTATATTATTAAATTATTACATCATTAAATTATTAAATTACTAAATTTTTATATAATTATATTATTAAACTGATAAACTATGAAATTAATAAAATAAAAATTATTAAATTATTAAATTAATTAATTATTATATTATTAAATTATTAAATTTTAAATTATTAAATTGTTAAATTATTAAATTATTAAATTTTTAAATTAATAATTTATTAAATTAGTAAATTACTAAATTATTAAATTATTAAATTATCAAACTATCTAATTATTAAATTATTAAATTATCAAATTATTAAATTAGTAAATTATTAAATTTTTAAATTATTAAATTACTAAATTATTAAATTAAATATTATTAAATTATTAAATTCATAATTATTAAATTATCAAAATATTAAAATATTAAATTATTAAATTATTAAATTACTAAATTATTAAACTAATAATTATTAAATTATTAAATTATTAAATTGCTAAATTACTAAATTATTAAATTAATAAATTATTAAATTAATGAATTATTAAATTATTAAATTATTAAATTATTAAATTATTAAATTATTTAATTATTAAATTATTAAGTTATTAAATTACTAAAATATTAAATTATTAAACTATTAAAATATTAAATTACTAAAATTGTTAAATTATTAAATGAATAAATTTTTAAATTATTAAATTAGTAAATTATTAAACTATTAAATTATTAAATTATTAAATTACTAAATTATTAAATTAGTAATTTATTAAATTATTAAATTGTTAAATTATTAAATTACCAAATTATTAAATTTTTAAATTATTAAGTTAATTAATTAGTTATTTAATTATTAAATTTATTAAAAATTGTTAAATGATTAAATTATTAAATTAATAAATTATTAAATTAATAAATTATTAAATTAATAAATTATTCAATTACTAAATTATTAAATAATTAAATTTGTAATTATTAAGGTGTTAGGTACAAACCACTATAATTTTAAAATAATATTTTCTAATTAATCATAAAGTAAAATTATGTTAATGGTGTTCTAAACTTGAAACAGTTACTTGTCAAACTCTAATGTCGTTTAACAAATTTAAACAGAAAATGTAATATTGACTTGTAAAATTTTAATAAAAAATTAGATCAAATTAAAACAAATAAGTAGATAGATGGATTAAATAAGTTATTTTGGTCTTAATTTTATTATTAAGATTTTTGATGCGAATAGTTGTATTTATTGTTCTATTTACAGAATATGTTACATTAGTAGTAGAAAAAAAAATTATTGAATTGAGAATACAACCATTACTTAAATTATGAATATTTTTTAAATAAATTTAAATTTACAATATTAAAAATTAAAATTAACTAGTTGAACTATTTTTAATATTCTTGATGATTTAATTATTTGTCTGTTTAGAAGAGGTTCTAATTTTTTTATAAAATCTAATGAACTAGTTTTACTTTTTGATGATTAAAAATTAGTTATTTTAATTAGTAATATTAAATTTGTCTTGAAATTATATTTTGTCTAATAAGACATGTTTTTTTAATATTTTATTAACTTTAATTCTTCTAATTTTTCATCAATAATATATTTATTATTTTAATTTTATTTTAATTGACATTGCATGTACAGGACAAAAATAAAATTATCATTTTTTTTATAAAAGACAGTTAAAATTTTTAAAGAGTCCAAGATATTATTCTATTTTATTTACTATTTATTAAAAAAATAACTCTTAATTAAGAGTATTTTGTAAAAAAATAAAAAAAATACGAGACATTTTAAATTGATTTTTATAAATAAATATAAAATTTTTAATTTAAGTCTAATAAAAAGAACGAAATATATTATTTTTATATAATTTTAAAATAATTGTATATATATATATATATATATATATATAATATAACTCGAAAATAGTTTAAAATAGTACAGTAATTCTATACCATATTAATTCAACTAGGGTATTTCAAAAGTTGGTTTTCGAACTACCGGTTTTAGAAACTGGACCGAGCAAACGAGTACACAATCAATTTGCTTATTCTTGAGTGTAAAAAAAGAAAAAGAAAAGTTCTCCACCGTCATGGATTCGCAGCAACGAACAGTCGCTTCTCCTCCATCGCCACAAGGCAACGATTCCTTTTCCATTCTTGTCACCATCTCATTCTTCGCCATTGCCGCTGTGGTACACCACTCTCACCATTGCGATTTCAAAATATTTTCAATCTTGGTTTCTTTTTCCGCTTGTCGATAAACGACGACAATGCCTGAGTTTATTGCACCATCGGTGTTTCGTGTCGTTTGTGCACAGCTAAAGTCGTAGAACTACATTGATGTTGCACTGAATCTCATTCATATATTAATAGTTTATCAATTCATTAATCACTTTCCTGAGTTATCTGATTTGGTTTGCCTCTCTCTTTCTCTCTCTTGTTGTATGATTGTTTTCCTATTGATTTTGATGTTTTCTTTGACTTGTATCAATGTTTGTCGAATATTTTTTCAATTTTGTGTCATTTTTATTTATTATATGCTATTGCTGTTAGGTGAAATGTGATGAGTTTAACAAAATGCACTGACACACGGATAGTCGATCAGAGAGATCGTTCTTGATATGAATAATGAATTAGATATTATAAAAGTTAATAAACTTATTGAATATAGTGATTTGTAATTGAGTGTTAGTTATTAATGTGATATACTAAATGTTTTGTTTGATCACTTTTGGATAAATTGTATTATAGGCCTCGCATTTAGTAATGACGCGGTAATCGTGACAAAGTGAATGTAATCACTAACATCCGTGTGGGTGAGATAAGCTTTTTTACAATAAATTAAATATGATATGGTATTGCACAAACATGAGGTGAATACCTGGGATATAATTATTTAATTGCTTGCTTACACTTTTAGATTGAGGAATGGTTGAAAGTTCTAAATTACTAAAGTTAAATGATAATGAATAGGCTATTTGTCTTAATTCGTTGTTCCTTTGGCATTAGTTCTTGTATACTATTTTTTGGGAAGATCAGTTCGGAGAATAAAGATGTTCTAACAATTTTCATCTTTGACTTGTTTATCAATGTTAACTATGTTGGAAATTTTACCAAATCAATAAGGCTTTCCAAACATTTAGTTTTTGATAATGGTCTGTGTAGGCGAATCACATAGTGGGATAAGGTTTAGTTATTGTTCTTGTTGTCGTACTATTTCTTACAATTGGAAAATATTTAATTTAATTCTACTAAACCTTTGAAGCTTAAACATGTGGTATCATCTACAGGTTTTGGTTCCTTCAACATCACCATCCTTCCAAAATACCTTAACCATTCTGCACCAAGTCCCTGAAGGCCATGTGGGGGTATATTGGAAAGGAGGTGCCCTTCTGAAAACAATTACTGAGCCAGGTGCTAAATACTCCACTTTGTTTTCTTAAATGTATACTAGCACAAAGGTCTGCTTCACGTTCTTGGTATTAATTTCCAGGTTTCCATATAAAGATGCCTTTAATAACTCAGTATGAACCTGTTCAAGTAACACTTCAGACAGATCAGGTAACTTGATTAGAACAAGTTCTAAACAGGTTTCCTTTGGCTCTAAAATTTGGATTTTTAAAAAACAGGAAGAAAAGAGAGACAAAGAACAAGATAAGAAATATGAATACCAAATGGAAAACTTTATTTTTCACTTCTGTTTATCACATATTCAGAAGCACTATTTATAATACCAAAATAAAGTGTCAGAAAACTTACTAAGATCACTGGACCCAAAGAGATGACCTTTACTTCAGCTATTAGAAAAAGTTCTAAAACAAGTAGAGGTATTATTGGCGATTCTTTCTATGGTGACTTTGCTAAGTGGGTTAGGTTGAAAGCCAGGTCACGACTTATAAACAACAAAGTGTGAATAACAACATATGAACAATGTGCGTGAACAATATATGACAATTTTTTTTAATTTCTTGGTTTGACCATAAGTTTCATAGGTAGTGATGGCAGTAGCAAGAGCAGCAAACAGTTGCACTAGTACTAACCAGCAGACACAGAGCCCCCAGGATCAGAAGCTCTGATACCAAGTTGAAAGAAATGAAAATTGTATATTAATTATTTATTTTGTACAATCACTAATATCCCTTTTATAGAGTAAAGATTATGTCCGAATAAAAAAAAAGAGGAATAGAAAAATAATAGTAATAGGAAAACTAATATCCTAGGATATCTACTAAGATATGTCCTACAATATCTTTGATATTTACAGCAAAACTATCTTCTAGAATATCTCTGATATTTACACCACAGTGTGTACATACAAGCATACAATAATTAAATCACCTGCAGTAGCTTTCACATAAACTCCATATTCTATTGTACACTTGTTGAAATCTAGTTGCAAAAGGAAGCAATATATTCTTCTATTCCAACCTCGAGGGACTTGTTTTAGCCCATATAAAGCCTTCTTCAATTTGTATACCTTGTTTTCATGTCCTGTCACTTCAAAACCAGGAGGTTGACACACATAAACCTCCTCCTGCAATGACCCATTTAGATAGGCTGACTTTACATCAAGTTGATGTAATGACCAACCTCTAAAAATGGCTACACCAATCACTAGTCTGATTGTTTCAATTTTGGCATCAGGTGCAAATACTTGATTGTAATCCAAGCCAACCTTATGTAAGAACCCTTTTGCAACCAGCCTGACCTTGTATTTTCCAACTTCTCCTGTTGGTTTTACCTTCACTTTTTATACTCATTTCACTCTAATAGACCTTTTGTTGTAAGATAATGTGACCAACTCCCACGTTCGATTCTTCTCTATAGTCTTCAACTCTTCTTCCATTGTTGCCTTCCATTCAAGTTCTTTGATTGCTTAAAAGACATTGGTTTTGTTTCAGCCAATAGAGCCAAATGCATCATGTCCTCTTCTTCAGTCATTACAAAGTTAGGAATAGAAGAATAATCTCCAAACTTCTCAGGTGGTTGTCTAGTTCTCTGAGGTCTATATGGTTGAATCTAAACTACTTCTGCACAATTTTCATATTGCATATCAAGTTAAATTGGTATAGTTACTTTATCACTTTCAATTGTAGTCTCCCACCACCAACCTTTACTCTCATCAACAGTAAAATCCTTGTTTAGCACTATCTTTTTACTAATAGAGTTGTATAGTTTGTATGCACTAGTTGAATCATACCGAAGAAACATCATTGGTCATCCCTCATCAAGCTGAATCGGTATAGTTACTTCATCACTTTCAATTGTAGTCTCCCACCTCCAACATTTGCTCTCATCTACATCAACATCCTTGCTCAGCACTATCTTTTTACTAATGGAGTTGTACAGTTTGTATGCACCAGTTGAATCATACCCAAGAAACATCATTGCTTGTCTCCTATCATCCAACTTACTTCTTCTTTCACCAAGTACATGTTTAAAGCAAAGAGAACCAAATATTCAAAGATGGCTTATTGCAAGTTTTCTTCTTGACCACGCTTCATTAGGAGTCACATCATGTAGGCTCTTACTTGGATTTTTATTTAGAATATAAATTGTTTTGGATATAGCTTCTCTCCAAAACTGTTGTGGCATATTCTTACCTTCAAGCATACATCAAAGATAGCTTACTACAGGTTTTCGTCTTGATCACGCTTCCTCAAGAGTCACATCATGTAGGCTCTTAGTTGGACTTCTATTTAGAATAATATAAGCTACTATGGATATAGCTTCTCCCTAAAACTGCTTTGTCATATTCTTACCTTTAGGCATACATTGAGTCATGTTCATCAAGGTTCTATTTTTTCTTTTGGCCTTTTCATTATGTTGAGGGTTATATGGAGCAGTAACTTCAAGAATTATCCCTTCCTTATCACAATAGGAGTGAAAATCATGTGAAGTGTATTCACCACCACCATCCGTCCTAAGGACTTTGATGGACCAGCCACATTGCTTCTCCACCATTGTCTTAAACTTTTTATACACCTCAGATGCCTATCTTTTTCTTTTAATCAAATAGACCCACAACTTCCTTGAAAAGTCATCAACAAAGGAAATGTAGCGATTACCTCCATGTGAAATTGACTCCATTGGACCACACATCTGAATAGACAACTTCTATTAATGTCTTTGTCGCTAGAATGTTGGACATGAAAGAATTTTTTGCTCCGTTTTCTTATAAGAGACACCTTTCACATAACTTCTTTGGTGGTTCTATAAAGGACAAATCATGTACCATCCCTTTCTTTTTCAATAGACTCAGGCTCCTAAAATTTAGATGTCAAAACCAATTTTGATCTTCTACAGCAACTGCAAAAGATAGTGACTTTCACCAATTTGAATTCCAATTTTAAATGTTCTATTCTTTGATAATTGAGCCTTCAAAATTAGTTTTCTCTTGCTATCATACACTTCATATTATGCTTCATATTCATGACATATCCTTATAGGTATATGGGGGCAAGGTCATATTCAATATGAAGACTTCAAGAACATGGAAACCACTACACTTGAAGGTCCAATTACTAGAGGAAAGCTAAGGAAGCTTCAAGGAGAGGTGCACCAAGAGTTAGGCCTCCTTAAGGACCAAAGAGGACTCCAATAATGACTCTATCTTGTATACATTTTTTGAGTGTATTAATGGCTCTTTGTAGACTTGTTTTTAGGCTTTAAACCACTGTTTCTAAGTGGTATTTGTGTGTAATAAACCTTATTGGGGCTACATTTGGACAAGGGGTCCAAACCTTACACATATTCGGCCTAGGAGACAAAACTAGTGTCACCTTGTTGCTAGGATTGTAGAGTTGCGTTTTTGGCTAGCCTTTGGGCCTAACCTCTTGGGCTTCATGGGTTAGTATAGGATTAGATTAGGACTCTTAATCATGATTAGTGCATACCTATATAAGGTCATTTTGTAATTAGCTTAATGTCTTTTTAATTGAAATAAAATGTGCATTGCACTTTTGAGAGCCTTTCTTTCTTTCATTCTTGAGCAAGAACCCTATTTTCACCAAGCTCCTAAGATGCTTATGGTGAATCTCATTCTTTCTCATCTAATTCTTGGGAATTAAGGGCGAAATACATCACCTCTTTCTTCATCCATATCTTTGATTTCTTTTTCAATTTACTTTTCCTAATTTTCTAGGCCTAATTTTCTGTTTTCATTGCTAGTTGTTGTTTGGATGATCCTTGGGTTTAACATATCCTTTCTCTAATAGTTGGCCAAGGCTTAACAGATCGGTCTTCATTTGTGGCACATAAAGAGCATCTGTTATGAATGACTACTGCCCATTACTTCTATGAATCAAAACTTTGTCCATCCCTTCAGCAGTAATAGTGCTATTATCAACAAACTAAACCATTCTTTTAACTCTTTCATTAAGATTGACAATCCACCCATTATTCTCAATCATGTGTTTAAACACCCAGTGTCGAAATACCAAAAACCAGATTTGACACAATCTAATGTTGTCACCATGAGAACATAATCTGAATCAAAATCATCACTATCACCTTGTGCCATTTGAGCTTCATCCTCCTTTTGCTTTCCTTTATTGTTGTAGCACTCATTTGCAAAGTGACCTCATTTCTTACATGCATAGCATGTATATTCCTTTTATCAAATTTTCTTTGCGCTCCTCTATTTTGATCACCTCCATTCTTGCTAAATTTTCATGACCTCCATTCTTCTTGTGGTTGTCACCACTAGAATTTTGATTTGAGACCTTGCTTGGGTCTTCATTAAAATCTTTCAATTTGTTTTTTCCATTTTCCCTTCTTATTTTTGCTACCTCCATCATTATTTCTTCGAGAGACTTATGCCTGCAAAACTTGAACAGTAGCTCTCATACCACTTCTCTCAAAAGCTTTATTTAGGAGCTTCAAGGGAATTCTGCAGCTCCTCCACCCTCATCCTTTCAAGATCCTTTGATTCTTCAATTGCCACCACAATGTGGTCAAATAGGAGGGTCAAAGTTCTTAAAAAATTGTCTACTATTTGCTGATCTAATAACTTCTCACCACAAACCTTCACTGAATTTACCAACATTTGAATTTTGGTGAAGTAATAGCTATTGATTCTTGATCATTCATGGACAGCAACTTATATTGTTTGAAAAGGGATTGAAGCTTCACTTTCTTGATTTTATTAGAACCTCCATATGTCTTGTCCAAAATATCTCAGACTTCCTTAGCTAAATTGGCTAAAGCTATCTTCTCATACTTGGTAGAAGCCACACATCGATGGATCAAGAAGAGAGCTTTTCAGCCTTTCTTCTTGGACTCCTTGTAAACTGCCCTTTGCACCTCTGTAACACCTACCTCCACTTCGTGAATGTCATTCTGTAAAATTTCCAACACTTCTTGGGAACCAAAGATGACACCCATCTTGATACACCATTGCTAAAAGTTCTTGCCATCAAGAATTGACATGTTGGCAGGAAAAGACCCATTAGAACTAACCATGATTCACCCTTTGAATTTTTCAAAATTCCATACCAAAAAGATTCTTAGATAGAAAACCCACACAAGAAAGGGTTTCTCACATGGCAAGAAGTCACAAGCTAGTGGGTTTCACACACAGATCCACAATCGATATAGCTCTAGATATCACTTGTTAGAACACACTAAAAAACAAGAAGAAAAAAGAGACAAAACAAGCTAAGAAATATGGATACTGAATAGAAAAGTGTTATTTCTCACTTCTGTTTATCGCATATTCAGAAACACTATTTATAATGTATAGTTACAAGTAGTTAGCTAACAACCCACTAACTAACTAACAAACATATAACCACTAACTGAATTATCTACAACAACCTTTGTAGGTGACTGATGTACCTTGTGGTACTAAAGGGGGTGTTATGATCAGTTTTGGGAAAGTTGAGGTAATATCATATATAATTTTTCTTTAAATTATCTTTGTTTTACTAGTGGTCTGTTTTTTTTTTTACATCTTTAATAATTTTATATTTTGTGATGTGTATTCTTCTTTTAGGTTGTTAATAGACTCCATAAGGATTTTGTCTTTGACACATTACTCAACTATGGTGTACATTATGATAAGACATGGATATATGACAAGATTCATCATGAGATCAATCAGTTCTGCAGCTCTCATACTCTGCAACAAGTCTATATTGATGTGTTTGATCAGGTTAAATTTTATGTTTTCAAAAGTATAATTTCACGGCCATAATTTATTTTATACTGGTAACGCCCATTTAGACTTTATTTGTTAAGAATAACATGATGGTTGGACTAGATATGAAACAGTTTGATGTATGTTTAGTAACTTGTAGCTTCTATTGTCATCCACTGAAAAGGTGTTTATCCAAGTCTCAAGTTTTTAGTGTTCCAGACCTTGTGATTATTTTGCTCGATTGAACCAGATGAGTTACAACAATGAATATCTTTGCCTTCTGGTTTTTATCCTTTCTTGTTGTCTCATCTTAATAAATATTTCAACAATGATATCGCTGGGGCCCTTTCAGATTGATGAAAAGATGAAAGAGGCTCTTCAAGTTGACTGCACCCGCTATGCTCCAGGTATTGAGATAATTAGTGTCCGTGTCACAAAACCAACTATTCCAGATAGCATAAGACGCAACTTTGAACAAATGGAACAGGAGCGTACTAAGGTATATTTTCACTGAGAGGAGCTATATCATTTGAGCTATATCATTTTCCTGTTAATATATCTGGGGCTGTATAGGTGTATCGTATTTGATAATTTCATTTGAAGGAAACAGGGTTAAACATGTGCAGCACATGCACGAGTTCTTTTATGCGTGCTTGTAAATGTTTCTAGCAGGATTTTGTATGCTAGACTATTCATTATATTTTAGTTTTAGTTTTTCTCTATTCTAAATTATGTTAACCAAGGTGCTTTGGATATTATTGGATAGGTCTTAATTGCTATTGAGAGACAGAAAGTAGCGGAGAAGGAGGCAGAGACTATGAAGAAGATGGCCATTAGTGAGGCTGAAAAGAATGCCAATGTTAGCAAGATCCTGATGGGGCAAAAATTGTTGGAGAAGGATAGTACTAGAAGACAAGAAGAAATTGAGAATGAAATGTACCTGGCTCGTGAAAAGAGCCTGGCAGATGCAGACTTCTACCGGTGAGATTTTCCTTTGTCTGATGAATGTAACTTTATGAATAAAATATTGTAATTTATGATCTTGGATAAAAGAAATGATACTTTATCGTTTTTGCAATGTCAAGCGTAATAAAGGAGGCTGAAGCGAACAGGTTGAAGCTTACCCCTGAATTTCTTCAGCTTAAATATATCCAGGCCATTGCTAATAACACGAAGATTTTCTTTGGGGACAAGGTATTCCTTTCCTTCTCCCAGCTATGTCAATATTTGTCTGTCCTTGTGCGCAGACTTGACCTTTCTGTTTGCTGTCCAGATTCCAAATATGATTTTAGATCAGAGGCTGCTTGGAAACTTACTTCATGAAGTTTCTAGAGAGACAGCTACAACGGCCAAAGCAGATATCTGAATACTTAGCTGTCAGAGGTAAGAGTTTAGATAACTCAAAAGCATTACCAACATTTTGGAGAGGAGTTATATCTTCATAGTTATCTTTACACAATGAGAATAACAGAGTTTTACAACTTTTTTCTTTGTGTGGGGGGAATGTAGATAATAGGCGGCTGGGCCTAAAGGACAATTATATCAGCTTGTTGTAGTCGTTACATTTTCTCATTTCTACATGCTGGTTTTTTACTGTCCTTACACCTATCACCCTTTTCTATTTTCCTATTTGCAAGGTTTCATTGATGTATTATTGGTAAGGGAGATTAAATACTATGCATTGAAAAATATTTCCCTTCAGTTCAAAATTATGACTTTACAAGGAAAATGGGAATGCTTTAAGGTGGTGAGGGTGCGTTTGAATTGGTCTATGGAAGTGTGTGTTTTTAGACAAAATGCATCTCTTTACAAAGAAAACATTTTCATAACTTTTCTCAGATTCATGCTTTGAAATGTTTTTTCAGGCATTCAATATCCAAACGATACAATAAATCCTGATAATTATAATCAAGTTAAAATTCATGTTTTTTTTTTCATCTAAACTTAAGGGTATTCAATAAAAATTTTAAAATTTTTTTTTGATAAAAAAATCTTCTATTCAATCAAGATTTTTAAGTAATATAATCAAAATGGTATAGTAATTGAGATTTTAAAAAAATATTATTTAAATATAAAAAAACTTCGTGGATTTTAAAATATTATGTAGGAGGAATATAATAATTTATAAGATTTTTTTAAAAGATTTTTACAATCAAGATTTTATAATTTAAATTTTAATAGATTTATATAATAAGAAGTTATATGATTTGAAAGGATTTTGTAAATTTACAAGATGTAAAAAAATCTCATGAATTTTTAATAAACTTTGAAAATTACAAGAATTGTTATATTTTTAATCTTTTCATTTGTTATTTTCTTATTGTGAATTTTTCTTTTAAATTACTAATGCAATATATGTAAGAATAATTATTCTCAATCAAGAAAATTAATTTCACAAGAATATTTTTTAAGATAATCAAGTAATAAATATGCAAATATTTGTAAATGATATTATTTTAAAATAAAACTTCTCCTTAATAAAAATAGTTATCCATTTTTGCATTAAAAAAAGTTACAAACAATATTATTGAAATTTAATAAAAATCACAAATTTTAGTGGAGATTTATTCTCTTTTAATGAATCTCTCTCCTGATTTATTGGTAGATTCTACTAAAATTTATAATTTCTAATAAATTTCAAATAATATTTGATAAAATCTTATAAAGAGAGTTTGGCTAAAGAGGGTTTTGCAAGTATTATGCTAAAATTCAAGTATAGAAGATTGTTTTTGTGCATTTGGTAAAGCATAGAAAAATGTTGAAGTATTAAAATTATGTGTTTTCTACGTTGTCTTTTAGGTAATGCACATAATTTGCCTAAACAAGTTGATTAAAAACAAGCAAAGTAGAAAGATTTTTTATTGATTACATAAAAGACATGTAGGATTGGAACAAAGAAATTACTAGGTGCTATACTAGCAAGAGAAAAAAACTATGTGTGGTAAAAGAAAAAAAGAAAAGGTACTATACTAGCAAGAAAAAACTATGTGTGGTGAGAAAAAGAAAAGTTTGTCAACAATAGAAAAAAAAAAGGGATGAAAGATTTAAGAAAGTCTCAATAGTTTAATTGAAATTGTTGAGTGTGTGATTTATTACTTCAAAATATTTTAAAATTTATCAAAATCCATACTAAAAAAATAATCTATCAAAATTTATATGTTTTTGAATACTGAAAGACTTTTTGTAAATTGTAAAAAATTTCAATTGAATATCACCAAATTTTGACACTCTTTTAAAGAAAAATCATTTTGGTAGTCTTGACTAAATACCTCAAGATTTATTTATATTATTTAAAATTCTTGAATAAATACTGCAAGACCTTTTTTTATTCCAAAGTCTTATGGTATTTCATTAGGATTATCAAGATGATTTTTTAAAGTGTCAAAAATTAGTAGTATTCAATTGAAATTTTTTACAACTTAAGTCTTTGGTATTCAAAAATATTCAAATTTTGATTGATTATTTTGTGACACATTTTACCCTGAGGTCTACTTACTAATATTTAAACTATTTATTTCTTGAATAAATTAAAATTCTTTAAAACATCATTCATTCATTAAAGGATTCACATGTCATTCTCATCAAATATTGAAAATAAAGCATGTCAAAACATAAAATCTATTGGCACTTCAAAGGCTAATCCAAACTATTCATGTTCAAAATCATGAACTAAAAAAGTCAAGATGTAATACATCCAATTTTATAAAATGTCTCGATATCACATGTTATATCAAAGCGAAGCAAAGCCCATAACAAATTAAAATAAAACTAAACACCTAAAGCAATAAAATGAAGGGTCCAACTTACTCTCTCCATTCCTGTTTGTCCTCACCTACAAATGATGTTCAGCCCAAACACGAACAAGACAAATACAAAGAAGAGTGAGAATACATCCCACTGCCACCAGCAATACCTCGACAAGGCCGAGTAGCACACACAACATATATATAAGTCAAACACTCACATCCAACAATAACTATCAATGCACAAGCTATGATAAATGATGCATCTTACTCACTACTCCATATCTGCCTTTGTGGTTAGTCATACCATGCTAGCATGATATCCTCAAGTAGCACATCAAGATCTACTCAGTTTTGCATGTATGTTCTGACATGTGGGATCAGACACGACCATTGGAGGTTAACTATCGAGTAGCCCAAAGAGGTATAGGGGTTTGCATCTACTTTCTTACAACAGTAGTTGCATGATGCATGTCAAATAAAACATTTTCTCATTACATTCTCTTTTAAGTTGGGCCAATGAGGATCATGTTCGTCTCTCACAAGTTAGGCACATCATCTCATAAAACCTACAAAATCAATAAGAATCATTCTCGCCTCTCATAGGCCAAGATAGCTCACTTAACAAATGTCACCTAAGTTCCTTTTGCACCAACTCTTAGCTTAGGCAACCTATCAAAATGACAACTCATCCATTACTTAGTTTCATATTTAATCCTCATTTTTTCAATGCAATAATAGTTATATATAGAAATATACACATATCACCAAGGCAATATACCACTCAAATCTTACAACTTAAGGGGAAAACCTACCCACTAAGTTCACACATTTTTGCATAGCAAGTCCAAGCACTTGCCCAACGAACAAGACTACAAGAAATCTTGCACTATTACCTGCCCAACGAATCACCACATTAGCTCAATAAAAGGATCACTCTTGCATAGCATAACCCATTGCTCGCTTAGCAAACGAGACTACAAAGAGTCCAAGCCTTCAAACTCGCTTGGAAAATCCTATATTTGTCCAACGAATAGAGCCACAGAGATTTACCACTCTCGAGTGTTCCCTTGCTTACCTAGAAAGACCTATATCTCTCATTCTCTAGACAAGTAGAGCCACAAAAAGTTTTTACTCTCTCACTTGGAGAAAGTACCTCTCGCTTAGTGAGTATAGCCACAAAGAGCTCTACTCTCAAACTTTCTCATTCTCGCCCTACAAGCCTCACCATTTGCTTAATAAGAAGAGCTACTAAGGAGAAAATCCTTATTTCGTTGCATTCTCTCCTAGTGGAAGCCACATCTCTCCCAGCGAGGGTACAACAACAGTAATTTGCAATTTTTACATAAAACTCAAGGGAATCTTAGGGTTTTTCAATGTTATCTTAATCTCTACTAATTCAACACATAAAAATGCATAATTAATAGCACAAATTCACACTTAATACAATTCACATAAATCCCCCAAATTTATCAATCAATTCAACCATAAACCTAAAAGCCAAAATAGCCAAAGATTCATGATTCAACAAAATTCATACGAAAATCATCAAACAATCCACAGCAAGTCCAGGGAACTTTATCTTCCCTTTAAGGACCACCAAAACAGACTCAACAAGGGAGATAGGGACAAGCCCTCCACTTGTACTTACATAAAAGCAACCCAACAATGAGATAGAACTCACTCCCCTTTTTACCTAGTAAGCAAGAGACAACAGCAAAAAGGTCATCACGGTTCCCCTTAACGTTCCTCTAAAGCTTCTTATAAAGGTTCTCCTTTTTTTCTCTAGTATGTGGAAACAACAAAGATGATGCGCACCTAAGCCTCAGATTAACTTTATCGATTTAGGCAAAGTCTGGATCTCACACTTAACACAATTGTCATTGCTACAAAAATACGAGCAAGATTATCGTTAATTTCAAAGTAGATTCATAGAAAAATTTAAGATAAAAAGGAATTAGAAAGAAGAAAACGAATAAGATTCAGAAATGACTTGTCACTGATTTCATGGAAATTAGATAAGAGAAAACGAGATTCGCCACAAGCCTCATTGATAGCTTGATAAAAATTAAGTATTTTAATCCAAAAATAAGTTGAGAGAAGTCTCTCAAATGCGGCTTATGCTAATTATCACAAATGAACTAAAACTAATTACAATTAAATTAGGATCAAGTGTATATACTAATTCTCCTTACGAAAAGGAACGAAATTAGCTAAGTGAAAAGGTCTTTGAGCCTTAGAAGAAACGTAGCCCAAAAACAAGACTTCAAGCACACTAAGCAGGAGTGTGCCCAAAGCGTGCATCCAAAGATTGAGACCTTCTCGTCCAAAACATGTGCATCCAAAGAACCGTCCGAAGGGCTGAGACACCATTCCAAAGGAATTAGCCATCCAAAGTGCGTCCAAAGGACCCAATAGCCATCCAAAAGCGAGTGCGTCCAAGGAACTCATCGTTCAAAGGACCTAGATGTCATCCAAAGGGTCTAGCGTCCAAAGACTCTAGATGTCGTTCAAAGAGCCTAACGTCCAAAAACTCTAGATGTCATTCAAAGGACCCATTGTCCAAATGGGTCTAGGCATCATCCAAAGGCTCCATATACGTCCAAAGTCCCAGATGCATCCTTAGAGACAAGTCACAGTTTCTAATAGAAAGCAATAATTAACTAAGAAAATTATACACTGTCCTACAAGTTACTAATAAGGTGAACCTCCTCCTTGACTATCTTCAAACTTTGTCTAATCATAAGTACTTTGAAGGACTTTGACCTCTGTATGCTCAATATCTCTTCCATGCTCTTCATGTCCGCTCTTTTACCCCAATAAATCTCACTTTCTTACTAAAACAAGTTCAAATGATTATGTTTCTCAATTTAATTAATTAAAAACCAATTTAAAAACTGAAATATAATTTCCCAAAATAATCTATTTAATTTAATCATAGATATAAATAAGTCATACACTTTATAATAATATAAATAATATTTGTTATTATTATCAAGCATTATTTACTAGAAATAATAAATTAATAAATAAGAATTCATGGTTTTACATATTTTGATGAATTTTAAATGATTTTTAGTAATAAATCACACATCCAACAATCTCACCCAAATTCTTGAGACTTTCTTAAACAATATTCTTAACTCTCTTATTTCTTCTTTTTTATCGTTGTCAAACATATATTTCTCTCATCATAACAATTCCTTCTCTTTTTGTTGAAGGTGATACAGATGTTGGTAGTCATTTCTTTCTTCCAATCTTATATGTCTTTTCTATGATCAAGTAAAATATCTTTCCACATTTTTATGCCTTTAAACAACTTGTTTTTATGAATTAATATTAAAAATACATTAAAATCTTGAGGTACTTGATTTTTTCTATATTTTGTCAAAACACATAAAGACAGGGGTAATGTAAATTGTTTTAATTATAAAAATATTTATCTTTTTGTACTTTATAACATAATTATATTTACCTGGATCACCATTTTCATGTTTTTTTTTCATTTATTTTTTACCTTTTTATGTCTTTTTAATCCATTGTTACGAAAAAAAAATTAAAAAGATAAATAGAGAAATTCTACTTTATGTCTTAAAGTTGTGAAATTTATGGTCAAACATACTCACTCCAAGTCTAATATGACAATTACGTCATTCGAATAACGAGCTTTCTTCGTAAAATTTATTGTTTTTTCATTGTTAATGTTTGTATTATAATAGTATTCATATTTTACTAATGAAACAAGATTAATTAACATCAAGTATTAAACTTGTACACTTATATAATGTAATAACATTTTTTAAAATATAAATTTAACTAATTCAATCGTTGAAATGAAAATTTCATATAAAATAGATTATATTTATAAAATTGTGTGCAAATAAAAAACTAATTGATAGTTAAAAAATATATATTATTAAAATATAAGTAAATGTCTATTATTAAATAAAACATTAAAAAATATTTATATAATATGAAATTTGATCAAATGATATACAGACAAACAATTGAAATATATATATATATATATATTAGTTGTGTATTTTTAATATAATTTTTACAATTTTATTTTATTTTTGGAATGTTTTACCAAAAAAAATATTATACATTTTTTTATGTTCACAACCAACGTAATAAAACTATCCATACTTCATTTTTCTTAATTTTTATTTTTGAATAAATACATTCTTATTTCCTTAATAAAAAAATTAATTATAAGACAATTAATCAACGCATTCTGCATTGACTGTATCTTTTATTTTTAAATAAATACGCATTAGTATATTTATATTTGAAGATAATTTATTTCTGAAAATATAATATATAATATTTTACTTTAAAACTTTAAATAATAATAGATTAAATTATAAGAAAGTAATTCAACCCAAATTGTCCTTTAGATCAAATAATTTTTTATACAAAACCATCGACAAACAAGCCTAATATATAATATTAAAATATATTTTAAATAAAATAATAGAAGAATATTTAATAAATGAATAACTGAAATTTTCTAAAAAATTAAATTTTCCGTGATAATTGACTATTAAAATATTACATTTGTTTCAAAAAAATTATTTTGTAATTATTGTTCCCAGTGAAATAATTTAATTGGTAATAAAATAATTCTCAAATGCCCAACAACATTCAAGTGACAATGTAATTAAGAAAATTCATACAAAAAGTTACCGGTGCAAATAATTTAACTCTTGTGCTGTGCTCCTTAATCATGTTAAAGATTATATCTGACTTAAGTATGAAATTACAACTAAAAGTATACCTCCAAAGAGGTCAACCCACAAGAAATATAAAAATAAGCTCCCAGTAACTCGTAGCTTGAAAAATAAAAATACTTGTAACATGACAAACAAGGAGGATGGTATTTTTTAAAAAATGGCATATAATTGTGGCCGATTCCAAAAAACAATTATTCCGGACAAATAGATACAAAATTGGACAAAATAAGAGAAGTGAGTGAGTAGTTGGGGAAGTAGGTATGAGGAACCATGTGAATTAACCAAAAAAACTCTGACGCAAAAGGATCATGACAACTAAAAAGGAAAAAAGACTCTAATGTAGTTGCAAACCAAAAATCCCTAAATGCCGCTATCTATAAGAAAATCCCGTTGTCACTCTAATTCCCAGCAAAAGGAAACACTTCACTGAACTTTCACTGGTTGACGAGTGACTTTTCCTCCGTTCTGATAACTCCTTGGCACAGCTTCTCCATTGCTACGCCCGCCATTATTATTATTATTATTATTGCCACCTCGAGGCCGGCCAGAGAACTCACTTCGCTTCTCAAACTCATTCCTATTTCCATAGCTACCGCCACCACGGCCACCACCAAAGTTGCCACGGCCCCTGAAGTTATCATTTCTGTCATTTCGGTATCCACCCCTTCCTGATGAATACCTCACCCTGTCATTATTAGCTGCAGCAAACAAGAACACATGTTATCAGTGCAAAATTTTACACAACAAACGAGCCTTGGGGTCTGTATAGTTTAGATATCTTGTTTAGTCGAGATAAAGGAAGGAGAAGGATTTTAATAAAGGGGAAGGAAGATAGTTCTTTTCTTATTTGGTCCTCAAAGAAAAGGAAAAGAATTTTAAAAACTAATTTCCCTTTGTATCCTTATAATTTTAAATTTTAAAATAAATAAGAATATTTTAGTATTTTACACTTAAAATGTTTTAAATGCCCTCTCCACTCTCCAAATTGGATATATGGAGGAGTGCAAAAATTAAATGAAGAGTGTTGCTCTCCTCTCCTAAAAATTGAACCAAGCAAAAAAAAAGTTTAAAAAATATCTTCCCTCCCCTCCAACCAAACAGGCCCTAACCAGGACATTGAAGTCATGGGAAATAGTAAACAAAACTTGCCAATTTAATTTTAAAAGTTCAAATGTGACAAGAAAATTCAGCTGACTTACCTCGCCTCTCTTCAATTGAAAGTCTACGGTTGTCCAAGGTAACAGGAGGAGAGGCCTGGAACAGTACATAACAGAAATATGGCTAATAAATGTAGGACTAATGCCCAAAAATAAATAAATAAATGCAAAATGAACCAAAAAGGTGTAATGGAAAGCACGAGGTATATATCAAAATCAGATTTCATTTATTTGTAAAAAAAGCACCCACAACAACAGATCTTGAGGTTTAGGAGGAAAGAGGACCAGCTTTGTATATCAAATTCTTTTAGCACTGGCATTTAGATATAGGGCCCAAGCAACTATCAAATATAGGAAGAAACCACAACATAAAAGCCACAATTTTTTCTCCTAACATGCATACAATAGAATCAACACTCCAAACTGTACCTCGTTACATGTCTCTGAAAACATATGAAGAAACTCATCACATGACAACTCAACCATAGTACAGGAAAAACAACAGTTTTAACAATTACAGAGTGCTCCATCCCAAGAGAACAATAAAGTTGGAATTGGAAGATGAGGAAAACAAGCACATAAAGCATATTTCAGATACACGACATGCAAGGCCAAGACAATCAGCCATCCTGGAGTGATCTATTTATAACAATGCATTTATGACTAAGCAATTAAAGAATGTCTCAATGCCATTTAGCAGTTTTCAATCTTCACATTCTTCACAAATTATTTCTCGCAGAACATTATGGTCCAATCAATATATGCTGCTGATGCCAATAATCCATCAACAGGCAGAAGTTCCATACATATATTATCTATTCCTGTATTTCACTATAATTACTTGAAAAGAACTCATCAAATTGAAGAACCTTTACGGTATAACATTTTTGCCAAAAAAGCTTATGCTGAAGAAAGAGCTCATCAAACTGTAAAACACACAATATAATGTTTCTGCCAAGAAACAACTAAAGGATTGCAGAATGTCAAATGGCTTCCAAAAAGAAAAATAACGCAATGTAGAAATGTATCATCTACAACTACGCAATGTATCATCTACAACAACACCATGTAAACAAAAGCTGAGCATATAGCAAGAAGCTCTAAATTAGAAACTCGAGTTAATGAACAAAAATAATTTAGAAATGCTAGCAACCCAAAGAGGGAGATATAAGGCAAGTCTATACCTCAAGTGCACTTTGCATTGAAGTAGCAGATTCAAATTCCACAAAACCAAAACAAGATCCCTGTTGCTGGAAAGAAGAGCAAAGCATTGTATCAATTTGTTATTGAAGTAGATTCAATATACAAGATAGCAGAAATGCTAGTAACAGACAAACCTTATTACTTCTAACTTGAATACCATCACGTTTAATGGACCCAAATTTCTTGAAAACTCGTTCCAGCTGCTCTACTGTTGCATTCATGGGCAAATTTGCAACAAATATTGCATAAGCCTTGCCTGTGGAAAATAAATTACAAAGGTTACAAAGAAACATCCAGATCAAATGAGACAATTTATAATAAACTGTTTATAATTAAACATTCTAGTTACAGAATGGGAACCACCTCCATTCTCATTATTCTTTTCTGTTGGACTGTCAATGCTAGGAACCGGTGATTCGGAAGCAGGTGTGCTAGATACACGTGGTGGTTCAACAGATTTCACAGGGGAAGCCCTCACATGGAAGGGAGCAGCATTTTCTTTCAGTGCATTCACCTGAAACAAACGCAGAATAGTCACATATGGTCAGAGTCAGACACTACAGAAAAAATACATTGAAATCATAAATAAATAAATAAAACTTACAATGGATGCAAAAGATTTCTTTGGAGTATCCTCCTGTGTATTAGAAGCAACTTTCTCAACCTGTGAAAGCTGTTCCTGATGACTGGATTCTTTGACATGATTAACAGGAACCACCTTTTCAGTAACTGATAATTTACCATTCTCCAGTGGTTGGCTCACTTCTTTGCTGACACTAATGTCAGCATCAACAACAGCAGTTTGATTAGCTGAAACATCTTCAGCAACATGAATGACCTCTGCATTCATAATCCCAATAAAAAATTTAAAGCTTAGACTTCCAACCACAAGCAAAATGTTGAGGAAGAAAATGAAAAACAACAGGAATAGAGGCAACATATATGTATAACCAGAAAATGTAAATAGAAGAATTACCAGGCTCTGGGACAAAAGTTTCTGCTGGAGCACTTTCATCAGCATCAGTTGGTGGCACAGACTCAATATCAACTGACTTGTACTCATCAACATATCTGAAAACATCATTCAAAACAAAGTAGCCTTTGTCCTGTGGAGCTAGGAAAAAGGATTGAGTAAACTTCCTTTTCAGATTGTCACTTCCAGTTAAGCAGCCAGTCACTACAACCATTACCCCATCCTTGTATGAAGGCTGGGCATCAGCACTCAGAATTTCTACCCTAAAGCTTTTGTAATCCAGAGAGAGTATCTTTTTATTAATTTCCTGTACAAAAACAAAACAAGATCATTGAAGTCCACAGATGCTAAATCATTTGTTGCCTTACAAAATAGTCAAAGTAATAAAAACACACAAAACAGTGGACACATGTCCCCTATATAATCTCATGTTCTGTACTCTTTTTGGTGCTTGACCAGAAAAGCTGTAAAATTATAACTCAAGCTAGGGGTGATAGTTAGGTATACTCTCAAAATAATGAATATCGACTATGCAAGCTATTAATAATATACTAAATATTTTCAAAAATATGACACCATCTCCGCTCTTCTCATGAAAAGCACGTAATACAAGGTGATTTCCAAATATTTTCAAATGAATCTATGAAAATGACTAGTTCGTCATTAACAGTTCAGGACATGAGAAATTAAAAGAGTAGTTTAAATCAAAATCCATGTGCTAAATCTGCAATTATACAACTCCACATGTCATTGCGATAACTGATACACCGCCACTTGTACTTACCACAGTAGTAGTCACCATTGTCATGGAACCATCTTCTTCAGGTCGACTAAGGACACTAGACTCATGATAAAACCTGTGAACTTGGTCTGGCTCTTGATGCAGTATAGAGTAATACTGTTCCACAAAAGCATTGCCAACCATCTGAGGGGTTGGGGATCCTTCCGACACTGCCATCTCTGCAACACAACAACACCAAACACACGCACACACAGATTAGTCTAATAACAGCAAACTATGTTATTAACAAAAACCCTATTAAAGAAAACAATCTAATAACGGCACATACCTAGTTATTCCCAAAATCAAATTAAAGAAAACAACAAACCATCATTCAAAGAATACACACACGACCAAAATGCAATTAACCCTAGCCCTACGTTAATAAAACAAACGGCTTCAATTTAGACCAGTAACATATACACGCAACACATGATCCAGCCAATCGTGTGACGACAAAGCATTTTAACACTGAATCATGCGTTTGAAAAAAACCAAAAACTAGAAAAGCAATAATTAAAATAAACTAAAAACATTATTTTAATTTAAACCTTTTACATCGAAACCCTAAATTTCAAACGTACCAGATTAACAACCAAACTCTAATCAACCAGCACAGTGCATTGAAACCGTATAATAATAAAAAGAAGACAGAGAGGAGAAAAGCAACTAAGATGAATCGAAAAAGTAAAAATCGATCAAATTAGAATGAAGGGAAAAACAATATACAGAAACTTTTTTTTAAAATATTTAAAAAAAAAAAAGTAAAAGGTAAAGAAGAGAAGAGGTACCTCCGAGGAGCGATGAGAGGCTCAGAGGGGGGAAAGAGAATAATGGTTGGATGAAAGTGGAGGCGGTTGAGTGGAGTGAGATCTCTGTCGAGTGGCAAAGCGAAAATAATGTATATATATAGGGCGACCCTTTTTTATGATGTTTCTTGCTGTGGGAGAAAGGTTTGTTTAGTTTGGTCTAGTTTTTTAGATGAGCCAACAACAACCCGAATTATTGACACATGTGGTTTATCGGACTAGACCACGACCAGGCCCAACGTTCTCGGCTCCTCTTTACTTGCGTGTTACATTATACTGCCATGTTTCATTGCTAGGTGGCACCAGCTCCTCGAAGAAATTGCACCATTATGGATATACTATGATTTAAATCTCATTAATTCATCAGTTTAATTATTCTAGTATTTTAATTTCAATGATATATAAAATAAATATTTTTAATATATACTATATTTTAAATTTATAAAAAAACAATTTATACTGTGAAATAGTGTTATTTTTAATTATTATTAACTTTTTAAAAATATTAAAAATTAATTTAAAACTAAAAATATTAAAAATAATAAATTAAAAAAATAAGAGATTAAAAAAATCTCTGAAAATATTCCCCCAAAACAGAAAGCTAAAAATATTAATAACTAAAAATATTCTCATTCAAAATAATTATTCTTAAATATATTTATATATATTATATATATCTCTGTATATATAGATATATGAAATAGGAGATATAGGTTATATTTTAAATTTATAATAAATAAATTATATTATAAAATAATATTATATTTGATTATTTAAATATTAAAATTCAATTTAAAACTAAAAATGTGTTACAAAATGATAGACTAAAATAGATAGGAAGTTAAAACTAATCTAAAAAATACTTACATTTAAACAAAAGAATAACTAAAAATACTATCGGTGATAAATATAAACCTAGAAAATAGGAGATAGGAGATTTGAATTTATTCTATTAGATTTTAATTTTTATTGTGTATAAATCCTCTCTTTATAAAAATTAAAACAATAATATTTTTAGTTATTTTTATTTGGCAAAAGTGTTTTTAATGAATTTTTTTCTTCATCTTTTATTTCCTTCAATATATCGTTCGTGATATCTTTAATTCTAAGTTAAATTTTATATTTAAAAAATATAAATAATTAAAAATAACATTATATTACAGTATAGATTGTTTATTATAAATTTAAAATATATTTTATATGTTATAATATAATTTATATATTAATAAGTGTTTACTTATTATAAATTTTAATTATAAAAGATAAAAATATTTATTTTATACCATTCACAGGAAAGATGACAAAAACTAAATTATTTCTAACTTTCTTACTTTTCCTAATATTTATTATGATTTTGAACGCTTAATTCTCTTAACAACTTCATCTTTTGTTTCCTTCTTATACGTTCAAAATCATATCATATGAAGATCTTACAAAGATATATTAAACATTTGATTATTTGTATTTATCCTCCTCCAATATTAAAAAATTTATCAATATTTATTTTTATTTTATTTTATTAATATTGTCTTTTTCAATTCAAAAATTATCATTTATGTTTTTTTATTAATATCTCTAATTTTAGTAAAAATAAATTATCTTTATTTCTTTTCAAAGTTTGAATAGGGAATACTACTTTTATTTTTCTCCAAATAGTTATAAAAACAAGTTTTTTTTATTATTATTACTATAAAAATAAAGTATTTGAATTTAATCATTTTAGAGGATTTAAATTCATAAAATTTTTTTCATATATATCATTTGTAATTATTATTTTGTATTTGTTTCTTTTTGGTATACATTATATTAATTATTATTTATTTTAATTACTATATCATGTCAATAATTTTTTAGATTTTATGATAATTAATCATAATAGTTAGATAATAAATTTGACTTACACAATACACAGACTAAATTACTAGTTATATCTAACTTAAACCAAATTTGTTTTCATAAAAACATATACCACCTGTTAAAAGAACATAATTTTGAAGTCAAGTAATGCAAAAAAAAAAACGCTACAAGCATCTAAAATAACATGTCAAACAGTGTATAAATATACGATTGTTAGATAGAGATTATGTATTTTAGTGAAAATTTATAAAATATTTAATATAAAATGAAATATGTAAATATTGGTTTGAAATTACATTAAATAATATTTAATATAAATTTAAATAATCTAACATAAACCCAACCAGAATGATGTTTCTAGAAATAATCCTAACATACTATGCTTGAGGTTTAGAGTTTATAGCATTTCATTGTACTTCGGATTGAATGTCTCCATAGCTTAATTTAACTAAGTAGATTAATACATGTACAGTTAAACGTGAGAACCAACCATCAATGATACTAAATGTGAAAGAAATAATGAGGTTAATAGAAAAGTTTCAACATCTAAGCATTTAAATTCCTAAAATTGTAAGCAATAATTAGCAACCAATAGTTCTCTTAACAAAATGGACTCTTAATTATGATGTGACACGAGAGTCAAAAAGTTTATTAGTTATTATATAATATTGGAAGAAATTTTGAAGATATAAATATTATATTTGTGGCACAACCTTTACAGGGGATGAAAACACTTAAATATTTGAATTATAGATTTTTATGGTGTAGAATTTTATCATATTTTTTTTGCTTTTCTCTTTAATATTGTAGAATGTATATTTTATAATTTAATTTAGAGTGTGTTTGTTTAAAAGTATTTATTAAAAGAATCACTTTTTATGGAAAAAACACTTATAAAAATTATAAAGTGTTTAGATAAATTTTTTTAAAAAAATCAAAAAAAAAAAAAGTTGTATGTACCTTGTCTAAATAATCAAATGAGATTGAAAGTCATAAACCTTACTTTTTCAAACTAAAAAAGTATTATTTGTAAATAGTTTATGTGTTATATTATCAACAAAAGGTGGAGAAACGTAACTTTGTAATATTGGAATATTTTATTTTGTAGGGCATGATCATGTTTTCCACATTAAATATAGTAGTTGTATAATAAGTGTCTTGCTTTGTACTAGGTATAAATATATGCATTTAATTTTTTTTTATGTATGGATAAACATTTTGTGCATGATTTATTTGCATCTTTACTAGATTACATGCATTTGGTGTGTATGATTTTTTTTTAAAGAATGTTTATTTTAGTTGATTTGCAATTATGAACAATTTTACTTGTACTTATCTTTCTAATAAATATTTAGTATGTCATAATTATCTTAACCTATTATTTATCTTTAAACATTAAAATTTTACTGTTATAATTTCACAGTACAAACATAATAATGTATTCACTTTAATCATTACTAAACATCTATATGTGTCCAACTCGAGGTCAATAATAATGTCAATATTACTAAATTTATTCTTTAGAATCATGAAGTTTTTTAATGGATAAAAAAGTTCACAACAAATACTAAAAAAAAGACCGAGAAAGTATGTATCACAAATATGAAATTCACAAGAAAGAATTCAATTTAATGTTGTAAAATACATTACATGACATGAGTTAATATATTATAGTATTTCTTTCTATCTATTTTTTTTCTTAATTTGTAAGTTAAAGTGTTGTTGGATATTCCTCCTTATAATATTGGACCTTTTCTCAATGAGATATTTTCTCTTTAAAATAAGAATCAACTATAAAAATAGTAGAAAATTATTAAGGAAATTTAATGTTTGTAGAAGGACTTTCAATGAGAATCTAATAAAAGAATTTATGTCAAATATTAAAATAAAGAATACATGTTAAATATTTATTAATGTTTTATGTACCCATTTTTATTTTTTTAAAATAATTATATAATTATGACTTCTTACATGTCTAAAATTTTAGAATTACATAGAGAAGAGTTGTATAGATTCATACGTTAGATAATCATTGCAAAAACATGATGTAGACATTGTACGTTTATAATAAATATATATATATATATATATTAATCTACAATAATTTTGAATTTATTGAATTGAAGGATTGTATATATATTACAAGTGAAAATAATATGAATTTCATATTAATTATGGATATCACACATCTCAAATGAACATTTGATTTAAATATTAACCACATTAAATAAAATGAATTTTTTTTTCGTATCATCAACTAAAAACTTGAAATGTGTCAAGATAGAAAAAAAAATTCTTGAATTTTAAATATGTCAATACATTATTTTGACAATTATTATATTAGGTCAATTAATATTTTTTTATAAATAAGGTTATTAAACTCTTTATTATGGTTATTTGATATATATTTTTTAATTATATCATATGAATGATTCTGAGAACTTTTAAGATAATTAATTATAGTTATAAAATTTATATTTTAATATTAAGAATCAATTTAATTTATGAATTTCAGGATTATAAATTAATTTTTAATATTAAGAATCAATTTGATGTTTATGCACCAAAGTTAATTATTATATTACTTTTAATTATACTTTTTTTAAATATAAAAATGTAATTAATTGAACATTAATTTCAAAGACTATTAAAATTTACTTTTGCTTTTGCAGTTAGGTTAAAAGTAATGCGTATCTTGCTATCCTTTGTAGCTCATTATTATATGAAATTACATCAAATGGATGTCAAATGTGCATTTCTTAATGATATAATACATGAAGTTTATGTGGAACAACCACCTGATTTTGAGAGTAATATTTTTTCTAATCATGTTTTTAAATTGAAAAACTTTCTATGGACTCAAGCAAGCACCTTGTGCTTGGTATGAGAATTTGATTTTTTTTTATGTCAAATGATTTTCAAACTGGAAAAGTAAATACTACTCTATTTCACAAAAACTATAACTCACATTATATTGTTGGATGACATCATTTTTTAGGCTATTGATGAAACTATTTGTGAAGAATTTCTAAATTAATGCAAAGATTTTGAAATTAGCATGATAATAGAATTGAAGTTCTTTATAAGATTTCAAATTAAGCAAGTAGAAGATGAAATCTACATCCACCAGACAAAGTACATCAAGGAGTTACTCAACGCAAAAATATGTTAACTCCCATGCACCTAACATTCATCTCAAGTCTAGATGAGTCAGATAAAAAGGTAGATTAAACTTCATACAAAGGTATGATTGACTCTCTACTTTATTTAACTACATCTGTACTTGATATAGTGTCTAGTGTATGTTTGTGTGCATGGTTTCAAGCTGATCTTAAAAATCACATCTTATTATAGTTAAATGTATTTTCAAATATCTTAAAGGTACTACTAATCTTGGTTTATGGTATAAGAAATATGACCAGTACAAGATGAAAGGTTACAATGATGTTGATTTTGTTGGAGATATAATAGAAAGAAAAAACACTAGTAAAGGATGTCACTTCATTGGAACTAATATAGTATCTTGGACTAGCAAAATACAAAGGTAGTATAACCCTATCTACAACAAAAATAGAGTACATATTAACTACACAACGCTATTCTAAACTTTTGTAGATCAAACACTAGCTTGAAGATTACGACATATTTGAGAGTAACATCCCTATACTTTATGATAATATTGTTGATATTAATTTGTCTAAAAATTCCACCTTACATTTTTGTGCTAAGCATATAAAAATTAAGCATAATTTCATTAAAGATTATGTTTATAAAGGAATTTTAGATTTAAAATTCATTAGCACTAATAAACAATTAGCTAACATCTTCACAAAACCCCTTCATAAAGATAAACTTGTTCGTATCAAGAATATTCTTGGTATGACATTTATTATGCAATGAAGTTTAAAGTCTATAAGGCTTAGGCGTCCATAGCATGTTTGTCCATAATATACTTGCACAATAAGTAACTTTCTCTTTTACTTGTTGAGTCATTTGTTTTTAACTCTTTTTTTGTAAATCGTTTTTTATCATTGTAAATCCGTAACAACTATGTTTTTCACCATTTAATGCTTTTTATTATCGTTAGATATAAGAGTTTTCTCAAATCAGTTTTTTTTCTTCCACAAAGCTTTCTCATCTCTGAATTGTTATTGCAAAAAAAATATTTTCTTCCTTGCTTTCATCTTGATTTCTTGATCTTTCTCTTTGAACCCCACCTTTACCCCTAAAATCAACTTGAAATACTTATTCTCGTAACCTTAACCTCTTGGCCACCTCTGTGGAAGATAGAACCACAAACCTTAACGATTTGATAGTCTATACAAAGTACTTCTTTACCATCCCAACTCTCATAGCAATAGGGATTGATCCCACTTATGAGTTAACCTATTGTGGGATTCTTCCCTTCTTTAGCTATAAACAAGTTATGCTCCAATGTTGATTAGGGAGTTTTGGACAAACTGCAAATTCACAAAAACTACTTTTCTTTGGAAAAGTTATAGGCATTAAAGTTAGGATTGACATTCTTGTCATTGCCATGACAACATGGTGTAAACAAGTTGGAAAGATGCATGAGTCCGGTTGAGAAAGTGCTTATGGTGGTGTGCCTGTTGTAGAAGACACCATGTTGTGACTAGATGCTAAAGGGCCTTGTGCCCTGAACAAGACGCACGACAAAGCATACATTTTTCAGTAGATGCTCAACAAAGGTATCCTTCACAAAGCTAGCTCAAAGGATTACCTATTAAACATACATTTGTTTGCTTTGTTCCACATGGTCGTAGGCCAAAAATTCAACCTCCCAAGTTTACTCGTTGCACACTTGAAGATGAATTTGAAAGGCAAAAGAGCTAAGAAGAACTACATGACTCATTCAACCCTTATTACCATGATTTTCTTATATCAAAAAGTGTTGGATGCCTTCTTTGCCTTGTTTATAACTGAACAAGCAAAGTATGACCACTACTTCAAACAATAAAGATTTGGGAGAAATAATATTATTCCCATGAATCTAGACAAATTGAAGCTTACAACACTTGATGATATCAAGCCAACAAAAGCTGAGTTGGCTACAACATCCAAAAAATTTGTGTCTAAACGCTTGGCTCTACTCACTAAAACTACCAAAGCCTTTATGAAGAAGAGGAAGCCAATCCTACCTACCTCCCTCAAATGATGATGAAGAGGTAGTTGCTAAACTAGATCACCTTTAGTAATTGGAGAAGAAGATGATGATGATGAAGTCCCCTCGATATGGAGGATCAAGAGAAAAGCACCACTTGAGGAACCTAATGGTGCCAAGCCATCCAAACCTATAGTTTTGACAACATTTCCAAAAGGTAAACACTTCAAAACCATACCTTAACGTCACCATCCCAAACCATCTTCACATATATCTCTCTCTTCTATCCCTTTACCTTCACAAAACATTGAACTTGAACTAATCTCCATCTTAGACACCCCTTTTCAAACACCTCAAAAATATCCAAATAAACAAATACCTAAAAACCTAAATACTTCACCCCTACATCTTTTCCCTTATTCACCCATACATTTTGTCGTATAAATGTCTTTGGACACCATAGAAGACCAAATTAACCCTACCTCTCAATTAGGAAAAGAATGACATGTTCTTTTCTTATAACAACCAAAACTAGAAACCTTCCCACCTAAACTAGAATGCCTTCTACCCATATATATATATGAACATGTTCTTCCACCTTCTTACCCATACTTAGCTACATACTCATACCTGCAACCTATTCCTCTACCCCCTAGCCAAATCTCAAACCAGCTTAGCCCTCTTTGTGTACCTTTACCACCTACTCACATATAAAGAATAACATATCCAAACCTCATAAAATATCCTTTAATTAATGTCAACCATCCTGGAGTTCAACAACATTATATTACTATTAATAAACAAGGAGAAGAATTATGTAAAAGCAAGATACTAGAGTCTGTCCAAATTCAAATATTTCCAAAAGATTTGAAGTTCACTCCTTTGGACATCCTAACTCTTGGTTTTTCTACAAACTTGGAAGATCATCTAATGCCCAAGCTTATAAAAGTAAACTCTGAGCTAGGAGTACAACACTTTACACCTCCCTCATTGGTTATAGAGCCTTTTACCAAGGTCCTAACTCAACCTGATAGGATCTATCCAAGGATTCTAATGATTGATAACAACAAGTACAAGGAGTTGCGAGTTAGAAGTCTAGCTACCCCTTTGCCATGAAACTCAAAATTGTCCATTGAAAGTTGTTCTGTGGGTACTCTCGTCTGTACCTACATGAGAAAATGCTGAGAGACTCTTTGGACGAAGATGCATGTCAATTATGGAAACAAAATCTTTGGATCCATAGTCACTAGGATTCAGGCAGTTACCTTACTCTTCAAGAGAAGTTGGACACTCCTACAATGTCTATTGACACTTCTCGCTTGTTAAAGGAATTGAAGATCTTTCACTTTGATGGTTGGTTTGTTCTACCCATCAAGGACAACTCCTTTAAAGACTTCAAGCTTCTCGGTGTTGGCATATACTCTTATTCTTACCTCTGTGCCTTCTTTTTTCCTCCACGGCTTAACCTCCAAAGCCTTACACTTGGGAGAAACTTTTCCAAACATGCTTGGAATCCCCTCCTTTGTTAGTTTGCCTTTCACCTTAAGCTGAACCTTCTACCTCACAACCCTTTCAACCACCCTCTTCACTTTCTACCTCACTTACCTCACCAAAAACCATGAACTCCCAATTTCCTAAGCCCTTATCCTATATATCCCAAGGAGAAAGATATTGTTATGCTATGCATTTATATATATATATGTCTTTTATGTGCTCTGATTTGTTTAACCATCCATTAGCTTAGGGGGAGCTCAAACATGTGTATGGTTATATAACTTAAAGGGGAGCCTAAAATAAGTTATATGCTTAACTATTATATCCTGTATATATCTTTCTCTTTAGCATAATTTTTTTCATCATAAAAAATGGGAGATTGTTGGAACATAAGTCTATGCATCCAAAATAACCCAAAAGTTTTGATGATAATAAACATTATGATTAAAGGATGATAACTTATGTTTAACAAGTGTTCTATAGCTTTCAAAAGAACAAGTTATTAGACTTATTGGTTGGTACACGTCCATTATGAGAAACTTATCCAATATACAAGTTTATCATAAGCGTCCAAAGAAGAGTTCATCGTATAAAAGAGAGAACATCCAATAGAGAATGAATGCAATGTTCTAAACAAGAAGTATCTCTATATAAGTGTAAAGAGTTATTTTAAATGCTTATCTTATCCCATGACTCATTTTATATATATACGAGCTTACAATCATTACACAATGTTCAAAATTTCTGTTGTACCTAATGCACTATGTTGAGAACATGTTCATTTTCATATTGACGAAAG
This sequence comes from Mucuna pruriens, assembly GCA_025330945.1. NCBI lineage: Eukaryota > Viridiplantae > Streptophyta > Magnoliopsida > Fabales > Fabaceae > Mucuna > Mucuna pruriens. The sequence goes on from JAENHJ010000227.1 coordinate 974,656, forward strand.
CGTGTGCTAAATATTTTATTATATCAAGTCAAGTTTGATAAAAGGAAAAAAAGAGGTTTCATCATTTATCAGCAGAAGACATACACTCTTTGGACAATAGTTAGAAAAATCTTTGTAAAGTTTACCATGAAAAGCAAAGTTAAGTCTATGTGCTTTGTATTGCTATATGTTCACTTTGTGAGTTATTTTTTGTAAAAATTCTGTATAGTTGTTAAGATAGCTTGAAGAGGCTAAGTGACAAAGAATACTAAAATACTTAGGATTTACTTATAATAGCGGAGATTACAAGAGTTGTAATACTTGAAGAGATAGATAATACTTGAGTGTAAGTTAGTTAGACTTAGTGAAAAATCTTTTGTATTGAAGGGACTGAATATAGCTTTGTTGGAAGAATAAACCAGAATAAATTCAATGCACCTTTCTCTTTTACCTTATCATTTTTATTTTACTACACCTCATTGAACGGTCTCTATGAATAGTAATATAAAACTCTATTATATATCCATTATTTTTGCAAAAAATATTTAAAAATCACAAACACATAATTTAACTCTTCTTATGTATTACCTATATTTTCACATGTTACTTAAACTAATGTAATATTGATCAAAATTAGAGATTTAGCTTATAATGAAAATAATTAATAATATTATGCACATTATATATTTTAAATTATTAACAATATACTAAAAGTTATTTTCTTTTTTTTAACAATAAAATATTAAAATACATATTTTATTATTATATATATTTTTATCAAGAAAATAATTTAATTTATTATTTATTTTTATTTAAAAGAAAATATTTTAAAAAAATATTTTGACTTAGACATGGATAATTCACACACACACATTTTCTGTGGTGCAATGAGGTCACATAATTCTCTAAGAAAATATTTGTGTGTTTAGTGGTTTTTTTTATTAGATGTGACATCACTAAACTTTTACACTCGGATGTGTCACATTGAAATATAAGATCAATAAGGTGGCATGCCTAAATTTTTTTTTATAAAAATAGTAATAACAATAATTTAGGTTGTCACGGATGTTTCAATTTAGAATTGAATAATTAACGAGTATCGTGCCTAAATTATCCTTTATAAAAGTTTTAATAATTAAATCTTACATTTTAAAGCAATAAAATTAGCGTATAAAATAATTGAATAGTGACAAGAAAAAAAGAAATTAGTAAGACATCACACCTAAATGAATTCCTATAGAGAAATAATAATTAAAAAATATTATTTTTTTTATCAACAAAACAAAAATAGTTTAACAAATAAAATTTAACAAATAAAAATAACAAAAAAAGAAAGAAAAGAAAAGAGATTAATGTTTCCCGTCTAAATTAACATATTAAAAAAAAATAAAAATTAACGAACAATAAATTAAGCTAACCAATAGAATACACAAAATAAAATAAACAAATAATTTTAATGAATAGAATAAATATAAGAGACAATTAAATGTATTTTTCTTAATAATGTTTAGTCCTGAATGAAAAGGAACAAGGAAACAAATAATCACGAAGAACAAAATGAAAAGGAGAGAAAATGTGATTGACAAGCAAAAATGAAAATGTATGGGATTTTTATTAATTAATTAATTTTCTAAGCATTAAACTTCATTAACTTTAACAATTGTAATTAATCTGCAACAATAAAAGATGGAGATCTAGACTGCGCTTAAACTGGTCGTGAATTGAAATATAAAATGACAAAAAAATGTTGGAACAAAAGATATTAAGCGTCAAATGACTACAAATATTTTGACAATAAAGGCTATTAAAAATTACGAGCATTAAATATGTTATATATGCATATTTTATATAAATGAAAATTCTTTATAAAAATGTTTGTTTTTACATAAAATTAAGTTTAAAGTATCAAATATATGCACTCATGAAAATCATGATTTTCCTTTTCAAACGTTATCCGGATGATATTCTACATGAATGCACATTTTCTTTTATCATAAACATTTCTTTTATATATATATATATATGTACTTTTTTTTAAAACAATACAATATACTCAGTACTTGATAGAAAATCGTCCAAATATTTTTCAAACGTTTATTTGTGATTAAAACGTTTTAACGGTGTTAAAATATTTCTATGATCTTAGCATCTCGGACAAAAGGAACAAATAAATGTATTAAAGAGTTTCTCCATGTTTTATAAAGAAAAAGGAATTTATATTGTACGAAGGCAAATTCTTTTAAATTTTGTATGAAAACGATGTTTGCTTGTATCTTATATGTTAAACAACTCATTTATTTGCTATATATCTATGTGTGTATTATTAGAAAAATTATGTCATATAACTGCTCATAATAGAAATAATAGGAAAATTGAAAGGGGAGAGAGAAAATATGAAATCGAGTTTATTTGATGAAAATGAAATATTAAGAATATAAATTTAAAGTTGACAAATCCTCCATGCAAAAAAAAAAAAATTATGAAACATGAGAAGAGATAGTAATATTGACTATTATGATGAGATGTAATAAGTAAATAATTTATTGTCATTCATGTTAAAATTGTTTCTCATGTGTGAAAAGTTATTTTTGTTATGTTGTAGAAAATTTTATGGTAAAACTATCACCAAATGAATCATGATGAACATATTATAATTGATTGTGTTAAGTTAAACTCGATTATTTGAATATTACATATCATTGATAAATATATTATAATTGATTGTGTTAAGCTAAATTTGATTATTCACATATTAGATAACGTTCTTTGTCATTGAGAATTAATTATTCATGGTTGAACATATAGAAAATAAACATGCAAAATTGATATACAAGAAATTTAAGAAGAATTTTTGCAATAAAAATAAAAGGTCAAGTGATGTTTCCATGTCCAATATATATTCTTTGTCATTAAAAATCAATTATTTATGATTGGATATACAGAACATAAACATTTAAAATTGATATAAAAAAATAAAAATAATAATGATCACATGAACTAAACAAAAAAAAAGTAACTGGCAAAAAAAGTGAGGAAAAATAAAAGGTCAAGTGACAATATATATTCTTTATCATTAAAAATCAATTATTTATGATTGGATATACAGAACATAAACATTTAAAATTGGTATAAAAAAATAAAAATAATAATGATCACATGAACAAAAAAAAAAAAAAGTAACTGGCAAAAAAAGTGAGGAAAAAGCTCCCAGCGAGGATCGAACTCGCGACCTTTCGCTTACGAAGCGAACGCACTACCACTATGCTACGGAAGCCAGTGTTGATGTTATCGAGCAGAGAAATTTTAAAACAATGTATTACGACTACGAAGCAGACTAGTCAAAACCCTACGAAAACCACATTCTGTGCAGTTGCCAAAGCAGGGAAGATGTGTGGAATTGCGTTGATCGTCTCAGGCATTCGTATTGACACCTCATCTTTGCCGTTCGATTCAACAAGCCCAAGTCGCAAAACCGAGAAAGTAAGCGCAACTCTTACCCTTCAAAATGGCCGAAACTGTGAAGCAAGCGTATAACAGCTTTTACTATTTCCTTTTATTCGTGACAGTTATCGTTCTCTTTAGATGATCTGAAAGCAGCTCTGCGGAGAAGGGGTCCCGATAGCGTGTGCGCCAAGAAACTTCTGCAATTTGGGGAAAACGGAATTTCATCCTTAGCTAAACACGACGATGACGTGTCACATTCCGAGCGCGACAGCGTAGATGGCGCCCAAACAGCGAAACTTCATTTCTTCGGTGCAACTTTGCAGCTCAGGGGAATTAACCCGCTCGTTCAGCCACTGGTGGATGCGTCAGGAAATGTTCTCGTGTATAACGGTATTCCGTGCAGCCGTCTCTCATCTTTTCCCCTTTGACGAGTCATTCTAGGTTTTCATTTCCGTCGTGCCTTTTAGGTGAGATTTTCGGAGGACTTCACCTCACGAGTGATTGCAACGATACTGAGTTTCTCATGCAGACTCTAGGAGAGTGTTGCTCCTGTGGTTCTTGTTCGACTGGTCACTGTGGGAAAAGTTGCATTGCGGATGTTCTTTCTGCAATTAAAGGACCCTGGGCTATCATCTACTGGCAGGTAACGCCGTGTGGTAAGTTTCTTTGTGTTTGAATCTTTTGTAGTATGGTTTATTTTCGACGCGGTGTCAGAGGTGGTGGTGCTTTCTTTGTCTTCCGTAGGATAGTTCGAGGACTCTCTGGTTTGGCCGGGATGCGTTTGGTCGGCGGAGCCTCCTTGTTCACTGGCCTACGGAGGATGATGAGACCTTCCTGCTTTCTTCTGTGTCACCTGTTTCACCGGTTCACCAGGCCTCTGGTACGTAATGCATGAAAGAGCTATTAGCTATAGTTAGTTATCTTGCTCGTATGGTGCAATTTCTGTGCACTAGAGTGATGTCAATAGAATCTGTTGCCATTTAGTAAACTATTAACTGTTGGTGTAATTTAGTGCTGCGGAGAATGTGCTGTAAACTATGCACTCTGTATGGTCTTGATATAGATGGATATGTTGTTATGAAAGGCACACAAATAAGGGTGTGGCTGATTTTAGGAGATGTTGTGCTTCTTTGTTTGATGCTGCTTGGATGACTCCTGCATCTTGTTCTTTCAATATGGTAGATACTGGTTTTAAACAGATAGGAAATGGCCATAAAGAGAAAAACTATAATCTTTTAGGTAGAAAATAAAAATAATGCGGCAGAAGTTCCCCAGAGATCAGTATCCTTTCTCCAGGTAATTTTCAGCCTTTGGTCTTCTTCCCCCCCTTATCCCAATCCACCTTTGCTTATCTCCAGAATCTTTTCCTCCTCTACTGGGCTGCTATCTGTCCATTTTGTTACATTCCAATTCTTTGTCATCAACAACAGTCTTTTCACATGTCATCTTTGACAACATTCGCTTGCTGCCCTTTATGGTCTTTTTACTGTCCACTCGCTTATATCCTCTTATAGACTTGTATTATGGGAGGCCTATCAGAATATAAGCTCTTTGAGTTCAAGCTGTCAACCTTTGCAGCTGGATAGTTGGTTAAGATTATACCATTTTTTTTTTTTTGGGGGGGGGGGGTTAAACCCAACACCTATTTGATAACTTTGGAACTCTTTTGAATTTTTTTATTGTGAATTATAAAAAACAGTGGATGAAAGGCTTTAAGAAATGTTAAATGTTGCTTCTTTAATGTTTTTCTCCCCCTTCTTTCTCACCTATGTTTTTAGTTGTCAAGGACTAACTCTGCCTAAAGCCTAAGCTGTTAGATTTAGGTTCATGATTGATTTTATTTCTCTAATATTAATTTATAGAGTTCCTTTATGCACTCCAGATATTATTTGGCATTTCTTGTTGTTACATAGTTGTAAACCTGGACTATCGTGGAGTGAGGCTAGGTAGGTCACTTGTTTGACTGCTGGTCTGGCTAAAGGTTCCAGTTTAACAAGAAAAAGGAAAAAAAATCACAAAAAGCAAGTTGAATGCCCTGGTTTATTTCTAAAACACCCCTGGTTTTCCTTGTTTAACACATTTAAATCTGCTGGTCTAGTCTAGGTTTTAAAACTATAGTTAGTTATGTCAGTTCTTGAATTTGTAAATTAAAGTTTGAAACAATATGAGTGTATGACTTATTAATATTAATTTGCTGCAGAGGATGAAGCTCATAATGGGATAGGATGTCTTAGTTACTGGGAAGAGCTGCCATGTGGAATATATAGTGTGCATGTGGATGCTTCTAATTCAAGTGGATATCTGGCAGGTGAAGTCAAGATACATGAATATACAAACTCAATGTTAAATGAGCTTATCAAGTGGGAGAGAATTTCTATTGAACCAAGCTCTGAAGACCAGCAGACATTCTGTCATAAGTTATCCAGGGGGCAATGTGCTATGCATCTGGCTTCTTCAGAGGCAGTTTCAAATGAAACAGGTGATTAATGTATAATAGTGCCAGAATCCTCCATTTAGTTATTTTATACTTTAATTGCTGTTCTCTAACATTCTAGTTCCTTTAGCATTGTTTGGCAACTCTGTTCTGCCTTTCAAGTCTTACTAGGCTGTGACACATCTTTCCCTTCGTTAAGCAGGCTCAATTCAACCTGCAATTCCAATGCCAACTCATATTTTGCTAAATGCTTTAAAGGAATCTGTGTTACGGCGTACTTCATTGTATACTAGTTATCAGGTGTGCAATTTAATTGGAACTGGTTACAACTTTTGTATTTGTATGTCATTAATAATATGTATTCTATGATTTTTGTCGAACGTTAAGGATAGTGTGTGTTCTTGTCATTTGTATATTGTTAAGACTCAAGATATTTTCAGCTGTGGAGATGTCTGTTAGCTTTTTGATGAATGAATTTAAATCTTAAATTATGTTCTTGATTAACTTCAGCCCGAGGCCACTAGTCTTGATAGTTACATAGTGACATGGGGGAATTTATATGTTGCTTCTTGAGTCTTGAATGGTTACATCATATAGAAGTGCCACTGGCTGGATTACACCACATACTGCTGTGAAAATCAAAGCACCTTACTGAGCTGGAATTATAGCCCTTGACAGTAAATCATAATTAATCTTACATGATTGAGTAAGTTTTTATTAGATGCTTTTCTCACAAAATCCAGTTTCGGGCAGTAAGTTCCCATCCTATAGATCATATCTGTAAAATATTTTAATCCAAAACTATGTTATACTTGTTTCCAAAATTCCAAATATGAGGATGAATCAATTTACTACAGTAAAAAAATCTTACATTGTTAAATAGATTTTTATTATATGCTTTTCTCATAAAATCTATCATTGGATAGAATATTTTTATCATGTAGATGATACCTATAAAATGTTAATGGTACAAGAATGGGTGTAACTTACATTAGTGTAACTTGATCCCTACACACACAAATGTATGTATGTAACCTTGTGTAGAATGCAAAACAATATCTCTCTTTGTTATTGTTAACCAAACAGCACGCGTACTCACTAAAATGTGTATAAAAAGTAATAATAGAATCTAGGAAAACAATATAAAGGTGAATAGACATGACTAAAAGAGAAGATTGCAACCACTTAAATATCTCCATTGACATCTTGTGATTGATATCTTGTGACTAAAAAGTACTTCAACAATCAAATCAGGATTTCTATTATATTTTCTGCAAGCTTTTGCATACTCATTTGCTTCTTGATCTCTTCTTTAAAGCCAAGGAATTTGTACTCTTGGATGCCATTTGCATTTATTCTTGATCTGCCCTTGTTGTGTTTCAGTTTATCTATTCCACCCTTATAAATTTGATTTCTCACTTTCGAACAAGAGTGTTTTTAGGAACTATTCCTACTTCCTTCCTCATTAAGCCCATCGTCTTTTTCAACATTGAGTATATAATTTATATTTTATTATTTTTTATTCCTTTTATTAAACTTAAGTTAAATTTCCATTTCAATTTGATTTAAATTTTAAATTTGAATTTTGATGCACCATATCAAATTGAAATTCTTTCTTTTTATAGATAAATTGAAGTATACGATTATTGTAATCTTACTCAATCTAATTTGAATTTGATTATTAAATTTTGGTGTACCATATAAAAAAAGATGACGTGTCTTGATTCAAATGGTTTATTTTTATAATTTTCTCTTCAATTTTAAAAGTGTTCTCTCTTTAATTTATTCCTATCTAATAAAATAGAATATTCATTATTAATAATGAAAACGTATACCATTCTCTTTAATTTATTTTTATTTATACATTTTAATTAAATTTAAAAATATCTACACAACTCATGGGAAATTTGGTGGTGTTATTTATATTTGTGTGACTCATGATAAGACTCTTTGGATTTGATGTCATAGGCAGTGATATCTGGTATCAGACAAGAGAAATTTGTTCCTGTGGCAATTCTTTTCTCTGGTGGCCTGGACTCTATGATACTTGCAGCATTATTGGATAAATGCCTGGATCCCAGCTGTGAGTGCTTTCAAATTAACTTTATTTACCTGCTCCTATGCTGATTATATTGTACATTCTTAATTAGTTCCTTGTTTGGTTTTGAAACGCATAAAGTAGGAGAACCAGTTGAGTTGACATGTTTTAATTTGGGAACCTTCAGTTAAGCTGATTTTTAATCCCTTTTGAATTGACAGATGAAATCGATCTACTTAATGTAAGTTTTGATGGTCAGTTAGCTCCTGATAGAAAATCGGCCAAGGCAGGGTTGAATGAACTAAGAAGAGTTGCACCTTCCAGAAGGTATGAAATCCACTGTTTTTCTTTCTACTTCTCTTGTTCCTTGGTTTATTTATTTATTTATTGCTTGAATATATGAATTGGCTTTTTTTTTTTAACTTTTTTATTATTAAATTATGGTCTAATTTTAGTCTGTTCTGCAAGTATATGTTGAGTAATATTAAGTTTAGGCTGTATGATATTGACTTTTTCCAATTTTATTTGGGATGAAAATTTTTGAAAAAGAGGAAATGTTTCACTTATATCAATCATGCTAAATATTTCAGCCGGAAACTTTTTCCTGTTAAATTCTAAGAGTAATCTCTTTTCCATTGTTATGGGCATTGAAAATTGTCTGAAACATATCTTTCTAGTAAGATGGATGTCTTGAGTTGAATGGAAATGACTGCAACATAATTCAAATAGAATGATAGTCAACCAAATCTTATTGTGGTATCTTGTACTGTATCCATATGAGGTACTAGTACTTACTACTTACCCATATCCTTGCTACATAGGCTTTCACAATTATTTCTCAAGGGCCAAAAATTGTTGTTGAGCAAAGAAACTGTGATCGGAAGGCAGGTAAACCAAGTTATTGAATCGGAGGCTGGGGAATATGTGTTGCTGGAAGAACCGGCTCTGTTTTAAATTGATGTAAATGTGTAGGGTGAAAGGGAGAGAACAGAAATGGAAAATGTTTTCAGTTTTCGCCATTTCCTTCACAAAAGTTTGAAAACAGGAAATTCATGAAAACAAGGTGGTGTTTTTGTAATTGACATTGAATGGTGAACACATAAATTGAAAATGAAAACAGTAAACAAACCAAAAATCCCCCAAGGGAGAAAGCAAGAAAATGAACAAAATGAGGGAGACATCGAGTAGACCGGGAATGGAATATAACAGAAAGTGAGAAAAAAAATATTGATAGTTAATTCAACCTCAAATTAAAATGTATATTAGTACACATCAATACTTGGCTGAGCAAATATCGACATGATTACCAAGCAATTCTAAATTACTGAAACATCCAAATGACCTAATTTGTTAAAGATGTCCTAATAACCCCCAAAATACTAAACATCCAAAAGTACAATAATTTCCATGATTCCATCCTTTACAATATATTAACTCATATGCCTAATAATCGTACTATCCATATTCTATTCCTCATTTTTTACTCTGATCTCATACTTCATGACTTAGTATTATGATGCTTATGTTAAACTTAATTTGCAATCCGAGATATATTGTGTTGTTTTTGATTGCATGTAGGCTGTAGCGTATGCTAGGTATGTTAAATTGTTAATTACAAAAGCAAATACATGGTAAATTACCTGGAACGAGTGATATCATTGGCTGTACTAAGGACAGTAAAGAAAGATATCCTTTTTTTGGCTTCACAGTCATTAAATACATCACTTCCACTTCTGACTTGTGTTGTTATAATGGGTCTTTTATTTTTGCTTTTGATACATATTGTATGTCATTCAACTGGATTTTTATGTAGTTATATTGTGATTATGCACCTATTGGATGTGCTTTATGTCAAGATATCTTTGTTAGCATTTATCTTGTTCAGGTGAAAGTGCATTATAATTGCAGGTGGAGACTGGTGGAAATTGATGCTGACTTGTCGGACTTGGGGTTTGAAACTCGTCATGTTATGTCACTCATAAATCCTGCCAACACCTACATGGTACTAATTAATCCTCTAAACTGGAACTGTAATATATAATTTTTATTCTGTCATGTATAAACATTTATAGTTACTTTAAGTTGATTTGAATGATCAACCAACTGCAAATGTCATCCTGTTAAAAGGGCATATGCTTGTCACTGAAGTAGTCCATAGCACGTTTGCAGTGCTATCATGTTGTTGTGGTGCGGCACGGGCAGGTCCTGCTCCTGGTGAAGTTGGCATGTTCTGTATTCGAGTCACAATGCAAATGGTGCCCTTCATAGCTGTTTGCTGCTTCTTCCAATGTTATGGGTCAGAGGATATTTTACCCCCCCTCCCCTCCTCAAGTTTTGTTTCATGCTTTTTACAACAACAAAAGCCTTATCCCACTAGGTGAAGTCAGCTATATAGATCACATGACACCATTCGGCTTAGTTAAAAACCAAACCTTTCGAGATATTATTTACCATGAGATCTCTTTTAACAACTTCCCCTAATGTCCTTGGTCTTCCTCTCAACTTTTCCATAGGACTAAAAAATATGCAATCTACTCTCCCCATTGATGCTACCAGTAGCCTTCTTTGTATGTGTTCTAACCACCTTAACCGATTTCTTGTCATCTTTTCCTTAATTGGTGCTACACTAATATCTCTTCATATACAATCATTTTGTATCCTTTCTGTTAGACCCCCAATTAAGAATGTGTACAGTAGAAGGATAGGGAATAGGCCCAAATTAGATGGGCTAGCCCTGTTAGTGTATCCAATGATGTGTAAAGTCAGAGTGGTTAGGATTTAGGAACAGTAGAAGTGTTATAAAAAAGAGGCTTAGTAGGGATGAAGGGGTTTCGGAGAGAGTGAGAACAGATTTGTAGGTGAGAACTGAGAACAGATTTGTAGGTGAGACCAGTTGTGTACCCTTTTTTCTTTCTGTGGGCACCTTTGATCTTGAGGAATAGTATACACTTTGTTTCTTGTTGCAAATCTTTCCTTTCGTGCCAAACAACACATTCATCTTAACATTCTCATTTCTGCTACTCCCACCTTTTTCTCTTGTCCCTTTAAAGCCCAACCTTTACTACCATAGAGTATAGTTGCACATATAACAGTATAACAAAACTTGTCTTTAAGCTTGGTAGGTACTTTGCAATCACAAATAACTCTCGATGCCTTTCTTCATTTTAGCCATCCCTATTGTACCCTGTGTGACATCCTTCTTAATTTCTCCATCATTTTTATATTATTGATCTCAGATATTTAAACTTAACCTATGGTATGATATCTTCTCCCATCTTTATGTCCAAGTCATTTCTCTTGCCTCTAGCTAAAATTGCAATGCAAATACTTTGTCTTACTCCCACCTTGTAGCTAAGTTTTTAGTGTTTCTAATTTGATGATTGGTACGCACATATCTATTCAGGACCTTAATATTGGAATTGCTTTATGGCTTGCTTCTGGTGGTGATGGATGGGTATCTGATGCAAATACACCTGATAATGATGACAATCATGCACGGTTTAAGTATAAGTCAAATGCAAAGATTCTCCTTGTTGGTTCTGGTGCTGATGAGCAGTGTGCTGGGTATGCTAGACATAGAACAAGTTATAGATGTGGAAGGTACTACTATGATAATGGTAAATCATGTTTTAGCATTATTCTTATCCTTATGTTTACCACACATAATGATAATATCCTGTTGATTCTATTTTGTAATGAATAAAACTTTTCTATTTTCCATTTTAATATTAGCTTGGATCTTATAATATTCTGTTCATATGTCGTTGTTGATTCTTACATCTTTGCATTATTCATGGGCAATTTAATTTTTGAAGTGAAAATTAATGCTAGACACTTTGTCTTTTTCCCAGGAAAGAATATAAACCATATACTATATGCTGCACTACTTTAATAAATTTCTTTATGTTTAAAATGTTTTTCAGCTTACTTTGTTTCCAAAAATATTGAATAAACTATAAACCCCTACTTTTCTCCTCCAAAGGTACAAGCATTGTCATTTTCATACTCAAAATGTTTATTATCAATATAGTTTCTCAATTATTCAAAGTATTTTCAAATTGCTCGTTCTCTGTAAGTTCGAGAGAAATAAATGTAATTTAATTCTAATTTAGGGAGGACTACTTTGACAACATTTCTCGTGATTGAGGGACTATTCATGACACTTTACATTATTGAAGAACTAAATTGATGACAATATTTCAAGGACCAAACTAATGACACTTGTATCTCTAAATGTTAAAATACGTTTCACATAACAAATTTAACTGAGAGTAATTGATTAGAAGATTTGCCTTTTTTTCTGTGGTAGTTTAATATATTTCTACTTGGAGAAACAATATTATTGAAATTCTTAGGTTATCTGATTGTTAACTTAACAGAACTGATTAACTGTAGAATATACGTGCATTATCTTTTAACATTCTAATGGTATAGTATGCCTTAATTAGTTGGCTGGGGCTACATGAGGAAATGAGACTCGACATGCAAAGAATTTGGAGAAGAAATTTAGGGAGAGATGATAGATGTATTGCTGATAATGGGAAGGAGGTAATGTTCAAAGTCTAAAAAAAATAAATCTTGACCTACCAGTCACTTATCAACTTTTTTTTTTCTTTTTTCTTTTGCTTCTATTTTTCCTTTAGGCTAGATTTCCATTCTTGGATGAGGATGTTATAAGGGTTTTGCTCAATATTCCATTGTGGAGGGTTGCCAACCTTGATCAACCTAGTGGCATTGGTGATAAAAAGATTTTAAGAGAGGTATTGCTATTTCTTTGTTGACTTTGAATGATTTATTTACTTTTCTCGTTTTCAACTGTTATAAAGTTACTGATGTCTGAATTTACAGTTGTTGGACCATTTTATGGACACTTTCTCAAGATCTTTTTCAATCACTCTGAACTGAATCTAGTGATATGAGTGTTTGGTAATACAAGCAAAAATATATCAGTGCTGTTGCCTGAACTGAATCCATATTCCATACATGGGAAAAATTAAAAGCTTCTGTTGTAGATTCGACTTGTTTTCCCTTAATATGTTTGACACCAGTTTCCATTTAGCAGTGGCTTGCATTTGACACACCGGCTCTGCCCTCCCCCCAACCACACACACACACAAAAAGAAAAAAGGAAAAAGAAGAAAATATATGCACACTAGAATTTTAAGTCTTCACTTCCTGCTGGTCATAAGTAATCCAGATAATGTACTGATTTGTTCTTATTATTGATAACCTGATAACCATGAGTCTAATGTTCTGTCTAATAAAACCAATTTTTCAGACAATCACTTTTTATTTTACCAAATCAAATCCTTATCTGTTTGAAGACCAATAAATGAAAATGGATTCCTAAACTTGAATAGTTAATGTATTTCTTTAAGGTTGCCGAATTGCTTGGTTTATATGAAGCAGCAGTTCTGCCAAAACGGGCAATCCAGGTGTGCATCTCTGAAACTTTACACTTGAATTTTACTTGATGTAAAACGGACAGTGGAGTTCTAAAACTATGCAAAACTATTAAATGAAAGAAAATATGCTATTTGAGGGTTTGCATTTTTTAAATATAATGTTTTTAGGTTTATTATTAGTTTTAATCCACTTTTTTGGGATACAGTTGTTCCATTCGTACGGCAATTTTAGTTTACATTGCTATTTATTTCACTTGTGTTCCAGAAACATATTCCCTCTTCCTTAGATCTCATGTTAGATGTCAATAGAGCTTTATTATTGCTGTGCTACATTGAAGAACTAAAATGTTAACTGTTATGAGTATAGTGAAAATCTATTATATTTTCTTACAAACTGTTTTTTTGAAGAAACTACTTGTGTATAAGGAAATAATAGCAAGAGGATGCAACTTCACTAGATCAGGCAATGACTATAATTTGTTTATAAGTTGCACATATGTATGTAGCTTGCTAATTACCACTCTTTTGCTTAGTGATTTATGTGTCTTTCTATTATATGTTTATTGTTGTAGTTTGGTTCAAGAATTGCTAGGGAATCAAATCGGAAGAACTTTGGAAGCAATCGAGCAGCAAATCAGGCGTCTGCTGGCAGTGTAAGGATTCATAGGAAATCCAATTTTTGTTGATTCTTTTCGTTTTTGGCATGTGGAACACATTTTCATTTCTAATCCAGATCATTAATAGACGATGTTTGAAGCTGCGTGCCAATATATTCGATTAAGAAATTGGATTGCATCTTGGAACTACTTGACATTTTATGCTAGGTGGTACCTATTTACTTGGGTAAGTGGACATCTTCGGCTTTGATGATGTCAATTAAGGTGGATTCGGCCCCCAGAGCCGAGGTCATAATGCCAAAACTTCTGCGAGCTTGACCTCAAACGTGCTTGCCAACCACTTTTTGAGTCTTGACTGGATATGATTTTGAGATTAATTGATGAAACAAGGTTTATGGTGTTTTTATGAACAACAATGTGATTATAATTCTTTAATTAAATTACGCATTACCCTTTTGAAGTTTCAGATGAAAGAAAATTGAACTTCATTTGAATTTATTTAGCAAGTAATATGAAAATAGTCAATTACAATTCAAGATCCTATTCAAGTATAGGAAATACTTTACAATGAGCTGGAAGAAGGGAAACTTGAAACCACAGATTTCATAATGTGTAGACCTCCTTGGAGTCATAAAATTGTGAATGTAATAAAATTAAGCTAAACACACCTAAAATTAAAATTATTTTAATTATCGATCTTATATCGTAGCAGTTTATTACCTATAATTATTTTACACTTTGGAAAATTATATTCCTAATTAAATTTAAAACCTAACTCAGAAATGTTGTCGAGCTTTTCTCGATAGAGAAAATATTTTAAAATATAAACATTTGAAAAAAAAAATCCTTCTATTTTAAAATGATTAAATAGTGGTAATAAGCATAATATAAGTTAGACATTACTATACAAAAATATTTTTTAATGAATTACACGAAAGTCATTAAGAACAGAAAGATTGTGATTATTGGTCCGTGTAATAAGTTTTAAAGGAGGCCACTCCGGTGAGAAACAATTAATAGATAGGATTTCGGTGGTACACAATTTTAGCATAAAATAATATTCACAGGTATAATGGAAAGCAAGAGAGGAAGAGAGAATATTTATTTAATATTTTTTTTATGTCAAACTTGATTTTTTTTTGTTTGTAATAATCCTAAGGGAATTAAATTTATAGGCTTGACTCTATAATTACTGAATCTAAAAAATAGGAAACTACTCTACGTACTAACAGCACAATCCTAAATGTGGGTAACAGAAAATCAAATAATGAAATCAACTGAGAAAATAAAATTTTAAACTAAAATGTTTTGACTCAATCAAAAGTAAAAATTTTAAACTAAAATGTTTTGACTCAATCGAAAGTAAATATTAACAGTGCATGTATACTTGATTTATTAACTTATGATATTGCCTCCCTTAAATCAAGTATGTACATTAATTATTCCGAGCATTTTCTTCAACTTATAAAACAATTTCGTTTTCAGTGGTTTTGTAAAAATATCTGCAACTTGTTCTTCAATTGGACAATATTCAATCACAACTTCTTTTTCAAATAGCCATTCTCGAATTTTATGAAACCGAATGTCTATGTGCTTGGATTGTCCATGAAAAGCAGGGTTTTTTGAAAGAACAATTGTAGACTTATTATCACAAAAAATCATTTTGGGAGTATTTTGCTTTTGACGCATTGCTGCTTGTGTAGCACAACTTGTTATAGCTATGTATTCTGCTTCGGCTGTTAAGAGTGCAATTGTTGGTTGTTTCTTTGAAGACCATGCTACTGCTCTAGTGCCTAGATGAAATGCATATCCTGACGTGCTTTTTCTTGTCTCAATATCTCTTGCCCAGTCATTGTCTGTGTATCCAATTGATAAACTTCGTTTTTAGTCGTCTTAACGTGTATCAAATAAATTAAAGCTAACTATAGTATAGTCAACCCTAGGTCGAATTCTCTCAAGGACACAGTGTGCTCAATTATGACTTTATGTGAAAACTGAGTGATACAGAACTCAAGTATAGAATGCAGACTCACTCTCGGCTAGATGCCGAATTGCTCTTGGCAGAGACTGGTCCGATATGGACTCGACAGAGTCTTATCCGACAAGGTCTCGACTAAGTGTTGACAGACGCAATAGAGTTGGACTTACTCTATTTCAGACTAAAATGTAGGAAATAGGGGGTTTGGTTACAAATTAAGTAAAGAATAACAATTAAACTACGAATGCAAATGTAACTAAACTAACTACTTCTACTATTACTACTACTACTGCTACTACTGCTACTGTGTTCATAGTGATCCTCAACAATTGAATTAATCCTGGTTTGTTCATTCAAATTCACGTTCCACATCAACCTCAAGTTTTCTTATGGTGATCGCCAAATATTCGTCCATTTCCATACCGAGGATTAACACGATCGCTACCTCATTAGCTGGCATGGATTAAGCTCAGAGTTGATTTTAGGTTCTCTATTAGGTTCCCTAATTGATTACCTACTGAAGTTGTTAAACCGGTTCCAATCAGCCTAGTTCAACGTTATTCAAATTACTATACGCAATCGCGGCACAGTGAATGGATTAAAGTATAGGAATCGCAATTGTGAAATCAGAATCAAAACTATTCATATTATTAAGAATGAAATACAAACACAGGGTGTGAACTCAATGACTCTGTCTTCCACGACGATCGCCATGGTCGAACGGTGATGGTTCATCTCTGTTAGCCAAGGCGTTGAGGATCAAGTCTGCCAGAGTGCGATGGCAAGCCAAGCGGTCCCCTTTGATAATCTTCAGCCTCTCAGTCCATGACATGCGCTTCCTCGATAGAGCGAAACGTCAATACAAGCATCGCGCACCACCGTAGATGTGAGAACGAGAGTGATAGAATGAAATAAAGTGTGTATGGAATCAAGTGTGAATTCAATAACGTTTAAACGCGCCCAGCTCCTCCTATATATACACGAGCTGGACCTCGCTAAACGCGCTAGCTAACGAACCTAACGGAATTACAAATTGAACTCCCTATTCTACCCTTGCGTAACTTACGTTGCAAGCTTCTCCCATGAGTGACGTGGCAATTGAGATGGCTTGCCAACGTGGATAGTGCAATTGGGCTGCTGGACTTGCAGAGCCGTCTGGTTCTAGGACGAGTCAGTTTGGCCGGGACGACTCTCCTGGGACAAGGCTTCTCATGATGGGCTGAGATCATCCATGCTGACCCTACAAGAAAGAGGAATGAGTTCTTTTATTAGCTAAGATTCTTAAATTAGCACATATTTATGATTTCTCTATTTCTCGGTCCATAATATGAATCTCAGCTAAGATTCCATTCTTAGACATTAATTGATCTCAAAAGCACCCATCTTAGGTTCCTGTAAGGTGTACAAAATATGACTCATCACCAAATAGCTTTATATTAAAATTATTATCATAAAAAATCCCCTCAATCAAAGTACCTTTAATATATCTGAGGATTCTTTTTGCTCCTGTAAATGACATGCACATGGCTCTTCCATGAATTTGTTGAGCAATCCTACTCCAAAGACAATATCTGGTCTAGTAGCTGTCAGATATTTGAGACTTCCAATCAAACTCTTGTAGTATGTTGAATCAATTCTTCTTTCATTGCTATCTCTTTTCAACTTTAACTTTTCTTCAATAGGTGTTGAGATTGATTTTGAATTCTCCATTTTGAATTTCTTCAAAATGTTTGTAGCATACTTCTTTTGAGAAATGAAAATTTCCTCAGCCTGTTGAATGACCTCAATGCCAAGAAAATAAGACATCAGGCCTAAATCCATCATTTCAAAGCATCTAATCATGGCCTCTTTGAATTCTGAAATCATCTTTGAATTGTTGTCAGTAAAGATTAAATCATCAACATAAAGACACGTAATAAGAATATCACTAGGGTCAACAAATTTAATATATAGAGTATGTTCAAACGGGCATCTTTGAAAAGCATTATGTACAAAGTAAGAATCAATCTTCTTGTACAATGCTTTCTTCAGCTTGTAGACTTTATCTTCTTTGCCTTCAATCTCATATCCAGCAGGTTGTTCAACATACACTTCTTCTTCTAAAGTACCATTTAGAAAAGCAGACTTAACATCCATTTGATGAATTTTCCAATTATTTTGAGCTGATAGAGAGATAAGCATACAAATTGTATCTAATCTTGCTATAGGAGCAAATACCTCAAAATAATCAATACCTGGCTTCTGCTTGTATCCTTTTGCTACTAACCTTGCTTTGAAACGATCTATTTCTCTACTGGGCTTGTACTTAGTCTTGTACACCCACTTCACTCCAATTAACCTTTTATCTCTTGGTAAGTCTGTCAGCTCCCACGTCTGATTTTTCTCAATGACATGAATTTCTTCATCCATTGCTTTTCTCCAGTTTCGATCACTTACAGCTTCTTCAAATGTAACTGGTTCACAATCTGCAAACAAAGAAAAATTGATAATTTCCTCATCAGATGGGTCATTGTCATTACCCACAACATAGTCCTCCAATCTGGCTGGTAGTCTCTATTTCCTTTGTGGTCTGCTTGATGTTTCTGGCTCATCAAGTGTTGGATTTACATGTCCATTCTCTTCTTCATAATTTTCTGGAATTACTGTAGGCTCTTTTTGAGCTTTGGAAGACCAATTCCATATTTTTTCTTCATCAAAGGTTACATATCTGCTTATAATTATCTTCTTTGTCACTAGATTATAGAGCTTGTAAGCCTTTGAGTTGGTGCTGTACGTGGGCATATGCTTTCGGATTGAGGGCCTCCTTCCACTCCAAGCTTCTTTTGGTGTTTTATCATAAACACTTTTTGTTGGGCACCTATTCAAAATATATACAGCAGTGGCAATAGCTTCTGCCCAAAATTCTTTGGGCAATTGTTTAGCCTTCAACATGCATCTCACCATGTCCATGATCGTCCTATTCTTCCTTTCTACTACTCCATTTTGTTGAGAAGTGTATCTTGTTGTTAGTTGATGTTGAATTCCATGTTGGTAAAAATAATCTGCTCAAGCAAGGTACTCTTAGCCTCTGTCTGTCCTTAGTGCTTTAATTCTACAACCATTTTATTTTTCTACAAATGCCTTAAATGACTTAAAGACATCACAAGCTTTGATTTCTGTTTCAAAAAATACACCTAGGTTTTTCTGCTAAAATCATCAATAAAAGTAATGAAATACCTACTATCACCATGTGTTGGTATCTCAACCATGCATAAATCTGAATGAACTATTTCCAATGGCTTTTTTGCTCTCTAAGACTTTTCAGTTGGAAAAGATCCTCTGTGCTTCTTTGCAATTTCACAAGTCTCACATACACCATCAGGAATATTTATAACAGGCAAACCAGATACATACTCTTTTTAAGATAAATAATTCAATCCAGAAAAGTGATAATGTCCAAAGTCATGTGCCATAACCAATCATTATTTGGTATAAAGGAACTCAAGCAGAATAATTCCTTGTGATAAACTGTCAAGACAGACGATTAAGAGTCATTTTTACCTTAGCAATGAATCTTCCATTTTTGTCAATTAAAGTACAATAACCATTGAGAATCTGCATGTTGTAGCCTTTTTTTGATAATTGTCCCATGCTCAATAGGTTGTGGTGAAGACTAGGAGCATAGAAAACATCAGAGATGAAATCTTGAGAACTATCCTTCAGTTTGATAGCAATCCTGCCTTTCCCCAAAATCGGAATATTTGTATTATTTCTAAATTTCACGGTAGATTTTGATGTTTCATTTAGTGAGGAAAATATCTCCATCGCTTGCAAAATTATCTACTGCTAGAAGTAAAGTTTGTGGATTATCATGTTGATATTGGCTTTTTGCTATATTTGCCTGTTGTTTGAATCTACAATCTGCAGCTATGTGCCCGAACTTTCCACAGTGGTAGCAGTTGAAATTTGTCCTTTCTTGGGAATTGTTGCTTCTTCCTCTTCCATAGTTGGTAGATATGAAATTGTGTCCCCCTCTTCCTTGATCAGGTGGTTTGAAATTGTTGTCTCTCCATTGTTGATTGAAATTATAATGACCTCTTCCTTTGAAATTTCCACGACCTCTACCTCTGAAATTTCTATTTCCACCTTCACGAGCTCTACTATCTTCACTTCGACTGGATTTTGCTACGTTGGTAAAATTTACCTGTGTTGTGGGCTTCAACTATTGTAGTCACCACATGATCAAACTTCATTGGCATGGTGCGTAGAATTTTCTCCACCACCTTGCTTTCAGGGATGTCTTCTCCATACACCCTCATCTTGTTGACAAGATTTGTTACTCGTGAAAAATATTGTTCCACGGTTTCTGAACTGGACATTTCATATCTTTCATATTCTCGACGCATGGATTGCAGTTTGAATTTTTGGGCCTTTTCTACTCCTTTGTATGATAACTTCACATGTCCCACGCTTCTTTGGCTGTCTTGGCATTTGCTATTTTGCAAAAATTAAATAATCTACGCCTTGGTGAATTTGTGATAGCGCCGAATTGGTCATTCCTTTGAGCAACATCATCAGCTCCTTGTTGTAAGCATGGTTCAATAAAGCCCCAAATATTGTGAGCTTTCAAACGGGTGGATATCAACAATGCCCAATAGTTATAATCCAATTTCTCATCTAATTTGGGACCAGACCAAACAATATTGTAATTTGTGGCCATCTCTCTTTCTCAAAAAAATTTGGCAAAGTGAGAACTCTCTTGTTCCTCACACACTCAATAATTTTTTTTTGAAACTAACTTTCTCACGACCTCACAAAATCAATGCTGGATCTAACCAGCTCTGATACCAATTTGATATCAGTGGGACATAATTTTAGCATAAAATAATACTCACACGCACGTATAGTGGAAAGCAAGAGAGGAAGAGAGAATATCTACTTAATTTTTTTTTTATCTCAAACTTGATTTTTTGTTGTTGTCTGTAACAATCCCAAGGGAGCCAAATTTATAGGAAACTATCTCACACACTAATAACATAATCCTAACTGTGGGTAATAGAAAATCAAATAATGAAACCAACCGAGAAAATAAAATTTTAAACTAAAATACTTTGACTCAATCAACAGTAAATATTAATAGTGCATGTATACTTGATTTATTTACTTTTGACAAATACTTATTTAAAGATTTTTAAAAATTATTTATTACTATAAATATAAGTTTTAGCAATATAGAAAATTTACCCAACTTGAAGAGGGATAACCACCAATAACCACCTGGTACGGGTGGTTATGTAAAAGTGAAAGTTTCCTAAATTTCTCAAGGCAACTTATAATGATAATTCCTGAAATTTATCCAAAAAACTTGTAATTAGATGGTTATTTCAAGTTTCTCTAAAAAAGTGTAAGATCAAGTGAGATAATAGATATTTGTTAAGATGTTCTCATGGTTATAGACAAAAAGTGTTGAATTATAATAAAATTGTCTTTTAGTATTTTTAAGTGTAACATGTTTTTATGTGTTCTATCATTTTATCTTTATTAGTAATAAAGAAGATGTAATTAGGTTTATGGAAAGTTTCAACTTTAATGAAATAGATGACCACTTTTGTGTGAAGCTTATTAAAAACATTTTTTTTAACATTTTTAATTTATATTATTTTTATTTCACTTTTTAATTATTAGAATCTCATTAATTTTACATAAACTTATATATTAAATCATTATTGAAAAATAAAATGATTATATATATATATATATATATATATATATATATATATATATATATATATATATATATATATATATATATATTAATTTCTATTTTTATATATTACAACAAAATATAAAAGTAGATATATCATTGTCTACTTTTAAAAGTAAAATATAAATAAAATAAAAATATCGTTGTCTATTTTCAAGTAAAAAAATGAAAAAATAGATAATAATATTAACTTTCACAAATTATAAATTTTTTTTTACTTAAATAAATCAATATTTTTATTGTCAATTTCCTTCTTATTTCGATAATTTTATTGTCAATTTACACCACTTTTATAAAAATTTTGTTTTTTAATTACACCATTTACGGATATTTTGTTTGGAACTGTTCTACGTGGGTAGCTAAAAAAGCCATAAACTCACCTAAAAGTAAAATTATTTTAATTAACGATCTTATATCGAAGTGGTTTAATACATCTATTTATTTCATAACTTAGAAGAAATATATTCCTAATTAAATTTAAAACCTACCCCAAAAAGGTTGTCGATCTTTTTGTGATTGAGAAAATATTTTATAATATATACATATGAAAAATACAAAATATTCTTTCTATTTTAAAATAAATGACGTTATAATACTAATTTTTCTTATCAAGTGAGGTTTTCAACGAAGCATTGACTATTTTTTTTTCTATTTTGTTGCAAATAAATTATTAATGTTATGAAATTAGTCCTGAGACAAATAATAAATAATAAAGATAATTTAGTAAAATTATTTCACTCATTAAGTTATTTATTATTTTTCTTAATTTTTATAAAAAATTAAACATCACTTACTTTACAATGGATAGAGTAAATAAGAGATAAAAACAATTATATATAATATTAAATATCATGTCAATCATTTGAGATTTATATTCAATAATGAAATTCAACAGGTTAAACGTGCAAATGCTTTATTAAAAGAAAATTCATATAATTACTAGTTCAAATAATAACTATGAAAATCCCTAAATTTACCAGGGTATCAAAGAATTTCTCATACCTTGATATGTTGTTAAAACAAAGGTGCATAGTCATCAAACCAGAACGAACTTGACTGGATAAACTAAAAACTGGTAAATCTCCACGTTCAAAAAATCTCAGATAGACGGAACTATTAATGAGAATAGATTGAAATATTTCTTAAAAAGAACCGATCAAAATCTGCTTAAAGTGGTAAAATCGAGTTTTCCTCGAGCTATCTATCGGTGTAAGATAGCTTTACAGCTCTTGTAGTTAGCGAGTATCGTGAACAAAACTTGCTAAAGAAATTCACACAGAGACAAAGTAAGAGAAGGGTTTCGTGGGTAGCTTAAAAAGCTTCACTATTGTAATTAATATCGCGTTACAGCAAGCACACTATTATTATTTGGAGCTTTATTTGTAGTATTGCAATAGACAAGTATGAAGTATGAAGAGCAAGAGCAAAGGAAAGAGAGAAAAACCGGTGTAGACACGAGTACCAATAACTGATTAATATTTATGAAAAATAATAAAAAAATAGTTCAATAAAAAAGGAGTTACAATTTTTGCTTTTCATCCAAAAAAAATGAAAGAGCAAATAGAGCATACCTCCAAGGCCCTATATATCTTATTAATCACTAATTCTACGCATATAAAACCACCGTACGAAGAACAAAGATGCGGTGGCTCCCGATTTGAGGAGAAAGGTAGTTGTAGAGCGCAAGGATTTAGTGATATGGCTCTGGCTTTGGCAGCCCCTTGACAATGCCACACAGCAAGGCGTTCTCTGGAATGTTGTATTCGTCTCTGAGAGAACGTTCAGGAGTGGGAACGCTGATGTAAAGTTGTTGGCCCAGGTAGCGATTCTCAGCAAGCTCGGACCTCAAGTTCCACACGCCAACGTTGTCAAATGTCAACATGATAGCAGCCCAAGACTTGGGGAACACCTGAATTGTGTGTCTGCTCACACCGTCGAGAAGGTTATAGTTCTTCCTCCTCTCGGGAGTCCAAGTCCCAGGCTCAATCCTGTAAACGGAGCATAATCATTATGGTTAAGTACATGCATGCAGTGAATGGAGATTGAGAATATATATGTGAATGTATGTATATACTCACGCGACTGCGAAAAGGAGTAGCCGTTGAGATTGTAAGACTGGACGCTCTTCTCGTGGTTCTCGAAGATGATCTCGATGAAGGTGCGGTATTCAAATTTTATGATATTGGGCTGAATGGTGATGCTGTTTCCAACGTTCTGTGGATCGTCGGGAATTGTGTCGTATTTGAACACCTTCTCAGCGACTCCAAAATACTCAGCAAGCTTAGCAGGGGTGTCGGGTTCAACATGGGAGACTCCATTAAGGGCGTAGCGGAGCTTGCCGTTGTCCCTGCTGACAGTGTTAACGAGCTTGACAGTGCGGGTGATGTTGATCTGGCCGTAGTGGTAGGAGCCTTGTGGGTTGGGCCTGGCGGCGCTGGCGGTCAAGTTCCAGCGGAAGGAGCGGAACTGGTTGAGAGACCAGGCCCAGCCAACTGGGGCATCAGGGATTTCAGGGGAGGCAGGGCCTTTTCCGTTGGCGTAGCGGACGATTCCTTGCCGGTGATGATGGTTTTGGTGAACCTGGAGGAGGCGACCATGTAGTAGTCTTTTGGTTCCTTGTCAGCGGTTACGAGGACGCCGAAGCACTGGCCCAAGTGAACGTCGAGGGAGTCGTAGGTGTTCTGGACGGTGTGGGAACCTTCCAATTCAACCAGGGTCATTGGGTGGTTCTGGATGCGGAAGTTGATGGAGTTCTTGAGGCCCACGTTGCAGATGCGGTACTTGTAGGTCTTGCCAGGCTTCATGGTGAAGAGGGGGTTGTCAGTGCCGTCGCCCTTGGCATTCTGACCATTGATCAGGACGGCTTGAGGGCGGCCAAGGGCGCGTCCACTGTCGAGGAACTTTTGCAAGGTGGAATGGCTCTTGGTGTACCAGTCGCCGACCAGGACAGTGTAGTCGTCTTCGGGGTCCGCATAGGGGACGGGTATGAGCAGACGGCTGTTCACGCGGAGGCCGCCGAAGCCGCCGGCCGCGCGGTGCATGCCCAGACTGGGGTAGTAGAAGTAACTACCAATCTGGTCCTTCACTTGGTAGTGGTAGGTGAAGTTTGTACCTGGCTGGATGGGGCAGTTCGTTCCTGCACTTCCGTCTTGCCATGAGTTCTTCCTTTGTTGGATTCCCGCCCTGTCAAAAATTAATAAATAATAAGTGTCATGTAATTAATCAAGTGAATAACAGAAAAATAGATATCGTGTACCAGTGGAGAAGGAAGGGCTCGTCGAGGTTGTTGAAGACATTCACCACGATGTTGTTGTTGCTGGTGGAATTGATGTTGGGGCCTGGAAATTCTCCGTTGATGAGAATAACCTGTTGAGGGACACCAGCCGGAGAGAGGGTCCCATAGGTAACGTTCCATGTGAAATAGAAGTAAGGGTCTTCACCCTTGACAGGGAACATTGTCCCTGCCAAAAGGCATAGCAACATAAACGAAAACTTTGTCACCGCACCCATGTCTTCTTTTTTAAACTCGATATTCGGCGTGAGGAACACTACATCATACTTCCTGTCTGATCCCCCGATATATACCTCACTCGGTTGTTTCTCAGCCATTCAAAATCTCCGATATCACCTCTTGCCTCCGTTTGTTTAGCCTCCTTGGAATGCGTTCTTCCTCTCGCGTCCGCCTTCCAGGCCATTGCGTCACAATTGAAGGAGTTTCGATAATTTTTCGTTAAATAATCTAATAAAATATCGTGGTGTGTCTGTATATATATATATGTATAATATTTTTTATTTTAATATTTTATTTAAATTTAAATGTAATTTAACAAATATTACGTACTTATAATCTTTGGATTAGAAACGAACACAAGTTTGAAATTAAAGAAATCGAAGACAACTTTGATCAATGTAAACTTTTTTTGTTTGAGTTTTATTTTTAGTTCGTAAATCTAAGAGCAAAATAACTATTGAAGATGAATGGAGCGTTTGTTTGCGCCAGCCTTGTTTTGTATATGTTTAATTTGGAGTTTAAATTTTTAAAATATGAGTATTGTATTTTAGAGGTTTTTAATCTAAACTAAAATCTGAAATAAAATTAAAGTCTTCTTTTCTAAGATTTCTGTGATGTAAAACGTTACGTTGTGTTTATATATGGGTAGTAATCACCCGGCTCAAGGTTTATATACGGGTCATATACGTTTATATATTACAAAACTCGCGAATTACAGAGAAAGAAGAATACCAATTGGCCATTGTAACTTTAATAATAATAATAATAATAATAATAATAATAATAATAATAATAATAATAATAATAATAATAATAATAATAATAATAATAATAATAATAATAATAATAATAATAATAATAATAATAATAATAATAATAATAATAATAATAATAATAATAATAATAATAATAATAATAATAATAATAATAATAATAATAATAATAATAATAATAATAATAATAATAATAATAATAATAATAATAATAATAATAATAATAATAATAATAATAATAATAATAATAATAATAATAATAATAATAATAATAATAATAATAATAATAATAATAATAATAATAATAATAATAATAATAATAATAATAATAATAATAATAATAATAATAATAATAATAATAATAATAATAATAATAATAATAATAATAATAATAATAATAATAATAATAATAATAATAATAATAATAATAATAATAATAATAATAATAATAATAATAATAATAATAATAATAATAATAATAATAATAATAATAATAATAATAATAATAATAATAATAATAATAATAATAATAATAATAATAATAATAATAATAATAATAATAATAATAATAATAATAATAATAATAATAATAATAATAATAATAATAATAATAATAATAATAATAATAATAATAATAATAATAATAATAATAATAATAATAATAATAATAATAATAATAATAATAATAATAATAATAATAATAATAATAATAATAATAATAATAATAATAATAATAATAATAATAATAATAATAATAATAATAATAATAATAATAATAATAATAATAATAATAATAATAATAATAATAATAATAATAATAATAATAATAATAATAATAATAATAATAATAATAATAATAATAATAATAATAATAATAATAATAATAATAATAATAATAATAATAATAATAATAATAATAATAATAATAATAATAATAATAATAATAATAATAATAATAATAATAATAATAATAATAATAATAATAATAATAATAATAATAATAATAATAATAATAATAATAATAATAATAATAATAATAATAATAATAATAATAATAATAATAATAATAATAATAATAATAATAATAATAATAATAATAATAATAATAATAATAATAATAATAATAATAATAATAATAATAATAATAATAATAATAATAATAATAATAATAATAATAATAATAATAATAATAATAATAATAATAATAATAATAATAATAATAATAATAATAATAATAATAATAATAATAATAATAATAATAATAATAATAATAATAATAATAATAATAATAATAATAATAATAATAATAATAATAATAATAATAATAATAATAATAATAATAATAATAATAATAATAATAATAATAATAATAATAATAATAATAATAATAATAATAATAATAATAATAATAATAATAATAATAATAATAATAATAATAATAATAATAATAATAATAATAATAATAATAATAATAATAATAATAATAATAATAATAATAATAATAATAATAATAATAATAATAATAATAATAATAATAATAATAATAATAATAATAATAATAATAATAATAATAATAATAATAATAATAATAATAATAATAATAATAATAATAATAATAATAATAATAATAATAATAATAATAATAATAATAATAATAATAATAATAATAATAATAATAATAATAATAATAATAATAATAATAATAATAATAATAATAATAATAATAATAATAATAATAATAATAATAATAATAATAATAATAATAATAATAATAATAATAATAATAATAATAATAATAATAATAATAATAATAATAATAATAATAATAATAATAATAATAATAATAATAATAATAATAATAATAATAAATAATAATAATAATAATAATAATAATAATAATAATAATAATAATAATAATAATAATAATAATAATAATAATAATAATAATAATAATAATAATAATAATAATAATAATAATAATAATAATAATAATAATAATAATAATAATAATAATAATAATAATAATAATAATAATAATAATAATAATAATAATAATAATAATAATAATAATAATAATAATAATAATAATAATAATAATAATAATAATAATAATAATAATTATTATTATTATTATTATTATTATTATTATTATTATTATTATTAAGATATTGTGTAACATATTTTATTAGAAATTAATTAATGTTATGATATAATGAAATCTGTACAATAAGTTAACCTTAATCATGATTATTTAACTCATGCAAGATGTTGAGTTGCTCAAGAAGTTAATTCTAAAAAAGTTATTAAATATTATATGAGATGTTCAATTGACAACTAAGTTAACCTTATAGTTATCTAATTTCACATAAGATGTTTAATTGTCACTTAGTTAATCCTAATCATTGTTATCTAATAACACATGAGATGATCAGTTGTAAACTCAATTAATCTTATTTATGTTTATCTAATCTATCATGAGATGTTAGGTTATTAATATGTTAACTTTAATGACGTGGTTATTTAATTTCACATCAATTGTTCATTAAATTAACCTTATTTATGGTTATCCAATCTTACCTGAGATGTTCAATTGCTAACTCAATTATCTCTAACCATAGTTATCTAATTGCATATTATATAAGTTATCTATACTAATTTTATTTTACCTTATAAGGTTAAATTTTGAAAAAAATTATTTACAACCTCTTGTTTTCTACTTATAAAATCATTTTATAATTAAAGAAACTAAATTTGTAACTAAATCAAAATTTAATAAAATTTATTTTTAAAATGTTAAACAATATAACAATATTGTTTTTAAACATTAACATTTTTATTTTTTTCACTCTTAACTAATAATATATTTCAATAATATACATTATCTAAAATTTTTTGTTTTCAAATTTTATATTTCTTATAGTTAATTTTAAAAATTTGTAAAAACAAATATTAATTAAAAGGGATTAATTATTTGCAAATAATGAATATATTTAACAATACTATATTAATTATAAATTATTTTAACTTTATTAAACAATAGATCATATAAGCATTTTAAACTTTAGACTTAAATAAAAGACCATACTTGAATGCTCTTATTTGTTTAGTTTGAAACTTATTTTTAGTGCTCTGATTTACTTAGTTTTAAACTTATTTTTAATTTAATAAAATATTGACAACTATTTTGCTTGATACAAATCTACGAATTGATTAGAAGTCGTATCGGTCAAACTATTTATTTTTATATTAAGTATAAGCTAAACTATTAGTAAATAACAAAAACTATATATTAACATTTACAAATTTTGAAATGGAGTGTCATGGTGAATGAAGGATACATGAATCATACCAGAAAGGTTGAATTATATGTTTATTGGAACATAAGTTTATGCGTACTAAATAATTTAAGTGTTTTGATGATTGGAACTCATCTATTTAAGGAAAACTAATTTATTGCTTCCATAAGGAGCTCACTGTCTATAGGCTTACTCATTGTCCAAAAGAAAGTTTATTGTCCAAAAGAAAGTTTATTATCCAAAAGACGTATTCAACATCCATAATAAGACTCGCCGGCCGAAGGATGTATTTAGCATTCATAGCGAGACTCATTGTCCAAAGGACATATTCAACATTTATAGCGAGACTCACTATCCAAAGGATGTATTCAACATCTATAGAGGGACTTGACATCCAAAGACATAGTTAACGTCCATAAATAGATTCGACGTCCAAGAGGTACTCAAACGTCCATAGAAGAGCTCAACATCCATAAACGAGTTCACCGTCCATAAGCGAATTCAACGTCCATAGAGAAACCCACTATCCAAAAAAGAGATCATTCAAAAGTGGAATGACTACATTGTTCCATTTAGGAAGTATTTCTCGAAAAACATAAAGAGTTATTTAAGTTATCTAACTTATCATGTGAATCATTTCTTTCATAAAAATAGCTTGTTATCATGATCCAACATTCAAATTCTACCTAATGTACTATTCTAAGGATGTGACAATTTTAGATTGAAAAAGGGCTGCATGGAGTTTTGATTATTTCAAGTCAAGTCTAAAGACCAAATCATGACTCTCGTGAGAAGGAACTAATAGAAGTTTTCTCTTTCATAAATAGAAGACAACCCGTTAAAATTCAGAGAAGAACAACTTTTCTTTGACACAATCTTCCGTCTCTTTAGAAAAAGAGGAGCATCTATAGAAACTCAACAAAAATTAAAATTGTGGCATTTAATGCTGACTCAACCACTCCTCATGCATAAACAACGTTCTCAAATTTCTATGTGCTATTAGAAGGGATGGATCAAGCTCGAACAAGAATAGAACGATAAAACGAAAAAGAATGAGAAGAAAAATAACGTGAATAAAGTGATATACAACTGGAAGTAAAAGAAATTGTGTATTGATTGAATTAAATTATACAATTTCTAATTTCCCTTTTTATAGGGTAAATGTTAACTACCTAAAGATAAACTAATAACAAATTAAAAGATAACTAGATAATATCTCATAATGAGATATTTAAATATTTGTAACCACTTAATCTAATAAGATATTTAGATATATGTAACATCTTAATAAGTTACCTATCATACCTTATCATATCTTATCAGATATTTACAATATCTCCAACACTCCCCCTCAAGTTGGTAAATGAATATCAATCATTCCTAACTTGCCATTGAGTTCTTGAAATTTAGTTGTAGGGAGCCCTTTGGTGAAAACATCTGCCACTTGGAGCCTTGTAGGAACATGTGCTGTGACTATAAGTCCACTGTCTAACTTCTCTTTAATGAAGTGTCTATCAATCTCAATGTGTTTTGTCCTATCGTGTTGGGCTGGATTATGGGCAATACTTATAGCTGAGTTGTTGTCACAAAACAACTTTATAGGTCCCTCATATTTTACTTTGAGGTCATCAAGAATAATCTTCATCCACAATCCTTCACATATACCTTGTGCCATGGCTCAAAATTCTGCTTTTGCACTAGATCGAGCAACCACATTTTGCTTCTTGCTTCTTGCTCCTTCAAGTTACTAGATTTCCTCCTAGAAACATACAGTATCCTGAGGTGGATCTTCTATCCACAATTGATCCTGTATAGTCTGCATTTGTATATATTTCCATGGACAACATTCCTTCTTTTTTGAACAATAGTCCTTTTCTTGGACTCGCCTTCAAATACTGGAGGATCCTTTCAACTGCCTGAAGGTGCCTATCCCTAGGTTCATGCATAAATTGGCTGACCATACTAACAGCATAGGCAATATCTGGCCTAGTGTGGGATAAGTAGATCAATTTCCCCACTAATCTTTGATATTGAGACTTCTCTATGATTGGACTTTCCTCACACCCAATCTTATGATTTTGTTCAATAGGTACCCTTGAGATCTTGCATCCCAATTTTCCTGTTTCTTTGAGGAGATCAAGTACATACTTCCTTTGGGAGATAAAGATACCTTGTTTGGAATATGCAACCTCAATCCCAATGAAGTATTTCAGCTTTCCTAACTCCTTCATTTCAAATTGTGTTGTCAACTTTTCTTTTAGATTTAGTTTTTCAATCTCGTCATCACTTGTAACAAATCATATCATCTACATAGACTAGGAGAAGGGTGAGTTTACCATTAAGAGAATGTTTTATAAAGAGACTATGATCACCTTGACTCTGTCTGTATCCTAGGGATATCATGACTTGAGAAAATCTTCCAAACCATGCTCGAGGAGACTGTTTAAGTCCATACAATGCCTTTTTGAGTTTGCATACCTTGTTCTTCTCATTGTGAGAATAGAATCCTGGAGGAATCTCCATGTAGACTTCTTCTTCTAGCTCTTCATGAAGGAAGACATTTTTAACATCAAACTGTTGCAAGTTCCAGCCAAAGTGGGCGGCTAAGGAAATAATAACTCTTACTGTGTTCATCTTTGCTACAAGGGAAAATGTTTCCTCATAATCTATTCCATAAGTCTGTGTATATCCTTTAGCAACCAATCTTGCTTTGTATCGCTCAAGGGTCCCATCAGATTTACACTTCACAGTGTATATCCATCTACAGCCTACAACTCTTTTGTCTTTGGGTCTATCAACAATCTCCCAAGTTGAGTTTTTCTCTAACGCCTCCATCTCTTCTTTCATTGCTTGAACCCAATTCTCATCTTTCAAAGCTTCCTGTACTGATGTAGGTGTTTTGATTGCATCAATGACAGTAATAAAACTTTGATGTTGTACAGAGAGATGGTCAGTACCCATGAATT
This sequence comes from Mucuna pruriens, assembly GCA_025330945.1. Classification (NCBI taxonomy): domain Eukaryota; kingdom Viridiplantae; phylum Streptophyta; class Magnoliopsida; order Fabales; family Fabaceae; genus Mucuna; species Mucuna pruriens. The sequence goes on from JAENHJ010000227.1 coordinate 1,006,840, forward strand.
AAGAAATAAGATACTTGACACATGATCGTTTCCCTTTCCTCAAAGCAATAGGCATGTCATCAGTAACATCCTTAATGGAGTTATCAGGAATACTTACCTCCGGCTTAGACAATTGTACTTGCTCCTCAATTGAGTTATCGAGGATACTTACATCCAGCTCAGGCATTTGGACTTGCTCTAGGACCAGAGTGAGTAGGTGTGACTTCTTGAACTTGAACTTGAACATCCTGAGTAGGAAAAGGTAATGACTCGATGACAGACTTGACTTCTAGATAACTCTCCCCCTGAAGTGAAGGACCATCAAAGAATGACTGTGTTTCATGAAAAGTAACATCCATTGAGACAAAGAATCGACAACTCGGAGGATGATAACACTTAAAACCCTTTTTATTTGAGGGATAACCAATGAAAACACATTTGACAGCTTTTGGATCTAACTTCCCACGATGTGGATTATGAGAGTGGAAAAAGGCGACACACCCAAAGACATGACTTGGTAACCTTAACATTAGGGGAGAAGAAGGAAAGAAGGATAACATATATTTAATTGGACTAATACCGTTTAAGACTCGAGTGGGTAACCTGTTGATGAGATAGGCAATAGTTAGTATAGCTTCTCCCCAATATACATTAGGAACAGACATTTGGAAGAGGAGGACTCTAGCAACTTCAAGGAGGTGACGATTTTTCCTTTCTGCAACCCCATTTTGTTGGGGAGTATTCACACATGTCACTTCATGAACCACACCATTATCTTTAAGAAACTTGGTGAACTCAAGATTTACAAATTCGATACCATTGTCTGACCGTAGTCTTTTAATGGACTTATTAAATTGATTTTTGACGAGATAGAAAAAATCAACAAATATTTGAAAAACCTCATATTTATGTTTCATAAGAAATATCCATGTCACACGGGTACAATCATCAATAAACGATACAAATCACTTTGCCCCCGATATAGAGTTACTAGCTGGCCCCCACACATCAGAATGAATGTGGTCAAAAGGTTCAAGACTTTTATTATTACTAGGAGAAAATGTTGCATGATGGTGCTTTGAAAACTGGCAAATATCACACTTAAAGGACTCAACAGACTCTTTTGTAAATAAATATGAAAACATTATCTTAAATAACCCAAATAGTGGATGTCCAAGACGTTTATGATAAATCCAAATTTGAGAAGCTGCCCAAGTTTCTGAGGTTGCCCGTTGACTAGAAGGTAATTTTTCCTTATTGGTGTTATTACCTATCTTTGTATGTTGTAAGTAATATAACCCACCATGCTCTTTAGCAATTCCAATCGTCCTCCCCATTGTAAGTTCCTGAATAACACAATGAGAACGAAAAAATGTCATTGCACAATTCCAATCTTGTATAAGTTTATGAATAGAGATAAGGTTGTTAGCTAGTTTTGGAACATGAAGAACATTGTGTAGAGATAAAGAGGAGTGAAGTTGGATTTTGCCAAATCCAGCAATAAGAGCATGATCTCCATTAGCAATAGTAATGAGTTGCCTTTTGGGTACTTTAAGGTATGATGTGAAATGTGAAGGAAACGAGGTCATATGAAAACCATGTATCCTTACCACTATGATCCTTGGAAAACCATGTATCTTAAGAACTTCGAGTCTCTATCTGACCCTATGATCCTTGGAAAACCATGTATCCTTACCACTTCCCTGAAAAATAGGTTGGCCACATATTTTTGTGACAAGGGATGAAGTGAGCCATTTGCAAAAACCTATCAACCACCACAAAAATGGAATCTGTACCTCTTTTAGACCTAGACAATCCTAGCATAAAGACCTTATAAATATTAGTCCAAGGAGTAGTGGGAATAGGGAGTGGGGTATATAGTCCGTGTGGAGAAATTTAGACTTTGCTAGTTTATAAACCAAGCATTTATTATACATGTGATGCACGTCTTTCCTCATGCAAGGCCAAAAGAAATGTTGGCTTAGCACTTCATAAGTCTTTAGCTCTCCGAAGTGACCTATAAGGACACCTTCATGTGCTTCCTTCATAAGCAATTGCCTGATGGATTTTGCTGGCTCATACAATTTCCTACCTTTAAATAGAAAGCCATCATGTTTATAATAATCATGAAATGTATTATTTACACACATGGCATAAGTTTTACTAAAATTAATTCATACAATTCCTTAATGCAATCAAGACCAAATATCTTAGTTTCAAGCATAACAATTAAGTTATGTCTCCTAGACAATGCTTCAACTATAACATTCAATTCACCTTGTTTATGTTTAATCATGTAAGGAAATTGTTCTAAGAATTCTACCCATTTAGCGTGCCTTTTATTTAACTTTCCTTGCCATCTCAAATGTTTAAGAGCTTCATGATCACCGTGGATCACAAATTCCTTAGGCAATAGGTAATGTTGCCACGTTTGTAAGGTCTTCACAAGAGCGTACAACTCTCGGTCATAGGTTGAATAGTTTAAATAAGAACCTTTCAATTTTTCACTAAAATAAGCAATTGAGTGCCTTTCTTGTAGGAGCACAACCCCTATCCCAACCCCAGAAACATCACATTCCAACTCAAAAGATTTTAAAAAGTTTGGTAATGCAAGGATTAGAGCCTAAATGAGTCTTTCCTTTAGCTCTTGGAAAGCTCTCTCTTAAGCCTCTTGGTAATGCAAGGATTAGAACCATACCGCCCTTCCATGGTGGTTGTTGTGGAAGGTGGAACCATTGAATTCACACCCTGTATTTGCACTCTGTTTTTAATAATATAATTGGTTTATGTTCTTATCTCTTGATTGTATATCCTACTTTTAAACTGCTTTCACTATGTTGTGGTTGTACATTTGTAAGAGCAAACAAACGTTAGACTAGGCCGGTTGGAACTAGTTTGACAACTTAATTAGGTAATCAATTAGAGAACCTAAAATCAACCACATGCATACTCCCTGCCAACTGATGAATTAGCGGTGGTGTAAATCCTCGATATGGCAATGGACAAACCTTCAACAATCTTCGTAAGAGTTTAGGTTGGTTTGGAATCACAAGCTTGAGGGTAGAACCGCGAACTGATTGCTTATTGAATCTCTGTGTTGATATAGTAGTTAAGTAGCCTAGGGTAGATTGCATTTACTTTCATACTTAGTTTAATTCCTGTCTTTATTTTCTCTACAACCAAACCCCCCTATTTCTTGCATATTCAGTCTAAAATCAAGTCTAGTCCGACTCTGTTACGTCCAAGTCAACGCTTAGTTGAGGCCTTGTCAGATCTGTCTCTACCAAGATCGGATCAGATTAATCTTTGCCAAGAGCAAGTCGGCATTCTACACTTAGCGTTTTTTGCACTAACTCTGTTTTCCACATTAAGCCATAATAGAACACACTATGTCATTGAGAGAATTTGACCTAGGGTGGACTATACTATAGTTAGCTTTAGTTATTTAATGCACGTAAGATGACTGTAAAACGAGTTATCATAGAGATTCCATATTCATGGTGCTAGATAGGCTTTTTAAGCAACACGTGCCTTTGGACACACTCCTAATCAGCACGCTCGAAACCTTGCTTTTGGGCCGCTTTTGTTCCAAGGCTCAAGACCTTTTCATTTAGTTTTTTCATGCCTAATTTGTAAGTAGAATTAGTATACAAACTTGATTCTAATTGAATTATAACAACTTTGAGTTCATCTATGAAATCTTGTGTAGCAAGCAATTGAGAAAGTTTTCTCGACTTACTTTTAGTTTAGAATACTTAATTCTTATCAAGTTCTCCACAAGACTTGTGGTGAATACCATTTTTTCTTATCTAAGGTCTACCAAATTAGTGGCAAGCCCTTTCTAAATCTTATATGTTTTTCTTCTTTTCAATTCCTTTTCTATCTTTAATTATCCATGAATATACTTTGTTTTAATAATAATCTTACTCATATCTTCGTATCACTGACAATTTTATTAAATGTGAGATCTAGACTTAACCTAAATCCATCAAGTGAAGTCAAGGCTTTGGTGATTCACATCAAAATATTTCTCCATGAATATTTTACCACTTTCAATATCCACCAAACCAGAAATCTCTAAATATATTTTGATGGTGCTAGAAAACCTGCGGGACAACTTCTTGAATTTTACACTAATAGAAATGATTGTAATGTATAGGGTTGCAAAATAGATGATAGAGTGAGTGAGCTTGGTCAAATGATTATAAAATTCATGTGAATAAATTTTTCCTACCTTAAAACCATATCAAATTAGATATAATACTCTATCATTTTCAATTAATACCTTCATTTCTTCTAACATTTTAGGTGGACAATCAAACAAGGATGAACATTTCATTAAATTGATTCTTACTTCACAAAACAACAAGGAAGAACTTTATTATGTTAGCGGTGACTAATTAGAAAAATATAGACCAAAAGAAGAAACAACTTGGTCTTGGCTAATTTAATTCTAAATTTGCTATTTACTCTACTTTTGTATTTATAGGTATCGTGATACATCGAACTTATGTGGTTTTTAGTAAACATGTATGCTTTGAATATATTATTACTTTCTTTATATTTAGATAACTTTAATTCATGTACATCAATATTTTTTGTGTCCATTTTGACTATCTGGTCCAATGGATACAATATTCGACATATTACTTTGTGTTCTATCTTAAAAAAATTAATGTTATTTTGTAATTTTCATCATGGTGAAAAAAACTTCTACAAACCCATTTTCGGTTAAATTTTCATTGTGTTTTATAACATACATTTTTTTTTATCTTAAACGTTACTCAAAATAGTATTTACGAACTTCAATTCTCCTTATCAGTACATTTATCAAATATGTTAATCTTTTTATAATATCATAAAATAACTGTATATTTATTACCGAAAATGTTGACTGAATAACACATGCTAATCCTAATATCAATTAGTGATTTTGAATTTATCATCATTATAAAGGCAGCATTGCAAATATAAAAAATCAATCTACATTGTAAAACTCACTAATTTACAAATGTTTCTCATTAATGAAACTGAAATCTAGAACTAAATAAAAGTTGAAACAAAGCTCACACCCTTATATTCAGGGTCATGTACAAGATTAGACCATTAACTTTTGGTTATACATATAGTGCCTACATAATATATATATATATATATATAGAGAGAGAGAGAGAGATAATAGAATAGAATAAACGAACGAACGAATACATACAAATTGGCTTATTTTGAAAATACGGTGAGTGTAAGTTACGTTTTAAACTTTCAGTTTTTAAGGTTTACTGGTTTAGCCCTAATTTACATTTTATTCCCTTCTTTCTATACATACCTTATTACTTCTTACATCTATTCTTTACCCCCAAAATACCTCTACTTTTGTTTTTTTTTTTTCAAAAAAAATTAACTGTCACATTTAATTGTTACGGGATTTTAGGAACTAATTAACATAATTAGCAGTTGGAACGGAGAATGCAGCTGCATGCACAAAAAATAAAAAGGAGACAATATTGGCTACATGTTGTCTCAACAAAACAAAGGCGATATTGGGTATGTCTTCTGCATTTAATAAAAACCGTTTTTTGTAAAAAACACAAAATCAGGAATTTAATCAATACAATTATTTTTATATTACACTTAAAAAATTGTAAAGATCTCAATTAACCAATTCTAAGAGATCCATAAGTCAATAGTTAACTTATATTTTTGTTCATTACTTCAAAACCATTTTTCATATAATCTATTATATTATATGTATCATATTTTCTTTCCTCCCTGTCAACATATATTGATAAAATGTATAAAGAATACTATGAATTATATCACTATCAAATATATCACTGAATTTATTTCCTACACTCAACTATATTCCATTCAACCACATTCATCACTTCTTTCGACTCTTGTTTTAGTGTTTCAACATGAAATCTACCGCATCCACATAACTATCTTTCCAGATTCTTACAAGTGGCCCATACTTAAATCGTGCAATGAACACCACAAGAGCATAAATTATTATTCGTATTGGATAAGGACAAGGTCAATCTATTGAATTGTGAACAACACGAATTCTCCATTTCTAAAATATAGTAAATGAACTGTTAATAAATTATTGTTTTGAAACAACGACAAAAGATTCAAGCATAGTTTACATTTCTCAAAACAAATGCAGTCAATTGAAAATCAAATCAAAAGAAGGAACCAAACTTAATAGAAAGTACGAACGTAGTTGTAGAGCGCAAGGAGAGGTAGATAAATAATAAATCTATTTAGTGATATGGCTCTGGCTTTGGCAGCCCCTTGACAATGCCACACAGCAAGGCGTTCTCTGGAATGTTGTATTCGTCTCTGAGAGAACGTTCAGGAGTGGGAACGCTGATGTAAAGTTGTTGGCCCAGGTAGCGATTCTCAGCAAGCTCGGACCTCAAGTTCCACACGCCAACGTTGTCAAATGTCAACATGATAGCAGCCCAAGACTTGGGGAACACCTGAATTGTGTGTCTGCTCACACCGTCGAGAAGGTTATAGTTCTTCCTCCTCTCGGGAGTCCAAGTCCCAGGCTCAATCCTGTAAACGGAGCATAATCATTATGGTTAAGTACATGCATGCAGTGAATGGAGATTGAGAATATATATGTGAATGTATGTATATACTCACGCGACTGCGAAAAAGGAGTAGCCGTTGAGATTGTAAGACTGGACGCTCTTCTCGTGGTTCTCGAAGATGATCTCGATGAAGGTGCGGTATTCAAATTTTATGATATTGGGCTGAATGGTGATGCTGTTTCCAACGTTCTGTGGATCGTCGGGAATTGTGTCGTATTTGAACACCTTCTCAGCGACTCCAAAATACTCAGCAAGCTTAGCAGGGGTGTCGGGTTCAACATGGGAGACTCCATTAAGGGCGTAGCGGAGCTTGCCGTTGTCCCTGCTGACAGTGTTAACGAGCTTGACAGTGCGGGTGATGTTGATCTGGCCGTAGTGGTAGGAGCCTTGTGGGTTGGGCCTGGCGGCGCTGGCGGTCAAGTTCCAGCGGAAGGAGCGGAACTGGTTGAGAGACCAGGCCCAGCCAACTGGGGCATCAGGGATTTCAGGGGAGGCAGGGCCTTTTCCGTTGGCGTAGCGGACGATTCCCTTGCCGGTGATGATGGTTTTGGTGAACCTGGAGGAGGCGACCATGTAGTAGTCTTTTGGTTCCTTGTCAGCGGTTACGAGGACGCCGAAGCACTGGCCCAAGTGAACGTCGAGGGAGTCGTAGGTGTTCTGGACGGTGTGGGAACCTTCCAATTCAACCAGGGTCATTGGGTGGTTCTGGATGCGGAAGTTGATGGAGTTCTTGAGGCCCACGTTGCAGATGCGGTACTTGTAGGTCTTGCCAGGCTTCATGGTGAAGAGGGGGTTGTCAGTGCCGTCGCCCTTGGCATTCTGACCATTGATCAGGACGGCTTGAGGGCGGCCAAGGGCGCGTCCACTGTCGAGGAACTTTTGCAAGGTGGAATGGCTCTTGGTGTACCAGTCGCCGACCAGGACAGTGTAGTCGTCTTCGGGGTCCGCATAGGGGACGGGTATGAGCAGACGGCTGTTCACGCGGAGGCCGCCGAAGCCGCCGGCCGCGCGGTGCATGCCCAGACTGGGGTAGTAGAAGTAACTACCAATCTGGTCCTTCACTTGGTAGTGGTAGGTGAAGTTTGTACCTGGCTGGATGGGGCAGTTCGTTCCTGCACTTCCGTCTTGCCATGAGTTCTTCCTTTGTTGGATTCCCGCCCTGTCAAAAATTAATAAATAATAAGTGTCATGTAATTAATCAAGTGAATAACAGAAAAATAGATATCGTGTACCAGTGGAGAAGGAAGGGCTCGTCGAGGTTGTTGAAGACATTCACCACGATGTTGTTGTTGCTGGTGGAATTGATGTTGGGGCCTGGAAATTCTCCGTTGATGAGAATAACCTGTTGAGGGACACCAGCCGGAGAGAGGGTCCCATAGGTAACGTTCCATGTGAAATAGAAGTAAGGGTCTTCACCCTTGACAGGGAACATTGTCCCTGCCAAAAGGCATAGCAACATAAACGAAAACTTTGTCACCGCACCCATGTCTTCTTTTTTAAACTCGATATTCGGCGTGAGGAACACTACATCATACTTCCTGTCTGATCCCCCGATATATACCTCACTCGGTTGTTTCTCAGCCGTTCAAAATCTCCGATAACAGCTCTCACTTCTCTTTGTTTAGGCTCCTTGGAATGCATTCTTCGTCTCCCGTCCATCTTCCGTGTCAAAGCCTAACTGCACATGCTTTTATCACCCACGTGTAATTAACTCCATGAATGGCTTGAATTTTTCTAAAAAAGCAGTTTGATATTGTGTATTTCTTTTATATTTATATTTCTTAGTTTGATATATATTTTAGTTGTATCGCGAATGTTAACTCTTCTACTATTTTCACCTGCATATATTTTTTAAATTTATAAAATATAACATAAAGAATCACACTTAAAATTTAATTATTATATGACTCCACCTTGTATTATTTGTTTATTTATTTATATATTACTTAACACGTAGCCTAAATGATAAAACAAAAACTTTTATAACTTACTTTGATGATTACTTATCTTATTTTTCGCTATATGATATATATATATACTTTTATTTGAAGATACTACTAATAATTTCTTATAACTAATACTTAATAACATGTATTTTACTATTAATTGTTTCTTTTGTATTTAATGATTAGTTGATACCACTAACTACTCCTCTACAAAGTTTTATTAGTACATATAAATATATTTTAACATTTTATTCTTTTAATTAGTACTTGAAATTAAAGTTAAATTAATTTGTAGGTTCTATAAAATTTTTGTGTGCTTTTTAATTAAGTACTTATAGTTATTAAAAACATTTTAAAGAATTTTTTTATCATTTAAAAATCTTGTAATTTAATCGTTACATATTAATACCTGTATAATAATTCTATTAATTTAAATATAGAAATTTATGTGATTTTTGGTCTTCAAGGTTTCAATTTCACCATGTGCGTATTGTGGTGACATGCAAAAATAGGAAATCGACCAACAACAATAGAACTACTAGGCTAATGACTTTATTTAATATATAAAAAGTATTTTATATAATTTAAACGGAAGATTAGAATTATACATATATTTACTACTACCAAATAAAATAATACTATATAAAATTCTAATATTAATAAATAGTAATTAATATATTATTAAATATTAATAATATTAAAATTAAAATTAATAATTATAAATTACTAACATACTTGTCGGCATGAATGGACTGCCATGGTTGCCACCGCATTACGTTCGTCCTAGCGATGGCTGTTTTGAGCCATGATTGTTGACACTGCATTTTGTTTGTCATGGCAGTGGCTATTTTGGTCATGGCCACCATGTTCATTTTCCTCTTATGTGTGTTTTAGTTTTATTTCAAGGATTTTTAATCTCTTTGATTTTACCTCTATTTACAGGTGTGTTTGTCTTTTTATACCTATCTCCTTAAATCAGTCGTGCTGTTGTCACTTAGGTAAGTGAAGATTTTTTTTTTATTTTGATAATAAAATACATTTATTTTATTGTGTGGATGCACGAATAGTCACTATATATAGAGCATAGTGGAGTTTTGTGTGAATGGTCATTTAGAGCATAATTGGACCAATTGTATGATGATATTTTGTACTTAATTGCTATGATCTCACATAAATGATCACATAGAACATAATTAATTCTTGAATGATGATTTTTTTTAATAAATTGTTATGACCTCTTTTAACACCCTAGTTTTTATTCTATTTATTATTAGTTGTAAATATTGTGTTTTATTAATTATTATTAATAAGTGATTTAATTATTTTATAATTAAATAAATAATATTTTTGAAGAAATATAAGTTGGATTTTAAATTGGATTTTAATTAATTAAATTAAGAAAAAATAGACTATTTACAAATAATAAAAACTTAAGTCCCACATTGGACAACATAAGCTTATGTCTCATCTCTTTTTTTTATGCAAGAAATTGGATACCAAGCAAAGAAAGACAAAAGAGTCTCCGAACAAGTTGGGATTGATGCAAAACATTGAATCCAGATAGTTTAAATCTTATCTTATCAAATTTCTATAAGGATTATGGAATCCTTTGTTTGGGTTTCACATGGACTATTAGTGGGAGTTGCAAGACCCATTTTTGGAGCCCATTTTGAGTTATATACCTTTGAAGGAAACCACTAAGGAATAAGAAAAACAAGCCTGAGGAGTGGGAACCTCATTTAAGAGTTAACATTCTAGGTAAGGGGAGTTAAAAATCTGGTTCAGGAATATGGGTATGATTGTGGGTAGAAGGGTTGACCTTAAACCTCGCTTAGTGTTGTGTTTGACTGTCTCTATCAACTAACATAGTGTTTATTCATTTTCTATTTATTTCTTGTATTTAAAATGCTTGTGTTTGACTGTCTCTATGATTGGTAGGGTGTTTGGCTATATGTTGTGGTTTCTTGTCTCTGATATTTTGTCTATTTATGGTAAATTGATAAATTACTAGACTCTTAACCTTGTGGTCATGAGTTGCAAGTTTTCCTAAACCCAAAAGTATAAATGTCCTTCTAGTTATGGTGAATTAACACCTTGTGACCATAGGTTAAGGGTTTACCCTAAACCCCAAATCCCAAAGTATGTATGTTCTTTTGGACGGGGTGAATTGACACCTTGTGGCCAAGGATTGAGGGTTTTCCTAAACCCTAAACTATTGTTCTTAGTATTTCCTAAAGCAGACTAAGCTCCATAATTTATTAAGTCTTGTTTGTGTAATTAGTTGTTGATACACCCTTGGATCCATACTCAAGACCTAACTTCAAGTAAAACCTAGATTAGTAATGAAATTGGGAACCAAATTGAAGGAAGAAGAGAACGTGAAAATGAATAAGGAAGAAGATGAAGCTCGCCACCAATTCTTAGAGAATTAGATAAGTGTTGGAGATGTTGTAAATATCTCATTAGATTAAGAGGTTACAAATTTCTAAATATGTCATCTCATTAAGAGATCGAGAATATAGCATTTTATCTACAATTGTTATATTTTCTTTTTGTAAGCTATATTATCTATAAGTAGTTCACTTTTATCATATAAAAAGGGAGATTAGAAATTGTATTATTCAATTCAATCAATAGAAAGTTTGTTTTACTTTCAATTTGGTATCAGAGCTCCAAATCTTGGGAGCTCTATTTCTACTCCCTCACTTCTGTGAACTGCTATCCTTTGACGAGACCCACACATTTGTGTGGAACTAGTCAAAGTCTTCTCTATCATTCCTAACTATTAGTGATAACGGCAGAAGATAAAGCTACTATATTGAGACCTAATGAACTTCCAAATTTGGTGGGGCCCTTTCGACTTGATGATCGCAATTATCTACAATTGGCACAGTACATACGTACTACTTTTAAAGGGCGCAAAAAGTTGAGTCATATTGAAGGAAGCGGCCCACCTAGACATGATACAAAGTTTGAAGCGTGGGATGATGAGGATTTTCTCATTATGACATGGCTATGAAATTCTATGACTTTGGAAATAATCCGGAATTATATGTTCTACTCCTCCGTTTGTGAGATATAGGAGAATCTCATTAAGATATATTCAATGAAAAAGGACTATACTACTTACTATATGATATTGAAAGCAAGATCTTCAACTCTAGACAAGAAACCTCTCAATAATAGAGTACTATGGTACTCTGAATGGTTTATGGATCATGTTGGACCAGTACCAAGAATTGAAGATGTACAAAACTGATTCTATTGCATACACTAGGCTCGTTGAAAGGGGGAGAATCTTTAAGTTCCTCAATGGCTTGAATTCTTAATATGATCCTATTCAGGTTCAATTTCTAGGCAAGGAGAAACTTCCCTCTTTGTTTGAGGTATTTTTTAATGTGTGAAGTGAAGAGACCCAACGATAAGTCATGTTTGATAAAGGATGCTCCAACATAGGATCTACCATGGTGACACGAAAAAGGTTTCACAAAAAGATCAACCTGCAAAAGAAAACCCTTCACAAAGAGTAGTCGTGGAGAATACTGCACATATTACAAGCAACCAGGACATACCAAGGATATCTGTTACTTGGAGCCTTGTAGGAACATGTGCTGTAACTACAAATCCACTATTCAACTTCTCTTTAATGAAGTGTCTGTCAATCTCTATGTACTTTGTCTTGTCATGTTAGACTGAATTATGAGCAATACTAATAGTTAAGTTGTTGTCACATAACAACTTTATAGGTCCCTCATATTTTACTTTGAGGTCAATAATCTTCATGTATAATCCTTCACATATACCGTGTGCCATGGCTCAAAATTTTGCTTTTGCACTAGATCGAGCAACCACATTTTGCTTCTTGCTCCTTGATAATACACAATTTATACTCTTTAAAAAGGTCTTAATATAGGTAGACTAAGACTCTAAATTGTGGTTAAATCTTCTCAAATAAAGATTTTGGTTTCCTAAAATGCAAGAAGGAAATATGAATCCTTACAAAATAGTTGATTTTAGCTACCAACTAGATTAAGTTTCATGTTGTAGGTCCAAATCAGAAGTCTCAACTTGAAATCGAGACCGAGTCAAGAGCCGACACAAGAAGAAAAGTCATCCCGGCATTCTTGCACGTGTCAATTAGGGAAGCAGTAGTTAGTTGAGTTTGTTATTTTTGTTATTACTGTTAGGAAGTAGTTATAGGAGCATGTATAAATACAAAGACATGTCAATAGACCCAGCCAGATAGAACACACCATTATAGTAGCCACAATACCTTTCCATTCCCACGAAGCCAAATTTCCTGACGCACCTCTTTATTCCTCGGGACTTCAAAGATTACCTAGTCAATCAAGTGGGTACAAGACCTGTGTCTAGGTAGTGGTCGGTTGCTAAGAGGAGATTGTCAGGGTGCACTGACACACTACTTAGTGATTCAACCCCTTGGTACCTAGCCAACGGAGGAGGAACACTGCAACTATTGTAGGCAATTATCACAGGAAGTTGATCCACGTATCCATACTATTACATTTCTTTGTATCAAGTTCCAAGTTAATCAATGAAAAATTAATATTTTATCTTTGTTATGACTGATTTTTGTGGCATAATCTTGTCTTGCTTAATCACGATTGTGTATAGCAAAGATTAGAGCATGTTAGTTTAGGGACTAATTGAAACCCCTCTAACAACACAATAGATGAATTCTAGATAATCTAATCAATCAAGTGCATATTCCCTGCCAAACTCGAAGCAGCGATTGCATAAGTCATTAGTTAGTATGGGAAGAATGTTCGTCGATTGTTGTAAGTAATTGGATTGATGAGAAATCACTAGAATAATAAGAAGCAAAATTGAAATCATGAATGGTAAACCCGGATACATGATAAAGTAAATATGTCATGATCATAAGTAGTCTTTAAAGCTTTAGTTCTTTAGTTAGTTCATTATAATTCTTGCAATTAGATTCCAAGTATAAAAGCCCCCTTTGCAATTCCAACCGAGTCACATCCTACGTTCTCAAGTCATAATCTTTATCAGTTTAAACCTTAGAAATATAGGAACCATGTGTCCTTGAGAAGAATGACCTAGGTTGACCTTGTGCTACTTTATCTTAGGAAATCTAGTATTTTGATAGGGGAAATGATGACTTTTCCTTTGAGCTTATCAAATTGGCGTCATTGCTAGGGACACACATTTTGTGTTCCTAAGTGTGCCGAGTTTGATTAGAGATCAAACCTGAGTCGGTTGGATGATTGTCTGTAGGTATACCAAATTTATTTTATCTGTCTTGATTGACTTATTATATCTTTATTGTAAGTTTTTCTTGTCTAGCTACTAAGTTTGCATTTTGCTTTTAATATAGTTGAATTCTTATGCATGCCGAGTCTGATATGTGTTAAGTCCGAGTCTGTATGCATGCGTATTTTGTGTTCCTGTTATGTTGTAATAATTGCTACATGTGCCGGGCCTATTTAGACTGAATTATGCATACGCTAGGATCTGCTTGTGTAAGGTCAGTTTAGGCCGAGTCTAATATTCATGTTAGTCGAGTCCGAGTGTGTCACATTTTGTGTAGCCAGTATCTTTGAGTTCTAATTTTGCTATGTTTTTACTTTGAAAATTTTGAAGTTTCATGCACTTTTCTTTAATAATGCATATAAATAAATTCTTTGTATTCTTGACGTTGTACATTGATAAGCGGGTTTTTAGTTGTCTTACGCACATCAAATAAAACTAAAGCTAACTATAGTATAGCTAACCCTAGGTCGATTCTCTCAAGGACACAATGTGTTTAATTATAACTAAGTGTGGAATCTAGAGAATTATGCAGAAACTACTAAATGTAGTGAAATGTTGACTTACTGTCGGTCGACTTAAGTATGATCGGGATGATCTCGGGAGACCGATTGGAACTGCCGATATGATTTTGGCATAGACAAACGCGATGGAGTCAGACTGGACTCAATCTCGGATCGGGAAGAACAGTAAATATGGGGGTTTGTGTTTAAGTGCAGAAAGATAAACTAAGTACTGAAAGTAAACTAAACTATGCTAAACTAACTACTGTACCAAATCCAAATTCAACACACAATCAGTTTACAGATTCTTTACTTAAGATTATACTCTGAATTAACCTTAGATTCTTACGACAATCGTGAACGTTTGTCCATTGCCATACCAAGGATTTACACAGTCGCTACCTCATCAGTTGGTAGGGAGTATATACTTGGTTGATTTTAGGTTCTCTACCTAACCAGATTATTAAACCAGTTCCAATCAGCCCTAGTCTAACATGATCTACCTCTAATAATGTGCAATCCCGACAAGGTTAAAGTAGATTAAAGCACAGGAATTATAATCATAAGACAGAAATGAAAATAGTTTATATTATTGAAAACAAACTCGAGTACAAGGTGAGAAATTCAAAGTTTCCAAAGAATTCTCCTTCCACGACAATCGCCTTAGAAGGATGGTGATGGTGCACCATTGATGGCCAAGCGTTGAGGTTTCCGTCCATCGGAGTGCATCGACTATATCGAGCGATCACCTCCGACAACTTCCAACTTCCCAAATCCTAGTCCTGTACCTCCTCGATTAAGAGAGACACCTTACTAAAGCTTCGTGTACCATCGTGCTAGCTTGGGACGCTTGCAATTGCTGACGATGCTAGGTCTAGAATTCCACTATTTTTCCACATCGAAGACGTGGCCTAGTGTGCTTTATTTATACACAAGCTGGACAGTTGTGACTAAATCTAAATCTAATCCTACAGAATCGCTGATTCCTTGATCCTAGTGGATTTCTTGCTTAGTTACCCGAATTACATATTTCCCTGATCCTAACAGATTTCTTGCTGATTTACTCGAATTACATATTTCCTTGATTCTAACAAATTTCTTGCTGAGTTATCCAAATTATATATTTTCTTGATTCTAACAGATTTCTTGCTGAGTTACCTGAATTACATACTTCTTTGATTTTAACATATTTCTAACTAAGTTACCCGAATTACATATTTCCTAATTTACTCTTCCTATAATCACGCGTTGTTCCTTGTTTGTTGGAGTGATTTCCATCGCTGGTATTGATTCTAGCCGGGACCGCTTCTTCTGGGCCAAGATGCTCCTTTCAGGCTAAGATACACTCAACTTTCAGGCCTACAAAACAAGTCCAATCTTTTATCAGTTAAAATCCTCATTTTAGCACAAATTCATATTTTTCCTATTTGTAGGCCCATAATTCGAATCTTAACTAAGACAAGACTCTTAGTCGCTAAACAGTCTTAATAATACACATCTTAAGCCCTTGTGAGGTGTATAAAATATGACTTATCATACATCACGTTCCATGAATTCTTGGGTTTCTTTCTCTCGTTAGCATGTATATGTCTTCTTGCATATTGGTCATGTTAGCCACTTAGGCAAAGCTCTATATAAATCTTCCTCTACGAACCTGTAATCAACAGCTGCATATACCTCGGTATTGTAGGTTATGATTGCGTTTCAGTGAGAATTTGTTCTTTTTCTTGTTCAATGCATACAATCCCTCTGCATTTTTACTGCATTTAATCATTGTACGTCAGATAGAAGTAGGCATGACTAGGCAAAGGAGTTTTGGTAGTTTGTATCCTCTTGATCCCGAGATAGAGAAAACCTTGAACAGGATCAGGAAAACCAAAAACATGTTTATAGAACATACTAGTGATAGGATTCACTCTATAGCCGAGACTGACAATTTGAGCAGCATGGTATCATAAGGGTAAAAGAAGGGCTCTCCCTCATTCATGGGCCCCTCGTAGACAGGTTCGTTCGGCCGACAGGGAAAAACCTACAGGGACCAAGGCCCTCACCGACAGATGACTTTGGCCATACCAACAAGATAACCGAGTTTAGTATATACAAAAAAAACCCCAATAATACTTTTGTTGACCCCCATAAAAGGTCACTCAGTGTGACCCTCTTTATCTAAGTCATCACTTAAAAAATCACTTTCTTTGAAAGCTCAATACAGGATGCTAAAAGGAAAGCCTTCTTCCTCTAAGGAAGTGCAGGAGGTGGAAGGAAGTTCTCACCACTTAGAAGGGTTGACGGCTGCCTCATCATCAGGAATGCTGGAAGCAAATGGCCTATTGGAGGTACCTCCTACAACAAAAATCATGTGAGGGTCAAAAAGTAGACCTAAGCCAAAAAGGATTTCTTCAAAGAAGGAGAGCCCAAGGAAAAACCCTAACATATGAGAAAAAGGATTTACCTTGTTTCACCATTGAAAAGTTGGATAAAATGTTGGAAGCAAGAGGCACTGACCCGTAGGAGGTGAAAGCATAGAGAAGCTAATGATTTGTAGAGTGAAAGATAGGAGACGAGGTTTAAGCCAAAACGTTGAAAATCCTGTCAAATCAATCAAAAGAAAGGGGCACAAGAAGTTGTTATATCCATTGTATAATAATGAAGCATCGTGTGACAATGAATGGTATCCAAAGGTGGAAAGGAGAAACGACCCTCGTCTACCCTAATGATGTGAGCACATGTAACGAGGCATTTCCCACTAAGGAGAGGTGACACAGGTTGAACCCTTCCCCTTTCTAAAAAGCAGGGTGAGCCCTAGGACACAAGCTCAACTGAGTAGCAATCCCAAGAAATTAAATGTGACTCGGTCGGTATAGAGGGCATCCCATCAACTTGAGACAGCCAACCTCTCTAGCTTTCACAAGATAAAGCTTACTCATTATGGTCAACACTTAAGAGGCTACGTACTGATTGACCTAGATGACCAAGTGTGAACCCATGTAGTTTGTACTCCCACATTTATTACACTATGTGGGACCACTTGGCACTGGCGAAAAGTAATTGATGTACCATGGGGCGAGGTCTGAAACACATTGTTTTGTTCCTAGCCAATTTTTTCCTTTTGTCTAGTACGTTAGACAGTTAGGAGATAAGAAACTAGAGCCTCATAGGAGAGAGAGAAAAGGACTTATATATATATGTCTAGAAGGGCATGTTTAGAGGATTCAGCATATTAACTCTATAATCATATTGCAGACGATAACACATAACATATTAGAAAGTTTCTATTTTAAGTATTAAAAAGTATCACTACAAAAAAATTCACTTTTAGCGACCGAAAAATCGGTCGCTAAAGTTGGAAATTCCGTTGCAAATGTAATACGATGGTCGCAAAATGGTTTAGCGACCGATTTTATTCCGTTGCGAAAAACCGAGTTGCTAAACATTTTGCGACCGAAACTAAATCAGTGGCTAACTATATTAAAAATTTGGTCGCTAAATCAGTGCTATTTTATATTATTAAAAAATCCGGTGACTTTTTTTTTTATTTTTAAGTATTTATATATTCAAAATTCTGTTGCTAATTCGATCGCTATTTTTATTTTTTTTTAATAATTCGGTGGCTAATTCGGTGGCTATTTAATTTTTTATTTTAAATAATTCGATCGCTAAATTGGTCGCTATTTTTTTTTTTAAATAGTTAGATAGTAGTGGTAGATTGTTGGTGGTTAGGGAAGGGGGGAAGGAGGAAGAATAAGAGTGATAGAAAGGAGAGGAAAGGGAATAGTGGAAAGAAGGTGGTGGTGGTTGTGGAAGAAGAGAGGTAGGTGTGGAAGAAGAGATGTGGGTGGAGAATAGAGAAGAGTAAGAAAAGGAAGGGATAAGAAGCATGTGGTGGCGTCGGTGGTGGCGGCGTCGGTGGTGGCGGTGACGGATAAGGAGAGGAGGGAGTGAGAGGAGGGAGTAATGGGAAGGACAGGAGGAGTGTTTAAATAATGGAGGGAGAAGGGAAAAGAGCGGGAATATAGGAGGGAAAAAAATTCGAAATTTTAAAAATCGCTCGCTAATTTTTTTTATTTTTCGTTTAATTTTCGGTCGCTAATACATATATTTTTTTTACTTTTTTAATATCGGTCGCTAAATATATTTGTTATTTTTGAGTTTTTACAAATTCCGTCGCTAATAAATATTTTTTTATTTATTTATTTTTTAGAGTTCGGTCGCTAAATCAGTCGTTAATTTATTTTATTATTTTTATTTTAGACCTTCGGTCTCTAATTCCGTCGCTAATAAATATTTACTTATTTATTATTTTTTAATTTCGGTCGCAAAATCGGTGGCTAATATAATTTTCTAATTTTAATTTTTTTAAAAGTTTAATCGCTAATTCCGTTGCTAATAAATATTTTCTATTTTTTGTTTTTTATTATCCGTCGCTAAATCGGTCGCTAATTCCGTTGCTAATAATTTCTTTTTGTTTTTTTATGATTTTTAATTTCGGTCGCTAATGTATTTTTATTTTTTTATTTTTCTAAAATTCGGTCGCTAATTCCGTCTCTAATATATATTTTTTATTTTTTTAATATTTTCAGTCGCTAAATCGGTCGCTAATTTTTTTGTTAGAAATCCTTTTCTGTCTCTAATTTCGGTCGCTAAAAAACATTTTTTTTTGTAGTGTATGTTATGTTAAACGTTATACGTATCGACTTTAACTTATCTATCATGCCTTAATCACATAATATAATATCATATTATTAGTGTCGATAAATATTAGATTTTATTTCTTTCTAAAATATTGGTTAAACATAATAATTAAAAGTCTTGGTATGGATTTAATTTAATATAAACATATTTAAAATATGCACAACCTTATATTATGAAATAAATATTATATTATTTTTTAATATTGTACAATACTATATATTAAAATTTTTAAAATATTATTTAATTATTACCAATTCAACCACGAACCTTAAATTGGTATTATTGTTGGTTCAATGACTAGTCCAATTTTTAAAACATTGATTTTAATTTCTTGATTAATGAATTTAGGTCCACACATTAAATAGTTTAATTTATAAAATTAAATAATTAATGTTACGTTAGATATTTATATATCACAATTGTCACTATGAAAAATAATTGACTAACTTTATCATGTTATCATGTTCATTAAAAATTAAATAATATATTAACAGTAAAATTAAAATTGTTTATTTTTTAAATGTATGAAGCAAAACTGGGTAATTAAAACTACAAGACTAAATTTACTTATTTTTCAAATAAGTGAATCAAAATTGAGTAATTAAAATAAGTGAATCAAAATTGAGTAATTAAAACTATAAAAACAAAAATTGTCCATGCATCAAATAAGGAGAACAAAAAATATAATTAAACTAAAAAAAATTTCAAATCAATCTAAGTTTAAAAATTATTTTTCCACAAAATTATAATTCATAAATCATATAAAATTTTTTCCAAAAATAATTATGAAAATATCCTTTTCTTACCATATAGATCACATTTTTAATACGACATAAAATATCCAGCAAACTGTACCACATTTTGGTTCCACACAAGGGGCTTCAAATTCGATAACATTTTTATGCGATAGGATAAATATACAAGTAAAATAACATATTTAATTGCAACCATAAAAATCATCAGAAATCACATTTAATCACAAGAATACAGTACTTCACATTCAGTAGACTAACATATTTTTTATGGATTAAAATAATAAATAAAGGCCAAGATGAAAGTTTTTTTTAGTAGATATAAGGAAATAAGCATACACATGAGCATAAAAGGCCAAAATGGACATCAAACCAACAATATATAGCACATTTAATCTAACAAATTAAGCAGTAGAACGACATCTCAGAGGCAATTTAATCTGTCAAAATAAGAGAAAAAGAGATGAGTACCCTTGTCCTTGAAGAACCAAGAAAATGAAGCCTTTGGAGATGTAACAATGGAAGATTTGAGTTGGAAAGAAATTTCTTGAATGGACCAAAAATACCACCATGGAAATGTTGTTTCATGAAATTAAACAAAAATAAGAAAAGAGAAGAGAGGAAGAGAGCTCGTGGAGAAGAGAAGAGAGAAACTTAGTAATTGGGAAATGATGTCTTGATGTAGGAGTTGAAGTCAACAATAAAGGCCTTTTGAGACTTTGAGCTTCGGAGAGGAGGAAAAAATAAAGAAATGGAGAGGAGAGGAGAGGGGAGTGGTTCGGCCAACAACAAGGGGGAGAAGAGAGTGATAGAGTTTAAGATTTGTAACACGTACAAAATGGTTCAAATGTGAATACTTAAGGTTGCAAAGAAGACATTTGGGGCATAAAGAAAATTATTTTCTGTCCCTTGGAGACCTAAAATTTTCAACCATACCAACGATGCGTCTTCTTCATTCAAATTGTTGATTTAATAATGTTTTTGTGTTTACATTAGGATACAATTATAAATACGCTTACTTTGTTGATTTATCTTTTTTATATAACTTTTACTATATTTTAATTAATGCGTTAAATATTATGTTCTGAGACGTTTAGTATCGTTGCCGTATCAGGTTTTTTAGTATCAATTTTATAAGTGGGAGTTACTTAAGACAAATTAAATTTTTGCGCACTATGTATACATGACATGGTTAAAGTTATTTACGTGAAAGAGAAAGAGAATTGCAGTAAATAATAAAAAGAAATTACTTATATAAGTCACCACGCACGTGTGTATATATATATATATATATATATATATATATATATATATATATATATATATATATATATATATATATATATATATATATATATATATATATATATATATATTTTTTTTTTTTTTTTTTTTTTTTTTGAAATGAAGGAAAAATATGCAACTCTTTTCTAATAACAAGGATAAAAATGTTCTAACATACTTTTATAGTTTTTGTGGAAGATGATGTAACGTATTTTTTTCTTGCTTAATTTCTAATACAGAATAATAAAAAAAAAAAAAATAGATAGCTAGATAACATAAATAGAGATATGATAACAAAAAGTACGTCCAGATAATCTAATTTAGTAAAATGGAATGATTATCTACTTTTTTGTATGATATATTTTATTTATCTAGATCTATTTTTATATATTTTTTCTTTTTATTTCTTGTTTTGCATGTTGTGCTAAATATCTTAATCAAGAGGTCGAGCAATAGAATAACCTTTGCCTTTACCGTACCATTATCTTTTTTAGGGGTTTTTCTCATTCATTTCATGGAAGTTTAGCAACCATTAAGGGCTTTAAATTAATAAGCGCTTAACACCGAGTTAAATTTATTTTTTGTCACTTTGAATAGAAGATAGTAGAAATGATATGTATTTGTTATGTCTTTTTTTTTGCGTCAAAAGTAAAAAGTAAATAGAATGAAAGAGGAAGATATTAAGAAAAGGAAGGAGACTTTTATGATTGTACCAATGACCTAAAAGATTACATAGGAAAGGGTTGATATATCAATTACCACGCAAGATAGAAATTAATTAAAGCTAATTAAGAACATCTCTTGTCTCCATCTCATGATACATCGATGAATGCTTGGAGCAACGACGTGGCAGTGATAGCAGAAGAAAACTCTTTACATGGAGTAAGGTGGTGGCTTAGGCAAATCCTTGACGATGCCGCAAAGAAGCTGGGTTTCTGGAAGGTTGTACTCATCCCTGAGGGACCTGTTAGGAGACAAAACACTCACGTACAACTGCTGTCCCAGGTAACGGTTCTCAGCCAGCTCCGACCTCAAGTTCCACATCCCGGCGTTGTCGAATGTCAACATGATTGCGGCCCAAGACTTGGGGAACACCTGGACTGTGTGTCTGCTCACAGCATCAAGAAGGTTGTAGCCAGCCCTCTTCTCTGGTGACCACTTCCCAGCCCCCATGCTACAATATTTTCAACATCCAAAAATTAATACAATACAGATAAAGAAATTTAGGGTTTATAGTTTAGGGTTGGAGGAGACTTACGCGACAAAGAAGAAAGAGTAACCACCCAAGTTGTAAGACTGAGGAACCTTTGTGGGGTTCTCGAAGATGATTTCAATGAAGTCACGGTAGGTGGCGTTGATGACGTTAGGAGCAACGATGAGGTCGGTGGCGGGAGCGGGGTCATCGGAGATGAGGTTGTACTTGAAGACCTGGTCGCTGACTCCGTAATACTCAGCGAGTTTGAGTGGGGTTTCGGGGTCGACGTGGGAAACGCCGTTAATTCCGTAACGGAGTTTTCCACCGACAGTGCTGAAGGAGTTAACGAGCTTGATGGTGCGGGTGATGTTGATCTGACCGTAGTGGTAAGAGCCCTGTGGGTTGGGCCTTGCAGCGCTGGCGGTCAAGTTCCAACGAAAGGAGCGGAACTGGTTGAGAGCCCAGGCCCAGTTTCTAGGTGCGAGAGGGAGTTCAGGTGAGGCGGGGCCCACGCCGTTGGTGTAGCGGATCACGCGGGTGGCGGTGAGAACCACCTTGGTGAAGCGCGTGGAGGCGATCATGAAGTAGTCTTTTGGCTCCTGGTCGGCGGTCACGAGGACAGAGTAGCACTGTCCGACGTGGACGTCGAGGGAGTCGTAGGTGTTCTGAACTACATGGGAGCCCTCCATCTCAACGAGCTTCATGTGGTGGCCTTGGATTCTGAAATTGAGAGTGTCCTTGAGCCCGACGTTACAGATTCTGTATTTGTAAGTCTTGCCGGGCTCCATGGTGTAGACGGGCTCAAGCCCACCGTTTTTGCCGTTGATGTGAACGCCATTGGGCCTGCCGATGCTGCGACCACTGTCCAAGAAGTTCTTCAAGGTGGTGTGGCTCTTGGAGAACCAGTCGCCGATGATGGCCCAGTACTCGTCAGCTGGGTCAGCGTACGGGACTGGGATCAACAAGCGGCTGAAGATTCTAAGACCGCCGAAGCCACCGACGGCGCGGTGCATGCCAGTGCTGGGGTAATAGAAGTAGCTTCCGATTTGATCCTTGACTTGGAAGTGATAGGTGTAGTTAGTGCCTGGCTGAATGGGGCAGTTAGTTCCCAATGTGCCGTCTTGCCACGAGTTTTTCCTGTGTTGGATACCACTCCATGTGAACAGAAGAGGCTCTTGGAGGAAGTTGAAGATGTTGATCACAACGTTATTGTTGCTGGTGGAATTGATTTCGGGTCCGGGGAACTGGCCGTTGATGAGGATACCCTCTTGTGGTACACCCAATGGGGCAATGGTCCCATAGGTCACGTTCCACGTGTAGAATATGTAAGGGTCCTCGCTCCTCACCGTTGATGCCATCAGGCAGAGCACCAAGGCCATCATCGAAGTCCAAACTCTACCCATTTTTTTTTTTATTTTTGTCGATTTGGATTTTCTTTTTTTTTTTTTTTTGTAATCAACCCTTTCCTATCTCCTTCCTTTTTTTTTTTTTTTATTTGGAAGGAGATAGAAGATATTGCTTTCTTCTTCTGCTTTGATATGGAGACCCTACCCTGCCCTTTTATATCACCAATGCCCCAACCGTTTCCACGTGCATTCCTCGTTTCTCCGAACTTGTCACTCTGCCACGATAATTGTTTGGCGCACCTTGCATTTCGCTTCGCATCGCCCCGCGTGTTTCGCTTCTCCGATTTAGAATTTTTCTTAGGCTATTTTTGCTCGTTTGGGTTCAAGTAGGGCACACAGCTGGAATTTCAACTGAAACAAATCAAAGCGAATTCAAATTTCCTGAAATTATGTAGGGCGCAATGATACTCTTCTATTTGTATAGTAAAAAGCAATTGAAGCAAAACTAAATGTCAATGCATTTAAAATGTTTCATCCATACACAAAAGGTCGATCGGTTTAGACACCGAACATGGAAGTAAAATATAAATTTAAATTTTCAATTTAAATTTTATAATGGTAATTCAAGAAACTAAGCAAAACTTTCAATTTAAATTTTATAATGGTAATTCAAGAAATTAAGCAAAACTAAATATCCATGCATTTAAAATGTTTCATCCATATACAAACTTAAGGTCGATCGGTTTAGATACGGGACATGCAAGTAAAATATAAATTTAAAATTTCAATTTGAATTTTAAAATGGTAATTCAAGAAACTAAGCAAAACTAAATTCAAGAAACTAAGCAAAACTAAATATCCATACATTTAAAATGCTTCAACCATGTACCAACTTAAGGTCGATCGGTTTAGATACGGGAGATGGAAGTAAAACATAAATTTAAAATTTCAATTTGAATTTTATAATGGTAATTCAATAAACTAAATTTATAATTTTTCTTTTTTAAGTTAGGAGGTACTCTTAATAAAAGGGTACATCTAGTTATATGCCCAAACGATGATGAAATCCATTCTAATTTCATTATTTATCCTATGATTTAAAATTTAAGAAATTACATTCTATAAACATCCATATTAAGAAGCTAAGTTTATTTTATTTTTTTAATTTGACACCATTCAGTTAAAAATAAAATATAATAATAAATTTGTCATATAATAAACTTAAGTATAGTCATCTTTTTTTATCATAAATAAGTTATATCAAACTTTTTTTTTTAAAGATAAAAAAGAAACATTGAGTATAGGAAAATTCTTGTACAAATTAATTTTTTTTCTCAAAGCTAACAAATCTCTTTAAATAAGAATGTAACTAATCGAATTTGTGTTATTAAAAATCATGATTATAAAAAGAATAACACAAATAGAAATTCAACTACAAAATATGAAAGCAAAAACGTATTATTGCTCAAAGATTGATAGTGACAAAGAAAAAGAACTATGATTAAAGGTCGGATTGAAATGTATCATTTATTAAAAAAAGCAAGTCGCCAAAAAAAGTGTTATAATGTGATAATTACCATTATCATTCTTCAAGATCCAGTTTAATTTTAATTTTTTTCACATAAAATATGTAAATTCTTTTTAAAAAGTCATAATTTTATAAAATGTCTGACTAATACTTACATATATAATATTTTAAATTTCTTATATATAAAAAGAATAAATAATTTTAAAAGTACAATTATTGTTTTGTTAAGATACTATTTAATTGGAATAAATAAATAAAATTTTGTATAATTTAATAAGAATTAAAATACATATATATATATATATATATATATATATATATATATATATATATATATATATATATATATATATATATATATATATATATATATATATATATATGACTCTTAAAGTTTGGGAGCAGATGATTCTTGAATTGTTAAGATTCTAGTTTAGAATCAATTAAGAATGATTTTATAGTAACCGCAAACTCTATCACATGAGGAACATTTATAACTCCTAAAGTTTGCTGGCAACAGCATGACTAATTAAAAAAATTTGTGTGCATTTATTTTTTAAATATGATCATTTAAATTTATATTTATTAATCTCAATTTTTTATAATCGCAAGTAGTATCTTTAGCAAGTTTTTTGGCCTAAAATAAGGTTAAAAGTATAATTATACTAATTAAATTACATTACTTAACAATTAAAGTAACTTAAATTATTATCTAGACTAATAAGTAATTCCAATGAATTCCATTATATCTACTACATTAATTTTAAATTATATAATTTTCTTAAAACTATTTATATGTGTATATGACTTCTCATTTTTTTCAACGCATAGTGAAATATATTTTGGGAACATATAATTTTTTAATAGACTAATGATATGGCATTAAAAGAGCATGCAACAGTGGATTGCATTGTATCTGTTATATTAATTTTGAAATATATAAGATCGATTAGTTAACTTTTTTCGTGTTGTTTATTTTTATATAAGTTATTAATATACTTAAACTTAAATTTTTATAAAAAAAATATATTTAAATTCAAATATTTTTATTTTTATTTTTAAAATAATATTCAATATTTCAATTAAAAACTTCCAGTAATAAAAAATAAAAACTGTGTAGATCAAAATTGAGTTATAACGACGATAGAAGGGATACGAAGGAGCTGCAATGACATAGAAGGAATATGTAGGTCCACCCTAGAAGGAAGCTTAGGACAACTTGAAAGAATGAGAGATTGGCCCACCTTCATCGACGCACTGGGATTACTGGCCTTTAGGGTCCTATTGTTTCAACGTTTAGAGAATTACATAGATGTAGCGGTAGTAGAAGCATTCCTGGCTCAAAGAGATCAGCAAGAAAACCCAACTATGGTCATTCTCGCCAATACCTACTATACCTTCAACTACTGCGGAGAAAAGGGGGCAGGAAGTCTCCAGTGTTGTGTTCCATTACTATATCTATGGATTACCGCCCACCTATTTCACAATAAAGAGCAAGCTGTTTGTCCATCACAAGACCACAAAACTAGAGGTGGCGTCAAAGCCCCTACTGAGCCCAACACCAAACACCGCACCTCTCACCTTCGACCATCCCCATCCCAACCATGCAATACAACATTCCATGGAAAAGAAAGAATCCCAGGGTTCTAACACTTTTATCAATGTCGTATACTGAACTTCTGTCACACCCGCTTCAGCATGCCCTTGTGACCACAGTCCCGTTAAAACCTGTTCAATCCCCCTATCCCAAAAACTATGATCCAATAAGAAAAGCCTCCTATTTTGTAGTCCTCAATCCTTTTTCAAATCGACTGTAATGCTCTTTCTTTGAATAATTAATGAAATATACTTTGACTCTTCATGATTCTCTTTTTCTTCCCACGCTTAAACCAATTCAAAAATACCAATAAAAAATTCATCCCTGGTGCTAATATCTCATGTTCAAATTTTGACTATTCCATCAATCAAACCGACAAGGATAATAAGGATAATCTATAAAGCCTCAAGCATCTAACCTAGCTACTTGACCTCCAAACCAAGAAGGAAAGATGGTTTACCACATCAAACTTCACTATGCTTAAAACTTTCATTGGCTTAATGCCCCTAAGGAAAAATGGAAAAAAAAAAAGAGAAAAAGGAAAAAGTGACTCGCTAGACTAAAAACTCAAAAGAAATGATCTAGGCAAAAGTCAGCGTAAAAAAAAAAAACAAAAAGGAAAAAAAGGGAAAAGAGAAAGCGGCTCGCTAAGTTGAAACCTCAAAATAACAACCTAGGCAAAAGTTAGAGACCAAAAAGATCAAATAAAAGTTCATTGAGACTGAAAAGAGCAGTCTAAGCGAAAATGCAATACTGGGGGGCAAGCCACCAACATAGGGAGTAGAAGCGACCCCTTAAGAAAAGCTAGCTAGAAGAAGCCCATAGAGACACCAAAATTATTCTTAAAGGCGTTGGATGATGGACTCTTCAAAAATTGCATACATGAGGATAGCACTGTCACCCCTCCCCGTAAACCCTTCTACAAGAACAATATAAACACAATCTTCTTCATTCCACCAAAGCCCAAGGTCAGACAAAGTTCGTTCTGGGCAGCCACAGCACCCAAACAACATTACCCGTGAACGACGAAACGCCAACCCCGCCAAGAACACGCCTAAGGAGAACCTTCACACCTGTCCCTATGACTTACACTGCTCTACTTCCAATTCTGCTACAGAAAAAGCTGATAACTACCATGCCACTCAAGCCGCAAGAACCCCCGTATTCCAGAACTTATGATCCAAATGCAAGGTGCGACTACCATGAAGCTGTTGTAGGGCACTCCACCGAAAGGTGTTGGACCCTCAAACACAAAGTCCAAGACCTGATTGAAGGAGGATGGATCAAGTTCAAGGAGAACGAACCAAAGGTAGATACTAACCCTCTCCCTACACATGGCGGGCAGTTCATAAATACCCTAAGTCATGAAGTGGCTGGAATAGAAGATGCCCAACCAATTGAACCACTGATCAACTGCTACGACCCCACTCCAGGGCCCGCACCACCCATTATTCAGTGCCCTACGAAACCCACTTATAAGGATAACCATGCTATACCGTGGTTGTACTATCCTATGTCAGAATCACCAGAACCAAACAAACCAGAACAAGATGTTACCAACATCACAGCACCTGGGGGCATGACAAGAAGTGGAAGAGTATACACCCCCGAAACACTAGCAAAGAAAGCCCCAGCAACAGCAAAAGCCGCGGGCCCCCCAAAGGACACGTCATCTGACATGGAAGCTAAAGAGTTCCTGAAGCACATCCAAGATAGTGCATGTGAGTTGTTAGAACAAATGAGCAAGACTCCAGCCCGCATCTCATTGCTCACGCTATTATTGAACTCAGAAAACCACAGGCGCTGCCTCATTGAAGTCTTAAGCCAAGCCCATGTGCCCAAAGACATCACAGTTGAAAGATTTGGGGGAATTGTCAAAAACATCAGCAGTAGGGGGCAACTTACATTCTCAAAGGAAGACCTGCCAACCGAAGAACAAGGGCACAACCAACCGCTGTATATCACTGCTTGGTGCAAAGGTTACACCATCTCCAAGGTCCTAATCGACAACGATTCGTCCCTCAATGTACTACCCAAATCCACATTTGACAAGTTAGAATCTGTTCAAGTCCAACTACAACCAAGCCCGATAGTGGTAAGAGCCTTTGACGGATCTAGAAAGGATGTATTGGAAGAAATTACCCTTCTAGTCTACATAGGGCCTATCCTATTCGAAATCACATTTCAAGTCATGGACATCCACTCCGCATATAGTTGCCTCCTTGGCAGACCCTTGGATTCATGAGGCAGGGGCAATACCATCTTCCCTCCATCAAAAGGTGAAGTTCATAGCAGGCCCACATCTAGTCAGCGTGTTAGCAAAAAGGGAAATATTGATCACCACCTCTACACCAGAAACGTTCATCGAGGGTGATGAGAACGTCTAGGGAATATCACTGCAATCATTAGAAGTTGTACCTCTAAAAGAAGAGACACCTGTGCCACCTCCCGCTACAGAAGGAATGGCCCTCCGAGTCATGATGAAGGATAGATACCTACTCGGCAAAGGACTAGGACCTCGCATAGACAGAATACCCGCCCCGATCCAGATCTCAGAAAACAAAGGAAAAGCCGGACTCAAATACCAGAAAGAAGAAGATCCTGAAGAAGACCTGGGGCTCATACTATCAGAATTCTTTAAGCCAGACACCACGCTTTTTGAGTCAGAAATCATTGTAACCATCGGAGATGACCCGGTCAGGCCCCAAGGAGAAGTCTACATCACGAAGGAGCCCCTGGCCAACTGGAAGATTGAAGCAGTGTTTAATGAGTGTCTTCTTATAAACAATAATAGCGCGCCTTCAAACAATACAGAATCTACGCTCGAAGACCCCGATCTAACTAACGAACCAATCGAAGACACAAACACGGAAGCAGAAGCACTAATGGAGATCGAGAAGCGCATGGAATGGGATAAACCAAAATTCCAACCGTTTGTAGAGGAACTTGAAAATATAAACTTGGGAGGCGAAACAGAACAGAAAGAAGTAAAGGTGGGCAGGCTAATGCCACTAGAACCAAGATCACGCTTGATTGAACTCTTGAAGGAATACGCCGACGTATTCGCCTGGTCCTACCAAGACATGCCAGGATTAGATCGAGAGATCGTAGAACACAAGTTACCTTTACTTCCTAACTGCATCCCAGTCCGTCAATAATTAAGAAGAATGAAACCCGAAGTAGCCCTAAAAATTAAAGAGGAAGTTGAAAAACAATGGAATGCAGGATTCCTCGCAGTCGCAAAATATCCACAATGGGTGTCAAATATTGTACCTATACCAAAGAAAGACGGAAAGGTTCGTATGTGTGTCGACTACATGGATCTAAACCGCGCCAACCCTAAAGACAACTTCCCTTTGCCCCACATCGACACGCTCGTTGATAACACCGCTCAACATGCATTCTTCTCCTTCGTGGATGGTTTCTCAGGATACAACCAGATCCTCATGGCTCAAGAGGACTTAGAAAAAACAAACTTCATCACATTATGGGGCACTTTCTGCTACAAGGTGATGCCCTTCAGGCTTAAGAACGCGGGGGCAACATATCAAAGGGTCATGGTAACACTGTTCCATGACATGATGCACAAGGAGATTGAAGTATACGTGGATGACATGATTGCAAAGTCCAAGACCCCAGAGCAACACCGAGGACTTGCGAGAGCTGTTCACTAGACTCCGCAAGTACAGGTTAAGACTCAACCCGGCCAAATGCACCTTCGGAGTAAAGACAGGGAAATTGCTCGGCTTCATAGTAAATGAGAAGGGCATAGAGGTCGATCCAGACAAAGTTAAAGCCATCAGAGAGATGCTAACTCCCAGGATAGAAGCAGAAGTTTGAGGATTCTTAGGGCGGGTGAACTTCATAGCTCGATTCATCTCTCAATTAACAGCCACATGCAGTCCTATCTTCAAACTTCTTCGTAAAAAGTATGGACTCAGTTGGAACTCCAAATGCCAGCAAGCCTTCGAAAAGATCAAGAAATACTTAGAAAATCCACCGGTCCTTGTCCCAATAGTCCCAGATAGACCTTTAATTCTATACTTGACCGTATTAGAAGAATCCATGGGCTGTATGCTGGGCCAACGGGACGACACCGGAAAGAAGGAGCATGCTATTTACTACCTTAGTAAAAAGTTCACGGACTGCGAGCAAAGGTACTCAACATTAGAACGAACCTGTTGCGCCTTGGTTTAGGCCACCAAGAGGCTCTGGCAATATATGCTAGCCCACATATATATATATATATATATTGAAATTTTATGTTTAGACCAATAATTATAAGTGTTTGCTCATTTTGACATTCTTGTGATTACATTAATCTATAGAATTATTTTATTTAAATTAGGTGTCTATGTTGTTCATGTAGCGAATTTTTTGATTTCCTAATTGTTTTTTAATTTCCATGGTCACTTATTTTGTGAAACTCAGATTAATTGAATGTCAAATATTAAAGAGCAATTGTTGATTTAGCTCATATGAATTTACTCTTGTTATTGGACTATTATGAGCACTTAGATATGTGGATTATATTTAGACTTTAATTAATTTTCAAACTTAAATTGAGCATAATGTTAAAGAAAATATTCGTGTGTAACCACTAACCAAATACTTAACTATTGGAGTTTATCAAAATGTTATAACTGCTTATTTGGTTAAGCTTCGATGTATTAGGTTAGTGAATATTTAAAATTTATGCCTTTGCTCAATACTGTGAGATACATGTTAGTTCATTTTATTATCATATCTCTTATAGCATTTTCATATTTTGGACCATTTTTGGAAATGCATATATTTTTTAATTGTTATATTAATTTTTTTCCTATCCATTAAGATATATTTTCCCCATTAAGATATATTTTCCTGATTAAGATATATTTTCCTATTGAAAGTATTTATGCATTGCTAAAAGATTTAAATTTGTTTGAATTTTATGGTTGGTGTATGCTCTAACCATAATTATATTCTAGTCTTAAAATTCTTATGACCTTGTGATTGACTAATGTTATCCAAGTGGGAGATTGTTAAATTAATTATTTAATTAATTTTTTTATAGATTAACATTAATCAAATTGTTAGGAATTATTTTTTAATATATTAGTTATGGTCAATAGTTATTATTATAAAACTTAATCAATTGATGAATGTTATATTGAACTTTTGTATTGAATAACCCGTGATAGGTTGGGCTATTTAATTAATGCCTAATGATAGGTCCCTATCCTCGTATGATGGATTACTTAATAGTTATCTCATTAGACAATTAATATATTCTCTCCTGTCAAGTCAATTGTGATTGAGGATAGTCTTCTCTCATTCTAGTTCTTCACATGGTTTACGTGGATATCATCAAGAACAAAACAAAATAATTTCTTATATCAGGTGCACAAATTTTATCATATTATTCTTTCTATATTCATGTAATAGTATGTTATAATCTCGTACCTATTTTTTCATTGTATGTTTAGGGATATTAAAATTTAGCACTACCAACAGCCCTTCCACCACCACCACCACCATCGTTGCCGCCTCCACCACCACCATTGTCGTCGCCCCACCACCATCATTGTCATTGTTGCCTCTACTGTTGTTGTCTCATTATCATTATTGCCTTTACCACTCCCATGGTGGTGGTGGTGGAGGAGGCAGCGACGATGGTGAGGACAATGATAATAATAGAGGTGATCTCATAAGAGGTATTTATAATTAAATTTTAATTTTAATGGTATATTATTTTTAACCTTGACCTAATGATTGTTATTATTTATTCTCATATTCTCGTGAAAATGAATTATTCTCACAAGATTGATCCAATGGTATATATATATATATATTCTCCTAAATAATCTATCTTTTATAATGAATATAGATGATTGTGAAGATAAAGGTCATACACAAGAAGGGGGATTGAATTGTGTGTGTGTGATTTTGAAACTTTTCACAAAAACAAAGGATTATAATAGAGTTGTAAATCACAGTCCAAAGAGATTGTCTAAAGAAATGAAATAAGTAAAAAGGGTGAGGTAAGAGAGAAATGTATACAAAAATTATATTGATTCACTCTTCTAACAGAGTTACTTTCAGTCCCTTCAACACAAAGGATTTTCACCAAGTCCAATTGACTTACACTCAAGTATTATCTACCTCTTCAGGTATATACCCCTTGTAATTTACTTGATTATAAGTAAACTAAAGTATTCTTTGTCACTTAGTCTCTTCAAGCTATCTCAGCAACTATACTAAGTTTTTACAAAAACTAACTCACACAATAAATGTATAACAATAGAAAGCAGATAACTTACCTTTTCTTCACAAAGTATGCTTTACAAAAGACTTTACAAATTGTCGTCCAAAAGTGTTACAGAGTATATTTATGTAAGTTCATGTCTTGTTCACTTCGAGCTTGATCAATCCCTTTTTATAAGTGCATAGAAGATGAAAGTTGCTTCTGCATGTGGAGTGGTTACTCTACATTAAATGTCATAGATTTGCTTTTCACTGTTCTTTTGCAAAGGCTCATCTTTTTCTAAAAACAGATAAAAGTTGTGTAAAAAAAAAAGCTGCTTTTCTCTAATCTTGATGTGTTGTCTTCTGTTGATAAGGATAGAAGCTTCTTTTTAGTTCCTTCTGAATGGAGTCATGACTTAAGTTTTCTTTTATCAGACTTGACTTGTAATAATAAAATATTTGGCACAATTCTTCGTCAATTTGAAACCCAACAAGTTGTCAATACAGAGCATTAGGTGAAACAGAAATTTGAACTTTGGGTCTGTAATTGTATATGAAGGAAAAAATTCATATGATTAAGATACATATTTTAAATAATTTTTTACGCTTGAATAGAAATACTTCATAAATAGAATGGTACATTCGTTCTTGTTTGGACAATAAACTTCTCTTTTTGACACACATGTTAAAACTTATATAATTCTTAATGGACGCATATCAAACTTTAAGACACTTAACTTTTTTTTTTTTTAAACTAAATAGCACTTTATTAAATACAAAATATCATTTTTAACCATAATATTTATTATCATTAGAATTCTTAGTTTGTTTTGGACGCATAAATTTATGTTACAATTCATAAAAGTGTAAATTTTCACAAATGTGAAACACTTTTAATATTTATATAAAAAAAATTAATTGACACAAAAATGGTATTTGTTGATAAAGAAGTGCCAATTTCTATATATTGCTTTTCAATTATATAAATCATGCAATATATTTTACTAATTTTTTATATTATTTATTATAGAACAATTATATGCATGTTATTACAGGGAAAAATGTTGCCCTTAACAAGACACTTGCCTCGATTTTTGAAAATGTGAGTATTACTTTACATTTAATTTAATTTGGCCATGTTGGTACACAATTATTTATAAGCAAAGAATAACCTTTTCAATACGTACTAATCTATATTTTTTTATTCTAATAGAAAATGGAGATGATTCCAAATTTCCAATCTACCTCCACAACTTTTGAAATTCGTAGGCTGCGCACATATTTTTCAAGTTAAAATGATAACTTGCTTTGAAAGTTATGAAAGACAAAGTTTTAAAATTTTAAAGTTATTTATTAAGGTGATGGTCTATAACATTGGTCAAATTATATTACTTAAAAAAATTAAATTTCATAATACACATTTCATGGTATAATTTAATAAATTTTAGGTTGAAAAGTAGAAAATTCAGAAAATTTACTCGAGTAGGTCTCCAACTAGGGAATAACCAAATTTAGTACACACACAAAAGAAAGAGATAATATAATGTACATATGTAATATAATTTTAATGCACTTTAAAACTACAAATATGAAATATAACCTTTATTTTTGTTACTAACTTTTCCGTGTTGCAACAGGATGGAGTAGGATTATGCCATAAGGAGAAAAAAAAATATTTTTGCAACTTTTAGTCTTTTATCGAGATAATCATATTTTATTACGATAAAATATACTATCTATCAATAGTGTAAAAATAATTTTATATTATTTTTTAATTACATATTAGTGTGTAGGGTAAATTTATTAAATTTTATCATAATTATCTTAAAATTATTGTGAATGATAATTTATTATTGGACGATATTTTACTATCAGTTTATTACTATTAACTTCTTTTATTACTGTTATTATGATTATGATATTTGATGGTTTTGAATATTACATTTATTGTTGTTATTATGAGATTTGATTGTTTGTAATAGACAAATGAAATAAATTTTGATTAAAAATCATAATGGCTTATTATGATATTAAAACAATTATAAATAATAATAATAATAATAATAATAATAATAATAATAATAATTTCAAAATAGTATAGTATCAGAATAATAAATTCTCTCTTAACCTCGATTATAATTTTAATTTGAATAAAATGTAAAAAGTTGTCAAGTATTTTTTATATGTGGAAGTCAATTAAAAAGTTGCAACAAAAATAATCTAGATGACCTACCAATTATGTCTTTTGTAATACCCTAATTTGATAAAATATTTTTTTAATTTTTTAAAAATACATTTATCACATAAGCTGAATTTCAGAATTAAAGTATGCAAAACTTCATTTAAGTTATCTTTAAATTCAGCCTTTGAATAAAAATATAAAAACATATAAAATAAAATAAAATTAATATTTAAAAATAAATTGAAATAGAAAAAATATATGAATTTTTTATACATATATTATTTTTACATAAATATGAATTAATATTTATCAATAAATTATAAGACATTAAGAAAGAGTTAGGACTTGACTAAGCTAGAGGGTTTACCAATATTTACATTCAATTAGACTCTCAAAAAACTCTAAATTTTATTACAAGTGGATACACTTTGAGTCATGCTTGTTATAGCTTAGTATTAGATAATAAATAATTTGCTCATTCAAGATCAACCGTGTCCTTCTCACATACATACACCGTGGTGAATTAAGTGGAAAATATCATAGTCAAACATACATTATCAAACACTATAATAGATCTTTTTTATTTTCACCTTTTTTTTATCACTTTTGATGCAACTTTCTTTAGAGATTATTGATCTTAAGGGATTTTTACTCTTTTTTCCTGCAAAAAACAAAAGTCGTGAAAACCATTTATAATATTTACAAAACAAACAACCATCAATTTCTTAATATTAAATTTCTTAAATAATAAAACATATATTTCTTTTATTCATAAGAATTAAAGATAGTACTAAAAAGTTTACAACACTTACACACCTCCTCAACCAATAAAGCTAGATTTTACCGATAATAAAATATATTTATACTTATTATTGTTCATAAAATACATTTGAAGGTAACAAAAATAAAATAGTAAAGTGAGAAAAGAAAATTATTGAAATTTTTTAATGTCAATATTGCAGTATATCCTTTTTAGATATACAAATAACTAGATTTTCCTTTCAATAATATTAAAGATTTATTTTTCAATTTTCTTTACCTTTTTATTCATTTATTTAATTTATAAAAAAAATCAATGTCGAAAAGTCATTATTAAATATGAAACAATTATCTCGATCTATCTTTTAATAATTCGATGGGTTGACATAGTTACTTAAAACATAACTACATTCACACGACTAAAAACAATTTATCTTATAGGAATATTTACATTCGATATACAAAGTGTGCACAAATTCTCCCAAGTTGGAAGCAGTAGCAAATTTGCAAAACAAAATTAGTCTTGAACTAGTTGACTAAAAGAAACTCATGAAAAACAAAAAAAATTTAATTTTTAATATTTTTAAGTTATTTTCAAGCGAAAACTATGTAACTTGATTTGTTTTTAAATTTTATATATGTAAATTTTTATTATTTAATTTATTTTATTGACAAAGTCTTAATTTAAATTAATTTGTATTTAGAGTATACTAGAAAAATGTCGATTGAATAATTTAGATTATAAAAAAACTTTTCTTTCTCACTTTCTAATTTTGAAAGACAATTTTGATAAATTTAAAACTAAATATTCTCATAATTTTCATTCTTCATATCCATTTCTCAAACAAAGTAATGTAAATATGCATTTATAATATTTAACACTTCAAAAATATTTTCGAACATTTTTGCTCAAACAAAACCTTTGAAAAAAAAATAAGAATCACAAAAAATGTAAAAACTTTCATTTCCTCCTCTTCGGACGTCTGAAAAATGATATACAAATTGTAAATTATGTAATGACCTAAAGGCAGAGTTAACAATATAGACCGCTCAGCTTGACAAACTAAGATGTGAAAAATGAATTCTAACTCAGCTCGACAAACTAAGATGTGAAAAACGAGTTTGACCAATGTTCATATAAGGGCATGTTTTCACTGTCCTACTTTTGTTATACTTTTATGTATTTTATGTTGTTTTTTTTTTTTAAATATCAAACTAAATAAACCCAATAGCTTTTGGGTCTTCATTTCAACACCTCAACAGAGCCCTTCTGACCTATCAGGCCCTGACCCGAATCTTTTCAGAACTCAAATTTACGAGTCCAGCCTGACTTATCTAATTGAGTCAGACCATTTTTGCCTGCTCTACCCAAAGGTCAAAATCATTTTTTGTTGGGAACAAATTTGAAGTCAATCCTAACGTTTGTTATTTTTCAAGTGCATCGACTCCCTTGGAACAAATTTGATATGGTCCTCATTTTCATTCCTCCCATACTTTCCATAACAAAGATATTAAATATTCATGCAATTACAATTAATTTCACTCCCAAAAGCATTTCCTCCATCTCTCCTTCCAAGTGGTGAGTTTAATACAGATGAAACAGATAAATGACGATAAAACAGAGCACTATGAAAGTAAAGTTCATGCTAGATGGAAACCAAACCCTACAAAATAGCTAAATGACCAACCTAAAATATGGTAGGCATGCGTGGTTGAAACCTCAGCATGTATGAGAACTTAAATCCATGTGAAATCTGCGCAAGAGCAAAATAAACAATCAAACATTATTACAGATTGTAGCTTGGGTGCCAAACTATCCAAACAAGTACAAGTCTCTGATCCTTTTTTCTTCCGTTATTCCTATTCATATTAACCTTGCAAAGCAATTCAAATTATTCTGCTGACCAACCAGAGTTTGCATTATTTCAAAAGCATTAATGGAAGAACAATATGAGAAGGAGAAGGAGGCTGAGGGGAAATAAAATAAAATAGCACAAATCAGACTCAAAGACAACACCCATTCTTATCCCATTGAAACCTTGGCAGAGGGACTAGTTATTGTCGCAGAATACCCCAAGTAAGAATTCATCTTTGAGGGGGATCAACTGTGCGAACATTAGCAACTGTCATTCCCTCAATTCGGTCCTTTGTGATTTCCACAAAATGACCAACAATCTCGTGAAACTGCTTGAGCCCTGACAGGGGAAGAATGATGGAGGAACGATCAGAACCTGCAACCTGCAATGAAATAACAGCAATTTACAGCAGAAAATCCTCATCCCGCACTACACAACACAAAGGAAAAGGACAAAAAGATAATGACAGCGCACCTCAGAAATTCTTAAGAAATGACCCCTATTATTGCTCCCAAGATCGAAGAAGAATCTTTTTTGATCAGCCCTGATCACTTTTGAGACCCCCAAGTTCCCAATTTCATCCTGAGCTGGCAAATCAACAGACCTGTCCACATTCAACTCAGAAGAAGTGGCAGGTTGACTACTATGACCAGATATGAAGCCAGCACCAACATCATCCGAAAGTCCAACAAGACGCTCTGAGGATTCAGAATTTTGCTATTGTGGAATGCAAACAAGCAAATAAGATGAAAAAAAAATAAAAAATGACAGCTTCGACAATTCTTGTGGGTAAGCAGGAAATAAAAATTCGATTGCAAAAGAAGGAAACCTGATTAGGTAGAATGAAAAGCCTTGAGGCTTCATTGATCTCGGCCAAAATGTTCCTGAATGCTGCCCATCCTTCATCCCTGGAGCTTCCAGCAGGAACAATTATAGTGCTACGGTTTCTGCTGACAGAAGCTTCAGACACCTTCAAAAAAACAAGAATCATAATCTTGAAACAAAATATACATTTGGATAATATTCTTCATAAGATGGAAATTCCAAAATAAATGTAAATATGTAAGCCCAAAATGATGAAAAACAGGGAAAACAGCTTTTTATGAGGGACTCATGTAGCTTCATTAAAATAAAACATTTTTGGTTGGTTCAAAGCACCAATTACAAGATTTTTTTGCAGAAGTTTGTGCAGATTTCACGACATGATCTACTTTTGCCAAATGCAAAACTATTAACCAGGACCAATAATCCAATATAGAAGATAAAGGAATTACAGAATACAGTAGTTGACAGCATAGCTACTGTCTAGTAGTGCAGAACTGCAGATTGGTTTATTGTTCTTCATATGTTCCACAGTGATGCATAATTGCATACTTTAAACCTTGCTTTTGTTTAATTGTTTGGGGTGAATAACAAATGCTGTCACAGCAAAAATACAAACAGCTTTTTTCGTTTAGTAACAGTACATGTAAAAACAGACAGCAGCCAACAATACTAAATACTAACATCCAAAACTTACAATACAAATTTATCTGGTCTTCAACACCCTACCCTCAAACACACATTATAGGCACTTTAGTTACACAAGGGCAGGCATTAGATATGAACAACAATTTGGCAATAAGAATAAAAGGGAACATAGAAGATACCCCTTAAATATTGAATACAGAAGATTTTACACAGATAAGATAAAAGGTTGATGTCTATGCATAGTGTACTGGGCATAGAGGAGCAAGTGCATGTCCAATTTAGCTTATTTTGGAGGAATAAACACTTCTTTGTTAGCATCCTAAAAGATCTTTTGAAAAAGAAAAAAAAAAAAAAGATGATAAATTCCCCAGAAACAATCCAACCCAAACGTGCACAGAATTCCTTGATTATTTCAGACCAGAAAAACATAATTCGCTCCTCCCCCTTGCAAACCACAAACTGTATGCATACTTTCGTGAATTGGTTCTCACCAATTCCCTATGTAATTTGTAGAAGTGACAAACCCATGGCTGAAGATGGAACATTACAACTTAAGGAACCCAACTTAACAAACCCAGGGCTTCCATGTCTGCAACACCCACCAATGATTTGAGGATAGAGCCATGACAGAAGATTTGATTTTGGTGGGAGATTTGTGAGTAAGACAGTTGGAAATTTTGAAAGAAGCTTTCTGCCGCATCTGAATATGAAAGAGCTTCACAGCAGCGATAGGGAAGACGAATGAAAGGGATGACCAGATGACAGTGGGATTTGGGAAGATGTATGAGTGGAAACTGGGTCATTGGTTT
Organism: Mucuna pruriens; assembly: GCA_025330945.1. Taxonomy (NCBI): domain Eukaryota; kingdom Viridiplantae; phylum Streptophyta; class Magnoliopsida; order Fabales; family Fabaceae; genus Mucuna; species Mucuna pruriens. The sequence goes on from JAENHJ010000227.1 coordinate 1,046,857, forward strand.
GGATCCTTGAGGAGATTAATTACATCATTCATTACATATAGATAATATTTGATAACTTAAAATATACCTTTGATATTTTAAGTTAATTTTTATTCATTCTTAGAACGTGGATTTAAGCCTAACTCAACTTTATAAAACCGATTTGTAAGGTGAAAATTATCCTCCACTTATATACTCTAATTTGGTCATATCTCTGGTCATTGTAGGACTAAATCATCACCCTTGAGACTATAATTAAGGCATCCCAAAAAGGCAACAACTAAAGCGGGTTAGGAGAGACCACAATTAAGGCGGCTTTCCAACACTTTCCCTCACACTCAGGGCATCGGCCTAGAGCATGGCAAATGCAGGTGAGCCAACAATGATTCTAAGATAGGCTATGATACCATTTTATAATTTGAGGTTTGAGTCTAACTCAATTGTACAAAACCAGCTTGTACAGTGAGAGTTGTCCCCATTTATATATTCTAATTTGGTCATATCTCTAGTCGTTGTATGGACTAAACCACTATCCTTGAAGCTGCAATTAAGGCAGCCTCCAAAGAGACGACAACTAATGCAAGCTAGGAGTGACCACAATTATGGCAATTTTCCAACATTCATGATATTTTATATTTTATGTTATGTAACTTATAACTTTTAACTAGATAAAAGAAAAAGTACTGATAGTCTATCAATTAATATATTAATATTAGAACATACTGGAGACCCAAATAACATACCAACTACATATATCCTATGAAGCACTAATACTTCACATATCTGTATGTCAAATATTGATATTCATCGATACTTTATTAATACGTATCAGTGCAGTATTCAAGCCTATAACAAAATTTATAAAAATCTAATAGAGCTATATGAGACATATAAGCATGTATAAAGTAGAAATATGGAAATATTATCTATTGATGAACAAAAACGAAAATTTTCTTAGATTATTTAAAAATAGAAATGATATTGATATTATTATTCCTTTTTGTAAATAATAGGAGGTAATTTATGATGTCAATGATTTATTATTTTTTTCTTAGTACTATCCAAGAAATATTTTCTTAATTTAAATTTCCAGAATTGTACTTAATTATTTATTATATTTCATGATTTTTTATCCATATCTAAAATGTATCTTACACGTTGTATCCTATATATTTTATGCGTATCGTATCCGACACATGTATAGTATCTATGCTTCATAGCATATACCCCACCATGTACTAATAATTTGTAGCATACTCTTACCATGTACTGGAGAGTATTGTGAACCTGGTAACTATGTTTCAAATTGTATCTTGGTGTTAATCACTGTTAGATGAGAAATTAAGGGAGGAATAGGATTTAGAGGATGAGGGCAACAAAAGGCTGATATATTGAACATAGAAGTTACAGATTAAACAATTGTGTAAGCATAATATAAGTAGTGTGATGTGATTTATACAAGTTGGAGGTTAAAGGAGTATCTTTAGAAGAAGGCCAAACTTGATGACGATTTTGGCATTTTTGCATTAAAAAATTCCCTAAAAAGCAAGCCAAACAAAAATTATCACTCAAACATATAAACTAAGCTTCAGAAGTCAAAGCCCAAGATAAATCAGAAATTCTGCCATGGCATGATTTCTACATAAACTTGCGTTACGTTCTCTTTTTCTCATTGTAAACAGGGCTTTACTTGCTGAGTCCAAGCAATACAAATCCAACATGTTGGTGTGAAAGTTTTTATTTCCACTGCAATCATAATAATTCTACTGAAGTCCGCAAAGCACAACCCGTTCTCTCTATCCATCATTATTATGACCAGGAAGATTGGGAAATTCCTAGAGCTCACAGTAACACTATGCATTTCAAGTGACTACTACATAAGGAATGTCTAACAAGATGCCCATTGCCCAGCATTTACAACACAAACCAAACTAAAAAATTTGTTTCCTTATTCTACTTTTTTATAACAAATCATCGTTCAAAACTCTTAGGTTATTAATGCATCAACCTTACACATTCAGCTCTTCCTCATGAATAAAACAAATCGTGAAAGGTAAATACTTTAAAATATTCCTCTAGTAGCATTCCGCATTTTTTACCTCTGTCATAAATTAAATTTCCTTACTTCTCACGTAAACACATATATGTTAAAATTACCAACTGAAAACTCTACAAAGCCTAGATATTTTGATCCTCATTCTATTACAAAATAGAAAAAGTTTTTCTACATACACAATCAGAGTATATAAACATATTAAAACTTAACTTCGGACAGACACACCCCTATTCTAATTCATTGACAAGATAAGTAAAGCATTCCAAGAAGGAACCATTATTTTTACACAGCCAACACACTCCTATTAACCATTTTTTACCAAATATAATACAGCCACAAATACCAAAACAGCATATAATTAGGTGAAAAGTGTTATACAATTCACTTAAAAGCTTAACCTATAGCTATCGCACCCAAGGGAGGCAATTAAAATCGGATTATTATTATTAACATACAGCCAGTTTCTCTTTCATCTCATATTTTTTTTGTTTATCTCATGCTTTTATCCTTTACATTTCTCATCACATCATTTGTCACATATATCACTTTCTCTCTCTTCATTTACTTTTCCCCTCTATCTTTGTCCTCCTTCCACTTATACACACATCAATTAGTTTCTCTCTTCGTTTATTTTACCTCTCTCTCTATCTTTTTTCCCATACACTTTGTTTAACACTTTCCATTAAAATTCGAGCATAAGAGAAAGAGAGTTAAGTACCTTCAAGAAACGCCCCCTCCGATTCTCGCCAATGTCGAAGTAGAAAACCTGAAAAGCAAAAAAGAAAAAAGAATTAAAAATTCAAACAAATGCTGCGAAGCGAGAAAGAGAGTTAAGTTAGGGTGTTACCTTGGTGTCGAGCTGCAATTCCTTGCTGAAGAGATCCTGATCGTCGGAATTAACGTAGTAATTGAAGAGATCGAGGAACCAGGAAATGCCAGATAAGGGGACGATGATGGTGGACCTCGTTGCAGAAGTCTTCTCGGAAATCTTAAGGTAACGACCGCGAGGGTTCTCCTTCAGATCGAAGTAAAACAGCTTGTGCTCCACCTGCAGCGTTTTGCACAGCAATTCGACGTCGTTTCCGCCGCCGCCGCCGCCCCCGCCGGAGTTCCCCTCCATCTCCACCAACAGCCAATTTCGATGTCGTACCAGATCTGGCTAGTAACCGCGCATGAGGGTTTGGTTGCGAGTTTCACAGCAACCGCTTCGCTCGCGACGGTTATAACGAACTCGTGGTAATCGTGGTGGCTAGCGTGAATCTCAATCGCGTGGGGTGAGGTGGAGAGTGCACGACACTGCGGGGCGTTGGTGGTGTTAGTTCGGGTTACAAGGACGTGTTCTCCGATGTGTAAACGACGTTAGTTAAACAAAGCCTCTCTCCTTTCGCAGATCCATCTGATGGGATCTTTTCACCGCACGAGTCAATTAGTAGCGATTGCTAATTACTGGATTTGCAAGTTTCTCATGATAAATTCATCAAATTTAGCCAAAAGTCAAACAAAAAGAAAAAAGGCAATTTTATAACCGGATGTGTGAGTGGGAGGTAGTTTAATTAAAAGGCTTAACCAGTGTTTTAGACTAAGATAATGTTATTTTATATAATTAAAATTTATAATAATATTTTTAATATATAAATTATATTATAATTAAAATTTAAATAAATAAATAAATATTTTAAATTATATTTTAGATTTATGATGTTAATTTAAATTATTTTTATTTATTGATAATTTCTTTTAAAATATTAAAATTTAATTTAAAATTAAAAATAAAAATAAAATGTAAAAAAGTAAGAGATTATATATTTTTTTCTAAAAATACTTTTATTAAAAATGTTCTTATTAAAAAAATAACTCTAAAAAATACTGAATATATAATTATTTTAATTTATATAGAGAATTATATTCACATAAAAATATAAACATGTTTATATTTGTGTGATTTTATCTTTAATCATTATATTGAGTGATATATTTAATAAGAGTAGTTTAGGATTAAATCATGTGACTAAATCATTATATTGAGTGATATATTTAATAAGAGTAGTTTAGGATTAAATCATGTGACTTGTCTTATCTAATATATCAAGTATTAGATTTTATTTTTTTTAATTTTTATTTTTTAATTTAAATTTAATATATTCTATCAAATTAAATATATTTTTCTTATTTAGATAAACTGAAATTTACTATTATTGTATTTATAATCAATCTTAATTTTAGTTTAACTTTTATTTTACATTTTGACATACCGTATGAATAAAATGGTGTGTCCTAATTTTAATAATTCATTTTCATAGTTTCTATTCAATTTTAAAAGTCTTGTCTTTTTATTTTGTTTTATTTAATATAATACAATATTGATTCTTATATTGAAAATTATAATATATAACTTAAACTACTAAGTAAATTGATCAATTTTTTTTAGTTTAACTAACTTGAACTACACTATCATGGTTGTAATTATTATTATCACCATCTATGTTGGTTATAGTAATTATGTTAACTATAGTGACAATAATAGTGGTAGTGATAATAAAGGTGGTGATGGATAGTGACAATAACGGCGGTAGTGACAATAAAAGTAGTGATGAAGGCAACAATAATAATATGAAGGTGACTATGATAATAATAATAATAATAAATAATATGTTTTATTTTTAAAAAACAAATTTAATTTAACAAATTAAATTTAATTGTAACACTATAAAATCGTTTATTATTATAAATGATTTTAATTTGAATATTTTATTCTCTAAAGGGCAACATACATCTTAGAAGATTCAAATTCAAATTATTTATCAAAATTTAAAATGTAATTTATATATTTAAAGATATTTATTTATATTATATTTTAATTTTAGTTATATAAAAATATATTCCTTCTCGTTCATGTACAAGATAAAAATCCTAGTTTAGAATATGTTTGCGAGGAAGGTTGTAAAAAAGAAAATAAATACATTTTTAATTACGGAAGTTATATATCATTTATAAAAACAAATAAAAGATCATTATATTAAATGTATGCTAATCTCATATTTTTATTATATTAAAATATTTACGATAATAGAATATATTTATTAGAAATATAAAATGTGTTAAACTTTGAGATAATTATGTTCAAAACTATATGTCTATATAGTTCTCATATAAATACCATTTAATTACAAAATATCAAGCTTATTTTCTACCCACTAAATTTAAATTGTCAACATTTACACAATAGTTAATCCAAATTAAAAAATAATAATTATAAGATATCAAGTTGATTTTCAACTCACTAAATTAACTAAACTGTCATATATACATTTGTGACTGTTAATCATAACTATAAGAATAATAATTATAAATAAATGTAATTTTGTTGACATCCCTTCTCAAATTGATGTTGTAAATCGACAAACATTAATTTGCTAAGTAGAAAATTGTATTGATAACGTGTCAAACTTTTAGTGAAAATATCAATTGTTTAAACAAATGATGAGACATGTAGTAGATTGACAACTCTACGATCATACGCTTCTCGAATCAAGTGACAATCAACTTCGATGTGTTTCATTCATTCATGGTAAACTGGATTTGCCGCGATCTGTATAGCATTAGTGTTGTTAATATGCAGTGGAGTTAGTTATGCTTGAGGGAATCCAAGCTCTATAAGAAACCACACAACCATATTATTTCAGTACAAGCAACGGACATTGTGTGATATTTTGCTTCAATGGATGACTTTGAGACTAAATCTTGTTTCTTACATTTTCATGAAATTAGAGTATTCACTAGGAACATACACCAGTTAGTAGTAGATTTCCTTGTGTTTGGACAGTCAGCCCAATCAGCATCACTATATGCTTGGAGATTTATAAATAAATCAGTAGGAAAAATAAACCACCCTTTGAGGTGCCAAAGAGATATCTAATGATTCATTATACTATTGAAAAATGGAAATGTTTTGGAGATTTCATGAACTTGCTAATAGTGTGTACAACAAAAGAAATATCTAGGTGAGTGATTGTTACATAGATGAGACTACCAACTAGCTTGTGATATAGAGTAGGATCATCAAGAATGTCGCATTCCTCTCGTCTATATTTAACATTAACTTCGAAGGGAGTATCAACAATGGTGGAATTTGTGAGTTCATCTAGCTGTCCAAATCTTGAATGTACTTTTGCTAATTTAAAAAGAATGCCTTCAAGATGATAATGCACCTCTAAACCCTAGAAATAAGTTAGATGACCTAACTCTTTAATGTGAAAAGTGGAATGCAACATGTGTTTGATTCTAGAAAATTTCTCTTGATCAAAACCAATCACCACAATGCCATCCACATAAACAAAAAGCACCATGATACCTTTGGGAGTTCTTTGAATGAAAAAATATGGATCAAGAGAACTAGATAAGAGTAGGAGATTTGCCTCAAGCACCATGGATGCTTGGTGAGAATAAAGGTTTCTTGGTCAATCCAAGAATAGAGAGAAAGCTCTTACAAGTGCAAAGCACCTTGTAGCACCCCAAATTTGTCCAAGAGGACATAAGGGAACAAGAATCTCATACATCCCGCGTTGTGGGGCCCCACTTCTATCTAGGTAAGTAGGAGGGGCCAAATATCCCGTACATGTTGCGCCTTCTTTGGCCTTGGACTTGTCGTCTGCCTAGGGATGACCAAAACATGGCCAAAGAAAGAGGAAACATGGTCATAGTGGGAAAAAGCAATAAAGAAGGGGATGCACCACAACCTGAATGGGGACGCACCATGACTGATATGGTTTTAAGCCACGATTTAGGAACCCTTGACATAGGAGAAAGGGAAGGAATCATAAGGATAGGGATGATACACGTGGTCAAATTTGATGCATTGATGGCCTTAGGCATGGCCTATAAAAGGCCCAAGTATGAAGAGAAGGGGGTCGAAAGATTGGATTGGAGAAGTTGGAATTGAGAGAAAGGAGAGATTTTCCTGAGCACAAAGCTGTCATTGAGTCTTGAAGAGCATTCGAAGCGTGACCTATGCGAAGTCACCAGCGAAAGTAGAAGAAAGGGAATGACCGTTAAAACTTCGGATACCAAGTTAGTCACTAAGACTCCATAGATATACATTTCCATTGGCCAGCATAGAATAGCTTAGCATACCATGAACTACGATTTACATCCCAACCTACTAAACTCCGAACACCAAGCACCAGTCGTGTATACACCTTAACCAATATATAGTGGATACCCAACCAGACCAAGTCGGTCTTGGTCCTCCTTTTGGAACCATTTCATTTGCACCAATACACTTCTCCATTTAGGCAATTTCAGATCGACCCCGGCTCCAGGTAGTCAAGAGTTATGTTAGCTCCAAACCCGATATCACATACATCACAATTACCAAGTTGACACTTCACCTGGCCAACTCCATCTCGACCGCCTTCCCAAAACTGGTTGGCCGAAACGGTCTCAGCACCCTATGCCGAGTTGATCTCTGCCTCTTCCCAGCACTTATCCTTAGACTCCCCAACATCTACCCTTGAACTTTTCAGTCATAGCCATCTCTAAACTATCGCGTTCGCCCAACTTATTGTCCATTCTATAAAGGGATCTTTGGACACCGAAAGGAAAGACTGTTGATCCCATCCCAACTCTGTGAACACCTAAAGGACATTTCATCACATCTAAAGGATTCTTGGACGTCGAAAGGATAGTCTAATTATCCTACCCAACTTTGTGGACACCCCAAAGGACAATCCAGTCCCTCTCCATTGTCGATTAACCTATGGACGCCTAATGGATAATTTGTCCCTTATCATTGTCAATTAGCTTATGGCTTCACAATGGATAGTTCATCCCTTTTCAACGTCATTTAACCTGTCACTTCCCATTTATTGAGCACACACTTAGCACTCCTTCTCATACCACCGAGCCGACTCATCTTGGCCGACTCCGTCTTGGCCAACTTTGTATGGCTGACTCTGTCCGGCCGACTCCATCTTGACCGACTCCATCTCAATCGACTCCATCTTGGCCGACTCCATCTTGGCCGACTCTATCTTGGTCGACTCCATCTTAGCCCCTCCCCATCTAACCATCCTTGTTTAGAACTATGTGAACTTTGATTTCTTCGATAAAAAAAGGAGATACGTAGGAGCAAGAGGTCTACTCTTGTCAATTTAACCATCCAAAAATACCAAAAACATTCCTTATCCATTCCTTGTAAATAAATTCTATTTTCAGAAAGGCAGGAATCAATGTAAGGCTTTTCATGCAGCTAGTTTGGGTAACTATCATGTGATAGGCGTGTGGGGATACCTTGTGATCCCTGTATGCAATTGACTCCTGAACTCATTTCTATAATTCAGAGACCAGCCTCATCCATACCAAGTTTCCCAACTTTTCCCATGAAAAATACTAGTGGTGACTCCAATTGAGTTGAGTCGATCTCTGCTCCTATTGGCTGAGCTGGTTCTGGCTTTGTATAGCTGGTTTCATCCAGCAAGGGACTTAGCTTCAAACCAAATTTCAATCTCGCGATTCCGCGTCATGATTTAGGTCGCAACACACCTATTATTTCACAAGTGAAAAAAATTAAAATTTTAATGAGCGTAAGTACAAGTGGTTCTTTTGTAGCATGATTCAAGTTCTTGTACTGGAGTAATAGCCAAGGAATTATCTTGAGAGGGCCTTGCTAAAGAGTTAGAAAATAATAGCAAAATAGAAATTGAAGAATGGAAAGAATCAAACTGTTTTGCAAAAAAAAAAGTATTTTCTTGGAAGATAACATTTCTAGAGACCCGAATTCAACGGAGGTTAGGATCATAACATAGAAAGCCTTTTGATAAGGAGAATAACCAAGAAAAGCACATTTAACAAATTGTGAATTGAGCTTGGTACATTCTTATGGAGGAAGATGGACATAACACACACAACTAAAGATATGAAGAGTAGAGTAATCAGGTGGATGACCAAATAATAGAGTGAAAGGGGATTCATTATCTAATGATGGAAATATCAATCTATTAATAAGATGAACTGCAATGGAAATGACTTCACACCAAAAATGTGATGGCACATAAGACTCCAACAATAGGGTGTGGACGACATCAAGAAAATGACAATTTTTTTCGTCCAACTGCCTCATTTTGTTGTGGGGTTGATGGACAAGACCTTTGAGATATAATACCATTAAATTGCAAGAATTCTTGAAATGAGTGTGATGTGTATTCTCCTCCATTATTATAGGAAAAGTTTTGATTTTGGAAGAGAAATTGAGTTTGAACATAAGCATAAAAGAATTTAAAAGTGGAAAACACTTCACCTTTTGAGTGCAAAAAATAAACCCAAGTGAGACAACTATAATCATCAATGGAAGTAATAAAATATTTGTAATTGGCATGAGATATAATTGGTGCTACCCCCCAAACATCACTATAGATTATATCAAAAGGTTGTGTTACATTCAAATAATGAGTTGAGAATGATAGAATTTTACTTTTTTCAATCATACAAGAAATGCAATCAAAATGAACAACATTAAGAGACGAAGTGTGTTTATTTCCAAGAAAACCATATTTTAGCATATCATGAAGTACATTTGAGTTGGAATGTCCAAGACGCTTATGCCACACTTGGTAATCAACAATAGCAAAATTACAAGAAACTAAAGGTAAAGAAAGATTTGGAGACAACAAGAAATGAATAAGAAAAAGACGTCCAACTTTAGGCCTCTTTGCGATTATCTTCCCTGAGTGTTGATCCTACACAAGACAGTCAGACTATGAGAATTGGACTCGACAATCATTGTCGACTAATTGTCCAACAAAAATAGGATTACTCATGAGACCAAAAGAGATAAAAACATTGGTTAGAAATGAAGAAATATCACCAATTATAGTGATAGAAAATTGACTCCCATCAGTATGAATCTTGATATTTTCATAATATTTTTTATATTAGTAAGTAATTGAGCAATGTTGGTCATGTGGTTGGAAGCCCCAAAATCGAAGTACCAAGGTGAAGAGGATTTACCTGAGAATACCAAAGTAGAGAATGTTGAAATGACCATTTGTTGAACCATTTCATGGGTTAACGTTGGAACATTAGTAGGAGCATTTTGTTGGATAGGTGTTGGATTGGGAAAATTGTTAGGAATAGAAGAATCAATTGAGGTTGTAAAAGTTGTTGCAATTTTCCTTGGTGGCCTTATTGAAAATTCCTTGATAATATGTCCATCCTTTTTTACAGTAGTTGCAAAATTTTTTGAACAGCTTGAAGCACACTGCCCAAATTACTTGCAACAAAAACATTGAACAACACTTAAGTCATGGCATCTTGACTTTCCTTGTGCTACATTTGCCATAGGAATAGTGGATGATTTCTACTCTTTAATGAAGGACTATGTAAAAAGGCATTATTCTTCACGTAATAAATCATTGAGGCATGCATCCAATGATGGTACAAAGTCTCTTATGCTTGAGATTGGACTAGATACTTTCAAAATCATATCTCAACTTCATAAGAAACTGGTCTTGCTTAGTAGTTTTGTGAACTATTTGTACTGAACTTAGACTTCAAAAGTCAAACTTGCATAAATTATATTAGTATATTCATCCTAAAGATCCATGAATTGAGAGTAAAAATCACAGATGAAGAGACTATCCTATTTAAAGGTAGCAATGTTGTGCTCAAGCTAGAATTGTCAAGTTGTGTTATTCTAACTATAGATTCTCTTTAAGTAAGCCCACATTTTGCAACTATCTAGTAAGGTCGAAGGTTTAGAATAATGTTGGGATCAACAGAACCTAGAATCTAGGTCATGATTTGTGCATCTTTGACTTCCCATTTGGCATGGGCAATATTGTCTTGGTCTATGTTAGGGGCAGGAGTGTTTCCATCAACATGACCCTATAAATATTTTCCTTTGACAAATATTTGGAGTTGGAATGCCCAATTTGAATAGTTTTTGCCATTAAGGAGAATAAATAAGACATCATACTTTTCAACAGACATGGAGCTAGGAAAAAATCGAAGAAAAGGAAAGAGTAATCTAGGTCTAGGAAGTGAAACAAGATCATGAAACTTGGATGAGTCTAAAAGAAAACAAGAAAAAAATAGAAGAGGTTCTGGATTGTCACCTAGCCTAATACCATGTCAAACTTAGAGAAAATTAGGCTCAAAATTGTGTACCTTCTTGTTGGAGAGTTCTCATATAAATGTCATTTAATTACAAGATATCAAGCTGATTTTTAGCCCATTAAATTAGCTAAATTGTCAACCTACTAAATTAGCTAAATTGTCGTATATGCATTTACATGATAATTAATCATAATTAAGAGAATAATAATTATAAGATATAAAGCTAACTGCCAACCCATTAAATTAGCTAAATTGTCATATATACATTTATGTGATAGTTAATCCTAATTAAGAGAATAATAATTATAAATAAATGTAATTTTGTTGACAAAATAAATACCCTGTAAAAATAATTTCTAAATAAGATTATTTCTAAATTAGGTGGACTAAAATGATTATTTTTAAATTTGGGGGACCTAAAGTAAATTTGGCCCAAATTTAAGAAATGAAAAACATATTTAATCATTATAAGAATTATAAAAAGGAAATAATAAGAGCATGAATACTAGACATGAAAATGCCAATGGAGTTTTCCTTGTAGAGTCTCCATTATCAACATTCAAACCTGCTATTAGAAGCTCTTCAATAAAAACATTACCTTTTGTGTTTGCCACAATTAATAAGTCTACAACCAAGTTAGGGTTTTCTTCTTTCACATTATCGACAATTGAATATTTGATATTTACATCTTTAAACTACTTAAAATGTTGTGCTGCTTCACTTTTGCTATGTTTTAAAATTGAAACTATAAGCATTATGAAGGAAATGTTAAAATATTTAATTTTTTTTTAAATTTGCATTGTTTCCTTAGTCTATGAAAAGTTTTGGTTTTATGTGAGAGTTTTGATTTCCAATCTCATAATTTGTGAATCTTGGTTCTATATTTAAATCTCTAAACATTTCCCCTATTTGTAAAGTCCTTAATAATTCTCTTTGTAAGGTCTCTTGGATACCTTGTTTTATTGGTTTCTATTTCCCTATTTAGTTTCCATTGTAAATCACCCACAAGTACTAGTAACATAGTGATATCAATATTAGTAAAAGAATAAAACATATGGTTTATTAGAGTCGAGTATGTTTTGTCCACATTCTACACAATATGTACTTTATTGTTTTTAAGACTAATATCTTTTTACTTTTTAGGAGAAACTAGAGCTAGTGGATCATTCACATCATCAATGATTCTTGGTTAAGTATAAGAAGGTAAAGTCAACTTAAGCATAATTTATCAAGACATTATTTTGAGTTTTAACTTCCATCATTAGCCAAAAAAAAAATCATAATGGTCATGAAGATAGAAACATAAAGTAAATCAACATGCTATACAATGCTATTGATTAAGTGATTTGTTTGGTTTACAAATTGAGAAAAATATTATGCATATCTTCACTAGAATTAAATTGTTAGGTTTTTGAATCCTTATATATTTTCCATAAATTGTAAAATACCAAAGTAGCGAGTAAATGCATAAATTCTAAATCATGGTTAACACCTATACTTCATAAACAATAGATAAAAAAAATAACAACAAACTCCCTAATAAGCCAAGACACAATAACAACAACCAAACATGAAAACTCTATTTTTTATATAATTGAACATCAATAGTTGGAGTTTTCTTCCATTCTAAAACTTGGTATAAAACTTCTTGCACTTCATTTACCATTTTCATCTGACATTGGTCTTTACCTCACAAATGCACAATGGCATATGCGAATTTCACCTCCGTTTGTGGGTATGCGAAAGGAATGAGTTGAACTCACTTTTAGCAATGACAAAAGTTATTATTTCCCCAGTATAACACATTGATTTTTCTATTATTTATTATTGCTTGTAATTATGTTGTTTTATTATCTAATATTATTAATAAAATGTTTGAATGTATTATTTCTGTTATTAGATTAAAATAATGTTTATTTGGGAATTATATGTGTAGGCTGAAAAAATGGATTTTCAATTAAATATAATGGAGAAAATGATTTTGGGCTTGTTTTATTTTGTTTTGCTTGTTAAGTAAAATTTGATGTGTCTCTGAAGTCAGAGTCACCTGATGTTGAGTCAATTTCTTTGAAACCCACTTTCTTGGAAAACAAAGAGAGAGAAAGAGAAGAACTTATGGATGGAGCACCAAAGGATCACCAAGAGGATCTTTGAAGGTGTTTTCTATTGTTTCACAACTGAAGTAAGGGGGAGTGAGATTGTCTCTCTACTTTGGATTTCTTTTACATGAAACAAGTAGTGGGGTCATCCCTAGGACCCTTGTTTATATTTGTTATTGCATGATTCTTGGTAGTATCTAAAGGAGGATCAAACCCCTCGATTAGTGTGAGTCTTGTGTTTGCATTTAGTGAGAAATTAAGTGTTTAATTGTTGATAATTGGTAATTTTTGTGATTGTTCTTGTTTTTGAAGGTATTGGGTTGATTTGGGGTTTGAAATTAGGGATTTTCTGATTTGAATGAAATTGGATGATATTGACTGGCGATTTGTGTATTTTTCTATGTGATAAACTTGTGTGTGCAAGAGAACATAAATTGTTTAGACTTCTCCTATTTGACTTTGGATTTTTGTGCAAATTTTACTATAGAATTCACAAATTGCAAACTATTGTTCATCGCTCTTTGTTAGACAAGAGATAACTCTCATTGAGTGAGAATGCATAGAAGCTCTATGCCTATTTGTTGGGCAAGTGCGACTCTCACTAAGCAAATGAGAGCCTTGGGAGCATTATGGCTTCTTGCTAAGTGAGAGTGTAAGGACATGAGACGAAGAATCTTTATGGTCCCACTCGTAGGGCAAGAGAGCATAAACTTTGTGGCTCAGTTTGTTGGGGTGAGAAGGTGTCTCATTGAGCAAGAGAATGAGAGCTAAAGAGTGAAACTCTCTATGGCTCAACTCGTTGAGTGAGGACTAATCTAACTAAGTGAGAGTGTACAATAGAGAGTTGAGATTCTCTCCTTAGTGTGTTCATTGAGTGAGTGAGGGGTCTTTTTGGGCAAGGGAATAGAGAGCAAAAAAACTTTTTGTATCTCCTATCGTTGGGAAAATAGTGTGGTTCACTAGGCGAAAGCTTGTATAGAGATTCTTATAGCTCTTATTTATTGAGCGAGAGGTGATAGAGCATTTTTAAGGCACTTAATAGTGACTTAATTTAGACATAATTGACATTATTTTATGTTCAACATTGATACATTGGTTGAGTCTTGGATTATTGGACTTAATTGGGTTTAGTTGCTAATCTTTGCTTATTTTCGGACTTAATTTTTATTATGATGTTCCTATCTTGTGCAGGCCATAAATGGAGCTACAAACCTTCAAATTGGATAATCTTTGTTGCTCTAGAAAGCTAAGACAAAGATCTACAACTTCTCTCTTTTAGGCACAACCAAGTTTGACCATCTTTAGTGTCAAAAGTCTGCATGAATTTGTAGCCTCTACACCCACTCAATTGGGCCTTTCTTTCTATATTTTGTCCCAATTTTGGGACCTTGATTGGTGGGCCTTTAGGCTGAAAATTCCTCTAGCCTAGACCACCTTCCTTGGAATTTAGATCATGTAATAAATAGTAGTTGATTAATAGGGTTAGAAAGATGTTTTTAGATTTTATACACTTAGATTTAAGAGGTTTCTTGAATCATAAGTTTCCTCTCTATTCTCTCTCCTCTCTCCTTTTCTAGGTTTTTTGTGTTTTGGGCTACATTCTTTGTGACAGTCACCATGAAAGGCTAAGATCTCTTATCAATTCAAGGTTCCATGATTGTGGTTAGGTTTGAGTTCTTGAATTCTTTATTATGCAAATTTTGTTATGTTTCTCTTTTCTTTCCAATTCTTAACCCGCTTTCATGATTATGATTTCGCTTGAGTTTTTGGATTGTGTTAGGTTATGATTGATTAATTTCAATCTAATCAAGGCTAGGTAATCGATTAATCACCTAAAATCAATCAATTATGTGCTTGAATCCATGTTAATTAGGGACTATGATTGTTATCTTAATCTATATGGACAAATGTTAGATAATTATCTAATGTATCTTGGGTTGATATGAATTTTCTTTCTTATTAGAACTGTTATAACAAACTACATGATTGGATCCTTGAATTGGTGTTACATAATTTTATTTTCAATTATGTTTTGCATTTGGTTTTCTGCATAATCTTGTTTACACACAAACCCCTATTTTTAGCATTTAATTTGATTTTTGTTCAATAAGATTAGGCATTGTATGATTATGTCGTTGAGAAATTTGACCTAGATTAGTCCCTATACTGCAAAAATATGGAAAATCTAGTCATTTTGATCGTGTTTGACAAGATTATCAAGGGGCTGGCATTGTTGGGTGAAAGATGCAAACTTAGTGGCTAGATTTCCTTTTAAGAGGTGTGTGTTTTTGAGAGCTTGTGTATGTTATACTGTTGAGATTGTGACATGAATTAATTGAGATATAATTTTTTCAATGCATTGAAAGATACGAGTATGAGATATGAGAAAACGAGTAAAGGATGAGTGATTATCAAACGAGCTTCCTAAGTCAAGAGTTGGTAAGAAAAGAACTAGTATAATACTTGCTAGGTGAACAACTTAAGCCTACTTGTAAGCAAGGATGATGTTTACTATATGGGTTGTGAGATGAAGCACCTAGCTTGTAGCGGGAGAGCATGGTTCTTATCAGCCCAGTTTAAAGAGAAACTAATCAAAATATGAATTATGTGGCATTCATCATATAATGTAACATATGTAAGAGAAAGTATACATAACCCAAGAGGTAAGTTCAGTAGACCTTGGGCTACTCAATAGGAAAACCCTAATGATCATGATTGATCATACGAGCCGGGGTACACAGTAAAAGCTAAGTAGATTCTGGCGTCTTACAGAGGATATCAAGTTAATGGTATAGCTCAACTCCTATGGTAGAGACTAGCAATTTTACCTGTAACATACTTTTCTTAGTATAATTGGTACCACATGCATATGGAGTAGTATGCAGGATGCATATTATTATAGCATGTGCATAATATTTATCATGGATGTCTATGATGTATTTCCTTTGTGGTTGTTGTGTGTGTTCTACCCAGGCTTGCTGAGGTTGCCTTGACAGTGAGATGTATTTTCACTTCTCTTGTGTTGTCTTATATACTGTTTTGTTTGGGTTAAGCTCCATTTGCAAGTGGAGATGAGCAGGTATAGGACAACAAGTGATGCTTTTGTGTCGTTGTTTTCTTTCTTATTACTCTAGTCTTGGGTTTTGCCAACTCTAATAGGATTGTGACATCGGGGTTGAACATGTTATTTTGATTTAATTATGTTTCATGTTTATCATACTTGAGTAGTTGGATTGGCCTTTGGAGTGCTAGTAGGTTATATTTTAAGTAGTTTCTATGTTGAGATCACAAATAATTGTTATGGACATGTGAATTCTTTATCCCTTGAGTTCATGTTGAGTTTTTGAGAAATAGTTGCATGACATCACAATTTAAAGATAAGTTTTGTGTTATTTGTATTTAAATAAATTGCTTAAGTATTAGTAGATAGATCACAAGGTAAAGGGAATCACATTTAGTGGTATTAGAGCAGATTGATCCATTAGGCCTTGTATGTGATATGTCTACCTTGTTTGTTCTTGTGTACTATGAGGAGTTCTTTGTTGTGTTGTTTCTTGTTGTTTAGGAAGGAATGGCTAAAAATGGAAGAGACGACTATGCGATAGCTTATACTATTATGGCTTTTGTTGGGGCAATTGAGAATAACCAAAACAGCAATAGCCACAAGGGCGGGCTGCTTTTCAAGGGTTGGATTGCTTCTTTGGAAGCAATTCACCCACGTTCAAGGGATATTATGACCTAGATAGTGCTTAGAACTAGGTTAGTGAAGTGGAGAAAATCTTTTGTGCTATGGAATGCACTGATGGATAGAAGGTGACGTTTGGCATCGATGTGCTTGTTGAGGAAGTCGAGTATTGGTGGGAGAACACTTGTGCTCATTTGGAAGTTGAAATGCGTGTTATTACCTAGGAAAGCTTCAAAAGGGTATTCTTTGAGAAGTACTTCCCATAAGACCTGAGGGGGAAAAAGGTGATGAAGTTCTTTGAGCTGAAGTAAGGTAACTCGACTATTGTTGAGTATGCAGCTAAGTTTGAGGATCTCTTCAGGTAATGTTCACACTACCAAGGCGAGGCAAGAGAGTTCTCAAAATGTGTAAAGTTCATTAATGGCTTGCATTAGGAGATCAAGCAAGTTGTTAATTATCAGGATATTCACTAGTTTCTCGTGTTGGTAAACAAGTGCAGGATCTAAAACGAAAATAATCGAGCTAGGGTTGCACCTATAAGGGTTATGTAGGGCTTGTGAAAAGGAAGCAGTCTAGAGGTCAGAGTAGGAGAAAGGAGTAAGCCTTACCCAACTCCCTCTTTAGGTCATAAAGGTAGCCATTAGGGAGATCTGAGGCCTACCTAATAGAGCTAGTAGTGGAAGAATCAATTATGTCGCTTAAAATAGGTGTCTAAAGTGTGGTTATCATAGCCACCTTGAGAGGGAGTGTGCAGATAAAAAGGTGACTTGCTTCAACTATGGTAAAACAGGTCACATCACGAGAAGTTGTACGCTGCCTAAGAGAAAACTACCTAGTGTTGGAAGAAGTACCCAAAGTAGATGTTCCAAGACCATTACAAGAGTTTTTGCTTTTAGCGATGTTGAAGCCTCAAAGTTTGAGAACCTAGTGAAAGGTACATGCTTTGTAAACTGTTATCCTCTAGTTGTACTCTTTGATTGTGGAGTGATAAGCATTAAGAATGGCATCACTTCTCCTATCAAAATACTAGATTTTCCTATGTTAAGGTAGCACATGGTCAACCTAGGTCATTCTTCTCAAGGACACATGGTTCTTGTATTTTCTAGTTTAAAAGGCTGGTAAAGATTCCTAAACCGGTTATGTAGGATGCAGACTCTGGAAAGTAAATGTAAATGGGGGATCTTAACATTGTAAAGTAAATTTACAAAAAAAGTAAAGATTAACTACAACAATTAAAGGAAAGTAAAGATTGATAGCTACTTATAATTACTAGGCTTACTAAGTTTACCAAGACTATTAAGATTACTACGACATATTTATCTTATCACTTATCTCGATTTATTACTTACTGATTTTAACTCTAATTCTTACTATGCCAATAATTTCTCACCAACCCAATTACCTACGATGATCGTCGAACATTCGTTCGCTACTAACTGAGGACTTAAACAATCGTTGCGTTGAGTTTGGCAGGGATTACACACTTGATTGATGTAGATTATCTATTTTGTTATTAGAGTGGTTCCGATCGGCCCTTAAACTAATGTGTTCTAATCTTGACTACACACAATCATGAATAAGCAGGGAAAAGATTATGCTAATAGAAATTAAACATAGTACAACTAGAATAACAACCATTCATTGATTAACCTAGAACGTGATACAAAGAAAAGGTGAAGTGTTGTTGATGGCTTATGGATCAACTTCCCACGACAATTACGAGCAGTAGTTGTAGTGTTCCACCTACGTTGGCTAGGTTTTGAGGGGTTGAATCATTAAGCAGTCTACCAGCGCGCCCTGACAATCTCCTCTTACCAACTGATCGTTACCCAAACATAGGTCTTGCACCTACTCAGTCGACAAGGCATTCTCTGAAGCACCGTGGAACAAAGAGGAAGGAAGTGAATTTAGGCTAAGGAATGGAGTGTGTGTATGTGTTTCGCTTGCTAACCAATGAACATTGCTATGCACCTTTATTTATACATGCAATATCTAACTAACAAACTCCATAACCGTAATAACTGAATTAATGGTTTTAACGACCTAACATTACAGAAATAACTACCCTAACAGACTTTCCTAACTACCACGTGCTAAATTACATTTTATGCACGTAGTTGAATTTGTTGAATTGGAGCCGGTCTTCTAATGTCGGGATGGATTCAGTTTTGGATGGGAATCAGCATTTAGTTTGAGGTCGGCATCCGGATAGACTCGGACGCAAAGTCGATCCTGTGAAGTAGGTTCTAAAGGAGTCGGCCTTCGGAGTCGACTCTACAGGAGTCGGCATGAGGAACTAGAGTCAGCTGGATACGGAAGTTGACCACTGAACGGAATCGACCAAGACTCGTATTGGTCAGCATGACTTCATCTGGCCGGGATGTCTTCAATGTGGAGACGCCTTTGATCTTGGATTCAACAGGCCAAGACACCTTTGGTTGGCCAAGATGCATTCGGTCTCAATCGTATTGGCCTGGAAGACTCGGTCTCGATCTCGGCTGGGTCTGTTTTGGGACTCCAATTTAACCTGCAAAACAAGACTTGCTCTTTTGTTAGCTAAAATCAGTAACTTAGTCCAGATTTGTATTTTCCTTGTTTCAACCTTGGAAATCTAAATCTTAACTAACACATGATTCTTAACTCCAAATTATAGTCTATTCTATCCATCTAAAGACCTTCTATGGGGTATAAATTGTGTATTATCATGGAGCAACTCATTCATTCTTATCACATGATTGCCTTTTCAAGACTTGAATTGTTTTCGTCTTCCTTAAAGTATAAGCCTGTTATTGAAACTCATGCAAATAGTTCTATTTTTACTTCAAATGTTTGTTTGTAGTGCCCTTTAAATGTGCTTAATAGAGATTTTCTAGTTGATTTAATTTGTTTTCCTCTTAGTCAACTAGATATTATTCTTGATATGGACTAGTTATCGACCAATCAGGTCCTTATAAATTATTCAAATAAAATTGTTGTCTTTGGAACACTTGTTATGGGTGAAAATTAGAGGTTCATAACTACCAACCAAGCTAAGATGTTCTTTAAAGAGAAAGTCCAAGCATACATGATGTCGTCTTCTTTGAAGGTTGAGGAAAGTGTGGTAATGGGTGCTATTCTAGTGATGAGCGAGTTTTTGAAAGTGTTGCTTGAGGATGTGAGTAGTTTACCACTCGAGAGAGATTGAATTCTTTATAGAATTAGTTCTAAGGATATAACTCATTTATAGCACCCTATAGGATGTCACCTGTAGAGTTAGTCGAGCTTAAGGAGTAGTTAGAGGAGCCCTTAGAGAAGCATTTTGTAAGGCCTAGTTCTTCCTTGTGGGGAGCACTAGTCTTGTTAGTGAAGAAGAAGCTTGGTGGTATGAGGTTGTATGTAGATTATCATCAACTGAACAAGGTGATGATTAATAATAGGTGTCCTTTGCCTAGGATAGATAACCTTATGGACTAGTTAGTGAGAGCTTGTGTGTTTAGTAAGATAGACTTTAGATCAAGTTACAATCAAATTCACATAAAGTTTGAGGATGTCCCTAAGACTGCTTTTAAGACTTGTTGTGATCACTATGAGTATCTAGTTATGCCTTTTGGTGTGACTAATGCACCTAGTGTGTTCATGGACTACATGAACAAGATCTTGCATCCCTACCTAGATAACTTTGTAGTTGTGTTCATAAATGATATCCTAGTGTATTATAAGAGTAAAGAGGAGCACGTTGAGCAATTGAGTATTATGTTGCAAGTCCTCAGGAACAAGCAATTGTATGCTAAGATGTCAAAGTGTGACTTTTGACTAGAGGAGGTGAGTTTCTTAGGTCATGTTATATCTTATGGAGGTATAGTTGTAGATCCCTCTAAGATAAAAGTTGTGTTAGAATGGGAAGTGCCTAAGTATGTATTAGAGATTAGGAGTTTCTTAGGACTAGTTGGGTACTATTGAAGGTTTAGATAAAGGTTTTCTAAGTTAGATTTACCCTTAACTAGGTTGACCCATAAAGATCAAGTGTTTATGTGGGACTAGGAGTGTGAAATATTCTCTGAGAGCTTAAGGAGATATTAACATAAGCTCTTGTGCTTGCCTAACCCGAGTGAGCCATTTGTGGTGTACTATGATGCATCTAAGATGGGTTTAGGTGGAGTGTTGATGCAAGGAGGCAAGGTTGTGGCCTATGCTTCTAGAAAACTTAAAACTTAAGAGAGGAGTTATCTTACTCATGATCTAGAGTTGACTGATATGGTTTTTGTGCTTAATATGTGGAGACATTATCTTTATGGCCTAAATTCTGAGGAGTTTAGTGACCATAAGAGCCTATAGTACTTGTTTGACTCAAAGAAGTTGAACATAAGGCAGCGAAGGTAGTTAGAATGCCTTAAGAATTTTGGTGTTACCCTTAATTACCACCTAGGTAAAGCCAATGTAGTGGTTATGCCTTGAATAGGAAATATTTGCACATGTCTGCATTGATGATTAGAAAGTTTGACCTCATAGAGAATTTTAGATACCTTAGTTTAGGTTGTAAGGTGAACCCTAAGAGTACGAGTTTAGGTATGCTTAAGATAACAAGTAGCTTGTTGGATGAGATTTGGGTTGGTCAATAGACAAACCATTTTCTTGCTAGACAAGTAGAAGCCATAACCCAAGGGAAGGTTAGTAGCTTAGAGATACGGGAAGATGGAGTTGTAAGACTCAAAGGTAGAGTGTGTGTTCCTAGTGCTCGAAATCTTAGGAAGTTGATCCTAGAGGAAGGATATAAGAGCAATCTGAGTGTGCAGGTTAGAAGAGAATCCAGACGAAGTCAAAACAGCTAGAGGATCGTCCAGGCCAGACGAGACCCTCTAGGCCGACTCCATCTCGGTCATAATAGACATCCTAGAGAGACCAGATTAGTCCTAGCCGGATGAAGCCGATTTTGAGATGCTGACTCTATCATCAGCAGTCAAAATGCCGACTCCAAAGGCCGACTCTGACATCCGCATGCGGACTCCATATCGGGAACCGACTTCGCGTTTGAGTCTATATGGATGTCGACCTCGAAGCAGATGCCAACTTCCATCCGGAACCAAATCCATCCCGGCTCCAAAAGGACGACTCCACCAAAAGCAAGATTCAAGCACGTGTAGAATGTAATTAAGAACATGGGAGTTAGGAAAGTAGTTAGAGTATGTTATTTCTGGTATTTCTGTTAGGTCAGGTAGTTAAAACTGTTATTTTAGTTAAGACGGTTATAGAGTTAGTTAGTAATGCAAGTATAAGTAGAGTCACATGTCAACGTTCATTGGTTAACAAGCAAGAAAAGCAAGACACTCATATACACATGTAGCCTATCACATACACACTTCGTTCCCAAAACCTCAGTTCACTTCCTTCCTCTTTGTTCCATGGTGCTTCAAGGAGTGTCCAATTGATCGAGTGGGTGCAGGACCTGTATCTGGGTAACGGTCAGTTACTAAGAGGAGATTGTCAAGGTGCGTTGACACATTGCTTAGTTATTTAACCCCTCAATACCTGGTCATCGGAGGTGGAACACTACAACTACTGCTAGGGATTGCCACGAGAAGTTGATCCACACGTTATCAAGAACTTTACCTTTTCTTGTATCACATTCTAGGTTATCAATGAATGATTGTAATTTTATTTTTGCTATGATGTTTGATTCTTGTTAGCATAATCTTTTTCTTGTTTAATAACAATTGTGTGTAGTAATAATTAGAATACGTTAGTCTAGGGGCCGATCGGAACTACCCTAACAACAAAATAGATCATTTTTAAGATAATCTACATAAATCAAGGGTGTATTCTCTAGCAAACTCGAGGCAATGATTGTTTAAGTCCTCAGTTAGCATGAGATGAATGTTTGACGATCGTCATAGGTAGTGGATTGGTGAGGAAACATTGACATAGTAAGAATTAGAATTAAAATCAGTAAGTGATAATGCAGGATAGTGAGCAAATAAATATGTCATAATCATCTTAATAATCTTAGGTACTCTTAGTCTTTAATCTTTACGTTCTTTAGTTAGATCTTTACATTTCTTGCAAACTTTATCTTTCTTGTCAAAAACCCTCTTTTACAATTTCTTGTTGAGTTTGCATCCTACGTCCCTATTTCTCCCTTGACAGCTTTGTGCCTTAGAAATATAGGAACCAAGTGTCCTTAAGAAGAACGGTCTAAGTTGACAATGTACTACTTTGGCTTAGGAAAATCTAGTATTTTGATAGAGGAACTAACGACCAATCCATAGCCTATCAAAAATCTATATATATTTCGTATTTGGTTTGCCTATAACTTAGAAAAACAAGAATCCCATCTAAGTTATTGTGGATAGGTTGACTAAATCTGCTCATTTTATCCCAATCAACATCTAGTATAGTTTGAAGAAGTACTAATTTGTACATCCAAGAGATAGTTAGGTTGCCTAGTATGTCTTCTAGTATAGTTTCAAATAGAGATCACATGTTTAGCTCTAGATTTTGCAGTAGTTTGCACCAAGCTTAGGTTGAGTTCAACTTATCATTCGCAGACAAATAGTCACACTAAGCAAACAATCCAATCCTATAAGATCTCTTTAAAGCTTGTGTCTTAGAATAAAGAGGTAGTTTGAATATCTTATTGCCTTTTATGGAGTTCACCTATAACAACAGTTATCATTCTAGTATCAAAATAGCACCTTATGAAGCCCTATATGGCAAAAGCTGCAAGACTCCTTTGTGTTGATCTAAGTCAGTTGATAGTGTGGTGTTATGACCTAAGGTAGTTCACTAGACTAATAAGAAGGTCAAATTGATCCAAGATAAGATAATTGTGGCATAGAGTAGGGAACATAACTACCACAATATGAGAATGAAAGACCTTGAGTTCAAAGAAAGGGACCATGTGTTCTTGAAAGTCACTCCATGGACTAGGGTTGGAAGGGCTTTGAAATCTCATAAGTTTTCTCCTCGTTTCATTGGTCCTTACCAAATTCTAAAAAGAGTCGACAAAGTCACCTATCAAATAGCTTTACCACTTATTCTTTCAAATCTTTATGATGTTTTCCATGTTTCTCAACTTTGAAAGTATGTTTTTTAATCCTTCCCATGTGATTGAGTTGGACAATGTGGGAGTTAGAAGATCATATGAGGATTTCCTACTTGGAGTTGTTTACGTCAAGTAAATTTTTGGGGACAAAATTCTTATAAGGAGGGGGGAGTTGTAATATCCTGGTTTTTCTATTATTTATTATTTCTTGTAAATATGTTGTTTTATTGTTATTTATAATTAATAAAGTGTTTGAATTTTTTATATATGTTATTAGATTAAAATAATGTTTATTTGGGAATTATATGTGCGGGTTGAAAATTGGTTTTTAGTTAAATATAAAATAGAAAATGTTTTTGAGCTTGTTATGTTTCATTTGGCCCATTATGTAAAATTGGATGTGTCTTTGGAGTCAAAGTCACCTAATGTTGAGCTAGTTTCTTTGAAACCCCATTTCTTGGCAAAGAGGGAGAGAAGGAGAAGAACTTGCAGAGGGAGTACCAAAGGATCACCAAGAGCAACTTTGAAGGTGTTTGTTGTTATTTCACATACAAGGTAAGAAGGGAGTGAGATTGTCTTGCATTTGAATTTCGTGTGAAATTATGTTTTAATTGTTGATAATTGGTTATTCTCATGGCTTCTCTTGCGTATATATGTGTTTATATGTTAAACTCATGTGTGCAAGAGAACTTAGATTGATTAGACTTTTCTTGTTCGATTTTGGATTTTTAGGTAAGTTCTAATGTAGAATTTACAAATCATGAATTGTTGTTCGTCGCTCCTTGCTAGGTAATTGATGAATTTTACTAGGCAAGAGTGCATAGACTAACCTCTTTGTTAGGCTTATTCGTTGGGTGAGTGCAACTCTTGCCAAGCAAATGAGAGCCTATAAGAATTGTGGCTTCCCTCACTAAGCAAATAGTGAAGTTCAATAAGCAAGAGTGTTAGGACCTGAGAGTAAGGATCTTTGTAGTCCCACTTGCTTAGCGAGAAGGTGTCTCATTAAGCGAGAGAGAAGAGGCTAGAGAGTGTAAACTCTTTGTGGCTTAGTTTGTCGACTGAAAAGGTGTCTCACTAAGAGCTAGAGAGCGAAACTCCCTGTGGATTAACTCATTAAGCAAGGAGTAATCTCATTGAGCAAGGGAGTACTACAAAGAATTGAGATTATCTATTAGGTGTGTTCATTGAGCGAGTGAGGAGTCTTATTGGGCAAGAGAGAGGAATAGAGAGCAACAAAATTCTCTATGGCTCCCTTTGCTAGGCAAATAAAGTGGTTCACTGGGTAAAAGTGTGTATAAAGCTCCTTGTAGCTATGATTCATTAAGCGAGGGGCTGGCATCACTAGGCAAAAGATATGAACTTAGTGACTAGAATTCCCTTTTTTGTAAGCCTAAGAGGTGTGTGTTTTTAAGAGCTTGTGTATGTTCTACTATTGAGATTATGACATGAATTGATTAAGATATAATTGTCATTGCATTGAAAGAGATGAATATGAGAAATGAGAAAACAAGTAAAATATGAGTGATTAGTAGACAATCTTCCTAAGGCAAGAGTTGGCAAGAAAGGAACTCATATTACACTTGTTAGGTGAGCAACCTAGGCCTATCTATAGGTGAGGATAGTGCTTATTGTGTGGGTTGTGGGATGAGGTACCTAGCTTGAGGTGGGCGAGCATTGTCCTTATAGGCCTAGTTTAAAGAGAAACTAGTGAGAATATAAATTTTGTCATTCATCATATAATGTAACTACAATAAGAGAAAGTAGACATGAGCCAAGCAATAAGGTCACTAAACTTATTGTGGGCTACTTGGTGCAAAAATCCTAATAGACTTGATTGATTCCATGAGTCAAGGCACACGGTAAAAGCTAAGTAGATCCTAACATATTATCGAAGAATATCATGCTAGCATGGTATGGCTTAACTCCTAAGGTGGAGTCTAGCAATGTTAGCTCCATCTTACTTTTCTTAGTAGAGTTGTGGAGTAGTGCTTAGGATGCATAGTATCATAGCATATGCATAATATTTATTGTGGATGTTTGTGATGTATTTCCTTTGTGGTTGTTGTTGTGTGTGTGCTACTCAACCTTGCTAAGGATTCCGTAATAATGAGATTTATTATCATTCCTTTTACCTTATCTTATGTTGTTTTATTTTGGTTGAACGTCATTATTATTGAGTAGTTGAATTGGGTTTTGTGTGATGCATTTGTGTCATTGTTTTCTTTATTATTGCTTTAGTCTTGGGTTTTGTCAACTCTAATAGGATTGTAACATCAAGGTTGAACATGTTGTTTTGATTTAATTATGCTTCATGTTTAACATTATTGAGTAGTTGAATTGGCCTTTGGAGTGCTAGTAGGTTATGTTCTGAGCAGTTTCTATTTTAAGATTACAAATGTTGATTATGGACATGTGAATTCTTTATCCCTTGAGTTCATATTGAGTTTTTGAGAAATAGTTTCATGATGTTATTTTTTAAAGATAATTTTTGTGTTATCCATATTTAAATAAATTGCTTAAACATTAGTAGATAGATCGTAGGGTAAAAGATTGGGCATGACACCCTGTATTTGGGTTAGATTTGGGTTGGATTTGCATGTATTTTGGAAATGGTGACTAGTTTTATATAGTTAAGTACAACATGTAGGATGGATATTTTGTGAACTTGATGATTTATTTCTCTTTTGTTAGACATATAACAATAACAATGCACATGTATATTTCTATACTTCCAACTTTTTCTTATCTTATACATGTATACTATTTTACTTTTAAAAATGATCATTTTAGTTTGTATAATGTAGAAATAACCTCATTTTGGTCCTTAAGCTTAACATTGTTACAAAACATAATTTGTGGCTATTTTAAACTACAAAATTTTTATTTGTAAATAAATTTTAAAATACGATTTCTGACAGTTTAAAAAAATTAAAATACAAAACATGACTTTCTCCCCCTTTTTCCTCTTCCAACATGTATCCTTAACATTCTTCCTAGCCCCATGCTTCCTTTTCCCACCACTCACGCAATCTTCTCCTTTATATCTTCTATTATTTCCATTCAACCATCACCATCAGTATCTTCTTCTTTTCTTTATTGTTGTTCTTCATCTTCTTGTTCCTCGTCCTCTCCTTGTTTGTTGGTGTTCTTCTTCTATCCCTGATTTTGTTCTCTTCTACAGTAATTGCCAAATTTGCTTCTCTTTCACCTTTCCCACCTTTGCAGACATGTTATCCACATTGATTCTTTTGTTCCTTTGCAGACATGTTATCCACATTGATTCTTTTGTTCCCTTTCTCCTTAATTATCTCATCACCAATTATATATATATATATATATATATATATATATATATATATATATATAGATAGATAGTTGTTGCTAGTAATTTTTTTATATATTTCCTTCTTTTTTACTAAAAAAATTATAATTAAATAAAATAAATTTATATTTTTATATTTTACTAGTAATTTCTTTTATACGTTATTAGTAGTTTTATATTTTTTTTCTACAATAGTGTATTTCAGTTAAATTTTTATAATGATTTACTATTTTTAAACATGTAAAAGACAAATTTTTTAAACTTATATTATAATTTTAAGATATAATATTTAATTTTAACACCTTAATTTAATTTTATTCCTGTTTTGATTATTAAATGTTTTAATTTTTAAAATTATTTATAGATTCATGGTGATTTTTTTTATGTGTGTTGCATAATTTTTTTAAAATTGATGATACTTAATTTAAAAAGAAACAAAACTAAAAAATAATGACTAGTGAATTTTACTTCTAATAAATTTGTTATATATAAATTATGTTAGTATATTAATTATTTAGTTAGTTTTTATAATTTTTAATATAAGATAAATACTTTAAAATTGTATAAACACTTATCAATATGTATATTCAAATGTCCATTACTTATTGAATTTTAAATACTTATAACATAAACTATTATATAATAAAAATTTAATTAAAAAAACCTTTATTAAACTGTTTTTCCAAACGGGCCCAATGTCTTTGTTCTGCGTGACCCATCTCTCATAAGTCTCAGTAGCTTCGATTACTTTACAAACTATAGAACATTAACAACAGTCCAATGCTTCAAGCAATAAAATCTGAGACACCATGAAACCTCATTCACAATGTGGAATGCAATTTGTTTTGTAATTTATAGTGCACTATAAATATGGTATAACATCACTGCCTGTCTACTTATAAATAGATAAATCAAAACATTGGTTTTGTTCTGTTGTTTGGCTTTGGCTATTGTGTCTTTCACTTTGTAAATAGATAAATCAAGACCAAGTTACAGCTAAGTTATAATGATCTTTCATGGGACGTTTACAAGCTTTGCACGTCTAGTTCTCTGATCAACTTCCACTCGGAGACCGAGTGCCGTAATTTCAGGCACATCAGCAGATCCCTGAATCTCTAATTCAGCAACTACCTTTTGGTTCTCATCATTTCCCTCCAACATATTCCTCACAGACCATACACCCCATTCTCTCAGGAAAGGATTATCTTCATCAGTAACACACTGCTGCAATAGCAGTAGAATTCCATTCCTATGCCGGATTTCATCTTGTGCATGCTTCCTTCTATAAACACAATTGCCAATAAGTGCAACTATGTCTCG
The DNA here is from genome assembly GCA_025330945.1 of Mucuna pruriens. Classification (NCBI taxonomy): domain Eukaryota; kingdom Viridiplantae; phylum Streptophyta; class Magnoliopsida; order Fabales; family Fabaceae; genus Mucuna; species Mucuna pruriens. The sequence continues at coordinate 1,075,447 of JAENHJ010000227.1, forward strand.
CCTGAAGCCATTGTACGGGCATGGTTTTGAGGAACAACTAGCACCATCTTGATTCTCAAGTTGTTTGAGTCCTTTCCTGATTATTGCTGGAGGTTCAAGGGCCCCAAGCAAAAACAAAAGCAACTCTATGACACCATATGACAGTAGCACATCAACAACATCATTTGCATCCTCTGTATTACCTCTCACACCATCTTGAGCACAAATGTCCCTCAATAAAGTAAGTGAGTAGCCAAGAACATCAACCCCAGCAAAGCCACTAGGAAGACCAGACTTTCCTCTCATTGCATGTTCAAGAACCCCAACAGACTTCTTGAATATTCCAAAAACAAACAATGCAACATCCTTCGAAACAGTAACATCTCTAAGCCGCTCATTCAAGATTTCTGATAGGATTCGCAGAAGAAATGCTTGTTCAAATGAAAACTGATCATCTTTTGACTCGGTAACTTCACCCTCAGGAACATCCACAAACTGTAATTTGGAAAACAACACAGGCAATTGAGATTCTTCAAGGCAGATTCTTGAAAGGAGCAACTTCAACCAATCCTCACCAAAACTAGCTGGGTCAGAAGAAACCAACGAATAAGAAAAGATCCCAAAAAAGAATGAAGAAGAACAAAGAAAGAGATCAGTGTTACAACTTAAAAACTATTTGGCACTCATGATGGCATAGAAAAACAGCAAAGTATACAAGCAACATGCTGCAGCAACAACATAAGTATTGTGATAGGCCAAATTCTGATTGGCCTATGAAGGTCTATGTCAGAAAAAATAAAAGGCAATTATAATTTATGTATGAAGCAGTTAGGTTTTTATATGTGGCAGTAGGCAGTTATATTATACATCTATCAATTATTTAGTGTCAATAGTGTGCAGTTATTGTTTGGCATTATTAGGCAGTTATCTTATTAGACAGTTATAAGTGTTTTAGGGAGATATGTATGGCTGGCAGTTAGGGGGACAGATGGTATACAAATTTGCATGTTTGTTTGAGAGAGAAGATCTCTCTATTAGGGCCTAGGTCTGTGTTTGTAAGGATTGTACTCTAATTCTGGTTCTATCTAGAATTGTTATCAATACAACTATCTTATTTGTGTGTGCAATTTCTTGACTCTAACACATTGTCCCACTGTACAAGGTCAGCTACATTGATTACACAATGCCATTGTATTATCAAAACAATAAAAATAAAAATTCAAAATGATCATTTAAATCAAGGAAAATAATTACAAGCAAAAAAGGAATATAAACAAATGAAAAAGGATATCAACTTTTAATCTACAAATTTCTTGGCCCCTTTTACCCTTCAACTGCGATTGATGCGCTGTAAGTGCACATTCTCCAATTTCAGTTTACTTTTTGAACTAGTTCTACATTATAAATTAATTGCTCTCATTCTCCTCATCTTACCAAAAAAAAAAATAGTTTATCTTTCCCCTAGTAAATAAAATCAGTGCTACAACTAAAAAACTCTGATAACCCCAGATGACAGGACAACATACAGAAAATAGCAAAGTACACAGCAAATACATAAAGATACTAACTCACCAGAAGAAACAGTTCTCAAGATTTCTGCCATTACATGCCAGCCATCATCGCTGGACAACTTTTTAAACCATTCAGGGTTTCCATCACAACATGTATAAATCACCATACACAATGGGTCACAAGTCTCCTTGGTGCCAACTCTAGCAAGTGATACAAACCCAACTGGATAGAGCTCTTCCCATATAGCATGCTGATGTTGTTTCCCTGCCAAAGAAACATTTGCCAGAACCTGCAGACCCCAACGAACCAACCCATGATCAATGCCTGAAGAACCAGCCTCGGACCTCAAAACACTATAAACAACAGCCACCCCATTAAGCTCGAGAAATGACCCCTGGTTTGCAGCTTCTCCAGCACACAAGTTTCTGAGGAGCTTGAAACATAGAGAAAGTATATGATTACGATGATGGTGGTGGGAAGCATGAGTGAGTGAGTGAACTATGTTAAGTACTGCAGGGAGAATCCTTTTAGAAGCTAGTTCCAAACGCCCAGAATCAGATTTGGCATTCTGAATGAGAATCTCTAAGGACTTTTCCAAGTTAGAAGAGTTGGAAGCTTCAAAGAGTAACTGAAGGGCATCTTCTGATACAGGGTGCTCCAAATATGCTGCATCACCACCCATTGCTTGATAGAAAAATTTTTAAAAAAAAAGAGAAATTTCAAAATATAATTTTGATTTTGTTTTAGAATCCAAATACCCCACAATCTAATTGGTTGAAATCGTAGCAGTACATCCAAAATTTAAAAAAAAAAAAAAAAAAAAAAATCAATAGATGAAATATGGTTGAAATTGGCGGTGCCAATTGCCTTCTAGAAAGCTATTAGAGTTTTACCCAAATTGCTATCCAATACAAAAAATAAAGGCTCCAATGTTTCAAAAGTAAGCAATTCAGTTTAGATAGTAAGTAAAGGAAGTAATTTCAGTTATTAACTAGAAATCAACTATTGATATTATGTATACATAAATAAATGAATGTGTTGGAATATTAACCTTATCAACAGCTGAAATTACTTTCTGTATTCTTACTTTAATTCAGATGGTGATGAAGTGAAGGTGCAGGATGCAGATCTTACCAAAGACAGTATTGGTAGGGTTCATGGCAGCATCGCCGGTCAAACACTTGGAATTGGCAAAAGCAACGTAAGACAGTGTTGTTCTGTTGCCCTCTCTTCTCTACACTGCTTCCAGTTGGTTCCAAAGGTTGCTTCTCTACTGGGACACAGAAGAATAATGTGACATTAAGATATTGAACTTCGGGGAGGAAATCATTGGTAGATAAAAGTAGATGGTTGGCTTTAGAGATGTGATAAAACAATTTTATGAGCCTTCATCTAACAGCCTAAGCTTTTAAGAGAGTTAGTTAATAACCTGATACAAGCTCCCATTTTTTCAAAATAAAAAGTTGAATTAAAGCTCAGGATAGGTGGGCTGGGCTTGTAAGCCCAAAGGGCTTTGGGGTGTGTACTAGAGATGCAATAAAATCATTCACATATGTATACCACCTAATAGGATAGTGAGCCCAGGATTCTGTTTTTATGGACTCATGAAATTCATGTGAGGAAGTGTGTTGATAACATTGCTAAGGTTTAAATTAGATTATGAAAGAATATAATAATTGTTAAACAGACCCACAGATCAGTTAGCATTGGTCAAGCAAGCTTGACTATTCCGCAGAACATCTTTATATGCAAAAGAAACAAAATATGGGCTACTCAAATTTTGGTAGAAATTCCTATGATGTGTAAATATTATGCCGCAACATACTTTACATAATAAGATCCCAACAAATCTACTATATCTGAAGAACCAGAAAGGAAATATAAAGTGATAGAAATAAAACGATTACAAATAACTCATTTTCATATCATGATGAATGGTAATACCTTGGTAGTTACTAATTATAATTTGTTATAAAGCTAAAATATATTCCATTAAGACACACTTGCTGAATGATTTTTATCATCTTATGTAATATTAAATTTCTAGAATTGAATGGAAATAATCAATCATAGAAACTTGTAATGAATGATACATCAACAATTCTTCAGAAAAACCAACTAAAAGAGAAAAGAAGTGTCAAAAGGCCAAACCCATAATTAAGTATCAAAATCCATATACATAATCCACAACATCGTGCATAATGATACATCACCAAGCTGTTTTTACCAATACTAATCTTTTCATAATCACAGGGGGTAATTACAGATACAGTTCTGAAATCTAAACTTCTAGATTTCACTTATGTTTTTCAACCATCAAAGTCAATGGTATCCATCCATCAACAGCAGAAAAACAGATACAAGGGAGATAGCTCTTACCTTATCTCCTGCAGCTTAAGGAATTTTCCAATGGTGATGATCAAGTCCCCTGTTTACCTCTCGAGGGACGCAGCTCAACTTCCTGTTGTGGAAGAGGGTAAGAAGCAATCACATAACTTTTAAGATTGCGAATACAGAACTTAATACCAAAACCATTAAGAGACGAAAACACGCATCTAACAGAAATCAAGCCAAACTATCATAGTACTTCGAAGTCCACACTGCACAATACATTTTCTAATCAATCTTTCTACATAAGAATATCAATCGCAAGCGAAAGCTTAAGGTTCATTACCTGATAACTTTTAACTGTTTGCAAACCTAACAGAACCCTACCACTTATAATTGCTACAACTTATAATTCCCCAATCAGAAGCATTTCCACTACCATAAAAGACATACAGTAACCTCCAAACAAAGGTACAAATATAACATACTAGTCAAGTCCAACATATAATGAGATTACACACACACACAAAATGATTTATGATACATATGCAAGAAAACCCAGCCCCGTTCCAGTCCTACCATCACTCAACAATATTATAATGGGTTCAGATAAAGCGAAAGAACTCAGAAAATTGAGAAACAGAGGAAGGAGGAGGTGTTGAATAGAGAGAGGTTTTTGGACACCAAAAGCTTATTAGTAGGTGCAGATTTCTTCTGCTGTTTTACTGGGAGCACAACAGCTAAAGAAACAACACTATAATTTCGAAAAATAAAAAACCCAAATGAAAAGAAAAAAAAAATGCATACCCCCCGATCCTCTTTCCAATAACCGAGGAAATACAGTGAAGTGTGATGTGAGGGTTTGGGGCTGTAAGCAAGCGTAAGTGTTTGGGGTTTATGGTTCTCTCATGAATAACATAATAAGACAGAGTAATGCTTGTATGGTTAAGGAAAAAAAATTGAAAGAAAAAGAGTAAAAAAAATGTAAGTCTTTTGATGCGAAAGAAAATAAAACATTAAAAAATATATTTTATTTAGTTGCGTAAAAAATATAATATGTACATATACAATGATATAAATACTTCTAATAAAAAACTGTGTAAAAATAAGATATTTTGATATTTTAATTATACAAAACAGTTTTTTTTCTTTTTCAATTAAAATGAACAAATTAAAAAAAATTAATAATATAAAATAGTTTTACATTATCATCAAATTACGTACGTTGACTTTACTATAATTATCTTAAAAATAATATATAATTTATAATTAGATAACAATGTAAAACTATTTAATATGATTAGTGCATGACCATCAATTCTTAAAGAAATTATGAGTGACTAATACCACTAAAATATATATAGTATACATGTTTGATATAGTGAGTAACTAATACCACTAAAATGTATATAGTAGATATGTGTGTCAACATAGTAACTATTGTAGCACCTATATTATTATTAAGATGCGTCAATCCTCAATAGTTAAGTTAAGATATGTCAAAAAATTTGAACCCACTTTGTAGTCCTTTTCAAATAACACTTATTATGAGACAAGTCTAATCACTCATGCAAGTGGCTAATGTATTTTAAGAAGTGTCACAATCCACCACATACAACTAGAGTTAAGTATATGGGTCATGACTCATGAATGTCGCATTTAGGTCATTATTTGCTAAACTAAAGATCTTATAAAATGAAACTCACTTAGAACATGACTAGTCCAATCCATGTAATCCATGAACGTATTAAGTTTGGTTCATGGGTTAACAGGTCAACTCAAAAACACCACTCGATTTGAAAAAATAGAAATTAATTTTAATAATTAGTTTATTTTATTAAGTTTTAAAATATTTGGTTGATGCATGAAAAGTATTTAGTAAATGATAATGTTATTCCTTCCTTTTTTTGTCTTATTAAAATTATTTTAATCTTTTTGTTATATAGTTAATTTTATATTTTTTTAATTATTTCTTTTTATCTTTGGTTCATAGTCTGACCCATTTAACTGTATATTATATGGTACAAACACAAACCAATAAAATATAACTCATTTATTTTAAGAACTAGATCGACTTAACCCATTAAAAATTTGGGCCAATACAAACAAACATTAAATGGCTCAGGCCAACATATTTATCTACCTTTATCTACAACATTTCTACACTCTTTATCACTTAATGTGCCTTGGAGAGCAACAAGATCAACCTTGACAATCAATCCAAGGTCAAACTTGCATTATCTAAGAGCTCTCGACATTTTATGTTGAGATGAGGTGGTTGATTAATAATCATCTTTGTACTTTTGTTGACATCTAACACCATAAATATCAAATCTTTCATCGTAAATCAATATCTTATTCATTCTAATACACAATTATTTTGCTTGATTGATCAATAACTTAAGAATCAAAATCTTTGCAAAAATCATCACCTTCATTCATTGTGCATACCCATAAGAAAAATAATAACTCACTTTTAATAAACAATTTTTTCTTGAAAATTATATCATTTTTTTCTTTAAAATTTATGTCTCATTATAAATTAACTTAGAAATCCTTATAGAAAACATCATTAAATAAATACTCTCCTTTTGATTTTATTTATCCACTTAGGATGATAGAACACACCTTTTTGAATTTATTTATCCACTTAGAATGATAAAACACATTAAATATTCATTTTATTAAAATTATTTTTAACTTCTAATATAATCTCCATTATTATTTTGCTCTTTTTTTTATAAATGTGTAAAGTATTTATGAATTAGGTAGAGACAATCGCATAATTAATATTATCTTGAACTTTTAAGTAGAAAAACAAATATAAACAAATCTTCTTTCAAAAGTGGACAAATAAAAAGAAACTAGGGAGTACCTAATCAAGTTCCCTTGTTTGATTTTAAAATAACGAAGGTTTAAAAAAAAAGCCGTTTCATTCAAAAATAAAGAGGAAAAAGATTTTAATCACTTTTCTAATTTGATTTAAAGATTTTAAAGAGACGAAAAAAAGGTCAAAATTCATCGTTTCTTATTTGTCTACTCTCTAAAAATGGAGAGATTTAGAGACGAGAGGAACAACCTTTTCCTTTCTTCTATTAAAATTTATTTCCTCTCCTTCACTAAACTTTCCCTCCTCCTCCCCTTCAATAAACCCTGTTTCCCCCTCCTTTCAACTAATAACTCTGTTATGGTATGTTTCGATGTCAAAGGAAAGAAAGTGGAAAAAAGGGAGAATAAAAAAAAAATAAACAGATTTTTTAGGTAGTTTGAATTGATTGATAGAAAAAGAAGAGAAAGGTTAAGTTTTTCTTTTTGCTTGTTTGGTTGGGTAAAAAAAATGAAAAGAAATAAAGTGACATATCAATGTAAAATAATACATAATTTGTTTCGTTGTTAAAAATAGTACATTGCATAAAAGATACTGAGTATTTGAAAACAAAAAGGAGATGCCCCGGGACATGGTCTGCATTACACGTACAGCTATCAACTCAACAGGAGAATTTATTCATGAAAAATGGGGTGATGAGTGTGCATCAAGAGAAGGTCCACAACTTGTCCATTAATTCATTCACACAGGAACCCCTAACTCGTTGATCTTCACTATCCGTTTGTTCAGCGTAGATCTTTGCCTCTTCAAAATTGAAGCCATAGAAGCAACCTGATCACGTGTTTGAGGCAGAGAGAAAACAATAAGAAATGAACACTACTGAACTTATGGGACACACAATGACACAAAGAAAAAGTTGACTTGCCTCAGCTCGAAGTGCCAGAGCTTCACGACTAGGTATATACCGCAGCTTGTCTAGCAAATCTAAATGATAAATGTGAGAGTAAATTCCAAGGCCACAATATTATCACATAATTCCCAAAGAAAATAAAAAAGGGAGAACACATGGGATAAAAAAGGTCAATTATAAAGTGAGCAGCCAAAAATGCCCCTCACCCATGTGAGGTTAAAATTAACTACTGGATATATTATTAAAACATATAGACGTTTTAGATTGAATTATTTTTATGTGTATTATAGTTGTTCATTTATTTTAATAATATATTCAATGATTATTTTTAATCCCACAAGGGTAAAGGACTTCTATGATCCCTCACTTTAGAATTCACCATAAAAGATTTGTTAATTGTGTATAAAAGAGTTTAATATTGATATATTGTCAATTAAAATTTTGTATGTTGTCAACCAATTAAAAATCACTTTAAATATGATTGTTAAAGTAATATTACAAGAGTATAACAATTTCAATTATAAAGCAGTCTATGACTAGATGATAATATAAAAAAACATTTTACATTATCTGTGTGTTTCAATTAAATTCAATATTTTATCATAAATTACATTAAAGAAAAAGAAAAATAGCATACCAGCAGCTTGGGCTTCAACCTTGTATGCTGATTTTGCCAGCTGTTGAAATTGGGTTCCAGCGCTCCTATAGATTTATTGGAATTAGTATAGTTCAGGCATACTTCAGCAGTAATCAAGTAAGACATATCCTTTCTTTAACTGATAATACATACACTAGTTCGGTATGCCCATATTTCATTTCTTTCTCAGCAAGAGCTGTCCTTTGGAGCAATTTTACACTCTCCTTCTTCAATAAATCCACTGAAAAGTTCAAGTCCTTTACATTCTTCTCAGTTCTAGCATACCGTGCCTTCATAAACATTCATGTAAACAGGTGAAAGAAATAACAGAATATGCACTCGAGAAATATTACAACTTTTAATGCAGAACTGTATAATATCTTAAGAATTCAAGATACAAAATAAGGAAAGGACGGGTTATGTATCACAAATAAAGAGGAGCAATACGTAAGAACGTAGGTAAGGGATGAATCTTGACTGTTCAACTCAGTAATACCTCCTCACTCTGAAATCGACCCAATGTATTACGAAACAGAAATCTTCTTGGAGCTGCAAAACAGAAAATACTTCAGTTTAAAACAAATACAAACTCAGTTGAGACTTGAGATGCAGAAAACAGCATTGAAAACACCAGTTTTGAACATAAGCAAAATAGTACAGAAGTCATGATCACATTTTCCAAGAAAGACACCAAACACTTTATGTGTCAGCTAGATTTGGCAAAGCAGGCTGGCCTGCCCCATTTTGATCAGTCCCACCATCAACCTGCCAAAAAGCAAGCCAGGGCGGGTTGGCCTGCCTTCAGAGGGTGTGTTGGAAGTTCTGGCCCATCCTGTTTGAGTGGGCTGGTAGGCCGCCAAAAATAAAAAGAGAATAACTCGTAAATGTCAAAAAGGATGGTCTTGAAGAAGAAAAATCTCCAAAACTAGGCCCCATCATGCTCGATTCTTCTAGAAGGTTCGAGTAATCACCACTGAACCTCTCCATAGAAATGGGATCAAGCACTCCACCATGTTGACCACAATGGGTGCATCACAAAACATGGGCATGGAGGAGAAATCGGTGGTTCTGGGCAACTGCGTGGTGGTGCTAGCGAGCAAAGCATTCAAACAGTTAGGACCGAAAGGGAGGTGTGGAAGAAGACAAAGGAAGTCACCTTGAAATTTGGGTCGATGAAAATGGATGGTGAGTGACACAAACCATAGTGATTGTGACATCAAGAGCCTATTTGGGTAAACTTCTCCATTAGCACTTATAGGAGGAAAAATAGAAAAAAAAAATGAACTAACCTTAGCAATAGCCTGCCAAGTTGGCAGGTTAGGTAGGCTGGTGGATTGAGCCACTAACCCACCCTGCCATTTTTTGTGGGTTAGGTGAGTTGGCACGTCGGGTGCAACCCGCATTGCCACCCCTAGCATCAGTTACACAGATCAATCAATGCCATTGAGCTATATCAAAAACCAATTCAAGAAATTTATCGAAAAAACATTTCAAGCAAAGTTATTTTTTAATGGTTTCTTCTACAGTTTTCTCAGGTCTTACAATTGACCGCTATCATCTTACATCAGTTTCCCTTCACTTGAATATTTAACTTGGTCTTGAAATCTTCCACTCCATATTCAAAGAGATTTTGAATATTTGAAAACCTTGAAATTATTTCTTGTCTCTGCCTCCAAATTTTGAGCAATTAGAATCCCTTCCACTAGCACCATTAATAGATTGGTATCTGACTTAATAAATCAATATTTTCTAATACTGAAAATTCTAAAAGCTCAGGCGTCTAAAAATTTGTATTATAATAATATTGAAATTTTTCAAGAGAAAAATTTTCTGGAATATATTATTAATAATTTTTTATCATTGTTTTGGCATATCATCTTCCATTTGTTTTGTGATTTCTTGATTGTATCCACTAAAAACCAATTTATTCATTGAAGTCTTCATGTGGCAAATCAGGTGCCTTTTGAGGATCTATGATTCGTCAGGATATTATAGATTGGTGGAGAAGTCCCTTCTACAATGATGTTTTACTCTAGACTACCTTCCAGACTGCCTACAAGATCGAGGTTGCCTTCTTTATTTTCTATACAGGCTCTCACATGATGCTTGTCACTGTGAAGCATGTGTTACACATGACAAATCTTCAAGCATATGCCAAAACAATTCCAATTCTACTCTAAGACTCACCATGTCTTTAATACCACTTGAAGCAAGGAATGTAGAAAATAGCAGCTTAACAGAATTATGGCTAAAAGTTGGTAAAATATATCATGTGAAAGCAGAAATACAAAGTTCCAAGGGCTACTTATACCAGGTTAATAGTAATGGTATATCACCAAGTCCAAGCCAAATTATATAAATCCCATCTAAACTCAGCTTTTCAGTCATTAAAAGTTCAAGTGCTAGTCATGTGACTAGTTAGTACAATGGAAACTACCTTAAAAACAAAACAAAAAGGAAAACAAGGAAACAACTCATAATATATAAAGAAAAGAGCAGTGATCCTGCATTAGTTTCCCAAGTTTGGCCACAATATAATAACTTGTATTACGATAACATATTTAAAACTAAATTGCCTATCACAAGAAAATTTGTTTAAGATACAGAAATATTCCTTTTAAGAAAAACTGAGCTGCCAAAGTAAACTTTGTTACTTGTATGTGCAAATGATAAGAATAAAATTACCTCGCATAGCTAGAAGGGCAGCAGAAATAGCTAAACCAGCACCTAAAGCTGGATGCTCCTTTGCAGCCATCAATCCATCTGCAAAAGGGAAAGAATATAAACCAATACTATATAAAAAAGATTACCACCAAACAGAAACAACTCTGCTGTTTCTATGGCCACCAACTTGTTGAGGATTGATAACATTCAGTGTGTTAATTCATCTAAGAAAAAAAATTAAAATAAGATTTACAACATTCATTTCTTATGGAAAAAATAAAATTCAATACAAATAGCCTCATTGCTCTGAATGCTAGAGGAGACTCAAGAGTCCTCTACTACTAGGGTAAGAAAAATATCCTACACCAAATAGGAAAAAAATAAATACAATAAAACCATGAAAAGGCTAAATATAGTGATAGGTTAATATTAGTTATGTTAGTAATTAGTTAGTCAAAGAAATACAAAGGGTTATGTTAAAAAGAAGGGGAATGGGCCTACAAATGATTAGGCCCATAAAGGTGAGTTTAAGTTAGTAGACCAATAGCTTATATAAATAGGAAGAGGGGTTGAGAGGGATTTTATCTTATCATTTGAGAAAAGTGGGGCCTTTGGGCATTAGGAGGTGTAGACCCTCGAAGTTTTGTAGTGTTCTTTTTTGTAAAGTGGAGATTTCTTCTCTATTCTTTCTAATAAAATACCAAGTTTCTATCAACTATTATCAAAGCTCCGATCTTGGAGCTGTGGGATTGTGAAAATGATTCCAAGATTTGATGGAAGGGTGATTCCAAGATTTGATGGGACGAGCAATGCCTATTGGTGGCTCATCAATTTAGATTAGTATTTTGAGGGCCTTGGAGTGGTTGAGGCAGAGAAGCTATCATGGGTTTGGATGGCATTGGGAGAGACGGTCTCAATTGGTGGATCTCTTGGAAGAAGAGCAACCAAAATGCCACATTTTTTTCCTTTGAGAAGGTTGTGCTCTCAAGATGTTCCAACCAGAACTTGGGGTTTATCTGCAAGATTCAGAAACTGGGGAGCAAGTAAACAAATGCAGAGATGAAGTTCAAGAGGAAACAAAGAACCAATGCAGCGGAAGGCATAAGCTGATGCAAGATGGCAAGAAAACATAAAAGTAGATGAAGAGTTGGAGAGAATAGAACCAGCAGCTCAAGGCAAGAAAGGTGCAAAAATTGGGAGCAACCCGACATTCTGGACAAAGAATCACAAAACAGAGGTAAGAATGAAGTTCTTGAGATCAAGAATCAAAGTGGCAAAGATGGGTCTGTTTCTAGGTTGCAAAGAGGAAGGAAGAACTTGAGGGAAACCCTATGTTTGACATAAAAGGAGAGCCAAGGACTGAGCTGAAGGAAACAGTGGAGGTTTTGAGTTTGGGTAGTACCATCAACCCACTACAGAAGCACAATAAGGTGGAGGATCTTGATAATCCTCAGCTGCAACCATGTGCAGCAGTGCAGTTTGCAAGAGAGTCATGGGATTTTCTCATTATAACTATAGAGGCTTTGATGCTCTACTTCATGGACAAAAGTACTGCAGAAAACAGAGCACTAGAGGAGCATGGGGAAATTCACATGTGTTCTCGTTTCAAAGTATTCCTGTATGTAGTATACCATAAAACAACAACCCCTTCTTTCCTTTTTTCTCTCCTCTTTATTCTAAAAGGAACCTTCGTCGTTTTGTGGTGAGGTCTCTTTCGACGTGGAGCAGGTGACGTTTGGTAAGGGTAGGATTAGAAGCTTCGATCTGAACTTTCGTACACGCAAGTTTCTGACATATCTTCCCTACTCTGACTCTCATGATTGACCATCGTAGACCTTCAGAGTTGACAGCTGAGAGGGAGTAGTTAGTCGATTACGTACGTCAACCATCTGGCCGACCGTCACGTGGTCATTGTCGGCTTCCTCCCGACCGGCCGCTTGGTGCCGACCGATACACAGCCCCTTAAGCTTAGTCGACTAGGCATAAGCTTGATATTAGGAAGCCGAATTGATGATGGGACGTCGGTTCATTTCACGCGTGGCTCTTGTCTTGGGCTTTGGGATGCGGAGATATTTTAAATTCCCCGCATTTATGGCTTCCTCGGGACCATGCGCCTTGGAAAGGGCTTTTGCAATCATAGATAGTTTTGGTAACGACCAGATATTTGCGTTTGTCTCTTCACCTTGCCTTCTCTCCAGGTTCCTCTCTCACGCTCCTTCCTCTCTCCTCACCTTTGTTCTCCAACTATTCGCGAAAACAGGCTCCTGCTTCAATTGCCTTGACAACTTCGTTGGTTTTCCTCGACATTCTCTTCTTCAATGGAACCCACAGGTAACAATTTTCGCCGTTTTCATTTGGACTAATCCGAGGCGAATCCATGGCCGACCGTGTGGGTGGCACTTATAGGACTTATCCGAGTCAAGTCCATGGTCAACTTTGTTGAGTTGCCATTTTGGACTAATCCGAAGCGAATCCATGGTAGGCAGGTGTGGGTGGTACTTATAGGACTTATCCGAGTCGAGTCCATGGTCAACTTTGTTGAGTTGCCATTTTGGACTAATCCGAGGCGAATCCATGGCCGACCGTGTGGGTGGCACTTATAGGACTTATCCAAGTCGAGTCCATGGTCAACTTTGTTGGGTTGCCATTTTGGACTAATCCGAGGCGAATCCATGGCCGACCGTGTGGGTGGCACTTATAGGACTTATCCGAGTCGAGCCTAGCTAACATTACTCTATCGATTATCCGAGGAGTTGCGATAAGTTTAAATGCACTAACGGAAGATCTTGAGCGAAAATATAAAAACGAGCTACGAAGAAAATTGCGGAAAAAAGGAAAGGGCATTCATCAAGAAAAATTCAAGAAACATTAATTGACAAAATTCACAAAACCCATATCAAGTGTTCAAAATAAACAAAAATTACACGAATAAAGAGTAAACTAAATTTTGGTGATCTGGCGGTGTCAACAACGAGAGACAAGGCGGCCATCCTTGACCTCCTTAAAAGGGTAAACCGAGGTATCAATGGATGGATGAAGGAATTGAACTTGCAGGAAGCCTGTTGAAAGCCCCGGTGTATTGATCCTTATGTTAATACCCGGTTGATATATAGTTTGGTCGGCGTGCTTGATAGTATCTCGGCGACTTTTAGAGATCCCTCCATCGATTCGGCTTCGCCTTTATGAATCAACTCCTTCTCGTAGCCTCTTCATGAAGTTTCTTCACCTCTGCCAGAAGGGCATCGTTCTTGAGTTCAAATCTGTCTTCACTGTAGAAGCTCGGCCTTGGCATCAAGCAACTCCCCAGCTCATCTTTTGCTACGCCTCGGTGCTTCTGAAGTTGGGCGGTCGAGAGACCATAATTGAGGAGTCTCGTCTCGTTATCGGCTAAAAGTGAAGATAACTTACAATTCTCTTCCTCGAGACTCCTACTTTGCCACTTCCCAAGGATCGTTCAGGTGATCGTCCCCAAACTTCTTCTCAGCAACACGAGCCAAGGCGAACCCATAGGCGAGTGTCTGGCGAAGGGCATCATAAACCCGGCCAGGCCCATGCGATCCACTTGACCTCAACTGATGAGAAGGCAATAGTTCGGTCAGCAGCTTGGATGAAAGACTTGTAAAGTTGAGGCCGAGGGTTGGAGATTTGAGGCAGGCACCTCAAGACTGGCAGGCATATCACCCTCTGATTCTCATCCACATGGTAGGCGTTTGCTTGGGCGGGTCATCCACTCCCCGACATGCTGATTGGGAGAAGGAGGAGCGTTCCTTTCAACTTCAAAAATGGACGGAGTCCGTGACGCTTCCTCTTGGGAGACTTGAGTCTTGTCGGCCACGCCGAGAGAGGCGGCTTCGGCTTTCCGTCGGTCGAGGGGTCGTGGTACTGCGCTTGACGTTTCTTCCTCTTCCACAACTCGGCCAAAGCCTTGGTCGAATATCCTGAAACAAAAGAGGAGACTGAGGTTAGAATGCAAAATATAAGGAAAAAGAGTAAGGAGAGAAGACCTCTCCACCAAAATAACTAACCTTCCCCTTTTATTATATCATAGCTACGATATACGGGTGAATCCTTCAACTCCATGAATGAAGGCCCGTTCATTTCTCTCAAATTCTTACGGCGTGAGAAATAGACACCGCCGGCCGACGGGTCTATTGAAGGGGAAAATGTTGTCGTCCGTCATGATCAACTAATAACCTCAAATTTGAGTCATTAGGAGCAACTCTAAAAAACCGATTCTTAAAGCCTTTGTAGCTTTCAGAGAAAGGCTGCAAGAGCGAGCGTTTCGGCCTATTGCTCAGAGAGGTTCACCCAACTCAGTCCATCTTGGGAGGAGTGAAGAACCAGAAGAATACCCCAAGGGTGGGGACCTTGCCCAAGTCTTCACATAAGAGCTCGAAGGCTCGGCCGAGCCTTCAATTGTTGGGATGGGTTGTGTTGGGGCCACGTTCAAGGCCTGAAGGACCGACCGCTCGAAATGGGTGAAGGGGAGCTGTATTCCCAATCTCGAATGGAGTGTATCGTACAAGTAGGAGAACGGCTTCGAGACTTGGACAGAGCTCATGCAGACCGCCTCCCACAGGCGACAGTGCCGTCATCCATTCTCGACCATGTCCGTGGTCGGCATATATAGCGGAAGCCATACCCAACAAAGGAACCCGCTTCGTAGAAGAACCGAAGAGATCTTGGGACCTCTGGTACACCCCGAATAAGCACCATTGGCCAAACTATCGGACTATCATCACGATAAGTTACCAAAAAGGGATAGTTCTCGCGAGAATCAGAGCTCGATGAAGAGTCGTCATCTCTGCTAGAAGCACCATCAACAGGTGCTGCAGAGGAGGAAGGCTGGACCTCCTGGTTGGGGGTACCTGCCAGGTCCCTCGAAACTTCCCCTGTGAACGAAAGAGAGCAAGGGTCAGAATGTGACCCTAGCTAGGGCACAAACCTCTTCGTGGAAACGAAGAAAATGCTAAAATCAAAATCAAAGAGAAGACCAAACTGAAAGAATGGGAGATTGAAGGCGAGGATGAAAACGGCGAAAATTGTTACCTCTGGGTTCCATTGAAGAAGAGAATGTCGAGGAAAACCAACGAAGTCGTCAAGGCAATTGAAGCAGGAGCCTGTTTTCGCGAATAGTTGGAGAACAAAGGTGAGGAGAGAGGAAGGAGCGTGAGAGAGGAACCTGGAGAGAAGGCAAGGTGAAGAGACAAACGCAAATATCTGGTCGTTACCAAAACTATCTATGATTGCAAAAGCCCTTTCCAAGGCGCATGGTCCCGAGGAAGCCATAAATGCGGGGAATTTAAAATATCTCCGCATCCCAAAGCCCAAGACAAGAGCCACGCGTGAAATGAACCGACGTCCCATCATCAATTCGGCTTCCTAATATCAAACTTATGCCCTAGTCGACTAAGCAGGGGCTATGTATCGGTCGGCACCAAGCGGTAGGTCGGGAGGAAGCCAACAATGACCACACGTGGCCGCATGGTTGACGCACGTGTCGACTAACTACTCCTGCCGGTGTCAACTCGAAGGTCTCACGATGGTCAATCATGAGAGTCGAAGTAGGGAAGATATACAAACTTCATGCGTGTCTGAAAGTTCAGATCGAAGCTTCTAATCCTACCCTTACCAAACGTCACCTGCTCCACGTCGAAAGAGACCTCACCACAAAACGACAAAGGTTCCCTTTAGAATAAAGAGGAGAGAAAAAAGGAAAGAAGGGGTTGTTGTTTTATGGTATACTACATACAGGAATACTTTGAAACGAGAACAACATGTTTGTGTTTGACCCAGGTGAAGTGAAGACTATTTTGAGCTGCAGTGGTCTGGTTGGCTTGGACATTTTGCTTCAAACAACTAGAACACAATAGGGACTTCATATCAGCAGCCATAAGATGTTCACCTTGAGAACAGGGTGAATGTTTGGGGGGGAGTATTGATAGGTTAATACATAGTTATGTTAGTAATTAGTTAATCAAAGAAATACAAATGGTTATGTTAGAAAGAAGGGGAATGGGCCTGCAAGTATTATTATGCCCATGAAGAGTGAGTTTATATTAGTAGACAAGTAGCTGATATAAATAGGACGAGGGATTGAGAGGGATTTTATCTTGTCATTGAGAAAATGGGCCTTTGGGCATTAGGAAGTGCGGAATCTCAAAGTTCCAATGTTCTTTTTCTGTAAAGTGGGGATTTCTTCTATATTCTTTCTAATAAAATACCAGGTTTTTATCATATAGCAAGGGTGCATGATATTTCTGCAAATCAGAAAGTGAACCCTTGAAGAAACAATTATGAATTGAACACCAAATAGAGGCCATAAACATAATCCTATGCCATAACAAGTGTAGGTACAAAGACTAATCCAAAGAAATACAAGCATTTCTGATCAAATTTCTTTTAAAATGATTGCATAAATTAGAGGTCATAAAAGTTGAAGGACACAACCAACTCTCACAAGATCAATACTATCAATTTTTAATCACCTTTAACTTTATTGACAAAAGCATCTTCATATGTTCTACATTGTGATGCTGCTTCTGGTAAAAAACTCTGCAAAAGGATCATGCATAACCAGATGAGTTTTGGAGCAATTCATATTTTATTGAGGGATAAAAAAGGGACTACATATGGTCAGGAATTGCTCCAATTCATATAAGATTGAACATGGAAGAAAAAAATCAGATAATGGGAAAAGATGCTATGGCATTAGAAGAATGGTCATTTTCTATAAACAAGAGTAGGAAAGCAAATAGAAGTACCCCCACCAACCTCTTATAAAAGAAAATAAAATTGAAATGTGAAATATAGCCTTCAACTTATGTACAATATTTAAAAAATATAATGAAAATAACTTAGATTTGATTTTTAAAATGATTTGACTTTGTTACTATTTTCTTATATATTATTAATGCATGCCCTGTATGATGTAAAAAGAAAACATAACTACTCATGCTTCATAACTTTAGACAGGTTTAGCAGGTTAAACCATATGCTAACATGTTATTAGATGTTTCAGGATTGACTCTGATCCTAGGTTCCTAAATTGAATATGATCAAATATGTATTACTGTTGGGATAACAAATGTATCAATTCTTTCAGAGTTTCAAACTTTACATTTGAGTATACAAAATATCAGGAAATAAAATTATAAATCTAATTCAAATTTTTGAGTGAATCATTTAGACATTTTAAAAAACTACTCGATGGTATAGTTGCTAAACTTTAAAGGCTTAAATATGTATTTTATCCCTATAAAAGTTGAAATAATTAATTTTGGTCCATGCAAAATAAGTGAATTTTGGTTATGGTCCCTATAATTTTGTTATTTCCATCCTTTTAAAATTCGAAATTACTATTTTTGGTCCTAACATCCATTTTAAGGTATATAAATAATATTCATTTTAGGATCTAGAAAAAAATTTAGAGGTGTCACACACTGACATGGTACTGCATAACAAATAGGGACCAAAAATCAATAGTTTCAAATTTTATAGGGATGAAAAATAGAAGAAAAATTTTATAGGGACCAAAATCAAGATTCACTCATTTTATAGGGACTAAAAACATATTTAAGCCATTTTAAAATTAAATAGATATAAACAACAAACTAACATTTTATTATGGACAGAGATATGAGGTGGCAGCTGTGGCTCACACAAAAAAAATCATGATAGTAAAAATAATAGTGATGGTTGTGGCAACATGCGCAGCAGGATTGATGGTGGCAGTGGCAAATGTTACTATTGATGATGATGATAAAGTAGGATTATGTTAGGACCTCATATATGGACTTGGTCCAAATGTGAAGTTTGCACCTCAACTGCCCAAGCCCATTAAGTGCTAGAAAGAATAGGAGTGTTTAAAGTGAGAATGCTGACGTGGTAGGAAGGGAGGAGATGTGTGAGTTGTGTGATGGGATTATGCTATATGAAAATTAGGGGAGAGAGAGGGAATCAGGTAGAATCAAATAGTTTGTTATAGGCAGAGAGCTTGGGTTCTCTGAAGGAGCTTAGCTCTGTGGCAGTAGGGATATTCATTCCACTGTAATTCTTGTTTTTCAGACATAATATAGATCTTATTTTCCATTATTGAGCTCTTTTCTCTATTAATTGCTACTGTGAGATTCTGGTTCGTATCAGATTAGCAGTAGCAGCAACAATGATAGAGATGGTAGAAGTAATGGTGTTGGCATTGGCACTAGTAGAGGTGGCAATATTGAAGTGGATGCAACAGCAGTAAAGATGGTAGAGGCAATGTTGGCAGCTGTGGTAGTGGTGGTGGCGGCTATGGTGGCAAAGGTCATAGTGAGTAGTGACAGGTAAATGTAGTGGTGATACTAGCATATACTCTGGCATGAGCATGGTGTACCCATTCTTCAATATTTAGAGGTAAGCCTGGCCTAACCCATGCCAGGCTGGGCTAGGCACTCACGGTAAATGTTTTTGGCCCTACAGCTTTCCAGCGAATGCAGTTTGGCCCTGTTGCCTTCACAAAACACTCGCCCCAATTTGATCCAGTCATTGTCTAGCCATGGTCTATCCAACATCAGCTGCATCAAATATCCACCTGTGCCTATTTCCAGCCACATCAATCTCTAGCTGTTAAACTATTCAGTGGTTTTTAATGATCTAATTAAGCCGTTTCTTTCCTTTGCATCCATGTTTGATGGAGCCCATATTGTGTAAATAAGAAAAGAGGATTTATTTGTAACAAGCTTAAAGCTTAGTAAGCTTTAGCTTGAGGGAGAGTGTTGGAAATAATAACACTTAATGCACTTAGGAAATAGCATGTTCATGTATCACATGATAAAATGCATTTAGTGTTCACAAGTATTAGCTCCTAGGAAGTTTCACTTAAACTTAATAGTAGCCTAGGAAATAGTCTCCACTAAGTCTATTAAGATATAGATAGATAGATATAGATATGGATGATATGCACAACTTGTACACTACAATATTATCTTGAATAATACAGCATTTCCATTCTCTAAATTCTCACTAAAATATTTTGTTCTATCTTCCTCTACATCTGCCCTCTAAATTCAACAGCTCCACTGCTATGGCCAAGGAAGCTCGGTTGGTGCCCTACACTATTTTCTCACACTTTTTCAGATAGAAATTGAGCATGAGGTTGCAACATCAGCCGAAAAATTGCAGATATTCTCACCAAGGAACCTTCCATCACAAAGTATCATTCAGTGGCAAACAATCTATCCACATTGGAAAAGGGTGTTAGATATAGTATTAGTATCATATGATCATTATAATGGGGACACTGGCGGAAGTGCGGAACTACAAATAATTCAAGGGTCATTGCCCCGCCCCCAAAAAATTCTAAAAATAATTGTGTAAACCCCACGAAATTTTTGTTTTTTCACCTAAATATAACTTAATCCCCCTACCAAACATGGCATAGATCCACCCCTGAAGGGAAATGGAAATCCTCAATTCAGCACTCACCTTCTAACCAACTAAAAAAGAAATTCAGCAAATAGGGAATATTGTCTATATTGCGCACAGTGCAAATAACATACAAGATCCAGACAAGAATGAATACGGAAAGATATGAGAAGAGGGTGAAGAAACCTGAAAGGCGTGGAAATGAGTTGAAGAGCTATGTTGCACAGTTCGAGCAGATTGAATGGCAGAACGCTGAAGATTCTCCGCAATCGACGCCAGCGATGATGCGGGTTCCGACGACGAATCTCCGTCTGAAGAGGACGACGAATCTGCCTTTGTCATTCTCTGGGTTGCCCTGCACTGCACTCGGTGGCTCACCCCGATGATTTATACCAATTAAATGCCGAATAAACAATCAGAATACCTACAAACTTTTATTTTTTGGTTCTGATTTAAATATTTAATTGCACTTTTACTTTTTTTTTGTACTTTTTTTACTTTACATGTAACTCCGTGTCACAATTAAGGTCTGTTTTTACAAAAATTAAAATTAAAATTTATGTTTTATTTAAAATATATAAATTATATTAATTTATAATAAATCATTTTAATTATGATATAAGATTTTTTTATTATTAATATTTAAAAAATACAAATTTATTTATAAATAAGATTTAAAAATTGAAAGGAATAGATATTTGAGAAGATCAAGTGTTCATATAAAAATAAAAAGAAGACAAGCAAAGGTTAATTTGCATGATAACAACTAAAGATGAATTCACATCTGATAAGGATATGAGTTTGAAGATTGTTATCATTGTAAAGATTTTGTTTATAGTAATCTATAAGTATATTTGTAAGTACATATAAAACCTTAAAAATTGTCTTGATCTTAATGAATTATTATACTTAATTTACTTAAATTTTTTATAAAAAAAAATAAAAAAGAGATCATTTAATATAATTATAAGAGAAATATTTTAATTAGTTGTGAACAGCATATGAGATACATATCTAAATTAAAGAAGAGAAATAACGATTAGTTAAAAGATTGAGGATTTTCACTCTCTAAATATATACTCAGTTTTAACTTTTAAGCAAAAAAAAAATTAACAATTTAACTTTTCAATTTATAAAATTTGTGCGGAGAAAACGAGAATACAAAGGTTTTGTGCAAAAAAAAAATTATATAGGAATCAAATTTATTTAAAGTTAAACTATTCATTATTTTAGTTGTTCTCATTTGAAGTTTTAATTCATGTAAAATAAAATTGAAAGTTTTGATCGTTATTTCTTAAATAGTTTTTAGTAGTTATCACTACCATAAAGTTTTTGCAGCAGATTTATACTACCAAAATGTGTTCTTAGTTGATAACAACGTGTACTAAGAATTAACTTTTATGCATGTGTGGAACTTAAACATATGTTTCTCGTATAGCGACTAAAATTTAAAATCGGTACACTCATAGGAATCAAGTGAATAACTTAATCTTTATTTAATTTTAAAAGTAAAAGAACTGAATTAGGTTGATAAATCATATCCAAACTGAAGTGATCAACAGTCAAATTAATTCTTCACATTTTTTTCATTTTAAATATATTTTTTAACTTTTTCACATTTTTATTCATAAAACTTATAAAAATTCTCGGCAACAAATGAGATTGTATAAGAATATTTTTTATGGACAAGTGACATCAACTTCGAGTGGCGGTGGATTGATTTCTTAAACACATGTTTCGTAAAACTTTTCTAATTAAACCTTTTTGAAAATTTTCAACCCAATTATATGGTTAGAATATCCATTTTAATAAGATTTTAAAGAATGAGATATATAGATGGAAAAATAATATATTTTTGGGTGTATCGTTCAATTTATATTATTATGTATGATAAATTTATTTATTTATTTTTATTATAATTATCTTAAAGTCATATTAAAGATAATTTTGTATTGATTAATGTTGTAAAAATATTGATACTAATAATATATGGCTATTGAACTCATCAAATATTATGGGTTGAAAACAATGATAAATCAATAACAAATCATGGTATATGAGATTAGCATACAATAGAACCAATTTATACATTTCTCTAATCAATTGTGTTGCAAAATAATAGTGAATTCTTTTGAATTAATAAATAAAGTTAAAGATCAAGATAAATGAACTCAAAGATTTTATGAGTTAAATCACATAAATGTGATCTATGTATGATCTCAAAGTTGAACCTTAGAGATTCATTAATAACAAATCAATTCTTACAACATAAAGAATTAAAATCCACACATACTAAAGAATATCTCACCATTTTATCCACAAACTTGAGATGCCACACACAAAAATGTTAATCTTTGGGAACACCACATCTTAATCCAATGAGATATCTCACCCAATTACTAGGATATCAAACCCAATACCAAATTTTAAAAAAAGAGAGATTTAGAGAGATCAAACCAGTGTGCACTTTAGGTTAGTGTAAAAAAATTTTCAATGAAAGCTTTATTGATTTTCAATCCTGTTAATAATAAAGACTCAATGTGTTTTGGGTGAATTTTGAACTTGAATAATTAGATAT
Organism: Mucuna pruriens; assembly: GCA_025330945.1. NCBI lineage: Eukaryota > Viridiplantae > Streptophyta > Magnoliopsida > Fabales > Fabaceae > Mucuna > Mucuna pruriens. The sequence goes on from JAENHJ010000227.1 coordinate 1,098,287, forward strand.
GACTAAGCTAGGTTTGTTTAATTTGTATAGGTAAATTGACCTAATTACAATCAATTAGAATGGGACATCATATCAAATATTTAAAAAATAAATTAAAAAAACTAGGAAAAAAACAAAAAAGAACAAAATATTAAAATTGAAAAAGAAAATTTTGTCTCAAAAGTTAAATATAGAATAGAATAAATTAATAAATTTAAAGATTAAGAGTAATTAAATATTATTTTTTACATTTTAATATGATTAAGTTAGGTTCAAAATTTTTAAATCTAATATCCAACTAAATTGATTCAAGTTCATTTACTTCCAAAACAATTTGACACACCAATCCAACTTAACCCAATATTTTTAGCATGGGTCAAGTAACGTTAGTTAGGTCAACTTAACCAATGATCACCCTTAAAATTTTGTGTATAAGGCAAAGTAGTCAATTACTATAATTAATTAATTGTATTTTATAATCTACAAATTCCTTCTAGAATCAGAGTATTTGATTTTTTTTTTCTAGTAACTAGTTATTTGACCTATGTGAAGCACAAGACATTTTAATTGTTTATTTGGTTTGTTAGTCTTGCATAGTATTTGATTATATTTTCCTAATAACTAGTTATATTATCATATTTTTAAATTGTTAAAAAATGTGTAAGAACATATTGAAGAAAAAATCTACAACTGATATATTAGAAAAGGAATAACAAAATAAGGATGCTCATACTTTTCAAAAAAAATAAACTAACAAAACCTTATTAGGAAGTCAAATTGAAACTTGCTTTAAGTTCTCAAATGAAAATTAAAAATATTACATATGAAACAAGTAACACCTTGATTTTTTTATTATTTATTATTGTCTATAAATATGTTTTAATATTAGTATATATTAATAAGTGATTTAAATAGTTTTTATATGTCATTAATAAAATAATATTTTATGGGTTTAAAAATGGATTTTTAATTAAATAAAAATTAGAGAAAAAGGCTTTAAGCTTGTGCATTGTGGTTTGTTAAGAGGGAGTACACGCAACCATTGGGCATCAAAAGATATTTGCTGCTTAGTTAATTTTTTTTCTAAAACATTTTTCCTAATAATAGAGAGAAATAGAGGAGCCAGTAGGGGGAGCACAGAAAAATCATCAAGGAGAGACTTGAAATTAGTTTTCTATTGTGATTTTCGTATGAGATAAGGCGGAGTGAGATTGTCTTCTATTTTTGGGTAACCTTTACGTTAGACGGGTAATGAGGTCGTCCCTAGACTCTGGTTTGATATTTTTTTGTATGATTTTTTATGGTATCTAAAGGAGAATTAAAAACATGGATTAGTATGTGTTGTTGTTGTGATTTTTATGGTTTCCATGTGATTAATTTTTATTGATTTTTGAATTTTCGTGGCTATTCATGGTTTGAGTTTTCAGTTTGGGGATTTTGTGTGTAGTGATGAAATATGATGAAATTGAGTGATTGTTTGTGTATGTTTCTATGTGCTAAACTCGTGTGTGTGTATGGAAGAACTTAGATTGACTAAGATTCTCCTTGTTCAATTTGTGAGATTATGCTTAGGTTTTTTATACAATTTGCAAATTGTGAACTATTGTTCATTGCTCCTTGATGAGACATATTTTAGCCACCTTACAAGGCTCCTTGATGAGACATATTTTAGCCACCTTACAAGGTCTAAAAAGGGTCACAGTTGAGGCTATCTTGTAACTAAGAGACACAAATTAGTTAAGATTCTTATTATTAACCTAAAAATAGGAAAAATATAAATTCGTGCTGATTGGATGATTTTAGCTAACAAAATATTCAATTTAATTATGCAGGTCAGGATTGGATCCAAAACCATCCAGGCCGAGATGAAGTCGACTCCAGAGTGTCGACTCCACAAACCAATTTCAGCTCCAGAGTGCCAACTCCACAAACCAACTCCGGGCAAAAGGACACGTGACCAACGAAGGAATCCAGCACTTGAAGGAAATGAAGTACGTGATTCACAAGAAAGCCAGACATTTATTTCCATTAGATTGTTAGTTAGGATAATCACCACGGGACAAACGTTTTACATGTGATTAATGTGTAACTCATGAGTTATCAATTAGTCCATTATTCTCAGCCAAGACTTGTATATAAGGAGTTGTATAGATCATTCTTAGGTTAGCTAAGTCACACAAGTACACACACATGATCCATTGCACACACATACACTTAATTCAAAATTCTTCAATCCATGGTGATGCACGGTGCTTCAATGACGTCCATCTCAATCGAATGAATGTAGAACTAGGGATTGAATAGCCGAAGGTCGCCAGAGGGGATTGTTAGTTTAGCTAACACACTACTAGTGGACTGAACCCTCAATGCTTTAGTCATCTCTGGTGGACCACCATCGTTCGTCCATGGTGGTTGTTGTGGGAAGCGGATTCCATCACTCCATGTAACTTTGTATCAATACCTTGTTTGTCAATAAAATTGGTTGCATGTTTCTATATCTTTTTCTGCTTGTGATTCCTGCATATTTCGCTGCTTTGTACTCCATGCTTGTAAGAGGGATGGTAGTCGATAATGTTAGATTAGGGCGGTCGTAATTGATCTAACAACTAGTTAGGTAATCGCTAAGTAAACCTAAAATCAACCTGGTGCGTAATCCCTGTCCCCTCGAGGCTACGATTGTGTAAGTCCTTTGAAGGCAAGGGACGAATGTGCGATGGTCGTCGTAGGTCTTTAGGTTGGTTTGGGGTCATAGTTAGCCATTAAAGAATCGAAACCATTTCATTGTTCAAACATGTATGTTGTTATGATAGGTACCGTAGCATAGTTTAGTCACACTTATTTTCATTACTTAGTTACTTTTTGCCTTACTCTATAATTCTACAACAAAGCCCCCTGTTTCCAATTTCAGCCGAGTCCGAGACGGGTCCGACTCTGTCTGAGTCCAACTTCGTCTGAGTCCAACTTCGTCTGAGTCCAATGTCTTTGTCCGAGACCAAGTCCGAGTCGTCTCAATCCGAGACAGAGTCGACATTCTACATACACTTAGTATTTTGCATAAACCCTACTGTCCACACTAAGCCACAAAAGAATATACTATGCCCTTGAGAAGAATGACCTAGGGTTGCATTATGCTATAGTTAGCTCTAGTTTTATCACTCTTCATTAGGCGAGAGCGTGTAGAACAAATGAGTCTCTTCTCTGTTGGATCTATTTGCTAGGTGAGTGCGACTCTCGTTAAGTGAATGAGAGCCTTGACAACACTGTGGCTTTCCTCGCTGAGAGAGAGTGTTAGGACCTAAAAGCAAAGCTTTCTATAGTCCTACTTATTGGGTGAAAAGGTGTCTCACTCGGCAAGAGAAAGAAAGCTAGAAAGTGTAAACTCTTCATGGCTAAATTCGTTGGCCGAAAAGATGTCTCGTTGAGTAAAAGAGCAAGAGATAGATAATGAAGCTCTTTATGGCTTAACTCGTTGAGCAAGGAGTAATCTTGTTGAGTGAAAGCATACAACAAAGAGTTGGGATTCTCTGTTGGATGTGTTTATTGAGAGAGCTGGAAGGCTCGTTGGGTGAGTGAGAGGAACAAAGAGCTACTAAACTCTTTGTGGCTCATGTCCCTAGGCAAATAAAGTGGTTCGTTGGGTGATAGTATGTACAAAGCTCCTTGTAGCTCTTATTTGTTGAGCAAGACTTGAACTTAATGTCTAGAATTCCTTTAGTTGTAAGCCTAAGATATGTGTGTTTTGAGAGCTAGTGTATGTTATATTGTTGAATTGTAATATGAATTTATTGATATATAATTGTCATTGCATTGAAAGAGGTGAGTATATTATATGAGAAAATGAGTAAGGATGAGCGGTTATTAGACGAGATTCCTAGGTCAAAAGTTGGCAAAAAAGGAACTCGGATGATCCTTGTCAATTGAGCAACCTAGGCCTATCTATAGGCGAGGTTGATACTTACTATGTGGGTTGTGCGATGAGATACCTAGCTTGTGGCAGGCGAACATGGTCCTTATGAATCCAATTTATAGAGAAACTAATGAGAATATAAATTGTGTGAAATTCATCATATAATGTAACTAAAGTGAGAGAAAGTAGACACGAGCCAAGCAATAAGGTCATTAGACCTATTAGGGGCTACTCAGTATAAAAACCCCAATGGTCGTGCTTAATCCCACGAGCTAGGCCACACGGTGCAAGTTGAATGGATCTTAACGAGCTACTGGAGGATATCATGCTAATATGGTATGACTAATTCCAAAGGAGGAGTATAGCGATGTTGCCCCTAGTCTACTTTCATGTTTGAAATAAGTGTTTTATAATAAGAGTACGAAAAGAGAAAATCTAGACCATACAACCATACATGAAAAGTTTAGATTGTAAGTTATTAAATACTTACATGATCACTTAAAAAAGTCATATGACTTTGTGATTTAATCTAAATCATTCATGAATGATTACATGGTCTAGATTTTTTCCTCCCACCTGATATGTCCCTATATATACATAGAGAGAGAGAAAACATATTATATGAGAATGACATCTTTAGGTGAGAATGAAAACAATCAATCTCAACCTTTAAATTCAAATAAAAGGTTAAGATTAAAAGATTTATTTAAAAATTCACTTAAGTAATTGTGATTCACATCACCATCACTATCATCATTATTGTTGTCATCCTTGATAGAGACCCAACCAACAAAGTCAAAGATAATTTGCGTGATATTGGAGGTCTCATGACTAGGCCTAAAACCCAAATAATGAAGCAATCATTGCCAGGCCTAAGTTTGGGAATTATGAAAAGTTTAGAGCAAAGTGAATCAGAGGCTACACCAAAATGGGTCACTTTATTACAAGTTGATGAAGATTGGAGCCCATATTGAAGAACATATATAAAGCCCAAAGTCATTGTCATGTAATTTGGGCTGAGTAGTTAATTAGGATTTATTTACATGTATTTTCACATAAATCACTTTTTGATAGTTGGTAAAAAAAGGGAAAATTGGATAGTTGGTGGAAAAATAGGAAGGTCATTAATGTTGGAAATAAAAGGTTAATGGGGAGATCTAGTGGATGGGATTTTATGTCAATTAAAGTATTAATGGACATTAAATCCATGAGATTTTATGCCAATTAAAATATTAATGGGTACTGATTTCAGGGTTGTCTAGTTAAACCTATAAATAAACTCTTGTAACCATCCAATAGGATAGAATTTAGAATTTGAATAAAATTCGTGTTTATTTGTGAGCACTTTTCCTTTGGTTCTTAGGTTAAATAACTTTTATAGTGTTGGTTCTACCGGCAGGTCGCGGTTAGGGTCGCACTTCTGATAACTTTGGTTCTAGCGGCAGGTCGTGGCTAGGGTCAAGTTCCTCTTTTCGTCTGCTTTCAAGACGGTCCCTTGTAAGATCGTGTCAACCCTTGTCTCCACGTCCACCCTCGTCGCCATCATAAGGGCAACAACAACAACAATAATGATAATGATGACTATGGAGAAGAAGGCGACAACGATAATGATGATGTCAGTGACAATGGAGACAACAATAAGTACATTAATGGTAGTTGTGACAATGATAGTGACAACAATAAGCATGCACCACTACCACCACCATAACTGTCACCAATAAAATTGGTAGTGGGGTGCATGCTTACTACTTTTGTCGTTATCACTGTCACCATCTTTGCTATTACTACTGTCATCACGGTGACAATGATAGTACCATCATTACTTAATTGAATTTTCAAAATAAGTTTTTTAATCTCAACCTGCCATTTAAATTTAAAGGTTGAGGTTGGTTAATTTTTCTCACCTAAGGAAGTCATTTTCGTAAGATACACTTATGTGTGTATGTAGCTTTTAGAATAATAGGTAGAAAATATAATGGAGCTATAATATATATTAGCAATGTTAATTTATTTTTTAATTTTATTAATTTAAGTTATTTTATATATTTTTAAAAATTAAAAGTTTTAAATATGTGTACTTTAATATTTTATTTACTTTTATTATCATTGAAATAATTTAATGTAAATTAATTTAATTTTATATAATACTTTTATTTTATAGATATATTTTTTATTAGAAGAGATAATTATTTTTAAATAAAAATGAAGTTTTAAAAATAATTTACCAAACAATTTTAGCTTAAAAGAAACTTTTAAGCTCAAAAAATGAAATTTAACAAACAATTTTTTTTATTTTTTAAGTTCTTATTTTTAACATTAACTTAAAAGTTACTTTTAAGTTAAAAAAATTGGGGTCCAGCCTTACCTTAAATATATGTTTCAAAATTATTTTTTTAGTATAAATATATAATTTAATTTTTAGTATAAATATATGTTTCAAAATTGTTTATTTATAATTTTATTATTTTACTTATTGTTTAAAATTTTATATATTAATAAATATCCACAATATTCGTGGATACCTCATAAATATTTATAAAATTCATGGATATCCACTTAACGGATACTTGGGTGGGTATGAGATGAATTTTTATCCAATAGGGTAAGTGTTAATGACTACTACTCAAACTTGTCTTACCCCAGTCATCCTTACTCATCACTTAAAATATGTGTACTTAAGTGATAAGGAGGAGAATTATACTATGTTAAGCAACAAACTCTCACAACAAGAAGAGGAATTATACCATGTTACTCATCACTTGAAATGTTTTATACCATATTAAATAGCTTGAGGGTTAATTTGGTCCATGTCGTCCTAAAGAAAGATGGAATGATTGTGACAATAGACACGAAGAATAAGTTCATTTTAACTCTCATAGTCACATGACGATGTATGTGCATTGATTATCAAATACCCAACTAAGCTATTAGGAAAGATCATTTCCACCTACCTTTCATGGATCAAATGTTGGAATGATTAGTTAGACAGAAGTTTTATTGCCTCCTCGATGGTTATTCTGGGTATAACCAATTTGATGGAAAGAGTTGGGTATTTACAAAAGACACTCTAACTTTCAAGTCAATAGTAATTTTGACAAAGTAGTAATGTGTAATAAATGTATACTTGATATTGTTGATGTTGATTGTATTTATAGAGGTATGAGATGAGTTGCATTCCTTGGCACGGGGCCTAAAGCCTAAAAAATCAATGCTAACATTATAAGTTTACTTCGAGATAAGGTAGGTTTCTCTTTACCTAAGTATATTATAACATTCTTGTTCTTGAATAGTAACATTGACTTTGGTCAACACTTGGTGTGTAAATTTTTTTAGGGGGGAGATAGGAGGTGCCATGTTGGGCGAATTGGGCATCAAGCCTAGTTCATACCACACACACATATTGAAGACATATCTAATGAAAAAACTACTTTTATATGAAAGTGTAAGGAGTATATTTGAATTATATAAGCATACATAAATGATCAAAATTTAATGTAATATGACATTTTAAAAATCTCCTATGACTTGTATATTTTAATCTTTATCGTTCATGATAAGATATAATGACTAGTATTTATTCTTCACACTCTTACATAAAAAAAAACTCCCACCAAATAAGTAATGTCATTAGACTTAAACTCATTATTGAATTGGTTAGGACACTTGGTCACTATGTCATTAATCAAACTAGTCAGCTACTAGTTGAATTACATAAATTAATACATATTTAAAAAATTCAAAAAAATCATAACCTATCAATTTCATTCTTTAAAAATATAAATAAAAATTAATACCATACCTTAAAAATTCAGAATATATTGATTCACTCAAAAAGTTGTTTGGTCACCAATTCATTCATACTAGTTTGATTAGTTGAGTTACTAGTTCACTCAAGAAAACTTATATGATCACACCAAGCCACACTAATTCTATAATATTCTCAAGGTTAAATATGTTTTTGGTCATCAAAAAATTCACTAAATTTAGTTTTAACCCTCAAACTTTTTTCTCCAATGATTTAAGTCCTTGATTTTTTTTTTTAAAATAAGTGGATTTGGTTACTTACTCTAACTTTGTTAACATTTTTGTTGACATAGCTAATGATTGTCACGTGCTAGCCATGTGTGATGTGAATATATTTAAGGAGCAAAATCTCAATTTTTAAAAATGTAGAAACTAAAACTAATTTTGACAAAATCTCTAAGGACTAAAAACATATATTATTGTAATAATAATAATAATAATATATTGACACACTTTTAATATGGAGCAAAACTATAGGAACCAAAAAGTATTTTAATCTTATGCTTGGGCTTCACTTTAAAGGCCCAAATTGAATTTGGGGTTTTTTTGACCTGACCATTATAGTCTACAACCTACATCGAGTCGAATAGACCACTTTGCAACTTCTACCTAAACACATAAGCAATGATTCATGCAATAATTTTTCTTGGTTGGAATTCATAACAAACATTAGTTATTGTTACTCTCTTGTTATTTGACCAAATGACCAATAAAGTGCTTGATTCTTCTACCCAACAATTAAATGATAAAAAGTCTTGGGATATGGAATAGAGGGATATGGTCCTTTATAGTGAACAAGGTGTTATATTGGAACATTGAAATGGTATAAAATTAATAATAGTGGTTCAAAAACACAACATGCCATTGTGAAGGCTTTTGTTGCCAACAATTTCTCTCGACTCTCCTAATTTTGTCTACTATCTATTCTTTACTGTGTTATTTTTTGCTCCTTAATCTCCCCTTTATGTTTATTTTTTCTATAGTTTAAGTGTTCTTATTTTCTTACAAATTCCTTTTCTTTTGTCTATAGCCTAACGAGCTAACTTGATCTTACTTAATGAAGTGTAAAGGTTGGGCTTAACGTAAATCTTTATAGCCTAATCTGGTCATTGTTTGATTTGGACTCAACTTGCAAAAATTGTCAAAGCCTAAAAACCCTAGATTTTTTAAATCAAACTTGAACTTCATTTAAGAAGCTTGAATTGGATATGAGTTTATTAACTTGACCTACTATAATTTTCAAACTACGTCAGGTTGGCTAACCATTTTTCCTCTCTACCTAAATGCACAAGTAATAACTCTTATGTACTAATTTTGTGTGGTTGGAATTCAAATCAAGCATTAGTTGTTGCTACTATCTTCTTATTCAACCAAAAGAGTAATGAAGCAATGCTTGGCTCTTCGACCTAAGAATCAAATGACATGAAAGCTTGAGATGTAGTGTACTTGGAAGTGGAAATGGTAGAAATGAATCATAGTGGTTCAAAATCACAATATGTCATTGAAGCAAGAGAGAGAGACTAATCTCTCAAGATAAAAATAAGGGTGAGTAAAAAATCATTTTGCCCACACTAGTTTGTAACCACACTAGCCCAATCCATAAATCCAATTTAGTAAATCAATTTTTTTTGTCCAAACTATTTTTCATATTTCATTTGGATTTGGAACCATATTTGAGATCCGTTGTCCCAAAACTAGAAAATCAATAACCACTTTGTGGAGTAGATATTTTTGTCCTGACTTTTTTTTTTTTTTCAAATTAGAAAAAATCCATTATGACACAAAGCATGAAATGTAAGTCACTTCTATACAACTAAATTCATATCTAAAACATGATATAATTTTTAACTTTATACTCTCAAAAAAGTATATTTAGTTATGAATAACTAGTATTTTAGGTATTATATAGAATAAATATTTATTTTATATAACTAAAATTTATAATAAATAAATACTTTTAAATATATAAATTATATTATAATTAAAATTCATAATAAATAATTATTTTTAACATATACTTTATATTTTTTATTTATAATAAACAATATATATTATGATACAATGTTAATTTTAATTATTAATAATTTACTTTTTAAAAATAATAAAATTCAGTTTAGACTAAAAATATTACAAATGATAAATTAAAGAAGATAAGGGGTTGAAAAAATATCTAAAAATACTTTCGTTGAAGAAAAATAACTTTATTTTTTCAACATAGGTCGAAGAAAAATAACTAAAAATGTTCTTATTAAAGAATAACAGCTGAGAGCTCTTTCTTTTAAGATTGATGATTCTAATTTATATACATTGAGGATGAGGATGAAGATATCTCTATAAACAAGATAATAATTATTTAATAAATAATAATTTATTAAAATTAGTGAATATTTTTATTAAAAAATGCTTCTTAAAAAATTTTTTGTCATCTCTATTAATTAATTTCAGTTCTTTTTTTCAATTTTATTTTTTTTCATATTCGTTTATCATTATTTCTTTTATTCAATATAAATTTACATTAAATAATAATAATTATCACAAATAAAATTCATCTTCGATATTTCTCATCTAAATAAAAATACTGTAGGATAGTTATAAAAAATTTTTAACATTAAAATTAATAGCATTTGATACAAAATAAATAATATCTAAAAAATAATAGATTTTAAAATTGGTTTATCAAAATAATTTTAGAACCAGATTTAAATCATAAACCAATTTTAAAACCATTGAATCATAAACTGGTTTTAAACCGACTTTAAAGTGGTTTCTAAATTGATAGCAGATTTAAAGTTGGTTTTGATGACAACTTTGAACTTAAAGTTGATTTTAAGATCAACCCTAAAATCAATTGTAGGGTAAAATCAGTTTTAGGGTACAACAGATTTTAAATTCAGTTTAAAATTTAAAATCACCAAACTGGTTTTAAACTATAAACCAGTTTTAAAATTAGTGTCAAAAAATTCAAACCGTTTTATTTTTTAAAGATGAATATTAATTTTAAATTTAAATCAATTAAATAATTATGGATAAGATTTTAAAATGCTCACTCCTAAATACAAAAATTTATTTAAAAATGGACTTTTTACTGTATATACATTTTATACACTTTATACACATGTTTAAAAATTAAATTCTTAATCACATATTTAAAAATTGTAATTATTTGTCAATGACATAATGGTTATAATGCTTCTTATAAGTTCTATAGTAAAAAAGAAAAAAAAAAGTTATTATATGTACCATTTGTCAATTTCGTTTAAAAATGAATTTATTTCTGTCTCAGCCGTTAATAATATTTTATGAAATGACAGTAAGCACACGTGACATGTTACATCCTCCAAGCACTTTTTTTTGTTACAAGAGAAAAAGCATTCTCCAGGCACCTACCATATCATGAAGCTTAGACAAACAATAAATAAAAGGACTGACAAATGTGTTAATTCTCGCAGCAAGCACGAATAACGAATTGCTCATTTAATCTTTGTTTGCCGTCTAAAATTTAAAATAAACCTTTAAAACAGTAAGTCAATAGTTATACACTATAATATAAAAAAATTATATTATTATTTAATATATATATATAATCATTTTAAAAATGTATCAACAATAATTTTAATTAATAAATTTTTTAGCTAAAAATTAAACTCTAGCAAAAAATGTACAACTAGCAAGAAGCAGTAAAAATGATGTTAAGTAAACATTTTGTCAGTACATATATGTGGGAAAACAAGAGAATAAAATAATTGAATTGGCGTGGAGAGGGGCGAGAGCTTAGAGAAAAGTTGGTTACAGGAGTGGAGAGAAAAAGGGGGCACAATATAAGTTGCAATCGCCTCCCAAAGCATTGTTTCGCTGTGTGGATTTGGCTCCCAAAAATGGCAATTGCTCGCTAGACGCCAGCAAGGACAGAAAAGAAACCGAAAAATGCAAAACGAGAGTGTGAACGACACAACACAACAAGGACGCAGTTCTTAGAAAGAAAAGAAAACCTCGGGGAGGGGATGATGCGTTATTTTTCACTTGACGCTTTTCCTCCGATTGATTTAGATTGAAAGCTAAATCAGTCACAGACTTTTATGATGCTTTGTGGTTCATTCTGTTTGAATTTGCGAGATCGAATACGGCCATGGATTCGCGACTACGATAGGCTCCAGTCATTCGCCGTCATCCTCATTTACGTTCAGGTTGGGCGCACGTCAATTGCATTGTTGTTATTTAATGAATTTTTACTTGTGATTGTGTTATTAATGCGCGTGTCGAAATTGGAAAATGCAAGATTGGGTGCGCGTTAATTGGATCGCTGGGAGCATCGTACAATGGTGTGTCGCTCATAAATCTGGCAATCGCGTTGTTCGCTTTGGTCGCAATTGAGAGTAGCAGTCAGAGCCTTGGCCGTACCTACGCCTTGCTTCTCTTCTGTGCCATTTTGCTCGACATTTCTTGGTTCATTCTTTTCGGTCGCGAAACTTGGTGCGTTCTGCAATTTCTTTCTCTTCTTTTCTTTTTTATTTGATATAATGTAATTTTATTTTCATGTAACTATATTGCTGAGACCAAGTGTTTGAGTTTTGGCTTGCTTGTGTAATGATTCTTGCCCCTAAGGAAGGGGCATTTACTGTGGCGTTGTCTTTATCGTATTATGTGACCTTAGGTTATCATGAACAAATATGGATTATGACGAAACTTACGTGCTGTTTGTCAATCAGAATTTAAGTTTTATCTCGTGAGTCTATGTTAATCTTTAATTCAAACCTTTATTATGTCGATTTCTGAGATGAAATTCTCATTTTGATTAGAAAATAACACTAAAAGCTCTTATGGAAATTTATTTATGTCTTGTGGATTATCCTTTCGCTCGAGAATGGATGAGACGGGATATGTCTCTTTCACGTGACTGAACTTCTTGTTAAAGCTGAGTTTGAAACCACTTGCACTGTTACTAGACTCATTTTGTTTGTCCATTCCCCGGCCGCCCTCGGTAGATTTATTTCAGAATTTTGTTTCCAAGTTTTTTGGGTTTGCTATGTTTTCCTGCTTTTTGAAGCTCTCAGATGCTGTGCTTGAACTTGGAGAAGTTTTAGTCCCCTTGGTGTATGATTGCTTGCTAGGGAATTTCCATTGAGCAACTTTTCAATGAGGTGTCTTCTTCCTTGGTTATGCAAATATTACAACCAACTCTTTAGGCTGATGGTCATTTCAGCTGTCTTGCTAACTTTATCTTTCCTGCAATGCTCATCTCCATGACATCTACATTAGTATTGTTTATCAATTTATCCATATGAAGTCGCTGCTGTATGTAGTGAAGACTGAAGAGACTATACATATTCACATGAACCAATTTTCTATGCTTGTAAGAATCAAACAAGTGATCATGCCTGTGTTTTTCATTCATATCTGATGAAGAGCATCATGTGTGTTTGCAGGAACATTTCTACCAAGAATTACACAGCATTTTTCTCGTTTTCAGTGAAACTTACTCTGGCTATGCAAATTGTTGGTTTTATAGTGAGGCTATCATCCTCATTGTTATGGATTCAAATTTATAGGTTGGGCGCTTCCTATGTGGACACATCTTCTCGAGCAGCAGATTCTGACTTGAGGAGTAGTTTTTTGAGTCCTGTTGTGACACCTGCAGTAGTTAGGCAATGCTCTGATTCCAATGAGATTCTTGGAGGCTCTATCTATGATCCGTCATACTATTCATCCCTATTTGAAGATAGTCATGAAAACAAAGATTCATATGGGGTAGGCTAAACTTTTCCCGGAACCATATGTCATGATTAATTTTCAGTTGGTATCAATTAGGCACTTTGTTGTGCAATTTTATCTGCTCCAGTACTTATCCTATAGAGAAACAATTTGATCTACAATGGTACTTCTAGTCCACCAGTCCACTAACTTGTTAGCAGCTTTATTTACTATTGAATTGAATCTTGGTGCACAATCCAATGGTTAATAAATTGCCAACAGGGCAGACAACTGGAGAACTTTGGGGAACTGTATACTTTTTTACTGCATAGAATATCATTCTTGATATATTATTTATGATACGAAAATAATCAAATATGTATACAAAGTTATTCTTGGTTCATTTGTGAATTGTTCAGTTAACTAATCCAGTACAATATTCTTGTAGAGTGATACATTTGGTATTATGTGTTTGATTATGGATATTTTCAAGGATTAAAATAATAGGACTGGTCAATCCAACTAGAAAACTGAAGAACTGTTCAGGTCAGCGCAGTTCAGAATTTTCATCAAACTAAAGAAGCAAAAAACTGGTGAAGAATCGGTTTAATTGCACTAGTCTAAATTTAAAAAACTAAAATAAACATCTTTGATTTCTTTTATTTAAAAAAATTTAGACAAATAAAGGTATACCTGTGGATTGTTTTTATATAGCCTTTTATTATTTGTAGTTAAACTTTTATCTTGCAGGACATATAACATGGTTCTTTAATATTAATTTTAAATTTTAACTAGATTTCTTGTGATTTAAATTTTACTTAATATAAAAAGGGCACCCTGAAGGTGCTACGAAACTACAGGCCACAGCGGGGTCCAGGAAAACATTGGACCCATTATAGTTCTATTTTAGGCAGTTTTACCTTGTATTTTTACTAGAGGCTGATTCTCCGAGAACTTGTGACCTCCTAGTCACTTGGCAACAACTCTAACTGTTGCATCAAGGGTCATCTGCTCTAGACTCCCCTTGGTGAGTTATACTTAATAGATTATTTATTATTTAATATTAAAACTATATTTAATTATCACTGATTTAGCAACAGTTTAACCATGGCTGGATTAGTGAAGCTATAAACTAGTGTCTTCACTGGTTTAAAGAAGGGTTCCGCAGTGGATATTTTTTTGCTAGGTAAGCTTGGTAGTATAGTCCTCTATAGTAAGCAATTGTCACTCTGTCTTTTGGATCTGTAAATAAATATCCAATTTTGTGAAGTTTTAGATATAAGGAAAGAGAGTTTTTTTTAGGAAAATAAATTAGGTTTTACTTGTGAACTCCATGTTTTCTATTTCTTAGCATTGAGATTTGTATTTCACCTTTTCCCTAGGATACATGTTCTGTCCATTTTGTCAAACCAACAACAACAAAGCCTTGTCCCACTAGGTAAGGTCGGCAACATGAATGACATGTTGCCATTTGTCTCGGTTAAAAACCAAATCTTCAAAGATACTATTTATCATAAGATCTCTCTTGTCAACTTCCTTATGTCATTTTTGGCTCCATCATTTCCTCCTTTTCACAAGACTAAAACATGCAATCTACTCTCCTTCAATGTCCTTCTTCATTCTCCTTCTTTATAAATGTCCATTTTGTCAAAACAATTCATTTTTATATATTCCTTCAACTTGTGGTCAAATAGACAAATATTATATCCAAGTGTCTAGTCTCTGTCATGTTTTAGAGATGCATTGTGCTCCCATAGACAGTTAATAGTTTTCAGATTGTGGAAGAGTTTGATATCTCTTGGAATTTTCTTTGGGCTGTCTTCATTTCAGCCTTTAGCATTTTCATTATGCAGAGTGTGAGGGGATGTGCTTAGTCACACATTAACCAGAGATATGACCATATAGTCCTTATAATGCTTTGGTAATCCTCACCTTATAAACTGATTTTGTAGGGTTGATTACGTTATAAGCTCAAATTCTAAGATGGTATTAGAACCTATCATAGATCTATTGTTGGATCATCCACATTGCCATGCTCTATGCCCATAACCCTTGGCATAAGGGGTTTTTTAAAAGTTGCATTAATTGTAGTCACTCTGAGCTGCCTTAGTCGCGGTCTCTTTGAGCTGCCTTCATTGCGCAAGGTGTAAGGGGTTGTGTTTGGTTCTACATTAACTAGAGATATAATTAGTGTAGTCCTTATAAAATTTTGACAGTCCTTATTTACAAACTAGTTTTGTGGGATTAAGTTAGATCTTAAAGTCCAAATTCTAAGTAGTCTTAATTTTAGGGAAGTCTTTGATTTCATATTTCTTTTTTCAACATATTCTTTATCTATTCAATTCTCTATTTGGATAAACCTTATTAGGATTTATTTGTCTTATTCCATTTGATTGTAGATGCACAATCATGACATTACCCAGAATGAGTCAACATCATCTGCTGAAGTTTCTCAGAAGTCATCCATGGGCATATCTTTTCAGGCTTTGGATGTAAGTATCTGCTTATTATATGCCCTTTTGTAATCTAGAACATCATTTAGTTATTTACTCTTATCACATATTTGCAAGGAACTAGTTTACCAAGAATTTCAGTCAGGTAAGTGTTATACAGAATGCTGCAGATGGGTGTAATGTTTTTTAGATTTTTATTGGTTTTTATATAACTTCAGTTAAATGGACAAAGTATATTGAACTGAGTGGTGTCTCTTGTACAATTTCTAATCTCCCTTTTATAGGGTTAACATCTAAGCCTAAAAAAGGAAATAAGGAAACAATATCAAGAAAATACAGACCAAATAAAAATTATATCAAAAAAGATACAGGAAATCGGCAATATATTTAATACTCCCCCTCAGGCTAGAGCATATAAATTATATGCTCCAAGCTTGAAACATATAACTTGTATCTGTGGTCCCCTTAAAGACTTAGTGAAAATGTCAACAAGTTGATTACTTGAGTTGACAAATTCTGTACTTATTTCTTTGGCTAGCAACTTCTCCCGTAAAGTGACAGTCAATCTCAATGTGTTTGGTTCTCTCATGAAATACAGGATTAAAAGCAATGTGAAGAGCCGCTTGATTATCACAATACAGTTTCATTGGTTGGACGTCAGTAAATTTCAATTCTTGAATAAGTTGTTTTACCCATATCAATTCACAAGTGGCTGAAGCCATAGCCCGATATTCTGCTTTAGCACTAGAACGAGCAACAATATTTTGCTTCTTACTTTTCCAAGAGACCACATTTCCCCAATAGATATGCAAAAACCTGTAGTAGATCGTCTATCAATGGGAGATCCTGCCCAATCGGCATCACAATAACATGATATATGGGTGTCTCCCTTATCCTCATATAGCAAACCCCGTCAGTGTGTCTTCTTGATATATTTAAGAATACGGAGGACTTTGTCCAATGATCAACGCAAGGTGCCTGCATAAACCGACTTACAACTCCCACTCGCAAAGGAGATATCGGTCTAGTGATAGTGAGGTAAATGAGTTTAACCACTAGTCTTCTATACCTCTGCGGATCGGGAATAAGGTTCACCTTGTTTTACCATTAGCTTCATATTTGGATCCATGAGACTGTCAACCTGACCGCAATTACTCATGCTAGTCTCTTGTAAGATATCAAGAGCATATTTTCTCTGAGAGATAACAATGTCTTCCTTAGATTGAGGACCTCTATGTCAAGAAAGTACTTCTGGTGGCCAAGATCTTTGGTTTGAAAGAAGTGGCTAAATAAAATGCGCTTTAATTTGGAAATTTTGATATCATCATTTCTGTTATGACAATATCATCCACATATACAACCAAATACACACATTTAGCGGAAGAGGAATGACAATAAAATATAGAGTGATCTGCTTCACTTCTTGTCATCCCGAAGTTTTGAACAACTTGGCTAAACTTCCCAAACCAAACTCTCGGGGACTGTTTAAGTCCATACAAGGATCTATGGAGCTTGCATAATAACCCAGACTCCCCCTGAGCAACAAAACCAGGAGGTTGCTCCATGTATATTTCTTCATCCAAGTCACCACGTAGAAAAGCATTTTTGATGTCTAATTGATGAAGAGGCCAATGACGAATAGCAGCCATTGCAAGTAAGAGGCGGATAGTAGTGATTCTAGCCACAGGAGAGAAAGTATCTCCATAATCAAGACCATATACTTGAGTATACCCTTTTGCCACCAATCGGGCTTTGAGGCAATCAATTGTGCCGTTAGGTGCAACTTTAATAGCAAATACCCATCTACAATCAATTGCCTTCTTGCCCGAGGGAAGAGGAACTAACTCCCAAGTACCACTTTGTTCCAGCGCCTGCATTTCGACTATCATGGCTTGTCCCCATCCAGGATGATTAAGTGCTTCACAGACACATTTAGGAATAGTAATGGAAGAGATAGAGGAAACAAAAGAAAAATACGAAGGAGATAAACGATGATAACTAAGGTAAATAGGATGAGGATTACGAGTGGAGCGAATACCTTTCCGAAGAGCAATGGGCCAACCAATGTCAGAATCATGGGAAGGTGAAGATGGAAGAGGATCCAGTGTGGGGTCAGTTGAGGGTAGAGGACATGAATCAAGTGAATCTTCACATACTGGGGTACCCATCTCTTGTGTCCTGCTTTGACATGTAGACATTGAAGGTGGAGATAATTCAACTTGAGAATGAATAGAAGGGGAAGGTTGGAGTATGTCTTGATTATGTGTTTCAAGGGATGACGACTCTGATGGACTAAGATATGGAATTGGTAGTGCCTGTTGGATAGAGTCACAATCATCTTTGGTGAAGAATATAGTTTCCTCAAAGAATGTAACATTTGTACCCTTTTTGAAGACGAGAATATCCAAGGAACACACATTTGATTACTCTTGTAGAGAGTTTATCACGACTTGGAGAGACATTATGAACAAAACATACACAACCAAAGACTTTAGGAGACACATGATACATTTTATCGTTAGGGAATAAAATTGAATGAGGGATTTGATTCTCAAGTGAAACAGATGACATTCGATTTATTAAAAAACAGGCAGTAAGAATGGCTTCACCCCAATGATTAGTAGGGACATTTGCACTTAAGAGTAAGGTGCGAGCAGTTTCAACCAGATGCCTATTTTTCCTTTTAGCTATACCATTCTGTTGAGGAGTATGAGGACACGTAGATTGATGTAAGATTCCTTTTGAGGACAAATAGGAGTTTAGTTCGGAAGAAAAATATTCTTTTGCATTATCACCTCTCAATATTTTAATGGTTTTTCCAAATTGATTTTCCACTTCTTTAGAGAAGGACATTAGGATGGACAAAAGTTCAGATCTTTCTTTCATCAAATAGACCCAAGTACATCGTGAGTATTCATCAATGAATGTGACGAAGTAGTTAAAACCAAAAGATGTTACTCGACTTGGTCCCCAAATATCTGAATGGACAATAGAAAAAGACGAATTACATCTTTTGTTGACATGGTTTGGAAAGGTGGATCTGACATGTTTGCCTAATTGATAGGACTCACATTCTAAGGTAGACAATTTATTGAGACTAGGAACCATTAACTTTAGCTTTGCAAGACTAGGGTGCCCTAAACGATTATGCAAAAGCTTTGGAGATACAAACGCAAAACACAACGTAGAGGGGTTGTTGGATAAGCAATAAAGTTCTCTCGATTCATATCCTTTGTCAATCAGCTGACCCGTATTCCGATCATGTATAATAAAGGAATCAGCATAAAAGGTTATTGAACAATTCAAAGAACTAGTCAATTGACTCAAAGAAATCAAATTGTAAGGACATTTGGGAATGTACTACACAAAGTTTAAACTAATTGACGAGGATAGAGAAACTTGACCAACTCCCTGAGATACCATTTTGGAACCATTGGCTAATGAAATGAAGTGAGGAAACTTAGGTGAGGAGATAGAAGAGAACATAAAGTCATTACCAGAAATGTGATCAAAAGCACCTAAGTCAATTATCCATGGACCTTGACTTCCCATGGAATGAGAAATGCAGGTAGTTGAAACAATTGGTGATGCAGATGATTGGGCGTGGTTGTTGGACTTGAGCTTTAGGAACTCTTGATACTCTTCATCTGAGATTAATTGAAAACCAGTCCTTTCATTTGAAGGGATATCACTCGAAGATATATTTGCAGTTTTGTTTGGCCAACCAATCAAATCATAACATCTATTTTGTAGCTTACCACGACCACCTTTACCATTCTGTGACATTCCTCTAGTACCACGACCACTTCTTCCTCTACAAGAGGCTACCATAGTAGAGTTTTCAGCAGCAATACCATTACCTTTCATTATGGTAGGAACGAGGCCGACGAACAGAACGACGGCGGCAAACAGTGGTAGACAGCGGCAGCGGGCGGTGGCGGCGGCAGGTGGCAACAGAATGCGGCGGGTGGTGGCAGACGGTGGCGGCAACACCCCAGACAACGGGCCTCAGTTGTGGGCAAAGGCAGAGCTTTGTTCTGCTCTGATACCAAGTTAAATGGACAAAATATATTGAACTGAGTGGTGTCTCTAATACAATTTCTAATCTCCCTTTTATAGGGTAAACATCTAAGCCTAAAAAAGGAAATAAGGAAACTATATCAAGAAAATATAAACCAAATAAAAATCATATCAGAAAAGATACAAAAAAATCGGTAATATATTTAACAACTTCAACCATGGTGATTTTGGAGATTTTATTTATTTAGTGTAGATAATTTTATGGTAAAAATAGTAAGCTTTAAGGTCCTATTAGGATACTTTCAGAGTAATAGTTTAGCTGTCATCCCAATTTTATTATGGCTATAAAAGATCATGCTATGTATTCGGTGTATACAACTTATATTTTTAGTTATAAGTGTGTCCTGGTTTATTCTGGAGTTTCTACCCAGTGGGATCCAGGTTGCATCTTTAAGGAGATTTCTTAGGATCATTAGTTGACTTGGGATAAGGTTAGGTGATTTGTCTCTACTTGGTGTAAAGCACGTGGTTTTTTTTTTTAAAAGGATTAGTTATACTTCCATTGATGTTTGTTTGATTGTAGTTGTTTTATCTTGGAATTTTCATGGACCCTTATAATAGGGAGACTTCAATGTTGATCTCATTGCTCTTTTGTCCTCTATATTTGATTATATTATTATTATATTTTATTTAATGTTCTATAGATTTGGATAGGAGAATTCAAATACTGATGATTTTGTATATGTTAGTCTTTTAGTTGCTTTCCCATTGCGTGACATGTCTTGGTCACTTGTAATATGATTCGGTCCTTGCAGGAAGAGAGTGGGTTAATCAAGAAGGAACTTGTTTGAAGTTAGAGCCCCAAAAGCATTGTTCTCACTCCTGTATTGGTACAAGTTACTTTTTCATTGTTCTGCAACCTGTATGGGAGTGGGTCTTGTAGCATATGCAATTTGTTGGCAACTTTCTCATTGTGAATGTTGGTGGAAAGGAGAGGCGCACTGACTGCTACATCTTATGACAAGAATGATATCCTGTTTTTCCTTGAAGCGGTACTTGAACATGTCTGAAATTGAGTTAAGGAAGCCATTCTGGTTATACGTGTCAAAAGATTTGGGTTTCACGTTACTGACAAATCTGCAAATGGGCAAGCAGTTTAGCACACTGCACTCTAGCTTTGCATGCTGCATCTATAGGTGGAAAAGATGCCTGGGATGTATTATCTTTTTTCCTGGCTTCTTTTTTGCCTTTTGTTTTTCCTTTTATAGTGATTGATTAGCCGGCCAGTTAGTGAATATGTAGTTATGAAGGGAATACAATCAAAATATTTTTTTCATTTCATTTTTTTAAAACTAGACCATGAGGATATATAATGCGGTATTAATTTGAAATCAGTTAGTGTTCATATTGTAATTGAATTGAGCACCACGTGAGCAACTGTCGATTACTGATCAAGTAAAACGAAGATCAACGAGAACTAAAACTAAATAAAGATGTAGAATTTAAACTAACAAACCCAAAAGCCTGTATGTAACTTGATATTTCATGGTGGATTTCATTTCCAGGCAGGTTTGATATTTGATGGTATTGCGTAGTTATGATTTGAGTCTTTCCTTTATTGCTTCAAGATATGATTCTGCTATTAGTTATTTATTAGGTCACATGGTAACCTACTTATGACTATTAGAGTAACTCTACTCTGGTCATATTTTCCGTTACTATTGCTGCCTCACGACTCTAACATTGATGTTTGAGGAAAGTCATCCTGATTTGATTAGTGGTATGGACTGGGAGAATTTCAATAATTTACATAAGCTTTTAGATTTAAATTTTAATATTATCATGATGATGTTACCAAAGGCATGGTCTGAGCCATAAGTTGCTAAAAAAGTGAGGAGGTGTTTTCCAATATTGTTCTTAAAGTATGCTCATCAACCGACCTAATTTAATATAAATTGGAATGATCGAAGTTGAAACTGGTAATTGAATAAATTGAAACAAAAAACTGAAAATAAAAAAAATTATTAGATTGAATTTCGGTTCTTATATTAAAAATGGATTCACTTTAATTAAATTATGTATATTGAAGATAATTCAATAATTATCTATTAATTATATGGTTATATATTAAAAAAACTCGTATGAATTAAGAATTTGTGATGTGTTGAATATTTATTTTTTGAAAGATTATGAAATTATTTTTTAGTTACATTTTTAACAAATACTTTGATGTATGTTATAAGTTTATATAAGGTGTGATGTTAAATTAATTTGTATATTTCATTGTTTGTTTTATTATTTATATACTTTTATTAAAAAAAAAAAATCCAATCCAAATCAAAATAATTGAATTGGATTAGATTGTATTTTTAAAATCAAATTGATTAGATGATTAAAGAATAAAATCAAAGTAATTGAATCAAATGATATATTTTTTTCAACTAATTCAATTCTATTTATAAATGGATTCTAAAATGGTTTTTATTTAATGACCAGAAAATACTTTATATTTGTTAATTTCTTTTGTTACCTTAAGTACAAAGTATCTATTGATTTCATCGATGACTAATTTCTATTAGGAAATTTAGTTAATCACCTTTAGTGAAGTCTCTCCTCTTAATCATGTTTTTCTATTCACAAGATGCGAATTCAAAACATTCTTTACTTAAGAGATCCAAACTCAATTTCTCCGAAACCAATTCGTTGCTAAAATATAGTTTTAAACAATTTATTTTTTTTAGGCATAACTTGAAAGTAGAAAAACTAAATATTAACCTTTTAGGTTTTTACATTTATAAAGTTATTGAACATGTTCATGAGTTAGCTTGGTTTCATACTAATTGATTATGACTTCTTGTTTATATAAGTCACAATCGCATAATGACACAAGTCTCAAGCTAAGTATCTTGTTGCTTTTATATTAAGCATAACTTGATTTATGTCCACACAAAAATTAATTTGAAATTACAGATACTAAATCATATCAAAATATCACATGAATTTCAAGCTAATTGCATATTTGGTTTTACCTTAGACACAACTTGATTTATGTTCAGACAAAAGTTATAGTTATAACTTTTGTATATTTCTTTAAATTGTCACAAAAATGATATTTACCATGTATTTAACACATTAAATCATTTTTATCAAGTCAAATAGAATATTTGAAATCATAAAATCTAAATTATATGAAAACATGACACGAGTTTTAAACTAAGTGCATGTTTGATTTTACATTAGACATAACTTGGTTCATGTCCAGACAAAAATTATAATTACAATTTTTACATATTTCTTTAAATTTTACAAAAATTTCTAAAGATGAGTATCTACTACTATCTAAACACACTAAACAATTTTTGTCAAGTCAAACAAAATATTTAAAGTCATAAAAATTAAATCATATAAGATATAACAAGTATTGAGCTAAATGCATATTTGGTTTATGTTAATACAACTTGATTCATGTCCATACAAAAATTATAATTATAACTTTTGTGTATTTCTTTAAATTGAAGTAAAAATATCTATAAATGTATATCTACGACGTATCCAAATACATGCTATATTATTTTTATCAAGTCAAATAGAATTGGTTTGTATCCCTCGGCCAATTATTTCTCCCCATAGCCTTTATACAACCTTCATTGTCTTACTCATGTTACTCTCTTTTTTTCTTTGAAATTTACAGAATTTGGATTCTTTGTTGAAATGCAATTAACATGTATTAAAAAGAAATCAATTGAAGGCAATTTTTTCAAAATTATATTTTGCTATACGTGTGCTTGTATTTTTTACTAAAATTTAAAGATCAAGTTATCAAATTTTAAATTGATATTTAAAGAATTAAAAAAATGAAAATAGAAATGAGTCGCCATTGACTTAGCTCATTTAACCAGTCATTTTTAATTGATTAAGTTTATATTAGATTATCCTAAATTCGCAAGACGTAAAAGATTGAGAACTTATTGATCATTTGAGTTACGTTTTTTCCTTTTCTTCTAATATTTCATTTCCCAATCACAAATTCCTCGAGGCCCAAATACAATTCTCATAATTTCTCATCCTGTGTATTTTTCTTTATTTTTTCTCCTTTTTCGCCTGATTAATTTCCATTTTTATTTTTGATTATTATATAAACAAGTTTATTTGCCAACCCCATTGTAATTGGAATGGGTTAGCTTTGTGAACTCATTGTTGAAAAAAAATATGGAGTAACCTATCCCGCAGGATTTTTGCAGGATGGTGGTGAGAACCCGCTTTGACAATAATACTAAGAAAAACCATACACTTCTCAATCAAAATAACTATAGACCTTAAAAAATCAAAATCCAGATGTCGGGCAGTTTTTTGGTTTACCAAAAGGATCGTACAAAATCTAAACAAATGAAAAGAGGCGGCTACTCGCCACAATGATAAGGCAAATGTAACAAAGAAACAGCTATATATGTGAAAAACAGGTAACCCACCCTAATATATGCTTTTAATTGAAGTTCGCATCCTATAGGTTTATAATTGTATGATGAGACCCTTTTGCACCATCAAAAAGAATTGCCAAAAAAAACAGCAGAAGAACGAACTCCTTTTAATGGGTGATCATTTCACAGTCAAGATCTTGATGACCGATGCAGTACCCACACGATGCAGTGCCACAACAGAATCCCCAATATGGCAGAGACCCTTTGTCTTGGCATGTTGAATGGCAAATTTTATTGCTTCTTCTGTTGTTTCTGCATTAGAAGCTCTTGCTGAAGCTGCACTCAGCATTGGAACCAACCCACGGATTATCAGGCTATGTCTCTCAGGGGTCTCATCACTGCATGCCGAGTCAAAGGTATCAGTCTTGAGCTCAGGAACAACTACAGAAAGAATTGGCATGCCTGGCCTATATTTGGCCACCAATTTTGCAGTACTCCCTCCTCTGGTTAAAACCAATATGAGAACCGCTTTAGCCCAGTTGGCTGTTCTAACAGCAGAAGAAGCTAAACTCTCCAATGGGCCCATGGGTACTGGTGAGTGCCCCATGATCCTTTTAAATACATCTCCATAGTCAAGAGTGCTCTCTGCTTCAATACATATTTTAGCCATTGTTTGAACAGCAAGATCTGGATAAGCTCCAGCAGCCGTTTCACCACTAAGCATCACGCAGTCTGTGCCATCCACAACTGCATGGGCAACATCAATAGCTTCGACATCGGTTGGCTTGGGAAATTTGATCATTGACTCCAACATCTGGGTTGCAGTAACAACTGGTTTTCCTTGGATATTGCACTTATAAATCATCACTTTCTGTGCGAGAAATATCTTCTCTATTGGAATTTCCATTCCCAGGTCACCACGTGCCACCATAAGTGCATCTGAATTGGCAAGGATATCATCAAAATTTGCAACCCCTTGTCGATTTTCAACCTGCCACATACATTTGAAGTAATGGACAGAATAAGTGACTAGAAACAAGTATAGAGAATTGATAGTAACACTCTTTTCATACCATGCTCTATAAATTGAGTGAAGTCCTCGTGAGACCCACGAGATAAAGGAGTGAACACATTAAATAAGAAGTGGACACATCATTTACTAGGACCCACATTGATTTCACCCAATAATAGTGTGTTAAAAAAATGAAATAGAGAATGTGTTGATAACATTTTTTTTTAAATATAATATTATGAGACGTGGTGCACATACAACAATTCTAACCACCAATTGTACAATATTATTTTCTGTTTTTTAACATCTTTTATTATATCACACACTTCTCTCTCCTCTTTTGTTGTTGTGCAATTTGTATGAATTGATGTACAAATAACATTTCTCAACATTCTATTAGAGATAGCAAATATTGTTAGAAACTCATAAGATAGTTTCTTTAAAGAACACCACAAATTTGTTAAATGATATCCTATAACATACATTAGAATGGATGTAACAGGCATCTCAAGGATATCACAACCAATTCAGAACACTTTTAACAATTTTTAACCAGATCTGGAATTGCTTATCTTTTCTATAAAAGAGAAACACAACACAACATACCTTAGACATGAGCATAATGCTCTTAGCATGTTTTCCTAGAAATTCCCTGACTTCCACCAGGTCAGAAGCTTTCCGTACCGAAGAAAGAGCAATTATGTCAATTTTGTTGGGAATTCCCCAGTTCAAGATATCTTCCTTGTCTTTCTCTGTCAAAGTTGGGAGATCCATTTCCACTCCAGGTAAATTAACATTCTTCCTCTCACCAAGAACAGCAGAGTTCTCACATAGACAATAAACCAAACCTGCTTCTCTGTGATATGACAAAACTCTTAATGATACGGTGCCATCTGCGCAGAGTATGACAGTGCCGTAGGTCACTTTCTCAATCAACCTTCTGTAGCTCACAGAAATCATTTTCCTATCACCCTTAATGCTATAGTCATTGGAAATGATTATTTTCCGATTTCGTTTCAGTTCAATAGGCTTGCCGTCCTTGAGAAACCCAGTTCGAATCCCAGACCCCTACAGCAATGTAGATAATCACATAAAATGAAAGATAATCTTCATTGTGGAGGAAAGTTTTTAAATAATGTTCTGCAAAGCAATACCAATGCAATAACAATGTATCAAAAGCACAAGGACTATGTTTCAGTTAGGTAGAGCACCTAATTTACACAAGTACCAATATTTTTTCTTATAGGAGTTCATCTTGTAATCAAAAGAGTGTATCTTAGTAAAAAACCGATGTTTTACTCCATTTTAAGGAAAAAAAAAAAAGATAACAACTGCCTGACAAAGGATTTAGCCATAAAATAAAATTCTTCATGGATTTGAGATATTGATAAGGTAAATACCATTTCTCTTCAACACTAGGTATAATGAGTATAGAGACCTAAAAAAATTACATTTTCTTATTATCATATAAACTTTAAGGTGTATGAAGCCGCATTAGTTCACAATTTTTTGTAATAATCAAAGATCACAACTACACCACAACTCACAATTCAAAACTTTATGGATATACCGATTTATACATACAGTACAAAATTTAGATGCAGTTCCATAGGTACTCTAGGTGTTCTTCTCCAATTATGATTGAGGTGAAATCCGCGTAATAAAAGTTACCATTAAATGTTAATGTGAATTTCTGAGATAAACACCAACCCTGACAAGAGAAAAGCACCTTTAGAACCGCATACATAAATAAAGCGCATCAGGCAAAAGCATGAGAGGTGAAAAGAGAATAGAAGATAATCTGGATTCATCCAATTCAAGATTAGATTTTACACATATAAGATTTCACTTTCAAGCGCACACAGTTAGATTAGATAATAACAGAAAATAAGCGATTACCAAAGAAAATATAAGATTGATAAATAAATAAAATAAAAGGGCGATGAGAATAAAAAGAATAAGAATCGAGCCTCGGTGTCGAGCATGACGGCGCAGGGAATACCGGTGTTCTCCATGGCGGTCCTGAGGTTATCGAGGGTTTCCTGATGGAACTCGTGGGACCCATAGGAGAAGTTGAAGCGAGCCACGTTCATGCCGGCGCGTAGAAGCTTCTCGATCATAGGGACGGAGCGCGATGCGGGTCCCAGCGTGCACACGATCTTAGTTTTGGGCTTCTTCTCCGCCACCACCACCGTCGTCGCCGCAGCTGCCATCTCTGTCTCTGTATTTGCCTCTCAAACAAAAGCAGACAAGACAAAAGGTTGTGATGGGACTCTTGTATTGTGCCATGCAGCCTGCGATACCATGCACGGTCGCTTCCTAATTACTTTTTACTTTTTTTTTTTTAATTTACTAATAACAGCCGGACATTTTTTGTCACGTTAAAGGGTTAAATTATTCGTTAGTCTATAAAATATTTATTAAAAATTTTAAATATATCTTTGAATTCCTTTTTATCACTCGGATTTTTATCGTATAATTTTTTAATTAAAACTTTAAAACTGCTATAAATTATCATTTTTAATGGTTTTAAGTTTTTATAAAATTATTTCAAATTTTTATTTTTTAATTTAAATTTTTTCTTAAAAATTTACAAAATATTTAGAGATCAACTGAATAATATAACTATAGTTAAACGGTTAAACTTTATTTGAAAACTTAAAATCATAGATGAAGCTAAATAAACAAGTTATGAGACTCCTAAAATTTTATATTTTTTAATAAATTTTAAATAATACAAATATTTAAAAAATGTTTTATTAACGATTTTGTATAACATTTGTATTACTCGTCTATATTACGGAAAGAAAACTTGGATCTACTTTGGTAAGTGTTTTAATTATTATTCTCTGGTAGAAACTTTGTTTCGACAACTTATATTAATATTTAATGTAAATTTTATTATACGCATCAAATAAATAACAAATTTAGTCGGTCCATCAAACTAGTTTTTAAAATTAATAAAATAATAAATAATTTCTCAAATTATATATTATTATCCAATTTAGTTTCTTAAAATTATAATTGACAAGTTATTAAAATTAAAAATAATTAATTGTATTTTTTACTTTAAATCAAGTAAATTATATTTTTAAATTTTTTTCTTATATAAAATTTATAAAATTATATAAGTTTAGGATTCAATATGTGTAAAAAAATTAAAATAAAATTGTAAAATTTTAAAAATTATGAGGTAAAAAATATAAATTTAAGGACTATTTTGATATTTTATTTATTTTAGAGACGAATTTAATTATTTATTATAATTTCAAGAAATAAATTGATAATAATATATAATTTGAGGAATTATTTTATTATTTTATTAATTTTAAGGATCAATTTGACAAATCATTATAATTTTAGGGATTAAATTAGTTATTCGCTCCACATATTATTAAATAAAATTTCAATTATAATTACAAAATGTGTCTAAAAATATCTAAATAATCATATCTAAACTAAATATCTAAATAATCGTATCTAACTTTGTGTTGTATAAAAATGAGCATCAACCCATTCTTTTTAATATTCTATTGTTAAATAAAACTACAATTCATGCCGCTAAATAATACTACTTCTGATTATTTATATAAAAAAACAAATAACTATAATGTATGTGGTTATATATATAAGCCTTTTTTAATTAATTTATATAAATTAAAAAAAGCTAGTTAATGTAATTATTAACATTAAATTTATTAATAATTTATATTTTTATAATTATCTTAAAAATTATTAAAATTTATCATGTCATTCTTTTTCTTTAATTAATTAATGTATATTAGTCATCTTCTTTTATCTTTACAAGAAAGATAACAAATTTATCTTATTAATTTATAATATTTATTGTTTATTAAGTACAAAAGTTGTAAAGAATATTTTAGTCAAAAAATAATTAATGCAACAAATTATTTAAAGAGAGTCTTATAAAAAAAGACAAACAAATTTTAAAAAAGATTTAATATATAGAAAGAAGGTAGTAATTCATTAACATAAAAGAAATTAGTTAAATTTAATTAATAATATCATAAATATAAATTTTATTTCAAAAATACCATAACTTAAATGATATATATATATATATATATATATATATATATATATATATATATATATATATATATATATATATATATATATATATATATATAGTTAAAAGGACAATAAACGCATCTATAAACAATTAATATATTTAAGAATGAGTGTGTTCTAACTCAAGGTTGGTTAAGCAATCGTTTAGTCTACTTTAAGTTATCTTCCTTTAAGTTATCTTTCTTTGAGAATTATGTTGAACTTGAACTTTATGGTTTACTTTTTTTCCTTATATACTTCTCTCTCCCTTTGTTTTCCAGTTGTATCTAATATTGTCAAATGTTTAAGCGTTATTTATGTATGCGATTGTCCAACTTAATTAGGTCAAGGATAATGGAAGGCATTCCCTATCTTGGACGAATGTATTATCATATGTTGCTTTCAGCGCCTACGTAGTGCATGCTTCCCATTAATTATGACACACCAGTAGATGTTTTTTTGTAATTAAGACAAAAAAAAAATGCACTCGTTTATTCTTATGGGAAGAATTCTTATGTCATGTCTATTATCCTATGTTTTCACTTGACAAAAAAAATGTTAATATTGTAAAAATAAGTATTAAGTAAGTTATTCTTATTACATGTATATTTTAAATTTAAATAAAATTTATAAATAAAATAGTTTTTTTAAAATAAAAATTCTTTATTATTAAAAATAAATATCATATTTTCATATATAAGAATAATTTTAAAAGATAATATTTTTAAATTATGAAAATTATAAAATAAAAAATGAAGTTTAATTTTCTTGGTGTACAAAACTTTATATTGTCAACCAATTAAAAATCGTTATAAGTAGAATTTTTAATGTAATTACTAAAAAAAGAATAACTTTACTATATATGAAAACTTATTAGTAGATAATAGTATAAAAATATTTATATTATTAGTGTATTTAAATTAAAATAATAAATATTTGAATTTTGACATGATTTTTATTGGTACAATACGTCAAAATTCAAATTTAAAAATTAAATTAAAATTAAGATTAGTTAAAAGCACAACAATTTAAAAAATAAATAAAGTTTAAATTGAAGTTAGATTTAAGTAATAGTGTTGAAATAATAATAAATTATAAATAAAAAATAAAATAAAAAATAAAATCAAATACTGATTGCAAAAGTATGTCACATGACTTAATGAGAAAGTAAATAATATATAAAAAAACTCATTCAAGAAAGATTCTAATTTATAATATAAAAGTAAATATGCTAAAAAAAATTAATTGAAATGTACTAATATCATAAATTACTGCCATCTAATATAAATTCCTATATAATTGAAATATTTATTTTTATAATAATTATTTTAAAAATTTACTCAAAGTAATTTCTAATTATTTAATAGTATAGAAATCTTAAAACTAACTATTTTAAAATTAAACTCATAATGAAAAATAATCATTATTTAGTCTCCAACAGATATTAATAAGTATTTTTTCAGCTTAGCATACTTCACACTTATATCATTTATAATAGATATGCATAAATATTAAACTCGTACTAAAAGGATGTAACGGTAAGATTTTTTTTTTGAAAAACAATAAGACACTACACACTTTTTTGACACGATATTTTCAATATACTATATTATTATTAGGTAAAATCTTAAACTCTAATTAAAATGATATGGGTCTCGTCCTTTGTTTAACAGGACTCACATATCGTAATCAATAATAAAGTCAGTCCGTGACTAAACATAAACTTAACTTTTCGTGTCTTCAAATGCCAAGTGAAATTTGACTTAAAATAAGTATTAACTTCTTTTTTTTCCTGATATTTTAATCTCAAGCATAATATTTAACTTGCTTTGGATTTACAGTAACTTTAATAAAAATCTCCACGGGGAAACCTTTTTATTTAAATAAAAATAGTAAACTTTCTTAATAAGTAAAATCCCACTGACTATATAACTTTATGTGAACAAAGTAAATCTCATTTTCTCAATGGCTGATAGCATCAATATGTTAGTCTTGCACCAACTCACTGATTATGCAATGAATATTTAGAAGTATTTGGGTAAAATAATTTTAAAACGGACACTGAAATTGAAGTTCTCAGGGTATCTTTATGCAGGTTGCATATAAACAGACACTGAAATTTAAAAAGGTTGATGATTATAATGATGTCTGGTAAAATTTAAGGGAAGGTGAAATACTAGAATATTTGCTTATGTACTTTTTTTATATAACGACGGCAAAAATGTTTAAATATAAGATCTTGTGCAAACTACTCTATCATCTGACACTAGACCGACCCTAGTGAGTTCATGCCGTGTATTAGTAATATCAACACAGTCAAGTCATTTAAAAGAAAATGTTATGTAATTGGCACTGGGTCACTGCCATTTCATTTTAAACAATCGCTAATCGCTAGTAGCACAAAAACTTGTATAAACCAACCACAGGAGAGAGTTCTAAACAGTGAATTAGAAGTAGCATCATTATCACTGGGGAATGGGGATCTTGTATAAATTGTTTACATTAAGTTATTGTCCTCAATATCAAACTTATCTAACAACTCCTCTAGTTCTTTTAAAGCAACCACATAATGCTCCTGTGACTGTGCTCCTACTTCTAACACTGGAAGAGCATTGTTAAACAGATGAGTATACAAGTGTGCAGGGTTGTAGGTATCAATATTACCAGAGACATGGAATTGATTAAACGTTTGCTTGAAATCCCTCTTCCAACGGTGCAGGATGTACCGAGATGGGATTTCCTCAATGCCATTATAATTGAGAACATTCATTGCATGCCTGCATAGATATCCTTTGTAATTGAACAAACTGCAAATGCAACGAATATCCAATTCTGTAGTCTCGTATAAAACTTCAAAACTTTTAACTCCCTTCTCATTCCCCTCAACTTCAACTCTTTCTTTCACAATGTATGTTATTATAGATCCATTGACATTAACCTGTCTTGTGTTGAAGCAAGAGTATATGCCCTCAACCTCAGATTGAAACTTTTTAAAGATTTCTTTTGTATACACCTTTGCAAGCTGGATCTCAAAGTTACATCTCGTTTTCAATTCAAAGCTTACTTTTCTAGACTCCAAATCCGCCATGGCTTCTTTCAAGTGCTTCCTGTGCAGAGCTAAGTCATACTTGTCAAGAAATTCCTTAAAGGAAGTGTGTTTATGCACATATCCATCAAAAAATGCAGTGAGGCCCTCGTTTTCTTTAGTTGGGATCAGACCTATAAAAAAGGCATCTTTTAGGTAAACAGGAACCCATAAATGCCTATCTTTATATAATGTCTGAAGCCACTTGTTATCTCCGAGTTCATGACA
Source organism: Mucuna pruriens (assembly GCA_025330945.1). Lineage (NCBI taxonomy): Eukaryota > Viridiplantae > Streptophyta > Magnoliopsida > Fabales > Fabaceae > Mucuna > Mucuna pruriens. The sequence goes on from JAENHJ010000227.1 coordinate 1,130,952, forward strand.
TTTAATCATATCAGCCCAAGAAGATTCAAACTCAACTATCTTTAACGACTCGTAGACAGCATTATCCAGCTGTCTTCTGATTGCTTCGTACCCTTGCAACCCTCCCATCTTTTCTGGAACTCTTTGCATGATATACTGCAAAGAATAACAATGGTGAGCGTGAGGGAAAACCTGAGCAACTGCAATTTGTAATGGCTTGCACTGATCAGTAATAACAACATGCGGAGGATGACCAAGCATACACTTAAGCCATGCCTTTAATATCCATATGAAATAATCCACTGATTCATGTCCAAGGAAGCCACAACCTAATAGTACAGAATGTCCATGATGGTTTACACCAACAAATGATATCAAAGGGATCTCATATTTGTTTGCCAAACAAGTTGTGTCTATTGTAACTGTGTCGTTATAGTAATTATAAGCAATCCTTGACCTGGAATCAGCCCAGAAAACATTTTTTAGGTGCCCATCATCATCAATATCAAACAAGTAAAAGGAATTTGGATCGGTCAACTTCATTCTGCAAAAATAATTATATATAGCACTGGCATCCCCTTCTCTAAGTTCCAAATATTTATATTTATCAAAATTGGTATTGTGACTTTCTTCAATATTTGAGCAACCATTGTAATCAACATCCATGACAGTTGTTCGATACAACTTGATGGTGTGTACTTCTGTCACAGGCTCTGGCGGTGGTTGTGATTTGCTGGCTTCAAGGATCATTTTCTTGTGTGACTTGTAAAACCGTTTGATCTGTGGACTCACTTGATGGTTGTGTTGAAGCTCAACTTCCACTATTCTCCATCTCCTGGACTCAACCATTCTAATCACGATCATTGCAGGACAACCAGTTCTTGTTTCTGGTCTGGGATTATTGGCTTCACTTTTTTTCTTAAAACCAGCACTACTGCAGCTAAGTTTTGCTCTATATCGCTCTTTTTTCTTTGATCTAAACCATGAATTGCTCACTCTGATGCCAAAGCCTTGCTCCTTTGCATAGATATTGTAGAAGTTATAAACTTCATCAAAGGAATTAAACTCCAAACCCACAGTTGGAAGTGGAGAGTTCTGTGGTTGTGTGTTTAAAGATTCAAGATCATGTTCTGCTACAGAAGAGTTCCCCTCAACATCAACCTCATCGCTTTCATAAAAAAGTGGCTCACTATTCAGACAAACTTCTTCCATCTAAAAGAAATATCAAAAGAATTAAAGAAAACACAACATCAAGAACGGCTATCATTATACCATATACAGTCTTTTTGACAATAAATACATAACGAATATTTTGTAGTGATAAAGAAAATTTGTTAACAGAGGAAAGAAGGAAAGTACAAATAGGGGGCAGTTAAGATATCCTCTTTAAAAGAAAAAAAGTAGAATAGGGAATAACAACTTGACTAAAACAAGGTTGTCCACAATCCATCTGTACTCTGTATATCGACATAACACCTGCTTTGAAACAGCTGTGAGCAAAACTTCAGAAGCAATAACATAATCATATTCCCAAACATGTTAAAGGGCAAAAGACACTCTAAAAATGCAACCATTCAGCCAGAAAAAGGACCGTATCAACTGCATACTGCCAGAAAATTTTAGCCAAATATCATTTACCAAAACCTTTAAATGAGCCATCAGAAACTACTCTACAGTAACAGTAGGATGCACACACAACCAATGCTCACCCAAAACCTCAAAAAGGTTGTTCCAAAGGAAAATGAGCACCTAGCAAAACAAGAATAAAGGGACCCACTGCTTCTGAACTAGATCCACGCACAACACACATATCTGTAGAGGGGGAAGTTTGAGAACTATTAATATGCAACAAGTCATTTGTATTAATCATGTAGTACCACTGTCCAAATAAAATACTTGATCTTAGAGAGAGCTTCCGGACATCCCAATGGGTTTGTCAAAAAGAGTGAGTTCTTTGTTATTGAGTTATTGCACATGTATGCACACTCAGAATCTCAGATTCAGATACGAACACTGCTTGTATTTCCTAATCAGTAACATTGCCATATGTGTGTGTCATAGTTGTTAAATGGTGGTATGACCATTTTGATGGCCATAGAATAACGGGCCATTTTGATGCCCATCGCCATTTGTCACCCACTTTAAGGTGACTTTGCCATTTCACATTTTGCATCTGTCTTTACCATGGTGCCATGGCAGACGTGGACCCTTGTTTTTTAATAATGTTTTAACAAGTTTCAAATGAGGTTTTTAAAGCTTTTCTTTACTCGTCTGCGTTTATCTTCTCCCATTCTTTCCTGGAACAATTGTCACTCATCCTCTCACTCCACCACCCACTGGTAATTCCGGCTCCAACAACCCAAACTCTGGCAACCACTGTCTAAGTTAAATCTCTTCTTTCCTTTTTTCTGTTTTTCTTTTCATCTCTTCTTTTTTTCTTCTCTATTCTCCATCTTCTGTTTGTCTTCACAATCTCTTCTCTGTTTCTTTTTTTTTTTACTCAGTTTTTGTCACAATCTTTTTTCTTAAGTTTTTTCAACATTTTTTTCTCTTTTCTCTTTTTTCTTTATCTGTTTTTCTCATTTTCTTGATCCATTTTTTCCCTTCATCATCTCCTTCTCAGTTCTAGGACATTTTTAGTTGTGTGGCTTTATCTTTTCTTGTTAGTTTTGTTATGAAATTTTTATGCTTATGTTATGAGACTTGATGAATTATTTCATAGAATATATTTCTATTATTTTATCTTTTTATATGTTATTACTTTTTATAATTTATTATATTTACTATTTAGCAGATATTTGTATGTGTGTTATATATTTGTCCACTACATCATCTGCCATATTTGATGGTGGATTTTTGGCTTTCCACTCCCATCTAAATTGATAATTACGCATGTATGTGCTATGTATACATGCATGTACTTTTTCTACTTTTGGCTTTTTGAGTATGAAGATTTAACAGGATACAAAGTGTGTATAACGGATCCAATTCATACAAAAAAAATTGTGTCCAGTACCATGTTGCCTCATATATTGGTTCAAAATTCAAATACATGGTATCTACAATATAATCACTTAAAGACACAGAATCAGGGAAACACACAAGTGTATGCATAAAACATGCATAAAGATTGTCAAGATCTTCAAACATGTTTCCAAAAGTGGAAGGGCTAAGCCCTCTTCTGCTGATTTTGGTTCAGTACAAAGTCCAAGACAGTACTCATCAAATTAAAAGATTCTCAAAGATCAGAAGACACATACAGAGCTTTCACATCATGCTATATGCCATAACAATGACATAGTTGGCCACTAAAATTTCAATTAGATAATACTGATAGTGAGAAAATAAAGTAAAAACATGATGATATATAGTATTCTCAAAGCTCATCAAAACAGTGTCTAAGCTCATCAAAACAGTCTAGGGAGATAAGATGGGATCTATAAAGCACAAACATGGGGAAGTACCAAATTCTAAAAGTTGTAGGCAACAAATACGGTGTGTGCTTGTGTTTTTGTGTGCATCAGAAAAATTTAAGGAAAAAAATTCATAGTTCATGATATCATAATTTAAGATTCAAGATTTGCAATATCTTGATTTATGCCACATATGTGCTAAAATGAAACAAAAAAGTTGGGGGAAGCAAAAGGCATCCCTGCCTTATTCTTTTCTATTATTAAAAATTGCTTAAAACTTAAAGTTTAGAACAGACCCTACCTTTTTTCTTTTTAAGTTTAATTGGTTGTGCCCAACTGTACCTTAGCCTAGCCACGTAGGAGCTGAAAATTTTCTTTTCAAATGGACTTGTCACTTGCATGGCGGACACATGTAGTCAATTTATTGTGTCCAAAATGCCACCCCACACAACAAAATGGTGTGCCTGAGTTTATATAATGGAATGAAAAGCTAATAACATTGCATGGAAGGGAAATAACAGTCAGATTTAGCCAATGTCAATATTGCAAGTTTTGACAATCAGCAAAACATACAGGAGGAAAAGAAAGGTTTTGTTTCTGGCAAAAGAACTAACAAAAATAATACCTCCATTAAATTTAAAGGAGACTGATTAACTACACAAAGGTTTGAGTACTTAATGGAAAATAAGGGGCGAGGTAAGGCTATATACATCTAACTCTCTACAACTTACACAATGGCGAAAACCTCATCCATTGTTTTTGAAAAAGTTAAAACCCAACAATTTCATTTGCAATCCTACAATAAGGAGCCAAAATGTGGTTATGTGGTTGCTGACTTTAACTTGCCACTGTGACTATCAAGGGGGAAAAAACACGTTATGAACAATTTTGACTGTAATTTAGTATATCTGGTGTAGAAAACTTGTAAAGTCAAAAAGTGAAGGTGGTAAGTTTATTATGCTTATGCCTATGCTTGTGTTTTATCAAAATCTAAACCGTTTGATTAGTGATTAGTGCACCTTGATCCTAATTTTCCATGTGTTCAGTACAAGCATCAAAAAAGAAAAAAGAAAAAAATGTAGTGGTGAACCAGAAACTACCTTTAAAGACAAGAACAACAGGTTCCCCTGTAAAAGCAACTAAGGGAAAAACTCCGTGTTCATGCACACATTACATACCCAAGATTGAAGGATTGTATACGAACAATTTACAAGGGTGAAACTGGAATCACACGCATTGAAATTGAGAAGCATGAAGGAAATTAGGGAGTGAGTGTAAGCAGTTGAATTGAAAGATACCTATTTTGGTGAATGTTGGGTTTAACGCTCCTCCAAGCTGCCAAAATAATCATGCCTATCACTTCTTACCATGTTTTTCATTTCACTTCAATTTATTGTGCACTCTTTTTTTCTTCTTCTTAAATATACTTTTAGTTTATGTAATATATTCTTTTTTAGTTTTTTTCTTTACAAAATTATTTATTTTAAAATTTTTATTTTTATTTTTTTATAATTTTGTTTTAATTATTGTAATATATTTATCTTTTTATTTTTCTTCTTATAATACGTTAAGAATTTGCTATTAATTTATTAAAAAAAGTTCTCTCAAAAATGTCATTAATTACCATATATATTTCTCTCTTTCTTCTAGTTGATTATATTTTTTTTTATAGACGGGTGTATACAACAATAAAAAATGTTATTTATATAACAAATTAAGAAAAAGAGAGAAAAAATGTAAAATATAATGATAATAAGAAATAGATAAAAAAATAATATTATATAAATTGTTGTGTGAATTATTATACAAATATGACATCTTAAAACAAAATAAAAAAAATACAATAATTATTTTAAAAAAAATAATTTTACAAAAATCAAAATAAAAAATAATATTACAACGACTAAAATATATATTTAAGTCTTTGTTTCTAGTTATCATGAAAAACTATTCATAAGCAAAGTTGTATCTATAAGTTTACTTGAGTTATAACTGGATGAAGAAATATTAATTATTATACATTAATTTTGAAAATATTTCACAAGTATTTTTAATTGGATTCTGTTTTTTAGGAATGAATTTATACTATTTTTTAATAGCTTCTAACCTTTTTATTCATAATGTTTTGGTAAATAAATTTTTTTAATAAGTTCTTGAACTAGTGTTTTAATTTATAACTTTTGTCTTTTATTCTTTTTTTATTCATAATTAAATTTAATGTTTTCAAAAAAAACTTGGTTAAGAAAATTTTAAGATATAATATAAAATTAATGGTAGAATATACAATATAAAAAATGTAATAATTGGAACTAAAAATTATAATTACAAAAAATATTATAAGAGTTTAAAATTAATTAAAAAAATTAAAATTAAAATTATTTCAATAAATAATTTTATCAAACCTTTATATGTTTAATAAAATAAGTTTATATGCTAGTTGAAACTTAAGTTATATTATAGGAGCTGAAAAGTTTAAAATTTATAAGCTAATTGATTAAATAAAAAATATTTTATAAGGGTAGCTAATAACTTAATTGATAAATATAAAATGAAATATTTAAAATTTTTATTTTTAAATTAAAAAAAAGGAAATACATTTAAAAAAATAATGAGAATAAAAAAAAACTAATAACTTATGAACTAACTTATTTTTACAAGTTAGTTGAAATAATTTATAAAAATAGATTAGAAATTATTAAAATAAATTTATATACTAAATAAATTTTAAATAAACTAGATTATAAGTGAGTCAAAGTAGTTTATAAGCTAGTAAATTAACTTAGCAAACACATTCTTATAATTTAGTAAGTTTTCAACTTTCAGCTATAAATTCTTTTTTCAACTTTTTACTTACTAACTTTTCTGCCTTTAATTAATTTTTCATTTTTTAACTTATTTTTTATTTACTTTTACCAAACATAACTTTGTAAAAAAAAAAGTTGAATTAGATATGATTTTTACTTTGATGATAATATAAAATATTATTTAAAAAATATTATTAATATATCTTACAGTGATTTTTAAGATATTTTTAATAAAAAAATTATCATTAATTATTTAATTTATATTCTTAACATATTAATAATAAAATTCTAAATTTAATTATCACTTTATTTTGCGGTTAACAAGTAAAATAGTGTCAGAATGTAAATAAATTATTAGTTAAATTAATTTAACAATTATTTAATGAGTATATTATCTTTTATATATACAGATAGATTGAGCTATTAATTATGCTTGTATTTTAGCAAAATCATGTTTGGTTAAAAAATCATACTTATATATTTGACTGACTTTAGTTATTGTACTTTAGATTGTATGCAATTTTATTTTATGTTTTAGTTCAAAACATACTACTTTTAAGTGTTTGCAACATTATTATTTTCTAATTAAAATTAAAACTTCATCTTAATAACTTGCACATTAAAAATTGATATTGAAAGAGGACATGAATTGCTAAAATAAAATTTTAATTTTAATTAACAAAAGAATACCTCAACCAAAATACTTTAATTTCGTATATTAAGTTCCTTTCCCTTTAAATTTGTTTTTGTTTGTTGGGATATCGTGGTTTTCTAAAGAAAACAACATGGAGAATGGGCTAAGATAATCATTTTCATTGTGTTTGAATTAGTTAAATTAGGAGGAAGAGAAATGAGATGGAAAGAATTAGAAAGAATATATTACATTTCATTGGTTTGGATGATAAGAAAACAAAAGGGATATTTACATAAAATTTCTGAGTTCTGTTGGAACATCTTTCCTTTCATTTATGGCATAAAATTTCACGATCTCATGTGTTTTTTTTTTTTTTTACAAGAGATGTCTATTTTTTATTTTTAAATATTTAAAAATTAAGTTATTTTTTATAACACAAAACTAAAAAATAATTTATAATAAAAATTTCACATTTTAAGCTAAATTTATTTATTTTAATTAGTATAACAAGTTTTTATAACATTTTTTTCATTTTCATTTTTACTCATTCAAAGAAATCGAAAGAAATTTTCCTATTTATTTCTATCCATCCAAATAATATGTTTTTTCCACTCTATTTCTCTTTTATTTTTATTTTTTTTATTTGTTTCTTTCCTCTTCATTTTCCTCCTAATCCAAACAAAGCATAAAAAATTAATTTCTATATGTCATTATTTTTATATATATATATATATATATATATATATATATATATATATATTATCAACCAATAAAAATTTAAGATAAATATAATTTTGAAAATAATTATTAAAAAATTAACAAATTTATCAATTATAATAATTTATTATTAAATGATAGTATTGAAATTCTTTACAAGTACATATATTTTTTTTAATTTATTCAATTTAATTTATATTCACTGTCTGTGTATAGGTTTTTTTAGGCACAATTACTAAACATAGTATGTGATGCAGTCAGCAATTTATCTATTTAAGTGACACTTAGTTGGCATCATAATGAACCTATTTGTGACATTTTATTGAATTGGCATCTTAAGGTAGGTAGTTGTTTAAAAAAAAAATTCATTTTCTTAATTTTTCATTAAAACTCAAGTTTATTTAATGCTAAGCATCATTGTAAATTCATTATGGTATCAACTTAATAAAGTATTAGGTTAGATATGTAAAAATATATTTGAATAAATTTTTTCATAAATTCTTATACAAAGAAAAAAAAAAATTAAATAATTTTTTCATAAACTAAAATTAGCTTATACCATAAGTTAAAAAAAATTAGAAAAAATAATATGAGAGAACTTTTATAAGTTAATTTATATATAAGTTAATTTTAATTTTTTTTTTCTTCTCTTTTAAGTACTTATGAAAAAATTTATCTAAGCACTTGTGTTCCTTAATTATAGTTTGGATTTCAATTCCAGTTTAAACATTAAGTCGCAATTAGATATATTACTTTAACCTTAAAGGGACCAATTCGATAAGAGAACATTTTTTGGATGAAAAATAAGTTCCAAATACTTTTTATTTATAAAAAAAAAATTATCTAAATAAACCTTAAAATTGTTATTTATTTACCTTACTAATTCTAGTAAACTAAATGGTAGTATACCGCAAGAGAACCTCGTTTAATGAATCAGAAAATTTAAGTATATTTGATTGTTGCAGAAAATCATAGAAGGTCAAAATTTTACACTAATTATAATTTTTATGTACTCTTAGTATAAAAGATTATATTTTATTAATTAATAAAAATAATTCTAAATATATTCATTTAAATAATTGTTATAAAATTTAATAATGTTATGGTACATGACCATCTATGTTTGATAATAATGCAAAATATCTTCATACGGTGTATTTTAAAAATAAAAAATTACAAGTATAATTAAGCTTGTTGGGAAAAAAAAAGTCAGCTTTTAATCCCCACTTTCACCATTATAAAAAAGGTTAGTCATTAACTAATGCTACTCCTTGCAACAAGCACTGTAAATTTAGCACCACTACAATTTTAACTTCCATAATATTTTAAATAAAAAAATGGCGTTTAAGAGAGTTTTAAACAGGTTTTTGTACTTATTTAGTAGGTATAATTATTTTCCGTCTTTTTTTTTTTTTTTTTTGCCTAAAACCTTAGTATCTGATCATTATACTAGATGTTTGAAAAATCTAATTCGAACTTGGGAAGAGGTTTGTTTTTGAAGTTTTTTAATCAAAATCATGGGTTCAAATTACAATTAATATACATGTTTAATTTTAGTAAAAATATATATCTAACACAGAATTTATTACTTTTTAAAATATAACAGAAAAAACAATATAAGTGTATTAAAAGATTTGCTTCAGTTCAGTTTTAACAAGAAACTAAATAAAACCCCATCGAAATAAATAAATAAAATGTAATTTTTTAGTTGTCCATTTTCCAGTTATCTGTTGATCAATTTTCAATTTTCAGATAAACTTGATAGTTTAAAACGATTTCATTCGGTTCGCTATCCTTTCGGCTTTCTCTTCTCTAGTGAATTTCTTGTCTCAAACAATTTATCTCTATCAAATATCCTCAAGGGGCCACCACGCAAACAAAACATGCAAATTCCACATATCATCACATCAGAATATAATGATGATTGTTGGAAGGAACCAGTAATCCATCTAAAGATCAATAATAACGTGAACTCAATCTAACAAAAATTTTGGCTAAAGAAATTCTGACTGTCAAGTATCCTGCATAGTATAAATATCCACCCTTTGGAATGGAATGGACAATTTCGAGGAGAGGCACAGAGACCATGTCGTAATTGAGTTCAATAAAGGAAAAATATGTAATGGGATTTAGTCGTATTAGAATGTTGCTAACTCGGACAACCATAAGGGTTACTAACCCCAAGTCAAAACCCGTTCCTAGCCCCTCTCTAACCCCACCCCATATCAAATTTGGGTAAGCTCTAGCATACAAAACTTAAGGGCACCACTTCTTCAGTTACTCGATGATCATCATGCTACCTGTTCAAATAAAATTTGATCAACTCAGGAGTAGTCCCAAAAGACAGAATCACACATTGCCTAGTAAAACTTACCTGTTAAAATCCATTCCCGTTGTTCACAACTCATCATGGTTTCCTGGTTGCTCCGAATTCAACAAGTCTAGCTTGTGTTGTAACTCCTGTAAAGTTCCACAGTTACCATTAAATCATTAATACCATATCATGGTAAGGACGACAAATTATGTAATCAGAGAAGTACCTTCAGCTTTTCCTCCTGGCAAAGGGCTGGGGTAGATAATACAGCTACATATCTGCCATGGGGCCAGTGCGAGGCAACAATGAGAAAAAGGGAGAGCATCACATAAAAAATTTGACAAAATGGAGAAGCGTAGAGAAGCAACAGCAGAGAAAAACAAAACAACAATCCCTACTCGCATCGGCTCGGTTCATCTACATCAGTAATCTCGTTTTTTAACCCGCATTTTAGCCTGACCTGTTAAAAACACAAAGCCATTAATAAATCAGAGGATCCACAAATTGGAACCTTTCAGGTTCTTATTTCCATGTGCAACTACACTATTATTATGATGACCACGATGTATGCAAACTGAAATGGACTTGCCCGCCTGCTGTTGATAAAAGGTTCACCAACCAAAACTCCTTAAAAGGGATCCCGAACCTCTGCAATAATTGCAGAGGATCTCAACCATTGGACTATTATGGTTTTTATTTAAAAAATAACTTAATTTGAAAAACTTGCACATTTGGACTTGACTCGTTTCCCTGTGTCCCAGACCCAGAAGGAACTATTTATCAACATAATCTTATGGAAAAAATTAAATTTATATTAGTACACTTCTACATCTAACCAAAGTCAGTGGATTTTAATCAATTATAGAATGAATAGACAAAATAATCTTTTCAAAAACTGTAAGAAATGACTGCATATCATTTTTAAAATTTGAAAACATATAACCTTCAAACTCCTATCAGGACCATTCCAGCATTTATCACCATTAGAAAACACCATTACTTTGTATGAATCCTCAAATTTGTCCCAGCGCCTGTAAAAAAGAAGGAAATTGAATTATTTGTCTTTTTTAGAGGGGGAAAATAGAACTTTGTTTTCATCAATTGATGCTTGCACTTTTTTTTAACCGAAGAAAAGCACTCTCAGAAAAATTATCAACTAGTTACTGAAACCTTACCCCAAACGGGTGGTGGAAGAGCCCTCCTCCTGAGAAGCCTGTTTATAGGGGCAGACTTTGTAAGTGTACCTGAACCAAAATTTCCATCACCAGGAAGTGAGATGAACAGAACTATCTAATTTGCAGATTCAGGAAAGATAAAAAAAGCCAAATACTATCTGATAGGGGAGATGTAATGTAACTTGTTCTCCTTGCTCTCAAAGCAATGATCACAGAATGAATAAAACTCCTTGGCTGGACCTGTAATATTTAAGTTCTACTTCAGTTTATTCAAGCCAATTTCATAACATTTCTATAACTCAAATTCTATGATGGTGACAAATGTTACTAGCAACATACTAACCAAAATCATGTTTTAGCTTTTGCGTCAGACTCGATATTCTAGACTGTAGTTTAGACAACTTGGCACTTGATTCATCATATTCCTTGCGTACACGAGCAGCATCTAAAGAACCCAAAAAGAAAGGCTTAACTCTTTAAGTTATACATGGATATAAAATACAGGTAATAAAGTGTTAAATGTCTACCTGACTGGTTCACCGGAGTCTGGAATAAATTAACAGCCTGAAAAATAGTCCGTACAGTTTTCTGTATTTTCTCTAACCAAGAAGGATTATCTGTTGTGGTACCATATGAGCTCAATTAAATTATCTCATCAGGACTCCATCTATATACCAAACTTGGATAACAATTATGTAATAATATCTATAACAAACCTGACAAGTCTGGTTCAGTATCAGAATCAGATTTGTAGGAGGAACTCAGATCATCATGTTCATCCTCTCGATACTCTTCATCAATTTCATCTTCATCATCATATTTGTGGTTGTCATCGTCAGTTTCAGAAGTATAGCCTTCATATTCCTCATTATTTGCACCCTTTGGAAGATCTTCGTGATCTTCATTGTCTAATGTAGTATCAGGTTCAGCACTTTGCTTTTCAGTCTTTTCTCCTGTCCAACGTGAAGCAACAAGCCGGCCCAACTCTTCCTTTGATAATCCCTCAGTATTTTCAGATACATCATTCCCCTACAGATATGCAAACAAAGAAAAGTTAACAAGAAGAAAAGGCAACTGGAAGAAATTTGCAAAGTTTAATATATTTCTGAATAATAAAAAAACAGAGAAAGATAAAAGAGAGAGAAAGAACTTGACCATAATAAATGAAACTGTAAATCTTTTCATTGAGTAGAATATACAAGGAGGTAACTATTTATAGCAGAACTGTATGACTCATTGCTGAGTCGGCATCTAACAAACTAACAAACTATCTAACAGAATACAAACTAATTCTATAACAGAATATAATGCAATGTAAAATAAATATCTCTTGTATTCCCCCTTCAAACTCATGGTGGTTGACTGACTGATGGAGAACTTGTCAACAACAGTTTGTTGCATAAAGCCAAGAATTTGAGAAAGGACAGCGGTTTGGTCAGAATGTCAGCATTTTGATCAAGAGCTCAAATATGTTGAACCAATAGACTTTTATTTAAGACTTTCACCCTGAGAAAGAAAATACCTAGTTCCATGTGTTTAGTTTTTGGATGTAGTACAGGGTTGTGGGACAGAGAGACAGTACTGATGTTGTCACAGAGGAGAATTGGTGTAGTAAAAGGAACAAGGTTGTGGGACTGAGGCCAGCTCTGAGGTTCTTTTATGTGGCACTCTTGGCACTGATGGGCTGTACATCTTTGGTAATATTCTCTCCATTCCACCGATGGCTGCAACATCAAGTCTTACTCCTTGTGTAAACTCTGTTGGTGGTAAAACAGGCAGTACTTCTTCCTTAAGCAATACTGTATATACTATGTGGCATTACAAACTTGGGCACCCTCATTGCAAGGCACTAGAAGTTGCTCTTTCATTGTGTAATACTGTTGCTCCTAATAAAATATTAGTTGATTTTTGCTCTGCTTGCTGTCTTGGTAAAGTTCATAGACTACCTTCTCATGCATCTACTATAATTTATACTTCGGCTTTTCAGCTTCTTTACTGTGATTTATGGGGACCAACCCCTATTGCATCGTCATGTGGTTACTGTTACATACTTACTTGTGTTGATGCCTTTACCAAGTATACACGGATCTTTCCTCTTAAACTTAAATCAGATATATACACTGTTTTTACTCGTTTTAAGGTGCTTATTGAAGTACAATTTGGTATTAAACTACAAGGAGTTCAAACCGATGATGGAGAATTTCGCACCCTCACCCCTTATTTTGCGAAACATGGAATAGTTCATCACTTTACATGCCCACATACCCATCACTAAAACGGCTCAGTCAAACAAAAACATTGGCATGTGGTGGAAACAGGTCTTATTCTCCTTGCTCAAGCTGGCCTTCTGCTTACCTTTTTGGATCATGCTTTTCTCCCAGCCACTTACCTAATCAACAGAATGCCTACTGCAGTTCTTGATATGAAATCACCATATTTTTGTCTGTTCGACAATATATCAGATTACAAACTTCTCAAGGTGTTTGGGTGTGTCTGCTACCCTTATCTCAAACCCTACAACATTCACAAACTCTCATTTCACTCCACAAAATGCACTTTTGTGGTATACTCTAGCAATCAGAAAGGTTACAAGTGTCTAGCTCTAGATGGCCGAATCTTCATATTTAAGGACATCCTTTTTAATGAGCACAAGTTCCCTTACTCCTCTCCATCTTCCAAATCGTCAATGCAACCTACTTTAGTGCCCTCCCAGTCTACTTCACTTCCTCTATTTCTACTGCCTCAATCACCTACTGCAACTCCAGCCTCCACTACTGCAAGTCCTGTCATCAACTCAAGGCCAGCACCTGCATCACCTTCTCATTCAGTTCAACATAATGTTGAATCTTCTCCTAGCCCTGCATCACAATCTACTACTGCCCAAAAACAATACTCCATCAACTGCAAGCTTTGATTCATCTCCCTCTCCTTTTATTCCTTTTGCGAATCTTGACAATATTTCCCCTATGCAAACTAGGAGCAAATCTGGAATTGTGAAGTCACGCCTGCACCTTACTCTTCTTACGGAGGTTTTACCCTCTCATTATAAGACTTCCTTGGCTGATCCTACATGGATGGCAGCCATGACAGATGAGTATCAAGCCTTACTCAGAAATAATACTTGGTCCCTTGCCTCACTTCCTTCTCATAGGCAAGCCATTGGTTGCAAGTGGGTTTTTCGTATCAAACAAAATATTGATGGTTCTATTCAGAAGCACAAGGCTAGGTTGATGGCAAAGGGATTTCATCAACAACCCGGGTTTGATATCCAGGAAACTTTCTCTCCTGTGGTTAAACCTGTTATTGTTACAACAATCCTCTCTATTGCTGTAACTAGGCACTGGCAGCTCTATGACAACCTCAGTACTGTCTCTCTATCCCACAACCTTGTTCTACATGCAAAAACTAAACACATGGAACTAGATATTTTCTTTCTTGGGGAGAAAGTCTTAAATAAAAGTCTATTGGTACAACATATTCCAGCTCTCGATAAAAAATGCTGATCTCTGACCAAACCGCTGTCCTCTCTCAGATTCTTGGCTTTACACAACAAACTCAGTTGTTCACAAGTTCTCCATCACTCAACCACCATGAGTTTTAAGGGGGAATAGATAGTTATTTATATTGCATTATATTCTGTTACAGAAATAGTTTGTATTCTATTAGTTAGTTTTAACAGTTAGTTTGTTAGATGCTGACTCAGCAATGAGTCATACAGTTCTATTATAAATAGTTACCTCCTTGTATATTCTACTCAATGAAAAGATTTACAGTTTTGTTTATCTTGTTCAAGTTCTTTCTCTCTCTTCTATATTTCTCTATTTTTCTATTATGGTATCATGAGCTCATACTCAATCCAAGCCATGGCTTCTTCATTCAATCAAGAAACTTACAGCCAACACCTTTTCACATCAAGTCTCAGTTAAGCTTGATTCTAAGAATTTTCTGCTATGGAAACAGCAAGTAGAAGGCATTATTCTAGGTCACACACAAAGTTCATTGTTTTTTGGTCAACCATACCATAACTTCACGGTATCTCACCGAGCAAGATTGTGAGTCTAATGCTGTTAACCCAGAATATTCTGATTGGGAACAAGACTCGTTACTGTTCACTTGGATTTTATTGAGCCTACCAGAATTGGTGCTCCATAGAGTTGTGTGATGTCTTCATTCTTGGCAAGTTTGGGAAGAAATTCACAAATACTTTCACTCTCACACAAATGCATGATCTCGCCAACTTAGATCAAAGCTGAAATCTATTGTAAAGAGAGATTGCACAGTCATAGAGTATCTAGCCAGAATCAAGGCTATTGTCGACTTTCTTCTCTCCATTGGAGATCCTGTCTCTCATTGTGATAATATTGATTCCATTCTTAATGGCCTTCCTGAGGAATACAGCCCTCTTCTGCAATTATTCAGTATCGCACAAAACCATGTGATATTCTTGAGGTTGAATTGATGCTTCTCAATCACGAAGCAAAGATTGAAAAGATAAAGAAAGTTATTCTTGCTGAACCGGTTTAGATAAAGGTTGCTCAAGCTGCTTTGTCACAAGAATCGCCCTTTTATGAATCGCCCTTTTATGAATCTTATGACTACAATCAACCACATGGTGGTTCGTATGGTGGATGTGGAGGTTGCTTTGAGCACTCCAGGGGCAAAGGTGGCAGGTTTTCAGGCCACTTTAATGTTCAATGCCAGATTCACTAGAAGTATGGGCATGAAGCAAGTAACTGCTACCAGTGTCATACCTTTGGATCAAACCCACCCTGGCCTTTGCCCACTCACTGGTCCAACACACCTTCCTCTGCTCCTTGGGCCAGACCAGCACATTGGTCACAATCTATTTGGACTGGGCCCTCTCCGTGGCCCAACAATTCTCAGTTTTCCTCTGCTCTCACACCTTATCAAGCTCTTTCACATTAAACTTCAAATAGTCAACCTCGAGCCTTTGTAGCACATGCAGCTAATCAGAACATTCTCCCTGGTATCTTGACTCTGGTGTGACGCACCATGTGATGAATAATCCTGCCAACTTGACGGGCAACACTCCTCTCTCCGGTTCAAATCAAGTTCTCCTCGGAAATGGCCAAGGTTTATCCATCTCTTTCATTGGTTCTTCTAAATTATCTTCTACTTATAAGCCACATACATCATTTTAGTTACAAAATTTATTGTTTGTTCCTGCTAATACCAAGAACTTAATTAATGTGAGTCAGTTTGCAAGGGATAATTCAATCTACTTTGAATTCCATCCAACCTTTTGCCTTGTCAAATCACAGGCCAACTCTAATACCATAATAGAAAAACCAAGAAAGGTAAAAGATAGAGAAAGAACTTGAACAAGATAAACGAAACTATAAATCTTTTCATTGGGTAGAATATACAAGGAGGTAACTATTTATAGCAGAACTGTATGACTCATTGCTGAGTCACCATCTAACAAACTAACTATTAAAACTAACACAATACAAACTAATTTTGTAACAGAATATAATGCAATGTACAATAACTATCTCTAATACTGAACAAAAATTTCACCGATAATTATGCAATATATCAGTTCATATGAGAAAGAAAAGAATCTCATAAGAGCAGGAGATATAGTAAGAGCTGGAATCTGAAGAATTGAAAAGGGAACATAACATGCAGTAGATTGTTGGAAATAGCCACCTTAAGACTAATAGTGATTGTGTAATGTATAATGTAATCAATGTTGATGGCTACAAATAAGTGCAATGACAGTAACAACTAGGGTTATTAAATACCACAGATCCCATGAACTCTAGTCATCACAGTTGTCTTGATGCAAAATCACTCCTATAACATGGTTCATGAGCTCAAATAGTGAATGAGGTGGAGAAAGATGTTCAAAGATGACTAAAGTGTGGTTTGGTTATTAATTTGGGTTTTGAGACAGCTCATGATTGGGTGAGTCATGGTGGATCAAATATAGTTCTCTAGAAATCAGAGAGTCTTCAGTGCTACCCAGAGGTGGGTTGCTGACTGTCTCTTAACAGCAAGTTATGTGATTGTATATGGTAAGCTAGACTATCAATTTCATGAGAAGTGGGAAGTTAGGCAGAGACCCTTTATTCCCATTGTTGCTTACTTAAGTGGTTGATGCTCTATGCCATCATTGATAGGGATCTCAATGAAGATAGTAGATTCAAAATGACATTATGGTTTTCCACCTCCAATTTACTGGTGATTGTTAAGGAAAGAAAGAGAAGGAAGGGTAACAATCAATGTGCAGGTGTTTTGGTGGCTGAAGCATTCTGTTCCCACCTCTGAACTCAAATTGGCAGGATAAAGTGGGATCACGCTAGCTCATGGAATTGGTGGGATCATGAGATCCTGCTATACATGCTTGGTCCCAGTTTTCCAGTTGGTAGAATGGGTTACAGGGCTGAAAACCCAGCCCCAGGCCATTACCTGATAGACCTATGATCACTAACCATTACCCATTTTGTTGGTGTGACGTGAGATCTGTGACCTGTGAGTGGGCTTGCAACTCTGGCTGCTCTAAACCTTGGTGCTACAAGTGAAAGCTTGGTATCTGCAATTTCTTTTGCATCTATAACAGCTGCAGCTTCTTTATTAGCATTCTTCAAGTGCTGCAAGTGCCCCTTCTTGCAAGTAGTTGGGTGTATCTGTAATTTCTAGGTGTGGATGTGGTATGTGAAACTGTAACTGTTGTTATGTTTGGGACTTGGGTGCTGCATTTATTTTTGTATTTGTGTTGTTTTGGCTTGGTTTGCTGTGTGCTAGTGAGGCTGTGTGGCCCTTGTTTATGCACTGTCAATTGCGACCATGAATATTGGAGTTTAATTAAATATCATATGTGATCTTAAGGTTATTTTGCCTATTTATGTTATTATGTGTGGGTCAGTGGGTGTGGTGTGTTTGAATATAACTTTTATTTTAGGTATGATCTTGCAATTTGTGTTACAATCTCATGCTTTCTGTGTCTACCCTCCCCTTCTGATTGAAAGTTTGACAACCTTGTTGACAATAGCATGTTGAATATATAATTGATAGATTTGATACAATATCAAATAATCCTATTTATACTTCAGTAACAGTACTACTAGCACAAGACAAAACCCATCAACACTGGTAGCATTTATGTGTTAGAATATGATGGAACATAATACCTGATTTTTGTCTTATGTTTGGCACATTTTAAAAATATAATAGAATAAAACATGGGGATTATAAGTTGGTACATTTTGGTTCCACTAAGAAAGCTGAAACCAAGGAGAAAAAAATAGAATATAACATTCTATTCCATTTTGTCTGAGCACCAAATACTACCTATGACTAATCACACTAGTATTCTACAACATCAACAACAACAAAAGCCCATTTGCACTGAGGTTGGCTAATGGATCGAAACCCATCCTTGTATTTTGTCACCTCTAAACTGGAGTCTCTTTTAGGTTTCCTTGACTCTATTCTTTTGTCCTATGGTGTGGATAAAAGGATTTGGTCTCTTTACCTTTGTAGGGTGTTTCCATGCAAATATTTCTTCAATTCCTAGCTCTATTTTTGGAACTCCAAAGCTCTCAATAAGGTTTGGTATTTTATTTGGAATTAGGTCTCGTTTGGAAGAGCTTATGTACAACTTATTTGGATTTATCTTATGACATAAGCACTTGTATATGTGTTTGGGAGAGTTTATGAAAATAGTTTATGATATGTCCTGAGTTGTTTTCAGTTTATTTCAATAAGCTCTCCAAAATAGCTTATGAAAACAGCTTATAGCTTATACAAAAACAGTTTGACCCCATTTTTCCTTCGATTATAAAAACAACTTATACATAAGTACTAGTATAATAAATACTTATTCAATAAGATCTTAATTAAGTTGTTTATCTAAACAGGCCTTTAATACCAATGACATGTTGCAAGTTCATAGGCCACACAAGACTATTACCCCTAGTATGTGTTATGTGTGGAGCAAGCTTAGTATTAGTTCCTCATCTGTTCTTACATTACTCTACTGCCATTTCTTTATGGAATATTTTTGTTTAGGATTTTGGAGGAACGTCCAAGGTGCCCTAGGTCCTTTGACCAATTTTTGGTGACTAGCCTTATTAGTAGAAATGAAGAAGCCATTTTATTGAGTCAATGTGCAATCTATGCTACATTTTAGTGCATCTAGTTCAAAACTAACTCTCCCATCTTATAGAAACATTTGTGGGTGAGCAGCTACATTGGGATAAGATTAGGTGTTTGGCTTCTACTTCGAGTAAAGCACATGGCCTTTTTAGTTTTTAAAGGGTTTTCCCTTACAGATATGTTGAGGAATTGGGTAACTTTGATAAGATTAAGGAGGATCTCCTGTCCTCCTAAATACACAATTATCTTCTAGTCTTAATGAATTTCTTCTTCTATAAAAAAAATAAAACAATGATAATATTCTTTAATGGAGGAAGACAGAGATACTTTTGTGATGTGTTCTTTCTATTAACAAGTTATTTGAGTTGAAAATATCTTAGTCTGAAGCTTGATTTGGCTAATAGCAGTTTGGCTGCTTTTAATTTGGATACCTAAATTCATTCGTCAGTGCTTAATGCTTATTTGGGTGTAACCCCAGGGTTAATTGTTTTTGGTTACAAATGCATACAAACTTATCACCACGATTCTGTTAGTTAGGCTGAGCAAAGTTTTATTGAAAAATGAAAACCTTATCAGCTAGTCAGCCTCATTTTATGGCAAAGTTTAGATGATTCTCCTATTATAAATGAGGTGGCTTTAACCACTACTTTTTTCTTAGATTGTGAAAGGCAAGACTAAGTATTTGGTTTAAAGGCCAGTAGGGAGTCAGGCAACAGAACACTTTATTCCCTATCCTGTTTACTTTAGTGGCTTATGTTTTATGTTAGATAATCTCAGCAGTAGACATGGATCTCAATGTCATGGTTTCAAACCATAGCAAGTTTAGAGGCATATACACACAACACAACACCCTTTAAGATGCCAGCACTCTGCTTCATCCAAATACACAAAAGACCTACATTAACTGCATGCTGCCTCAATTTAGCAACCTCCTTTTTTTCAGAAAACCTTTAAAATAAATCATCAGAAACTGTTCAAACAGGATACACCCAGCATTTAACAAGAACCCCAAAATGACTGTTCCCTGAGAAAGTAGCCAGCCAGAGTCCAGAGAAAGACTTGACTAAAGAGGGAGCTCCAAACTTCCAAATTGAAGATGATTTGAAGAGAGATAGAAACTGAAATCAAAGTCCAAAAGTCTTCTCTATCTGGATAGGCAAAGAGATGGATAAATTCAAGTAAGAGCAGCAGGGACTCTTTATGCTTTAGTTTTAAAGATAGAATACCAGACTACCAGAGCATAAAGAGCATTTGTTCAACAAGGTGAGAATTTTATTGCAGGTGTGATCTAGCATCCACTGTGGCTAAACACACTAGAATACACATAGAAAAAAGGACAAATTAAATGCTGCTTAATACACTAAAATAAATACACATTTAGGTAATGCCATGCCCCTGAAAAGTACTGCTCGGCCAAAACAATTACAGAATACAAATGTTTAAAATGGTCTGAGAATAAAAAGTGTTTAGGGCCAGTGACAGAAATGTTAAATAAACAAAGTACTCAAAATTAGTTCAGCAAAAGTAACATTAATTTTTAACCCCCACCAATAAAAAACAATTGATAATATCTGTTAGACCATATGAAAATATACAATAATGCCTTGATCATATCATAGAATTATTTAGAGTATCTAATCATATCTATTATCTACATTGTATCTTAGAATATTTTAGGGTATCTTAGAGATTATCTCTTAGGATTAGTTTCTCTATTTTCTTAATTTTCATATTTCCTAACATCTCATGTTTGTTTCCTTATTTAGTTAGGATAATAATTAGTAATTTAGTATAAATGAGGATTAGTGCTCTAGGTTTTATGAACATATAATCACATTGTAATTCATCACAATATTCAAGATAATATTATTCAAAGTCTCTCTTCTCTCAATACCTCCCTCAATACCTAAAACCCCATAATTTCAACAATACCCATGCGTGAGATAAGGATTAGAATCACCACAAGAGGAGTTTCAAATCTCAACTTTTCATTTTCATCTTTCAATCTGCAATATGTTTAAATCTGAAACAACATCCTAATGTTCCCTTGCATCCAAATCTGTGAAACAAAGGCAGTGAAACTATTTCCACCAGAAATATTCTGCAATCTTCAGTGTAGTATCTTACATATTGTAATTATTGGTAAAAAATGACTGCACAAATAACCCAGTGCAACTGCTTTGGCAATAAAATGGCTTTGCTGTGTGATGTCACTGTGTCTCATTTCAACTCTTTTCGTGAAACGTAGCAGTTGCTATATTTTGTCATAGAACAATGATTTGTTTGGTGGTTACAAGACAATAACTGAGAAGAATGGAAGAATCTAGCAATACTTGTTAATGAGCTAATCATATCAAGAAAGTGAATCAAGCAGTATATATCAATCAAAATATGTAACTATGAGATGAATGTAAAATAAGAGTAAACTCCAATTGTACTGAGAGATTGAGCGTATGGACTAGAGAGATACCGTATTGATGATTTCATCTGAAGACTCTTTGTTTCCAACCTTAAAATCAGTTTCAGACTTAACAGTAGGTTCTTCCTTGGCTTCTTTTGCATTCTACATTGGGGGAAAACAAACTAAAACGTTAAGCAAGTCTTAAATGTGATGTGTTTGGCAGGAAATACCATTTCAACTAACAAAAATTCAGAAAAAAATAAAAAATGCAAAAAATTTATTCACCTCTTCCACTTTATTAAGCAAAGATCCTTCACTTCCAGGACTATCGCTGGCTCCATCATCATTATCAACTACATCTGCTAATTCGTCTTCTGCTTCATCCTGTAAGAAAGCTTGGATGTTAAAGTAGAAGAACTAAACCACTTACCACATAATGGGATAGTACAAGATCACACACACATGTGAATGCACACAAACAAGTGAAGGAATAATGTGTAGGGGAGACAAAGCAATCTGCTTCACAATGGGATGGGGGTTAAGTCATTATTAGTTGTTTTTCTACCAGTGTTTACAAGTACAGGTAAACAGATGAATAGCAACAAAATTACTTTCTCTTATAATAACAAAATATTTGCATGTTATTCAGAGGTAGGCTAGTTCACTGTATCAAGAAACATGACAGGGTATTACTCTTTTTATCATAGCATATCCAATCTAAGGATGATACAGGATTAATGAAAGATCAGGAAAATCTCACACACACACATATAGTGTCACCTCACATTGACAATTAAATACCAGAATTCAAAAGTTAAAAAAAAAATCTTCAGTATGGGCACATTCTGATTGTACAGTCAAGTTCTGCAACCTTAATGGCAAACACAATCAAACCTGATCTGCAGGAGAAGCCTCTAGATTTTCTATTTTATCATGGTTATTTTCCACAGCATTGTCTTCAACATCCAAATGCTTTCCAGCTTCATTTCTATGTTCCATATCTTCATCACCTTTATCTTTTGCTTCATTAACCTTCTCCTCAGACTCCTTTTTCTGCTTCTCTTCTTTTTCTTTCTGTAAACGTTCCTTCTCCTCTGCCTTCTCTATTTGTTCTTTATGATCTGCAATGGAAGAAAAAGGAATTTGTCAATGAAAGTATTCCATTAATAGGATAGAAAATTACTATACAAATGAAGAACTTCCAAAAATAAATTGTATATTCCTTTTTCTCCTTGATCAAAATTCCATATCCTTTACAACATAGCATGAAACCTGTAAACTTAACAGTCAAACATGTTTTATCATGTTTACTTTTTGAAACATGTAAAATGCTCTCAATTATACATTTGAAAATGCCAAAAGCAGAATCTTCAATTTCCCACATGTTAAACAGTCTGATAATGATGACATGACTTCATCATATGTCACTCATCAATTGCAAGTAGTTGCTTGTGGCCGTATGTGTAATTAAACAGACAGTTGGTTCAGAATACCTCACACACTTGCCAATTTGTACTCAATGTATACATTCAAAAGGAGTTTAGAAAAATAAAAATAAAGACATTTAACACTTCAAACTGAACATAACACTAAATGCATTCCTGCATCCCTAACCAGATTTCTCCACACATTCACTTGATCCTCCTACCATTGGAAAATAAACCTATAGTAGCATTTTTAAATTAGTCACAGGTACATTTGACACACTGCCTTTCCATTTTGTCTTTGTATGGATGATCACTATTTTTATGATCAAAATCCTTAAACCAAAGTTTCATGTAGTTTATACTTTATATATATTAAGTAAAATGTAAACAAGAATAGGATAGAACAAAAAAAAAAAAAGATACCCCTTAGCTGTTTCACAATCCCTTTAAGTATACTTTCTTCTTTCTTTAATTTTGAAAGTTCTGCCTCATCCTTCTCAATAGCTACTTTAGCTTGTTCAATTTCTTTATTTCGCAATTTAACGCCCTCTTGATAAGTGGTAATCTTCTTTATCAGCTTATCTCGAGCAACTTTCCCAGCCTCCCAGCAGGTATTTGGACACTTTACTTGACCATCATATTCATCAGTTCCATCACAGCAATCTACAGATTATGGCAGAAAAGAAAAACAAATTACTTCAAAGCTAACAAAACTCACAAGTCTACAAATAATCCAAACTACAGAGTAGTAATGTATAGGATAACACCATTTTTAACTATATAATAATATAGACAAAAATTTAGAGACATCATTTAAAAGAAAGGAAAATGCTTTCAGAAGTGATGCGCAAATTACAAAGTTAGTGAAGGATCAAAACATAAGGTGAGCTCTCCATAGTTCATACTCATCGAGCTTGTTACGTGGTAACAGAACTCAAAATCCATGGAAATTCTAAATGTAGCTAAAATTATATTGAGCCTATAAAATATAGAAGGAATAACTGTAATGACAATGTCGAAAGATTTTGCATCTAGATCAAGTGCCAATTTTACTCCACCAGCATGTCCCATCACTATGCCATTTATCTATATCATAAACTCCTTCAATAATACCAGTGAGAATAACAAGATAAAACAAAAGGATTCCCGTAAGTTCAAACCACGTGCACCAGATCCAAAATGTTTTGTTTATACATTAAAAGGAACAATGAAGAGTAACCAATAAATGCATAATCATCAAGACATCCTTCTAAATCTGTATTAATAGGATCTTGTTCGTGCACATCCATCCAGTTAGGATATTCTTCTTCTTTCAAATTCCCCCTTTTACATTGTTTCAAGTACTTTTCAGCTTAACCACTCATTCTAACCACACCATATGAATTCCACAATACAATCATAAAAATTAAAAAGATGCACACATCCGGCTCACCGCAAATTCCATCATTCACTCTAGACGAAAACAAGTAAACAGACGCATGTCCTGCATTCCGACAAAAGAATTTTCCACCCGGACATGCCGATGTGCCTGCCACAAAAAAAAGGGAAAGAAAAAAAGAAAAAATAAAACAAACGATCCAGCATAAAACGAATAAAATAAATCAGATACTATTAATTAAAATAACAACCAGGTTCATCGGTGCCATCAGCGCAATCGCAGAAGTCGTCATTGAGCTGCGCCTTGTTGAATTTTCCGGATCCGTCTTTACATTTTATAACATCTGAAGACTTGTAATACTTGTCATCTGCGAGAAATAGTAACCCGTATTTCTTTAATCGAAACCAAAACAATGTGAAAATATAAATAAAATAAAAAACGATAGTGATAAATGTTGTGCGAGAGGGGGAGGGACCTTCGGGAGCGATTCCAAGGAAGGGGTCTTTGAGTTTGGAAGAAGCGGAAAATGAGGCGCACGAGACCAGCACCAGAGCAATGAGGAGGATTCGCAGCCCCAGCTTCATGTTCTGGTAGAGGATGAAGAAGGTAAAATGAAAATTGAAAATAGGAATGGTAGTAGCAAGTTAGATCAAGGTGAGTTTGTTGAGAGTTAAATGGTAGAGGTGTGCAAGTGGAGTGGAGTGCAATCGGAATGAGTACATACAGGTGCAACAACGCGAGCGGAGCGACGTTGCGGTTTCCGACTAGCGACTGCTATAGTGAAATGAAATTCCAGAACTATTGTTTACAAGATGGGACTTGCCCAACCCGAACTACTTTTGTAGGAAATTTTAATGCTCGGACATTTTTGTAAAATCATTTCGCCTAATTTGGTTTTTCAAAATATAATGTTAAATAATTGTTTAAAATATGTGTGATTTATTTATTTTTTATTTATTTTAATTAATACTTTTAGGAATTTATTTGAGTGATTGGCATGTTTTTTGAGGACAACATTTCCCCATACTTCCATTTTTCTATACTAATTTTATTCTAAAAATTAAAAAAAAACTACTAAAAAATTAAAATTTGATCAACAATAAAGTTGGGTATTTAATTTTAAAAAATAATAAATATTTACTTTAAAATTTATACTGTTAAGAATTAAAAAATACATTGTTTTTATAATTTTTAAAATATTATTACCTAGAATTTGTCTTGTCTAAAGAGAAGAGATGTTCTTTAGAAGATAAATTGTAGTAACATTGAAAAATTAATGATTAAGTTTATAACTAGTTTTAGATTTGATTATATATATTTTACTTATAATTTTATAATGTTAAATAATATTAAAAAAAATACATTGGAAAAGTGTATTAAAAACATATCACCATCCTTTTCTTGAAAAAAGATAAATGAGATTTAATAGAAAAACTTTCATCAATATCACGATTCAACATGAGATGCTTTTGGATCAATTCAAGTGTGGAAAGTCCTCATCCTACAAAGACGTAGTTTTGTCGTGCTCGATGTGGTACTCCACCTTATCATGGTTATCCCTAAGAAGGTCATCAGTGTCCTACCTTTGGATAAAGTTTTCATTGGTGCTCGTCGTTTGGACTAATTCTCCTCCTCAAACCCCTTCAACATTGACCACTTCCCTGTCCTTGGTGTTCTTCCTGCACCATTTCCTCTTTCCGTGGTCCAAGTCAGGCGAATCAGTCACTGAGTTAACTGTAATGATAAGACAAGTGGTGTTGTTGCCCTGTACCTTTTGCAATGCTCACTCTCAAACATCGTTCACACATTGCCTCCCTTATTAACACACAACTACCGCCTTCACTCTAATGCTCCTTCTCTATTCTTTCTTCATTCAATAGCTCTTGCAAAAGTGGGACAAATGAGGGAACTCACCCCGTTTTATAGGGGCTTTAGAGGCACGTCTAGGTAAGTTGGAGTGTTAGGAGCAACAAAGTGACAAGCACCATTAATGACCCTCTTTGGCCCAAGATCCTCGCCATATGTAACACCCCATTTTTTTTACTGAATGTATTATATAATATTTTAATTATTTACTTCAATATATGCATATTTAAAAAGGTTATTTAAAAAAATAAGTATTGGATTAGAAATAGATTTTTGGTAAGTAAAAATAACAAAAAAGCCTTAAAAGCCCAAGTTGCAAGTGGACCGAGTTCACCATGCACAATATTAAACACGATCGTGCTCGCATGAGCACGTTCAAACTCGCAAGCACAAAAGTGAACAAATAATCTCATTTCACTACTTTATAAATGAGCGACCTATTGAATCATGTGTGTTGGAAATCGTTAGCTTAAAAGTTTGTGGTTTCCTCTATAAAGAGTCAAGGAAAACCCTCAGAAAGGACATCTAAAGATCAAAAGGAACGACCCTGAGGAGCGGGAACCCTAATTGGGAGTTGACATTCCAAGTATTGGGAGTGCTAAGGGGTATGTGTATAATTGTGGGTAAATGAGGTCACCCTGGGGGCTGGTGGACTATCATGGTTGTAGGTTGACCTTCATTGGTTAACCCATCTAGTCTTAGCACTATTCTCTTAAGGTTGGGGGGAGGGGGGAGTTATGTATTGCCCAGGCCAACAATTGACCTCTCGTAAACCGACCTCCATCAATTCCCCACACTTGTTTTTCTCGTAAGGATCCTAGCTCCCAATTTTCTCGTTGGAGTTTTCGCCCCTCACCCCCACCCCACAATGGGTCATGGACCCAAAAGAAGTGAACCAACATACCCACCACGCAAGTCTAAAACGAGCAATTTTTTTCATATACACGACACCTCCAAAGTGAGAGAAGAAGAAGCTCCAACAAATCCACCACTTTAGGCATAGAAGGATCTTATACCAAAACAATTATTCTCTTAAAAATTCTTAATAGTCCTATTTGAATACTACCATATTTTGTTACCTCTTTAAAAAAATTCTAATAATCTTAATTGAATACAACAAGACTTATTTATATTATTTAAAAGTCTTGATTGAATACTAATGATTTTTTTATCCTAAAGAAGTCTTTTAAAATTCTAATCCAATATACCTTCAATAGAGAGTTTTGTGTGGGAAAGGATCCAAACTCTAAAATATATGAATAGAAATTAAATTTTATTGCTTAGAATAAGTTTTGTCTTCTTAAGCATGTTTATTGGAGGTACGAGGTTATGTGACTTGCATTTATTCAATTAAGAACTCATTATGAAATTGCAGTGAGGCTTGATTAACAACCCAAATGTTTTTTAGGTTAAAGTTCTTCTTAGTAAGTATGATTGCAAAGAGAATGATATTTCCTTGATGCATTGAAGAAATCAATATTCTAATGTTTGGAGGAGTGTTGTGTCTATTTGGGATTTTGTAGTGTTAGGAGGTAGATGACTTGTGGGGGATGAAATGATTGTTCAATTTTTGAAGGACTAATGTCTTCCTTCATGGGTTATTTATTGAATCATAAAGTACATAATATTTTTTATAATATCATCAACCTCTTAATCAATGATTATGCGTTTAGGGATAGAATTTGGTGTGCTAAGAAATTTCAACATTTGATTCCTATTTGAATTTTTATGGGACACCTCCACCTCAAGATTCCCTTGGGTCAGACCATTTTATTTAGGCTCAATCTACCAATGGTACTTTTTCAACTAAAATTGCTTATGAGCTACTAAAAGGAAAGTATGAATTTAAGCCACATGAAGTTTGACATGCCATGTGGGACTCTAAGATGCATCCACATGAAAGTTGCTTGATATGTGAGATCGTGAACTATGTGTTGTTGGCAAATGTGGGTAAATTTCATAGAAGTTTGTTTGATACCTCATTGTGTGTTTTATGTAACCAAGTATAGAAATCAAAGATCCACATCCTAACAAATTGTAATGTTATTTAAAAAAAAACTTGGAAGTTGGTTGCTCCTGCTCTTCTGCCAAATTTCTTCACACATAATTTGGTTAATTGGATTTATCGTAATTTGGTAAATCAATACTTTGTCCACGAACACTTGCATCGAGACAAATATAGTAATTGATTATCTTGCTTCTTTAGCTCTTGATAGTCATTTAGGATTGTATTGTTTGAATATACCACCTAATAATATCATTATGTTTCTTTTTAAGAATGTAATGGAAGTATTCATATCTTACACTATTTGTTTGTAGTTTAGACATTTGACCCTTCTTCGGATAAAAATAAAATAAAATAAAATAAAAATATAAAGAATAAAATTATATTTAGATATTTTTTATATTAAAACATTTTAACTAACTTTAAATTGATTGGCTAGTGAGATTACTATAGTGATTTTTACTTTGTTATTATGTAAAAGTGTATTGGTTAGCTCAAGTTAATCTTACTTTTCATAATAATTTAACGATAATAACAAAAATGAAAAATATAATGTGGTGTATATTTGTTAGTAAGATGAAACTAACATTATTATTATAAAAATATAAAAAAATATTTTTAGTTTAATATTTTAAAATTTTAAAAATAAACTGAAATTAAAAAAATCAGAAAGTATATATATTTTAGTCAATAATATATTTGCATTAACCAAATTATATTTTATTGAAAATTAAAAAATTAGTTATTTTATCTGAAAGTACTTAATAAAAGTATAACGTTAAAAAATTAATCATTTAAAAAAAAAGACTGAGAATGAGAAAAAAGTATAGAAAGCATACTTATTTTCTCTACTTATTTACTATTTAGATTTATATATTTAGTTATCATAACAATTATTATACACCTATAATATATATATATATATAAAAGCCAAGAAGGTGTTGGATATTTGCAATTATCTTGGGAGGCAATGGAGGGAGTCTTGCTTCCTTTGTGTTGTTCACCTTCACCCTGCGCAACTCCTAAACCCAAAACCAGCATTCCCCAACTCTTCTATTTCCCTTCTTCATTGTTAAACCACCGTTACTTCCCCCAAAACGCAGCGTTCTCCCCTCGCAACTCTCTCCGCAGTTCCACCTTGGCACTGGCCCAACACGAAGCTCCCGTTCTGGGAAAGCCCGAGAACTCTTTACCCGCTCTGCCCAAAATCGACAAGACCGGGCGCTTCTGCAGCCCCAGAGCCGCCAGAGAACTCGCACTGTAAATCTCTTGGTTCCACTCTTCACACTGTTATTGCACTTCATGGATACTGTCGTTTATGATAAGAATCTTTTGCGCAGTTCGATAATTTATGCCGCGTGTTTGGAGGGGCTGGACCCGGTTCGGCTTTTCGAGAGACGGATGAATGCGCGGCGCGGTAATGGTTCGACTTCGATTTTATTTGTGGTTGGTTGAGAATTGTGTTGAATTGGATGCGTTTTGTTTTTGTTTCAGAACCCGGGTATGAATTCGACCAGGAAAAGTTGTTGGAGTATAATCATATGAGTTTTGGAGGGCCACCTGTTACTGTTGAGTCGGATGAAGAGGCAAATGAGCTTCTGCGGCACATTGAAGAAGAGTCTGCCATTGGTAACAAATAACAATAGATCCATAATCTCTCGCCTTTTCTTTTTTCGTTTTGTATAGAATAAATTGGTGAAGAGGCTTCAAGTATGCTAGAGAGTTCAATTTCTCTTTTTTGCTTTTCTTTTACTTGAACCTTTGCCTACTTACCACCGAGCGTATCATCAATTGACACTAGTTGTTCGGTGTTGATTTAGGTTAACCAATAGTCATGAGTTTAAGTTTGAATATTTAGCTGCATTAAATACTTAGAAGAAGATTTTTTCTGTTAATAGTAGTCTTACTCGGCTTGAGCAGGATTGTCTTTCGTAAAAGATTGTTTTCGTACAAAAGAAAAAACCTTTGCCCCCATTTAAAAAAGAAAAATAAGATCAACTGGATTTGTCACTTCATGATATATTGTGTATGCATATACATCTCTGTCATAATTTGTAACTTACGAGCATTGAAAGTCAAGTAGTCTTTTTTCACATTGTTGTTTTGGTATCTCCTCTGCACACTTTTGTGACCTATAAATATGTTTTGGTCAATTCAATTTCAAATTGCAGTTTAATCAGTCGTTGGAGATGAAAGTCAGTCATTTCTTTATTTTGTGTTTCTTTCTCTTGCTACCAGGATTGAAAGTAAGCATTTGTAGAAAATTTTGTTGATGATAAATTAAGCTTTGAAGTTGTAGCATGTGAAAATCAGTAAAACATATGAATACAACATCAAACATTTTAGTTTTATAGTCATTAGAGCCAAAAATGTATAATAAGTTTTACCTTGGTTGTCACCACAGCTAGGTTTTGCGTTCTGGTATTATAAGTTAGCCTTGAAATGGTACTTCTTAATGCTAACAGTATGTTAGACAAGAGTTTATGTTGTGATTACATTGTAACGTCCCTTTACAAGTCACATTATGGACACTTAAGCACCGAGTTTTTTTTTTTGTTGTTAAATTGTTTCATATTTATGACATTTATTTTGGAAGCTTTTAATTCAGGCACCATATGTTACTGGTGAAAACTTTTGCAGTAATGGTATTATATCTTAGGCATTGTAATTCGGTACAGCCTTCCTTATTGTGATACATTCTTTCATATAACATAATTCTGTGTGTTGTCAGTGACAACACACTGTCACATATATGCCTGGTGAAATGTTTAATGGATTGTAAAGCATTTATTATCTGCACAGTTTTCAGTTTTCTGCTGTTGCTTCATCTCTACAGTCTAGACTGTTATAATAACATATGTTATGTTCTGCATGGCAGAAGCAGAAGTCCTTACAGCTCCTCCAAAGCTGGTATATAACAAACTGATTTTGAGGTAAATGTAGATCCTTTACATACAATGCATACTTCAAACTTATACAGGTAGCTAAACTTGTCATTTCATGCACCTTCCTCCTTCCCCCCACAACACACACACTGGAAGACTGAGTGCTTTTGTGTGTGAAGGATTGTGAGCAAAGGTAATAATCTAGCACCGTGCTTTATCTGCAGATTCACTAAGAAACTATTGGTTGCAGTCAGGGATACATGGGACAGTCATGTCCTGGTTATTAACAGAATTGTCCCACCAAACTGGAAGGTATGTCAATTGATAAAATAGTGGCTCTTGTACTCAATTTATTATCTCCCCTTTGCAAATTCATGAACCATGGACATAATTTCTTCTTATATTTGAAAGAGTTCTATGTTATTAATGCTGCTAATCCTGGTCGATTATTGTTATACAAAGTTGAACCTCCCTGGAAAAGGGGCAAATAGATAAAGTCAATGCTGAATCTTATTTATCCCCTCCTATATTTGTTATCCTTTGGAACAACAGAATAGTTTATCATTTCAAATTGTATATAAAGGCAGAAAATGCTTATATGAGTAGAGCAATGAGAAGAAAAAAAATCTCATGCAAAAATAGTTAAACCTAAGCTTACAAATTCAGAGAGTCATGGCTTCCTGTTATGCTTCTTTTTTCATATATCTCTCCAGTCACCAATTATTACACATATTGTATTTGTGATTAATGGTGTGCTATTTTTGCATTGTTCTTCTTCCCTCCATTTTCTGATTATATCATCTGTCGGTTTGCAGCAAAAATTTGGAGATATTTATTTGTATTAATCTAAAAATATATATACACACACACAAGTCAAAGTTGTGTAACACGTAATATAAAATTTGGACTTGTCTTTTGATACATCTAAAACCTGTTGTTCTCCCATTACTATCAATGACCTTTGGATGTAGAGTGATAAATCTAGAATACTCTTCTAGGGCATATAGATGCTCTCTGAAGAAAAAAAAGTCTTAATACTTTATTATTATGCAAAAAAAAAAGTGTATCAAAGTTTACACCAACAGTATTATAGATCCAACATCACTACTTTTCTTAATAGAATCACCCTATTGTATACTGGAGAAAGATAATTCAATACAGGATAAAATCCCTAAATAACAAATCATGAACCCTAATTTAACATTAAAATCTTAAAACAATTTATATCACCTATATTAGGAGTGTTATAAAACTGTTGTGAGATCTCACATTGATTATGAAGGTGTTGAACTTTTAGTGTTGATTATGTTGGAAATAGTTTATACTCCCTCCGGACTTAAATACAAGCCAAAAAAAGTAAAAATTGATTCACACAAATTAAAAAAAGTAGTTAACATCTTCATAGTTGTCAATAGTGGCCAGAGCGGCCGCTATCGCGGTGGTGAGGTGCGACAGAGGTCATGGGGTGGCGTGCGATTCTAGGAGAAGCATTTTCCATGGCCGCAACAGGGAAACGAAGGTGTGTTTTGGTGACTGGAAACGAAAATCCGAAAATACCCTCATGTTTAAAACGTTAGTGAGGGTATTTTCGCGTTATTAGGGTTTAAAAGAGAGATCTGTCTTCTCCCGTGCAACATTTTCTACTTCTTCCCCGAATCCCTAGCCTTATTCTTTCGTCCTCTGTTTTGTGTTTCATTCTTCTCTGGCGACCACCGTTGGCGTCTCTTTGCCTTCACCAGTGCTATTCCCCGAAAACCACCGACGAACATCGATGTCTTCTGATATTTTTCTATCTTCTCCAGCGCTCTTCTCTGGCAAGCTCAGCCTTCTCTAGCTCTATTCTCTGGGGAGCTTTGTTTCTGGCCTGCCCTTTGAAGTTTCAATTTAAAGTCTTCTTTCTTTTTTTTTTTTTATTAATTTTGATTCCCCTTTTCTTTCTCTCTCTGATTCCTCTTTCTTTCTTGTGCTGACAACAACAAAAAAATACTTATGTGCTTTTTATATTCTGCCCAATAAAACCTTTTTAATGTCTACTTAGTACTTTATGGTTTATGCTCTAGAGGGTGAGGGTTTAAGGCTTTTATGAATTTTTATTGTTAATAATGGTCATTGTTGATGAATTTTGAGTAATATTTATGTTTTTGAGCATATATATATATATATATTAACTATTATGAAGATCATTTAATTTTACTAATGTCATTTAAAAAGTACTCCCTCCGGACTCAAATATAAGCAAAAAATACTTTATGAATGGTGGACCTAAAATAAGCAAATGTTAATCAATTTTATCTTATTTAATGATACTATCTCCAAAATATCCTTTATTTAATTAAGATTCTATTTCCAATGACACTTTGTTATTGATAATATCAAGTTCCAGTGAAGGGTAGTTTAGGAAGGAAGATTACTTTCTAAGTGAGATCAGTAGAATTAAATGATATTAACTGCATTTCTTAATTAGCGCATAAGTTAGTTAATTTTGCTTATAATTGAGTATGGAGGGAGTAACTTTTTCCCTATACTCCCTTTATTGGAACTTGATATCAAGAATAAAATGATCATTGGACATAGAATCTCAATTAAATGAAGGGTATTTTGGTGATAGTATCATTATATAGGGTAAAGTTAGTTAATATTTGCTTATATTTTAGTCTACCACACATGGAGTTTTTGTTGCTTATATTTCAGTTCGGAGGGAGTAATATTTAGTGTTGTATTGGAAGTATTGAAATCATTAGGCAGTCAATGTTGGAAATAACAAACAATGGGAGTTAATGGAGTGTTGGAATTTTAAGATAATAGGAAATAGTTTCATTCCAATTTCTTATTCTTGTAAATATAAGATCCATATATATATTCTTTGTATATAAATTCAGCCTGTTGAGTGCAAACCACTCAAGCAATTCACTCAAATCTTCCCTATTATTTTCCTAGGTCATTTTTTTTATCATCACAAGTCTTCACATTTAGCTTAAGCTTTTGAGAAAATTGGTTCTTGACATGATATTAGAGTTTCCATGACCAAGTTGTCAAGAGTTTGATACTTCTTCCCATTATTATAAATAAAAGCAATTTCATCACAAGTTAGGGTAGACTAGTATATTTGTCTGCCCTTCAAGCAATGAAGGGGGACATGTTAGATATAAAATATTGTTGAGTTTGAGCCTTCGCCAAATAGCTTAAGCTTTTGGGAGAGTTCGATATTGATAGGGAAAATTAGTTCAATGGATAGGGTTTGTGTGTGGGAGATAGCATCTTTTCCCTTTCATACTCCATCCTCTCCCCTGCTTCGTTTAATATACAGAACATGAAACTCCTATTGAAAGGTAAGTAAGCTGTTACCCTGGGCAGATTACTATTATTTGGATCCTAGATTATTATCATTGTTATTTGATCACTTAGTTTATTTGCTCATCACTGCTAAATGGTTCTCAATTTTAGAACATCTTGGCTGCGCTATATACATTGAACTTAGAAACCCTTGCATATCACCAGTTGCACAACCATTATTTAAGTTTGGCATATCTCAAATTATCTTTGTCTGTCATTGTCATGTTTGCTGTTAGCATAAATAGCTTCGTACTTGGTTTGGTAATCTTTTGATGATGTTTATTATATCTACTTCTGTTTTATATAATTCCAACTTAGCTTCTTTTAATTCTTATCCATTTTTATGGTTTCAGCAGCAGATTTGTGAATTCAAGTCTGGCTTTTAACTACTTATTTCTGTTTTTATCCTTGCACACATATTATACTAATTTTTAAAGATCCCTTTGTTTGCTAATGCTCATAGTAGTTTGCATCTTATCTATTGATGCATTTCAGAACGAACCAGCAGGGAAGATTTTAGAACTTTCTATTCTTCACTTGGCCATGTCCGAACTGGCAGTGTTAGAAACAAGACACCAAATCGTCATTAATGAGGTACATCTTAAGTTTATGTGATGAGAAACAGATGTCACAACCCAAACTGATCCATGACCAGTGTATAAATTAAGCTAACCAAACATTACTTAACCTGGCCTATCATCTATCACCAAGATAGATTTTAAAAAAATTATTTCAAAATGTTGTACTTTGAAATATACCGAAAATTTAGCAGTGTTTTCTCTATAATTAAATAATTTCTTGCATTTTATGTTTATAATGTCATGCTTATTTTTAAAACATGATTTCTCTCTTGTATTTTAAAATTTTTATTTTTTTTAGATTAATTTTATATAGGCTCTGTTTGTATAAGTATTTTCTAAGTACTTATGAGAGAAAAAAAATAAAAAGTAAAAATAAAATAATTTTTTTATAAGTTAAGATTAACCATTCTAAAAAGTTGATTTTAACATATATAAAAATTAATTTTAACTTATAAAATAAGTTTATTTTATTTTTTCTTTAATGAGTGTTTGAGAAATTTATTCAAGTAGGACTATATTATATTATATAACCATGTTATATTGACGTTTGTATGGAATGTTTATCTTGTATGGTATATGTGGTTCTTAGGTTTCACACAAACAGTTAAAAAAGAAGTGATGATGTATATATATTTGTTTTTGAAGGCGGTAGATCTGGCTAAACGGTTTTGTGATGGAGCAGCCCCTCGCATCATTAACGGCTGTCTCCGTACATTTCACCGAGAACTGGAGCTTGAGGCATCAAATAACGGCTCTAGTTGATCTCCATGTACATTGTCTACTAATTAGGAATAATATAGAACGGTAGGCAAGGTCTGAAATAGGAATCGTCTTGTTTGAAACTGCTACTTATTATTGTTATCGTGTAGTATATGTTATTGTTATGTATGTTAGCTCGTGGATTTGTAATAAATTTTGTTTAAGTTGATTAGCATGTCTGACTTCAAATACCATACCTCTTATCTCTGTAGGCTTGAATATGGTATACCAAAGTAAACGCTATATGAGATTTGGGATACTTTAGTTGTGGTTATTATTAGTATACTTTATATATTTTTATATTTCGTTACAGTTTTTTTGTTATATTAATTTTTTTAGGTAGAAAATATAAGTTGTTCCCATTATTAGTATAGTTTATATTTTAAATTTTTATATTTCATTACTATTTTTTATAATATATTTTTTAAGTAAACAAATATAAGTTGCTATTATTAGTAGTATAATTTATATTTTTAATTTTTATGGGTTATTATATTTCATTACTGTTTCTTTTATTGTATTTCTTTTTAGGTAGACAGGTATAAGTTGTTATTATTAGTATTATTTTCTTATTTTATTATATTAATTATTTTAGGTAGAATGATATAAGTTGCTCTTATTATTAGTATAATTTAAGTTTTTAATTTGTAGTTTTTATTAACTTTTATATTTTATTACCTATTTTTTGTTATATTAATTTATTAGTATAGTTTTTATTTTAATATTTATTCATTTTTATATTTCGTTACTGTTTTTTGTTATATTTATTTTTAGGTAGACAAATATAACTTTTTACAATTAGTAGAATAGTTTATATTTTTAATTTTATTGATTATTATATTCTGTTACTGTTTTTTTTTTATATTTACTTTTAGGTAGACAAATATAAATTATTATTATTATTATTATTAGTTAGTTATAATTTTGTCATTTTTATCTTATTTCGTTACCTTATTTTATTATATTAATTTTTTAGGTAGAATAATATAAGTTGTTATTATTATTATATTTTATATTTTTTAATTTGTAGTTTTTATTGATTTGTATATTTTGTTACTTTTTTAATATTATATTGAGTTTTTTTAGGCAGAATACTGTAAGTTCTTATTATTAGTATATTTTATATTTTTTATTTGTAGTTTTTATTAACTTGTATATTTCATTACTTTTTATTATATTAATTTTCTAGGTATAATAATGTAAGTTATTCTTGTTGATAGTATATTTTACATTTTTAATTTATAATTTTTATTTATTAATTTGTATATTTCGTTTTTTTTTGAAAGTAGAAATATATAAGTTGTTGTTAATGTGAATGTAATTACTATATTATTATATTTTGTAGGTATTGACAATATGGAAAGTGTATTGTGCATCAAAGTTCATGAAATACTTTTTTATTATGCCTTCAAAATATACACGTTTTTAAAAGTATTTGGAATGATAATAAAGATCGAACTCTAATAGTGAGATAGACACAAAATATCCATTTACAAGATGCAAAACTCTCGGTATAAGTAAGAAAATTCTTAAGTCAAATTGGATTAGGAGTCTCTCAAATCCTTTTTTTTTCATTAGATCATTCATTAATATTGACATTAGTACATACTTTTCAGTTTTTACATGCCATAAGGTGAATGTATGATCACATTACATGATATGGTTTTGCAATTGGAGTTGAAGGTCGATGGAGAAGCTATTACTAGTTAAATTGTATTGCTCCATGAATTATAAAAAGTTAATGTACAATCACATTACAGGAAGTGACTGTGTAGCTGAGGTTGAAGGTCGATGAAAAAGGTTGTTACTCATATTACAAATAGCGGTTGGATTGTATTTCATGATAGTATTACAAACAATATGTATTATTCCATGAATTATTAAGAGTATCTCCACCAGTAGAAGAATTAAGAGGTAGTAAGTTGAAAATGACATGACTTGAAGAATATTTTGGCAACATTGTTAAACATGGAGATAGTGTGTCGCAAAGCTAATATAGGATGGTTACTTAGGATGTTTTGTCAAGAGAAGGGAGAATGAGAAGGGAATCACTCGAGAGCTCCCTACGAGGGACAAGAGTCGAACGCCCAACTGTTAGGATAAAGTTGGGTGGTGCAATATTAAGAGCATGAAGGATAGCCCGTTCAAACTAGATGAAGGGCAGTCGTATCCCCAATTTGAGTAGTAAAGTGTCATATAAATAAAAGAAGGGCTCCCTATCATCAATAGGCCCCTTGTAGACGAGTTCATTTGGCCAACAAGGAAAAACCTGTAGGGACCAAGGTTCTTGTCGACAGATGGCTTCAGCCATACTCACAAGAGAGTCGGGTTTAGTACACAGAAAACACTAGCAACACTCTTGTCGACCTTTTTAAAGGGCCACTCTAGGTAGTTTTCCCTATCTGAGTCTTCACCTGAAAAATGCCTTTCCTCAAGCGATCGATACAAGATGCTAAAAGGAAAGTCTTATCTCTCTGAGGAAGTAGAGGAGGCAAAAGGAAGTTTTCCCCACGTAGAGGGGCTGACGACCACCTCATGATCAAAAGTGCAGGAAGTAGATGACCCCTCGAAGGTACCTCTTGCGACAAAAGTCACGTGAGGATCACAGAGTAGACCTAAGCCAAAGGGGACTTCCTCAAAAAGGAGAACCCAAGAGAAAACCCTAACATATGAAAGGAATTTAAAAGGTTACCTCGTTTCGCCATTGATAATCTAGAAGAATGCTGGAAGCGAAAGACGGTGATGTGCAAGAAGTGGGAGGGTAGAGAGATTGGTAACTCGTTACTAGGCGAAGGACAGAAGGTGAAAAGATTTAAGTCAAAGTGCCCGAAATATATCATATCAATCAAAAGAAGGAGGCACAAGAAGTTGTTGATCCAATGGATAATAATGAAGCATCGTAGGGCATCGAACAACATCGAAGGGTGAAAAGGGGAAACGACCCTTACGTGCCATAATTATGCGTCCAAGGGTTGCACATAAAACGAAGCATCTTCCACTAAGGAAAGGCAGCGCAAGCTGCACTATTTCCATCTAGATAAGTAGAGCAAGCCCTATGACACAAGCTCAGTTGACCGACAAACCGCAACAAATGGCATATAGCTCGGTTGTTACAAAAGGCATCCCGTCAAAAAGCCTAAGGCAACCAACTTCTTTTGTTTGCAAAAGGATGGTCTGCAATGGGTTCAACAAGAGATAAAGTGTACACCCCGTGGTTGATGCTTGAGGGGCTATGGCGCCATGTGTACCGGTCGGCCATGGCAAACGACCGGTCAACCATGACGGTCACACAATTGATACTCCTGATGGCCCAATGGGTTCAATAGGAGATAAAGCATACTCCCTATGGTCGACGCTTGAGGTGCTATGTACCGATCGGCCAGGGTGACCGAGTTCGAACTCGTGCAAGTCGTACCATCACATTTATTACATTGTAAAAGGTCACTTAACATTAGCAGAAAGTAATAGACGTACCACGAGGGTGGATTCTGGAATGCCCTATTTTGTCCTTGGCACGTTTTGTCTTTTTGTCCAGTACGTTAGGCAATTAGGAGACAAGAAAGTTAAAAACTGACAAAAGAGAAGGATAGAAGGGCCTATATATATATGTCGGGAAGGACACATAGGAAAGGACTTTTGACTAAGGGGACTGAACCATAACAATCACAACTATTATTTTTTGGCAGCGAAGTATAAAAAGAGTGTGAAGGATACATCATTATCATGATCTTTCTTGGATTTCTTTCAATAAGTAAAATAATTTATTGATAGAAAAAGCTGAACTTGAGCACAAAGTGTGCAAAAGTAGACAATGCAAAGAGTGGTATACATACAAGTGGTTGTAGAAAACACAAGTAACCTACTCAAATACCATATAATCACCCAACCAAAGATATATACCCAAGATATATGCAACCTATAGTATCATCCAAAAATACTTAATGGTGAATGATGCACATACTAAGTGAAATTGACAACATTTAAAGGGAGAGACTTTTACTATGATTTATGTACAGTTTAGAGAAAGGCATAATAAACAAAGTTGAAATTGTTGTCACAAATCTAGATCATCTCCACATCCATGAGCATAAAAGTCTCACCTTCAATGTGAATGACACCGAAACTGTTCACAGAAAAAATCACCTTCCAAACCACAATGACTACACTTTCTTTCCTCTGTCCAAAAGATGTCTATGTAACTAAGACTATTAAAAATTGCAGCATATATTTTTTTATACCTAAGTTGGTTCATAGCCTCATAACCAATCTCGTCATGAAGGCGGGTTTTTGCTCAATAATAGCACTAAAAACCCATTCTTGTCCTATCACGATAACCTAAACATATAATTAAATTATCCTTAAGGAACGGTCCCTAGTATAGATGGTGAGATGCTAATAACAAATTAGTGATCGAGAAAAGATGTATAGAGGAAGTTAAAATATGCAAATTTTATTATTTAAATTTAGGCATTTTAGTAATTTCTGTTGGAATTTTTCTCTTCTTATATTCCTTATTTTCCTATCAAGTTATATTAGATCATCAAAACTATTCAAATTGTATAAATACCTGGATCCATGATGACTATTGTAGAATGCAACACAACCTTTGGTAACCTCGATTAATTGATTTGTGGTCTTCCTCAATCAAATCACGTTAATTCCTCCAAGGACCTTCATTTCTCTCTTTTGATGAAGAGAACAAAAAATATATTTTGATTTGATATATTAGGGACCATAATCGTTCTTAATGTGTTAGTCAACATATAGGATTCTCATTATCCCCTAATGAGGTCAACATGAATATCCACTCATTAAGCTCATATCGAGTCTTTTTAAGAAGTCTATTTGATTACTTAAATTTGATCACTTATGATTATAATCACCTTAAATAAATGGTTGATATAATTGTATTTAAAATATAATGTCCAATAAATTAAAAAAATTACAAATTTCTAACAATCTCTCACTTGGGCTTCTAAAATAATTATATTACAAAATTTCTTAGACGCACATCTATATACTATTTATCTTTAGACTTCCCCATAATACAATCTAGTCCATCTTGTACATTAACAATGGAAGCATTGCAACTTTCATCACAAACAAGCGTGATTAAATCACGATGATCACCATATTAATATACTCAATGACATAGATCAAATATGGATGAGTGACATGAAAAGCACATGCAATGTGATATCAAATATGTCTATTTCAAATTGGTCCTTCTTTCAATCTTTAGTGAGATCAATCCAAATTGTTTGAATGTAACACAATTATTACATACAAGGAAACATAAGCGAGTTCAAAATGTAAACATAAACCATCAACTTTATTCTACAGAAAATAAAAAAAAGAACAAAATGCTCAAAGCGAAACATAAAACATACAAACTTCCACTGAACCAAGGTATCCTAAGGATTAACACCCATATGAGTAGTGTGCTCATGGAAGACCTTAAGTATTAACCCTTTAGTCAATGGATCAGCTAGCATAAAACTTGTTCTTATATGTTCTATGAAAATTTGTTTATTCTGAACTCTTTTTTTAACAACCAAAAACTTGTGTCGATGAACTTCAACTTTGTAGAATTCCTATTGTTATTGGAGTAAAGGACTGGCACAGTAGATTTTCAATGACCTTTCATTGGCATTCACCACCTATGACAAATTTTTGTAGCCATATCCCATGTTTGGATGCCTCAAAGCAAAGCACAAACTATACAACTATGGCCGAAGGGGCTATAAGAGTTTGTTTAACAAACTTCCAAGAGATAAATCCTCTAGCCAACATTTAAATGTATCTAGATGTGGAGCGTTTGCTATCTTGACATCCAGCAAAATCAAAGTCAAAGTACTCGATGATTTCCAATCCTTCAGACTTCTGATAAGTGAGCATGTATCTTTTTGTTCTCTTCAAGTAACACATCACGCGTTTAACTGCCTTCCAATGCTGCATTCCAGGACCAATCAATTAGCTGCCCTAAATTCCCACCACGGTAGCAATGTCGAGACGAGTACAAACTTGAGCGTACGTTAGACTCCTCACTGTTGAGGCATAGAGAATCTTTTGCATCTCGTTTCCTTCAAGGTCATTGTTAGGGTACTGCTTGGGACTAAATTTGTCTCCCTTGGCTATTAGGGTGTCTTTTAGTTTACTATCTTTCATGTTAAATCTATTTAAGACTTTGTTGATATAGTTTTCTTGTGATAACCCTGGGATACCTTGAAAATGATCTCTTAGTATCTAAATACCCAATACAAAAGAAGCTTCTCCAAGATTTTTCATTTCAAAATTCTTCGTTAGAAATCTCTTGGTTTCATGCAACAAGCATGTATCATTACTAGCAAATAGTATGCCATCAACATATACATTAGGAATATGTATTTACTCCCATTAAACTTGTGATATACACAATCATCAACTACACTTGCCTCAAAACCACATGAGGTAATGACTTGATGGAATTTGTGATATCATTGACGAGAAGCCTGTTTGAGGCCATAGATGAATTTCTTTAATTTGCATACTATAGACTTAGAGTCATTTGACACAAAGTTTAGGTTGTACCATATAAATCGTTTTGTCAATATCACCATTTAGAAACACAATTTTAACATCCATATGATGTAGCTCTAAATCAAAATGAGTTATTAGTGTCATTATGGTTCTAAAAAAATCCTTTGAAGATATCGAAAAAATGTTTCTTTGTAGTCAATGTCTTCCTTATGAGTAAAGCCTTTAGCAACTAGACGAGTCTTATATCTCTTGATATTACCCTTAGAATCCTTCTTAGTTTTAAATATCCATTTGCAACCAATAGGTTTCATACCTTCAGGAAATTCAATGAGATCCCAAACGCCATTGTCTTGCATAGATTTCATCTCATCTTTCATGGCATCAATCCATTTTTGAGAGTTAGAACTTTGCATAGCTTGACAAAAGTTAATTAGATCATCTTTTGTTAAACCAATGTCATCCTCATATTCTTGGAGAAAGACAATGTAGTCATTTGAAATCACATGTCTCCTTTCTTTGATGGATCTCCTTAATGACAATTCTTGAGATTGTCGAGGTTGCTCTATAGGTGTTTGAGGGAGAACCTCATCATAGTCTTGTCTAGGAACAATAGTTTAAACATTGTCTTCTATTACTAGAGTTGTTTCTTGAATAGTAATAGGCATAAGGACTTGACCAATGTCATTAATAGATTCTTCCTCAAAGACAACATTCCTTATGTTCTTTTCCTTCTCAAACTCAACTTCCTTAAGAATTCTTGCATTTCCCATTTCAGAAAAGGATCTTGAAATGAGATCATAAAACTTATAGCCCCGAGAGCGTTCAGTATAACCAACAAAATAACAGTTAATTGTTCTTGAATCCAATTTTCTTTCATGTGATTTATAAGGACAACCCCAAATGTGCAAGTGTTTGATGCTTGTCTTTTTGTTAGTCCAAAGTTCATAAGGATTTTGTTAACTGCTTTAGTTGACACCCTATTAAGGATGTAATTTTAGTTTATAAAGCTTCCCCTAAGAGTGACTTTGGTAATGAAGAATGATTGATCATACTCCTTATCATATCCTTAAGAGTCCGGTTTCATCATTCTACCACATCGTTCATGCTAGGTTTGCCTGTCATGGTGTATTGCGGAACAATTTCACACTATATTGGACATTGTTCTCCTGATCCGTCATATCTACCATAGTATACACCACTACGATCAGATTTAACGGCTTTAATTTTCTTTCCAAGTTAAAGTTCAACTTCAGCTTTGAAAGACTTGAAAATATCTAGGGATTGGATTTCTTAGGTATCAAATATAGGTAACCGTACCTAAAGTAATTTTCTATGAACGTAATAAGGTATTGTTGTCCATTCCATGAACCTGCAGGGAAAAGACCTCAAATATCTGTATGTATTAGTTCTAAGACATTCTTAGCTCTTTAAGCACCTAATTTTCTTATGTTTGTTTGTTTTCCCTTTATGCACTCAACATAAACTTCAAATTTTGATAAGTTCAAGGGTTCAAGAATTCAAGAATTTTATCTAACACAAGTATTTGAATCTTATGCCATAAGATGATTGAATTCTCAATTAATTTTCGCTTTGTA
The DNA here is from genome assembly GCA_025330945.1 of Mucuna pruriens. NCBI lineage: Eukaryota > Viridiplantae > Streptophyta > Magnoliopsida > Fabales > Fabaceae > Mucuna > Mucuna pruriens. The sequence continues at coordinate 1,174,861 of JAENHJ010000227.1, forward strand.
CCTCGTGAACCAGCTTTGCAGTATTTGGTTATAAAACTAACAACATCAAGTATGTATAGATTATCAATCAAAGAACCAAAACCAACAACATTTGAATTTTAGTAGAAACTAAATTTAGTATTTCCAAAAGAACAAGAAAAACCAAATTTGTCCAAGCTAGAAATAGAAATTAAATTTCATCCAAAAGACGACATAACAAAAGTCTCAAATAAATCCAAATGAAATCCATTTTTCAATTGTAATCTAAAAGTTCCAATAGCCTCTACTGCAGCTTTATTGTCATTGCCCACAAAAATGAATATTTCATCATCACTTGGTTGTCGGCTCCACAGGAAATCCTGCATAGTTACACTTACCTGAGTAGTAGCACCAGAATCCACCCACCAAGTATCCTTAGGCACAAAGGTCAAATTAACTTCAGAACAAACTAGACCAAGAAATTTGCCTTTCTTTACACACCAAGCAGGGTACTTGGGACATTGTTTCTTCATGTGTCCTGACTTTTTATAGAATAGCAGATAAATTCCTCATTCTTCTTTGGTTTCTTTTGTTGAGAAGATCCTTCTGCAACACCCTTAATGTTCTTCCTTTTCTTATTCTAGGAGATCGAAGCAAAACGAGTACTTTTAGTCTTGTCTCTCTATAACCTCTCTTCTTCTTGCACACAGTGAGATATAAGTTCATTGAGGGACCATTTGTCCTTCTAGGTATTATAGCTCACTCTAAATTGTCCAAAGTGTACTGGAAGTGAGATCAAAACCAAGTACACAATCAAGTCTTGACTAAGCTCCAACTTGAGTGACTTGAGCTTTGTTGTGAGATTAGACATCTCCATTATGTATTCTCTGATATTTCTTCTACCTTTATACTTCATGAAGACGAGTTTAGCCAAAAGGTTACTCTTCTCTGCCTTTTCACTTTTGGCAAAGAATTGTTCAATTTCTGCCAGGAATTTTCTTGTACTTGACTCTCAGAAATAGAGCTTTAAAATGCTTCTAGAATCAAACACTTCATGATCATAAAACACATTCGATTAGAACATTCTCATTTCTCAATTTTAACCTCTTGAAGATTTTCCAAAGTAAGAATAGGTTTCTCTACCCCCAAAGCACTATATTCAAATCCATACATTAAATTTGTCTTATTCAGCATTTGGATACTATTTATTTGAGCAGATAGAAAGTTAATAATTTATAAAAGATAGAAAGCATCTAAAGTATATAAGACATGTGAAGATAAATTACACAATGGATCTTTTACAAGATATCAAACACATCATTAAATTTTAGTCTTTGAAAAACGCAGTAATCAAATATTGACATTTTGTTCTGTGAGATAAAGTCTTACTTTAGAATGACTATTATTTAAATGAAAAATAAAATTTTATAATTGTTACATATTTATTTTCATAAATATGTTATTATTTGGTCAAACTGTATCTTTCTTTGGATTGAGCATAATTTGCATAAATAAATTCATACTCACGTACATATATAAAATTTAAATTAAATCAATTTACACAATAGAAATTATTTTGATAATATATTGCTTTAATTAATTTAATTTTAAAAAAATTAAATAATTTAAATTAATAAAAAATCCAAAATTCCATAAAATCATGTAATATATTATATGTCTTTTATTAACATATATTATTATTATTTAAAATAATAACAATAATAATAAGCAAAATATACTGTATTCATATAAGAGAAATAACGTAATGAGTTTAATAAAATAAATTAAACCTCCTTTGAAAGGTGTGAGCGGAATGCGTAATGGATTTAAAAAATAAATAAATCCTGTGCACAAGGCTTCAACAGCAATAAACCCTTTCGAAAAAATTTAAACCCTCCCCACGAAAGGCTTCACGGGAAGCTGGGTCCATAAAAAAAGGAAAAAAAAAAGAATAATGGGTTTAATAATAATAAAAATTAAAGCCCCCAGCAGAAGGCTTTAGGGTAAGCTTGGATAAAACGATTTAAATCCCTTTAAAGGCGTGAGTTTACAAAAATCCCCTAAATTATTTTTTTCTAAACCGCCCCTGCCCCAGCAAGCTTCACATGAAGCTGGAAAGAAAGGAAAAAACGGTCACCTCACGTCGAATCACATCACGTCGTGTCACATTTTTTTTTTTCTTCAGGAAATGCCTGTCGCTTTCCCTCAAACTGAAGGAGGAGCGACCATGGCGAATTCATTCTTCTTCTTTCTCAACGTAGTCAACCACTCCCCCCGTCATTGTGTGTCGCTGCCTGACGCTCTTCCGCTCGTCGTCGACCAACCGCATTTCCTTCGTCGTTGCGCCGAACCACACCGTCTACGACGTCTTCCGAGGCTATCGCGTCACATGGACGCACCACGTTGACACCACGCAGGACTCGCTCGAGGAGAAGCGCAGCTTCACGCTTCGCCTCTCGAAGCGTCACCGATGAACTCCACGGTAGTGTCAGTCATTCCTGTCGACAATGGCGCTGTGACTGTCGGCCACCGTCTGCGACGAGAGGCACGACGAACAGAGACGGGGACGGAGTAGGCTGCCAGCACTGCGATACGCGACGTTTGTTGCTCAACCGCCGGTGACGGCATTGGGTTCTCTTGCCTTTGCCACGCCTCGTCCCGAAACATGTCCGGCGACCACGATTACTACTGCATGATGGCAGCGCAAGGGTGAAGATTATTACGCGCTAGATTTTTCTTATTCTTATATTCTTCTTGTTTCTTTCGGCTTATATTAGAAAATCAAAACTATTAAAATTATATAAAAATTTGAATTTACAGTGACTAGAATATAATGTAATTTTTAATAAATATGAGTTTGTGTTTTTCTTTAATCAAATTTTTTTAATTTTTATGATTTTTGTTTCTTTTATTATCTTTTAATAGGTTAATATAAGTTTTTCCACGATAATTTCATTTAAATTCTTTAAGAAATTTATTTGATTACTTAAATTGAATCATTTGATATTATAATTATCTTAAATAAATAATTATTATATTTATGTTTAAAATATAATATTCAAAAGATTAAAATATAATGTCTAAAATAACTGATATCATTTTAGTAATATTTGACATAAATAGTGATATAATTTTTCTTTTTCTGTAAATTATTTATACAATTACTTGTGTATGTATATAGAAGAGAGAAATTGATAAAGACAAAGAAATGAATAAAAATAACAAAAGGAAAAGGAAAGAAAGAGAAAAAAGAAAGGAAGAATGAAGAAAAAGAAATAGAGAAAAAAATAAGATTATGTGATATTTATGGTGATACATTAATATGATTAACAAAAATATTTAATGGGTATCCAACAAAAAAAATTAACATGAATCAAAAAAAAAACTTTTAGATTTTTTATTTTTAATTTTCTTTCTTTGAACAACTAAACAAAAATTGTCCTACACATCCATATTAAGATTTACATAATAATTGTCGTGATGAAGTTACTTTAACATTTTTTTTTTCACAAAGTCAATTTCATAATAAGCAATTCCACATTTAATCAATAAATTAGAATAGTTACATTAGATAGTTAATTTAATTATTTGGCTTTCTTTATATATATAAATATATAGCCTCTCTGTATATATACTTATTTCTTTATATATATACTTATTTAATCTATTATATATTTTAATATTTATTCTAATAAAATTAAATAAATTTATTTTTATTCTAATTTTTAATAGAAAATGGAATAAAAAATAAAAAAAAAGAAAATCTTTCTCTAAACTCTATAAAAAAAAACTGAATAAACTAGTTTCTTTCCATTATTTTAGAGAATTATCTTTCGATTATTTTAGAGAACAAATTAGGAGGTATTGATGAATTATTTCAAATAGAAAAAAGATTATAAGTATGCAAAGTAATTTATGTTGATTCTTTTTTTTTTTAACTTAATAAAATGAGAGATAAAACATAAGTCTTACTATTTCTACATGTTAGTAACATTTATTTACTTATTTACTTAAAACTTTCAACGAAGTTTCTAGATATTTTGTTTATGCTTAATGTCTTTCGATTTTACTAAAAATAATATAAACTAACTTGTTAGATGTTATAATATAGTGGATTCTAGCCTTTTGTCAATAGTATCAGCCCAAAATCCTTTTTTTTACTATAGTACTTTTAGTGAATAATACAAAAGAAAATAATACAAAAAATTTTTGGAACAATAATAAAAAAAATCCTTCATATTGATAGATAAGAGATAGGAGACAAAATTTACATGAATATGTCTTACTTTAATTTGACTATGTTTGATTTTAATCCTTACAAATTTTTTTTATCATTTTTTGATCCTAATATTTTCAAAGTGTTTTGTAATCCTTATTACTAATTCTAGTTAATTTAGTGCTGACATGACTAATAAAGTGAATAGTATTGATTAAGATAATTAAAATAATGAAGAATATTTTAAATTAAGATAGTTAAATTATTTCTAAGTATACAATTCAATTAATTAATGTATTTATTATTTTATAAAAATAAGTCAATTACATATAATTTACTTTTATAATTTATTTTTTAATACATTATGGACAATGATTTTATTATTTTTAATATTATTCTTATTTTTCAATTCACTATTTTACTTTAACATTGTACTTTTAAAATGATAATTTATTTAGATATTTATAATTTAATTTTAATATATTATTTTAATATTATTTTTACATTTAAATTTATTAATTTTGACTTATTGTAATATAGTTTATTTTTGATATATTTCAATTTATTTTTATCTTTAGAAACAAAATTACTGTTTGGGATATATTAAAAAATTATATTATAATAAATCAAAATTAATGAATTAAAATGTAAAATAATATCAAAAGTAACATATTAAAATTAAATTATATTTTAATATATATATATATATATATATATATATATAGATATTTTATATTAGTTTCAACTCTAAGTCAAATTGATTCAATTTTATTTATACCATAAATAGAGTTATAAAAATATTGGCTCATTTATTAGCAAGTTAGTTTGACCTAAATCACTTGACCAATTAGTTAAGGTGATTTTATTTGGGTATTTGTGTAAATCTATTTTTATTTTTAAAATTTATTTTTCTTCCTTGGTTAAAATTTTTCTTGTTGTATTTATTTTATTTTCTTATTTTTTAAAATTTTACTATAAATTAAAATCTAATTGGGATTGTATTTATATTTTTATATTTTTGTATTTTATTTTATTAAAATTAAGTGAGTAAATTCATGAGTAACTCCACTCAATATACTAACTTAAAGTGAATTAGCATATTGTATGTTTTATGACTTATATATTGAAAAGTATCGTGATAAATCGAGATAGGTTGACTTAATTTAATATTTATACTTTAAAACACTAATTTATATTAAAAAAAAAGACTTATTACCTCTAGCATGTTATAAAAGATACAAATGAGAATAAATATTTAGTCATAAATATAAAAAATATAAACGTACTTTTAAATATAATAACTTTTTTGTTTTTTTTATAGCCTTAAATTATTGTGAGGTGTATGAACGAAACATTCATTTGTTTGTCATGAAAGTGAATCCATTCATTCGATTGTCAATAATATCTGACATTTAATAATATAATGTCATATATATCTCTTTAATTACATGTCATTAAATATAATTATTACTTAAATTATTTAATAATATGATATTTCAAAAATAAAAGTTAAATTTATAAGATTATTAATTAAAATTAACTAATTTAATTATTTTTATTAATCTCAATGAATTAATTATTTTTTTTCGTATATTAAACTAGAAGTAATATTTAATATTAAAAAAATCACATAATTTTTTTTAATTTAAAAAACAATAAAGATAAATAATCAATTTAATTCTTAAAATTGTATCTTGCTATTATATTAGTTCTTAAAAATAATAAAATTTAAATAAGTCTCTGAAATTTGTTAGGTTTTATATATGTTTCTAAAATTAACCATTTTTTATTTTGATTTCTAACACTTCTTCTTCTTATTTAAAGACTTATTTAATGTTGAGACACGCAAGATAGCAAACTAGATAATAATAAAATAAAATATAAATTATGTTTAATAATAAATTAATATTTTATTAAAATTACATACATTTAAAATTTACATATTAAAATTATTACATATATATTGTTATATATATTATATATAATAATATATTATTATATATACTTTAAATAGTATTTTTTTATAAATCTTATATATATTATACATAATAATTTTATTTATATGTTTTTTATAATATATTATATTATATAGTAAATATATAAAAAAAAGAGAGACCATATTCGACCTTCCCACTTCGACTCTCCCTTAAAATAATAAATAGACTAGACTGATATAATAAAATAAAAGATAAAGTAATATTATTATATTTTACTAGTAAATAATCAACAAATTATAACAAAATGAAAAAATAGTTAACTTAAAAAATTTATTTAATTTCAACGATTAATGTAATAGTGAGATGCAATTTGAAAGATTAAAATGCCTATTTGCTTGACATTCAAATGCATGATGCGGTTCAGAGAAGATGAAAGAAATATTATTTGTTCCATAAAAGAGAAAATATACATATTTCTGAAACACAGCAGTAAAGTTAAGGATTCCTGTGCCGCGATCGAGAAGGCTGGGCGGAACCGTGAATCGACTGACCCATTAGGCTATCGAGCTCAGTTGGGCTGCTGTGAGTGTTGGTGAATATCTATCTATCTATCTAATTATTCGTTTGGGGGCGCGTGTTTTGTTATGCTAAGAGCCAATCCCTAATCGAATCGAATCGAATCGAATCGAAACTCTTGTGAATAAGCAGTGGTTGGAATTTGGAAATGTTGGGTGGTCTATACGGAGACCTTCCTCCACCTTCGTCCGCAGAGGAAGACACGAAAGCAACTCCCAATGTGTGGTCCTCGAGCACCAAGATGGCCCCCGCCACGCTCCGCAAGCCCGCTACGCTGTTCGCGCCCCCCGCAACGCTTCTCCGATCCCAGCCCAAGCCCAAGCCCAAACCCCTCCTCCCCTCCACACCCGCCCCGCCCCCGGACGACGCTCTCCAGCCCGCCCTCGTCGGCGTCCAGTCCACCGTCCTCGAGGAGTACGACCCTGCCCGCCCCAACGACTACGAGGACTACCGCCGTGAGCGCAAGCGCAAGGCCCGCGAGGCCGAGATCATGCGCGAGCTCGACCGCCGCCGCCAGGAGGAGGAGGACGAGGAGAAGGAGCGCGAGAGGGACAGGGAACGAGAGAGAGATAGGGATTTTGCTGATTCCAGGCTCAATGTCTCCGGCGAGGAGGCCTGGAGGAGGCGCGCCGCGATGAGCGGCCCCGGTGGCGGGGCCGTGCCAAGGTCGCCCTCGCCGCCGCCTGGGAATTCGGATGGTTTTAGCATTGGGAAGTCCGAGACTGGGGGATTGGGCGTGGGGGCGGGCGGGCAGATGACGGCGGCGCAAAGGATGATGGCAAAGATGGGGTGGAAGGAAGGGCAGGGCCTTGGGAAGCAGGAGCAGGGGATTACCACTCCTTTGATGGCCAAGAAGACGGATAGACGTGCTGGGGTTATTGTCAATGCCAGTGACAATAGCAAGAAAGTCAAGAGTGTTAACTTCCATGGAGTGCCTACCAAGGTCTTGCTTCTTAGGAACATGGTATGTCATGTGTGTGTGTATTTTCACATGTTAAGTGCTATTGATCCTTTATGATGTTAGTGTTATAACAAGAGAGGACAGGCTTGAAATAACTAGTGCCTCAATGCATGCTTGTGTGATATATTTCTAGTTGATGAGACAAGAGAATGGGTAAAGCGTATGGAAAAGCGAATAGGGTTTTTAGTTAAGTATGGAAAAAACAAGCATATGGAACAGAAGTTCATTAAGATGCAAGTTAGTAATATTTTAAAGGTGAAAATAGGGGATGATGTTATACACAACTTGCATGGTTTATGTATCTTGGATCCATCTTTCACGGTGATCGGAGATTGATGTGGTGTCACATATAGGTTCTAGTTTAGTGGATGAAAAAGTATATGTCATGTAATTTGGGATTATGATGTGAGTTTCAAACTCAAAGGAAAACTTATCCTGTCTGCTATAGGGTCAGAAATACTTTATGGAGGTGAATGTTGAGAAGTGGAATGTGAGCAAGAGTAAAAAATAACTAAGCAAGTGTAGACAAGATGATAAAGTTGAGGTGGATGATTAGATTACAACAATAATAGTCTTATCCTAGTAGGTGAGTAGGTGCATGAATAGACATACAATAAAAAAATAGATGAGGAATGAATGTACCTGAGAGAAAGTTGGGCAGAATCTGAGGATAATTGTGTATTTGAATTTTGAAGTTTGATTACTGAAAGAAGTTTAGAAAGAATGGGATAGGAATTTTGTGCCTTTATGCCTTGAACAAGAAATTGTTTTAAGCTCCAGTGGTCATGTTCTCTCTAAGCATGAAAAGAAGCTCATGCTAGTTGGTACTCAGGAAATTACCTGTGTGAATTCTTAACTCATTCAACCAGTAGAAACTAGTGAAAAACCCTGCAAATTTCTTGTGGTTTTGTCTTGTTTGGAAGTTTCATATTATTCTGTCTCTCCCGTATAAGATTCCTTATGTGATTGAGGATGACATTTCAATAATTTGAAAGACTTGGCCTCTGATTGGAGAGTAAGAATACTGACACTGTTGCAAATGACAAAATTACCTATGTTTATATAACCGAATGCCTTTGTAATTTTCTATTACAGTCTGTGATAAATAGAGAAAATGAAAGTGCAGGGAAATGATAGAGTAGAGAGAGATCAAAGAGGTTTCTCTATGAATCTGTATATTTCTATTACTGAATGAACTCTTTTAAGAGTTTTAATATTTAGAGTGAGGGGGAAACAACTTTCTCAATTAACTGAACTATGTCAAAAACAGATCTAGACCTAACAGACTCTGTTATTAGAAACAGAATCAAGCTACAACCAGCATCAACTATTACACATGTGGAATATCTAACATTTTATGGCCTAGTTAAGAAGGAAATTTATCCCAAATGCTGTAGGTAGAATTGCTCTATATAAAGGTGGATGAATAGACAAGAACAGTCGTATCCCACTAGGTGAGGTAGGTGGATAAAATGACATACAAAAAAAAAAAGATAAGGAATTGATGTGCTGGAGAGAAAGTTGGAGCAGCATCTGTTGAGGATAAATGTATATTTTAATTTTGCAGTTTGATTATTGAAAGAAGTTTAGAAAGAATGGAATATGAATTGTGCCTCTATGCTTCTTTATTGTCTATTAGTCTTTCGTAGTGCCAAAGCAATTGCATGAGAGTGTGCTCTGCACTCCTTGCTCAAGAAATTGTTTTAGTTTTAAGCCTAGTGGTCATGCTTTCTCATGAAAAGAAGCTCATGTTATTTGGTCCTCAATAAATTATCCATGTGAAATCTCAACTCATGAAACCAGTAGAAACTAGTGAAAAACCCTGTTACATCATCATCATTCTTTCCTTTAAAAATTCGCTATTCAAATATAATTTTCACTGGTAACATATTGGCAAACATTATCCTTTTTTGTAACAGAAAAGCATACATCTATAACATTCATTTTTTCTTTTGTCATTGAAGTTGATAATGATGTACAGATCTGTATCTTACTGCCTTTTTAAGTGTTGGATATCAGGAATACCACTGCCTATGGTATATTTAGCTTGGTTAGTTTGCTGATTAATTAGATTGATGCATCTTGGTTAATCCCTTTTTACTTCTACTGTAAATGAGCCACTTGTTTCTCAAGTGTCCTGCCCTCATAGTATTGTGATGGTAATGCAGTATGAGGGGATGATATGTATAATTATTAATTTATGACATAATTGTAATTAGGAATAATTAGGATATCTAATTGCTGGATAGATTATGCCTTTATTTCCTATTTTGGATTAGGATTACTTAAGTCTTTAGTGTGGGTAACTTGTTTGTGTAGATATAGGACCTGATAAACTTTTCCATAAGTATTTATGAAAGAAGAAAATAAGAAGAAAAAATAAAACAAGCTTTTTCATAAGCTAAAATTAGCTTGTGCACAAGTTAAAAATAAATTTTTGGAGAAGTTAATATGAGAGTTTCTATAAATTAACTTATGTATAAGTTAATTTTATTTTTCCTTCTTATTTTCTTCTCTTATAAATACTTTATGAAGAAATTTATCCAAATATGTCCTTACACTCCAAAATGCCTATACAACTTGTATTATCTATTGTAGGGATGTTTGTTTCTTTGAACTTACTCTCATTGTTTCAAGATGCTGTCAAGGATATAAAGCCAAATGTTTTTTTTTTAGTGTTTTTGAGATGAGATGTGGGTGGGGAGGTTTCTGTCATAATATTTTCAAGTGATTAAAAATTTGTCAGAAGCTGTTTTATAGTTTTGAAGTTCTGTTTCATTCTTTTGGAAAGCTTATGATTATGACCTTGATAAATACCTAAGTTACTTTTGACTTTCTGCATGCACTGAAATTTTTTATTAAATATTTCCGTACTTGCTTCATAGTTTGTCTGTTGAAAACTGTTGAGACACTGGCTTTTAAAATATATTGGTTTGCATCATTTATTTCCTCATTTTGCACATTACAAGTGCTGAGCTTTGATCACAAAAGTAACAAATCATTATCAGATTGAAGTATTCATTGGATCATGTTTTCATTGACATTGATCAACGAAATAAATAATACTACTCAGTCCTCCCAACCCTGTCTCCCACAAAAGCCAAAACTAAAACCTTGTGATGCAAGCATCTGCGCCGAAGTGCTTTCCAATCCCAAAATTGGAATGCTGCACATTAATCTTTCTCGTCTAGGTAATGGTTGCAGGCTTTACATTGAATTGTAGTTGATGCAATAGTTATGATTTCCATCACGGTGTTTGTATCCTGAAACACTAGATGGTGTGTTTGTATCCTGAAACTGAAATTGGTCCTCTAGATGAAGCTGATTTTGAGTACACATGTGCATACCTACATACGTCGATGCCTAAGTTGTTAATCCATGCCATGAAAAGCTCATGGGTTTGGTGGTGTTGTGGTTTAATTGATTACACATGACTCACTATATGTGCTTTCTTGTTGAAGGTGGGTCCTGGTGAGGTAGATGACGAGCTGGAAGACGAGGTAGGATCAGAGTGTGCCAAGTATGGAACTGTAACTCGAGTTCTGATATTCGAGATAACAGAACCAAATTTCCCTGTCGATGAAGCAGTAAGAATCTTTGTGCAGTTTGAGAGATCCGAAGAAACAACAAAAGCACTTATTGACCTTGATGGTCGGTACTTTGGGGGTAGAGTAGTGCGTGCCTCATTTTACGATGAGGAGAAGTTTAGCAAGAACGAGTTAGCTCCAATGCCAGGAGAAATTCCTGGCTTCACCTGAAAGAACAGAGCGTCTATTATTTTTTTTTTTAACTTTTCCTTAGTAAATGCCCTCAAGACTTGAGATTGAAGTTTAATACTTCATTACATGATAGTTGAGTAAGCTTAATCTTGGTCCATGTGTTTGTAATAGTGACAAAGGGTTGTTGCTCAGGGAATTATTATGATCACAAAAATATTGAACGTTCCTTACTAGCGCTAATGTTGTCACTGTACATTCAAAGTTCTTTAATATTTTGATTAGTTGGAGATTAAGGTAGCATTCAATGAGCATTCACCACTCTAGTGTAGGTTTGCTTAAATGTTTTAAACTTGATTTTAAATTATCTTAAGTTTGGTTAAAAGTGAGTTTTAAATAAAGTCATTTGTGGTTAAAACTTTCATCTGAAGGGAAGTATGAATTCCTTAGCTTAACTCAAGTTTTTTTTTAAAACTTTAGTTTAACATGTTTATAGAAACAAAAATAATTTTGATTTGAGATAAGTTATTATTATTTTAGTTTTCGGCTTTTCGCAAAACCGTCATCGGTTTGCCACAAAATATGCGTCTGGGAATATGGGACAAAATGAGATAGCTTAGAATCCACCACAACATAATAAAAGCGTAGTAGAAAAAAAATTAGATGATATTTTATTGTACTCTTTTCTATCCTGACTTTGCTGTTGTTTAGTAGTTTATTTTTCTTTAATTATTACTTATTTTCAACTTTTTCTTTTTATATTTTGATTTATTGTTCTTTTAAATACTATCTGTTTATCTTAAAGTGATCACTTTCAAATGTCATTTATTTTTGTAATCGTATCTGTTTCTTCATGTCTTAATTAGTTATATTTTTTTTTAACTTTTCTTATTTTTAAATTTATTTATTTTTTAAAAATAATTATACATAGTTTCATTTTTCAACTTTTATTTATTTTATATACAATTTTTAACTTTTACCTAAATTAATTATGCATATATATATATATATATATAAACATTTTAAAAGTATTTTTATTTTTATTTAAATTAAAATAGTCGTTCAATACACTACATACTTCTTGGAAGTAATAAAAACAAAAAAAAAATCGTAACAATTATTACGGAGTGGTGCAAATGCAAAGCCAACTACTTAGCTAAATTCAAGTTTGACATTAATATCACTAATTACTAAGAAAAATGATAATAATATATTCTATTATTAATTAAATTTATTAAAATATATAAATTTTTATATATCGTATTTTTTTTATAAAATACGAATTTAATAAATTTCTTGTGATTTTGTAATTTCAATAAATTTTATTTAATAACAAAAAAGCCTCAAAGTCGTAGAGAATAATTAAAGCTCTTTTGATAGAGGCATAGGGCATTCCAAATAATTATTCTGGCAGAAGCTTTTAAAAACAGCATAGTATGCTCTTTAGTGAGAGAAAGAAATTATGAATTAAGTTTAAAATTTTTAGGAAATTGTACTTGTTTGTTTCTCTTCATAGTTTATTAAATTACATTATCTCTTAAGTCTTTTAAATATTACATTTCTCATCCATGAAAGATTACATATATTATACTTTAATCCATTGTAATATTAATAAATCACTTAAAGATATATATTTTTTTCCATAACTCTTCCTACCATTGACAACTAACTTTAAACCCCTACTATATAGAAAATGAAATGAAGATTTTGGGTAAAGTTTCAAATGATAGCATCTGCAAAATGAAACTATTTAAAAGGGTGACCCTTGCCAGTTGCCACTCAAAAGGCTAAAATCCTATTGTAACTTAAATTGATTACTGGGTCGGAATTGCAGGAATTCCATTCCTCCTACTCATTAAACAACCAAACAATAATACCGTATGTTTTATTCCATTCCATTTTTACCTTTCCACTTCATTTCCTTACCAAAACTCCGAAATAGTAATAGTGACGGAGTTGCCAGCATAACCATCAGAGAGGAAGAAAAGGGTCAAATGTGAAGCATTCAAACTTCAAATTACCAACCCCACTAGTCAATACCCCTGACCCATCCCGCTAACTCTGTATGCTTCTTACTTTGCTTTTCAATTTTCAATTTTCTTTATTAAAAAAATTCAAACTTAGATTTATAATTTGTACGAATGCTTGAAATCCACATGGTTAAAAGTTTAAACATGTACTTGGTCCTCTTTTCACTTCTAAGTTTGTGTTTGGATTAGCTTATTTTGAGTTCAAAAAAGCTTATAGTCAAAATATTATTGAGGTTCTTTTTAAAGATAAAACGCCAATTTTTCCTTAAAAATTATTCAAACTCATCATGCACTAAAAAATTAAAAGGGTCATGTCCTATCTCTACCCTCCAAGAATGACATAATCTAATGAATTACACAACCCAGACTAAATCAAGAAACAGTGTTAGCCCAGAAAGGACTGATTATAACATGTTTCTCTTGACAATAATAAAATTCAACTGTTGTTTAGACGTGGAACATAGCACATAACTTTACTATTCCTAACAAATTGCAGCAGGGACAAAGTACATGCACTAACCTTCTCACCAGAAAAGGTATCCTATAGCCCTGAACCATCTCAGAATGAAAAGGAAAATGAAATGCTAGTTAATGACAATCGGCATTTCCGGACTCTGACCTATGGTCGTTTCATTTTCAAGAAATTTGAATGGGATGTCCCCTCTAAGAATTTGAACTTCAAAGATGACTTTCTTGTCACTGCTTTCCATGAGCTCAAAAATGCATGCATCTCCAACCTTCAAACAACTATCAACAGCAAACTTTTTCCAGCCTGTGCTACTAAATGTCTGCAGTTTGCTTTGTCCATTATATACCATGTCCCAGCTCTTGCCCTTGTGGATGAGAATGGTAGGGACTGAATTTGAAGGAAGTTCTAACCGTAAGTTGATCGATGGCCTCTATATGAAACAGCAAATGAAGTTATTAAACTCCAATATTTCCAAGCATAAACTAAAGAGAAATGCTAGCAATACTCTTTCCAACACTCTTTTCTGCTATTAGCTAAAATTTATTGAAAATCACAAATTTTGATAGATTTCACTTCTAAATTAGGAAAGAGAGTCTTTAAATGAAAAGTGAGACTCACAAAAATTTATGAATTTTAATAAATTTCACTTAACAGTAGAGAAAATATTGAAAGAAGTCTTAGAGAGAGTGTTGCTAGTATTCCTCTAAACCAAGTGCTAAAATCAATGACCATGACATGAGTATGTTTAACTAAATATAAGTCCTTGATAAGAGAGGTAATAAGTTAGACATAATGATGCATCGACATAAACATTATAACCACATTCATATACACAAACATGCATCTGCTGGGCCCTAATCCAAAATCTTAAATTCAACCCCACGTCTAAATGTAGGAAGGGTGCTATTAGACCAAATTATGGTCATTTGGCTTCTTTATCCTTTTTGTCTTTATACTAAAAAGAATGAAATAACATATGGGGTCTGTAAAACCAAGTGCAAAATTACCATCTGATAACGGGGATTTAGATTTGAAGGTGAAAGAACATTATGACTGTATGGTTTTCCTGAAAGTGGTTTAATCTCATCCCATTGCAAATTTGTTGTAGGATCAGGCAGCAATGGTAATGGGACTCCGTTTTCTAATGCAACTCTACCACTAGCCACTGCAAAAGAAAAGAAAAAAAAATAGAAGTTAGTGATAAATGTTTTAGGCGAAAGTTTATCTTGACAAATAAGAATGATGCATGTAACATAAATAGTTTCCCGGGATCAATACCTCTCCAATCATATGACTACTCTTCAAAAAGTTTGCTGACTAAAACAAAAACTAAGATGAACTCCAGTTTGCAAATTTGATATGGAACACTTTGGAAGAGCAGCAATCATAGAAGGAAAACGATATGAAATGGATTAATCACAATAAGCTAAGTCAAGCACTCAAGCAGATAAGTTATTCAACACGGCAAGGGATTTGGCGTTGACATGTTTTGCTTAACCAGTTAGTTGAACTACATGAGAGGTATTTAATCACTAGTATTATGTTTATTAGTTTCAAATTCTGAATGGTTGGATAGTTTTAGGACAAATTTCAAAAATAGTGTTCTGTTTACAAGATTCAAATTTTGAACTGTAAGGACTATTTTCAAATCATGATTTGTGAATAGTAACTCATAAGAACGAGTTAGAAAGTTAACTAGAACATGCTAAAGGGGTTGCACAATGAGTATCTAATTTAAATGGAAGAACCCCCATTTATATTAGAACCTCATATCAGCCTGGCTTATAGAAGCATGTTCTCTTCTACATAAAACTAAAACGACTTGGTGAAGAAGATCCAAGAATTATTCTCCTTGAATACAATATCTGATCAGGTGTCTATATATGCAACTATATTATTGTGACAACTAACTAACTTTCTAATAAATGATAAATTGACAGCTATAATTTATCAGAATACAATTGAAGACAGTTGAGGCAGTTAGTTATATGTATATTATCTAATAAAATCCTGTGTAGACTTGTAGTAATATCAAGGTGCCGAAGTGATACAGTTATTTGCATACTTGCAAGGTTCTCAGATCAAATCTTTCTTTACGAAGGGAGTTTGTGACTTTATGTTAAGGGACAGGATAATTATATCTTATTTGGAACCCACACCAATAAACCAATAAACTAATAAACCAAAAACCTTTCTAGGAATGTCTGTATGTTGACACATTGACATATTGGATACTTAAAATTATAACTTGACTGCAATTTGTCTTCAACATCCCCTTGAATAAAATAAGAAGCTTAATGTGATACTCATGAGGTTCTCCTACCCAGTAGACTTGTCTTTTGGGTCAGTGTTCTCTTCTTGTGTTTAAGCCATGACAATTGATGTTTTCATTGAAAGTTGGACAATAGAGGGAGCTATAAGAAATTTTATATTGAGTCTACTTAACTTGCTTTTATTAAAAACATTCAAACATAAATTATATCAGCTTACAACCCCAAAATCAAAACTCTCCCCTGGTCTATAAAAATGTAAGGACAAAGTTTCATCTTCTGTTTCAGCCCTACCCCCAAATGATTACAAGTCAACAACTCATGCAAATATACTACTAGTTGAACTACTGAAAACGCTTTTGTTGATCGCACTTAGTTTTGTTTGAATTATAAAAAAAAAAAAAAAAGAATAAGTTATAATCAAAAGATAAGGCATGAAAGAGCCATTGGTAACAGGCAGGCTCAAATTTATGATAAAACACCGAAACATTACCTCTTCTTCCACTTGACCTACGAGAAGACATTATGGAACAGCTACTATGACCTGAAAAATCTCAAAGAACACGCAAAAATAAGCATTGCATAAAAAAATTAGACGAAGAAGCAGAAGCGAATCAGGTAAAGACCAGACTCCTGAACCAGTTGAGCCTCAACTCAAGTGACGTGAGAACCTTGTGGGTACCACCAACCCCAGTCTATTTTGAATATTAAAAATAGAATTTAATTACAAATAAAATGCATTTTTTTAATGCATGCGATAGATAAGAGATATTAGTGTTCAGTTAGGATGAGATTATTAATTTATTATGGGTGAAAAAGTTCCACATCAGGATTACTATGTGGATACAAAGTCTACAATTTTTTTTAATACCAGAAATTTTTTATTGGAAATATTTATGTTCCGAAAAACTGTTATTCTAAATTTTTAATGCAGTTATATAATAGAATTTATAACTCAATTACTAAAGTAAAACTGCATCAATTGATATACTGGATCATATAATGTCATATTTAATTAGAATATTCTTCTAATTTGAAGATTATTTTATAAAATTGTTGCACAATTAAAAAAAAATTTAATTATTAATCTAAAAAATAGCCTCACAATGCTATGAAGGCTAAATTTCTATTTTCGTCCTATATTTATTTATTCGTTTTAATTTAGTTTTTTTATTAAAAAATTTAATTTGGTTCATCAGCTTTAAAAAATACTATAATTTTATGTCCAAATCATTAATTGTGTAAATGGAACTATCTTAAGTGTATCTAATGCAACTCTTGATTTTGAGGACCTAATTCATATTTCGAACTCTAATTGAAAATAAAACACATTCTTTAAATATGGGGACTAATTTTAGTGATCATTTGTCATCTTATATCTCTGAGTTTAATTTCACTTGACTCGAACTTTTGAGATTGTCACGCAGGTTTCTGGAAAGAAAGACATGATGTTTGATGGATTTTGAGACAATAAAAAAGAGAGTTAATAAATTAATACGCCCTATTTAAAAAAAATTATACAGTGCAAGAGGAACACGAAGAGAAAGAAATGCAGTTGGAATGGTTAGAATTCGAAAAACAAATTAGATCTTTTAAACATCAAGGAATTGTATTTGGTGGATGGTGGAAGAGGAAGTGTAGTTAAGGAAAAAGTTCGCTTGCCTTCGAGATGTAGGAACTGAAAGAGGAAGCACCCCTAAAATAAAATAGTTATATTTGCATAGTTAACAATTTAGATTTGGAAGAAAAATTAATATGATAACTTCTATTATAAGTCATATAACTTATATATAAATTTATATTTTCTCGTTTTTTTACTTATCTTTTTTAATTTAAAAAATAGATAAATTAAATAAAAAATCAAAAAAATTCACTAAAGAAAAAATATTATTTTGAAAGGACATCAATAAGTAAAATTTAAAGAAAAATTATTATTTTTTTATGAATACACAAAATAACACTTCTAGTTAAAGAATATAATAGGAAGATTTGAAACCTTTTCCAATTTATAAAAATTAAAATATTAAAAAAATTCAAATTAAAACTTTTGATAAAAGAGAGAACAAATTAAAATATTTAATAAAATAGACCTATAAGATTGCATTGGGTTCGAGTGGTGAACGCGAAGGGAAACGAATTAACGAAACATGTGTATCGCAGTGTTCATGTGGCAAGCTCATCCGAAGTACCCCTTCCTTCTCTTACACAACAGGGACGAATTTTATTCTCGGTAAATATCAGTTTTCGTTTTCAGAATCATGAGTTTGAATTGAGAGAAATGGATCGTTTATTTATTCGTTGAATTAAAAGGCCCACGGAGGCATTGGCATGGTGGGCGGGGGAAGCGATTTTGGGTGGCAAGGATGCGGTAGGCGGTGGAACGTGGCTGGGTTCAACGAGAGACGGTAGGATCGCGTTTCTGACCAATTTTAGGGAAGTTGAGACCCTTCCGCACCCCAAGACTAGAGGGGACTTGCCCCTTCGTTTTCTTCAGGTAAGCTCACTCACGCACTCCATCTGTTTGTCGCTTTGTTTCTTACCCATCACCACTCACCACTACTTTATTATTATTCTATAAATTTATATACCTTAACTACAAGGTCTTAATCTTTTATGTTGATATACTTGTTTCTCAAACTTTTAAAAAAATGTTTTCTTGTAGAAGGAATTAAATTTACATATATATATTTTTTTAAATTGATGGCCAAATACATTGGTACCTTCAAATATAAGAATTAAAAACACATTTTTTAATGAAATTATTTATTTAAATACACTCTTAATCTTTACCTTAAGAATCAAATTGACTTATACGTATAAAAATTAAAAATTAAATTTACATATAATTACAAAAGTCAAAATTGAAGGGTTATATGGAAAAATATTTTATTTTTACTTTTAATTATAAAATATTATGCTATTTGATTTCTTATGTTTAAAAGTCTACATAAAAACTAATAAAAATTATTCTGGCTGATCCTTTTATAAATTTTTGAAATTAGAAAATAAAATAATAACCCCTGAATTTTTTTAATTTTAGAGACCAAATTTATATTTTTCTCTTATTATTTTGATCATGTTTCTTTTCATTTCTCTTTTATGAGTTGTGCGTGTTGAAATTTAATTTTTATGTATTTTGTCTGGATAAAAATGTTTGCACAATCAATTAATTAGAAATCATGTTAAATATGATTTTTAAAGTAATTATAATAAAAATTAATTAACTTAATCGATTAATAATCTCTAATTAATCAACCTTGTACTGCATTTAAAGTGAAGTCTAATCCTAATGTGTCAATGCAACGCAACAGAGCAATAAGAGTCCCCAGGAATTTGCAGAACAAGTTGTGAAAGAGGCGCATCAGTATAATGGCTTTAACCTTGTATTAGCTGATATTTGCACCTCCACCATGGTTTATGTCTTCAATAGACCAAAACAAGATCATCTTTCTGTTCTACAAGTTACACCTGGAATTCACGTCTTGACTAATGCAGCCCTCGATGCTCCTTGGCCAAAGGTAACAACCGTCCTATTTTTTACTTGGGCTTAATTAATTTTTTATTCTATTTTCAGATTTCTTTTAGTTTCTATTTGGGCTAATTCATTTTATATTTGTTTATAAATTACACCTTTTTATTTTAAATGTTAATTAATTATTGACTCAACCCTATTAAGTAAATTAAAAGAAAAAAATAAGACTTACTTATAATTATTTATTTAATATTTCTATATCAAAATAGTTTTTAAAGATTATTCTAGGCTATGATTTTTACAAAATAAATATGACTTTTTAATTGAACACTTAAATATATAGGCTAAAACATATCATAAAAGGAGTGCATTTCGTACATGTTTTTCTTTTTTGAGTTTATCATCATTTTTTAGTCTATTATATATGCATTACTTTTACTGACAAATAATTGATATACATGTAAAGTATTATAATATCATTTTTCTTATTTTGCTTTCTTAAGTTATTTAGCTCAACTACTTTAAACGAAAATCATATTTCCAATTATTTTGTTTATGGACGACATAAAATTATAATAATTAGTAGTAATAAGGGTGACAAAATATCCCTGTAAATAGACATGAATTTCGATTTTCGGTCAATGGGGTAAATACGAAAACAAAATCATCCTCTGTGGACAAAAACAAACATGATTTTGTCTCTATTTTATGAACGGATGGGGACTTGGATTAATCAAGAAAAAAATATTCTTAGGGTAAAAACAAACAAAAAAAGTAACACATGTTTATATTACTGATTTTAGTTTATAGGAATATAAATAATTATAAAGATTTGATTGTGTTCTAAAATGCATATAAGCAACGATGTCATATTTATTTTAGTATTTTAAAACACTAAAAATGTGTAATATATATGCATAATATTATAAAAAAAATATATTTTTCATCTTTTCTCGGATAATTTCCACACTTTCGGTGTGAAATTTGTACCATTCGGGATAGCCGGATAGGGAGTTTTTTTTACTAACACAATGCATTTGGAACGAAAATTTACATAATTGGTATAAATTAAATATTTTTTAAATAGAGTAAATCAACAAGAAGAATATTAATATTCTTTAAGAAATCGACAATGTCTGGTTGATTTATTAAAACGTATTTTTTAATAATTTTTTTTGGTCAATAGTACCATTTAAAATAATGGACATGGTCTATTATTTTTTTAATTGAAGTATCGTCTACTTTCCACGGATAAAATATATAGGGGGGAGAGAAAGAAAATAGACATTATCATTGTCAACTTTTTTTATATTTTAAAAAAATGTGTTCTTCTATAAATCAACTACCACTATAATTAAAAAAATAATATAAATTTAAAATAGAATATACATTGATAATATAAAATAATTTTAAATTATCAGTCAATCACAAATCATTATATATGATAAGTTTGTTAATTTTAATAATGATTATCTTAAAATTTATAGTAACAGTTATATGTATTAGATGACAATATAAAATAGTTTTACACTATTAGTGAATAATCATTAAATTTAAATATTATTACACAAAATGTTTTCTTTTAATGAGTTTAACAAGGAGATTGTTGTTTTACTTTTTTTTTTGTTGTGGTGTAAGATTATTTCATCTGATCTCAAATTCAAATAATAGAGTATGTAGTTGCATTAAATACTAGAAAATAAAATTTTATCATTCATAATGATTATACTTGACTTGAATAGAATTATCTCTTGTATAAAATATGTATGATAAAAAAAATACGTCTTTATTGATGTGGTAAAGGTTACAAAGATTTTAGTATTATTAGTTTCTTATGCTATTGAGTGGTAGATAATAATCTCCCATAAGTGAGATCTGAATAACAACATACAAAATAATGGTACTAGGCCCGAACAACCTTTACTATAATTAGACATTATGATATTCAAAGCAGTAATTTTTTATAAGAACAATTAAATCAATCTTTGCAAAACAAATGAAAATCTGTGTAAAACTTGTGAAAAGAAAAAATTTATATTATTATTATTATTTTTAATTTATAATGGTAGTAGAATTATAAAGAATTTTTATATTTTAAAAAAATATATAAAAAGAAGTAGACAATGTAATTGTCTATTTCTATTTAGAAAAAAAAATAATCTCATTTCTACTTCAATTTAAAAAAAAAAACAAAAAGAAAAGTGTGCAATGCCTATGTCAACTTTCCTATAATTTCTTTTTTTAAAAAATACACTTTAATAAATCGATGATAACATTGTGGATTTCTTACTTTTATTGTCTATTTACCCTATTTAAGAAACTACTTTTTCAACTTTGTACTAACTATGTAAATTTTTGTCGAAAATACACTGTGCATAAAAATGCCGGGAGTTCGGGACAGGGAATGGCTGCCCTACCCAATGGACAAAATTCTGTTTCTAGGACTTCGAGTCCCTGACATTACAGCTTATACGATAAATAAAAACTTAATTTTGTATCTGCCATATACGATAATAAAAGAATTGTGAAACTCATACTTAGTACATTCAATATTGTTAGCTATTATTAAACTATTTAAATTATGTATTTATAAATGATAATTCACGTTAAAATATTGAATTTAACAAGTCATAAATGTGTTATGTAACTTATTTTTATATATGTTGTATCCATCACCTACAATTGTTCTTTTTATGTAAAAAAAAAGGTAAAAGAATTATACTAATTTGATAAAATTAAAAAGGAATTGCTCTAGTTTAATTATAAAATTTTAAATTCCTTCCGAAAGTTACAACACAAATAATACGAGCTAAATTTTGGCACAACGCTTTTCAGGCTGAACGACTGCGCCATAATTTCAAAGAATTGATTGATCAATATGGTGAAAGTGAGTTCCCAATGAAAGAAATGGTTGAGAAACTAATGACAAACACAGTCAAAGACGAGGAGTGTATGCTACCTCGGATTCATCCTCCAGAACGGGAATACCCTTTGAGTTCTATATTTGTTGAAGCAGAACTTTCAGCGGTAACTAACACTTCACTTATTTATCTCTTTAACCCTGCTTTTGCATGCAAAAGCTGAAAACTCGTTTTATGCTTAGGGGCATTATGGAACTAGGAGCTCTTCTGCATTGTTTGTGAAATCAAACAAAGAAGTCACCTTCTACGAGAAATATCTGGACCAGAGTCAATGGAAAGAGAAAATGGTGACCTATAAGATCAGCGAGAGATAATACATAAAGGGAGGGACTGCTTCAAAAATATCAAAATGGATATATCACATGCATAATTCACAAAAGAAAAAGGAATAAGTGTTTAATTTGTTGGGTACTGTGGTTTAGCCACTAGCACCTTTGTCAATCTGCATAATTTATTTTTTCCAAACCAATCTAACTCAATTGGCTATTTTTGTCGCTTTGAATATTTTACTTGGATATTTATATTTTGTTATTGTTGTTGTATAGGTACATGAAAATATTTATTTACAGAACAGTGGAAGACCTTTTAGTTGTAGTGTATCCTAGGGATGACTAGCTTTCAAAATGAACATAAGCTAATTGGAAATGAAAAAATATATATATATATATGAACTTAAGACTAGTATAAATTACATTTTTTTTTTGGATGAGAAGTATAAATTACACTAATTCTTACGCCAGGAATAAATTTATATAGAATTTTTTTTATTAATTTAACTTTTGAATGATAATTATATATTACATATTATTGAATGGCCATGTGAATATAATTTTTACATGTAAAAATAAGAATAATTTGAATTTTAAAATATTAAATGCATATAATTTTTATTTAATATTATAATAAATAATTAATACAAGAATATCACTCGAAGGTTACTCTTATTGATAAAATTTACTCATAAAAATAATACAAATGATATGTATTGCGACCATTTTTACATTTTCATAATAAATAATTATATAATATTTTTTAAACTAAGGTTACAAATATTTTCAGGAAATCTTTCATTTGAGTAAAAATTTTTATAATATAATGAAGTGCATATATGGTTAATTATTTTAGATATAAAACATTTTTCAATAACATATTAGTTATTTTACATATATGGTTAGTTAATATGTAATTAGTTCATATATAATATTACTACATATACATGGGATTTTTTTTTCATGCCATAAATTAATTATTTTTGTTTTAGATTTATTAAATTTGAAAATCATTCTTTAAAATTCAAAACAAAGAGAGAGTTATCTTATTGTAACCAAATTATATACATCTATCATCGAATACATAAATCAATTAGTATATAACAATTGTGTTAAAAATTTTGTCATATTTAATAGTCTTATGCAGTTCGAGTACATGATCGTTACTTGAAAACTTAACAACGATTTCCTGAAAGATTTGATTTTTATAAAAAAAATTATTATTTTGTTGATAAAAATATGAGTAAATTTTTTGTATTTTAATTCTCAAATCTAGTTGTTAACCATAATAATGTGCAACTTAAAATTTCAATAGTAGATAGAACTATACTTAGTAACATACATAGATAAGGAAAAAAAAACTAAAATACGGTACTCTATACCTTATGACACCACAACCTATACATAGAATATATCGAAGTATCTTTAAAAGTCATAAGGTGTGTCTGCACATGTTTATCTGTCTGTAAGTACATACAACAAAAAGGGATATGCATATGCATTCCCTAACTGGCTATCTCTACACACTATAAGGCAAACTAGGATGGTAAGAAATAACAGCAGATAAAAAAAGAAGGAAAGACTCCTACAACGCCTAACTAGACTTCTTCTAAAATCAAGCCTCAATGCCTAAAACAACATCCTATATGTCTTGACGCGTGTAATGGCCCTTAGGAACAAATACATGCACGTTATATCTACTTAGTCATGACAGGTCCAAATCACTAATACAGGATCGTCATATGTTCTCATGGCAATGTCACAATCATTATAGTTACAAAAGATATAGAACAAGGGTAAGCTTATAAAATTTAAGATAATAGATAAATAAAATAATATTTATTAAAAATAATTAACATGTAATAAACCCAAGCAGAATCATAATTAGTCACCAACTATTTATGCAAATGAATTACACATGAAAAACAGTTATGAGATGCATGCAAACTCAACTCCATAAAGATTTTTAAATGAGTGATCACCGCTGACATGGCCTTTATCATAGTACGACAATAGAAACGAACCTCACATATCTAGAGGGTAGCATGTGCTAAAAATCATTGGGGAACACATTATCTGATCTATGAAAATGATGTAGTGTTTTGTCAAGATAGACATACGTGGGCAATGGTTTACTACGACACAGGATTTGCAATGACTTTGGTCTACAATATGAGGTTCGCTCATCTATCTATTCTTAAGGTCTATCACAACTACCCTACCAATCTTTCCAACACTAAGTTAAGAGCCCCACCAACTAGCCCTAACTTACGTGCTTGTTCACAACACGACATGGGGTCCATCATCATCTACCTCAGTTACCAACTTATTCATGAATACATGTA